>CM035290.1:2234619-2361752 GCA_020226075.1 Hydropotes inermis
ATCATGAACTCCTTATTGCAAAATTGAGACTTAAATTGAAGAAAGTAGGGGAAACCAGTAGACCATTCAGGTATGACCTAAATCAAATCCTTTATAATTATACAGTGGAAGTGAGAAATAGATTTAAGGGAGTAGATCTGATAAACAGAGTGCCTGGTGAACTATGGACAGAGGTTCATGACATTGTACAGGAGACAGGAATTAAGACCATCCCCAAAGAAAAGAAATGCAAAAAAGCAAAATGGCTCTGAGGAGGCCTTACAAATAGCTGTGAAAAGAAGAGAAGCAAGAAGCAAAGGAGAAAAGGAAAGATATTACCATCTGAATGCAGAGTTCCAAGGAATAGCAAGGAGAGATAAAAAAGCCTTCCTTTAACTTCACCACCTCTTTAAAGACTCTTTGTCCCAAGTACAGCTACATTCTGAGACCCTGGGAGACTAGATTTTCAACATACAAATGGAGAGGACCTAATTCAGCTCATAATACTTAGCAGATGAAATGTGTCGTAGCCTTTTTTTTTTTGATTACTCAGGATCGAGCTTTGGACATTCATTTATTTTTCTATGCCATCAACATCTCTAGAAAGAGTGAGGAGTAAGGGGAGTTAATATATAATACCGGAGAAGGCAATGGCACCCCACTCTAGTACTCTTGCCTGGAAAATCCCGTGGACAGAGGAGACTGGTAGGCTGCAGTCCATGGGGTCGCGAAGAGTCGGACACAACTGAGCGACTTCCCTTTCACTTTTCACTTTCATGCATTGGAGAAGGAAATGGCAGCCCACTCCAGTGCTCTTGCCTGGAGAATCCCAGGGATGGGGGAGCCTGGTGGGCTGCAGTCCATGGGGTCGCGAAGAGTTGGACTCGACGGTGACTTCGCTTTCACTTTTCACTTTCATGCATTGGAGAAGGAAATGGCAACCCACTCCAGCATTCTTGCCTGGAGAATTCCAGGGATGGGGGAGCCTGGGGGTCTGCCGTCTATGGGGTCACATAGAGTCGGACATGACTGAAGTGCCTTAGCAGCAGCAGCAGCAATATATAATACTCTCCAGAAAGCGTGAGGGGTACAGGTATAAAATGTACTTTTCAGAGAAGTCCCTAGAGTTCTTTTGTCACCTGAAGGTACTGGGCTTTGCTACCCAAAATACCAAGCACTAGCCACATGGGGTTATTTAAATTAATCACACCTACAGCTCACGTCTTCATCTGCACTGGCCACAGGTTTATCGTTCAGCAGCCACCTGTGGCCAGTGTCCTGTATCGGGCAGCACAAACCCCGAGCACTTCCACACTCAGCCCCAGAATTCCGCCCGGCTGCCCCGCTGGACTGGCGCCCTCGCTCTGTGACAGGGACTCAGGCCTCTTGCTCTGCGATCCGCTCTAGAGAGTCTGGCCCAGCTGGGGTCTTTGAGGGGCTGCCACATTTTCGCTGCTCTTTCCTTTGCCTGCATCACATTCATCTCATTCCCTCACTGCCGTTGTCTTTGGTCACCGCCTTTACTCTTTAGCACTTTTCCCCCTAAATCCACTCTTTTGCCGTTTAATTTCCTGTTTTTTCCCTTTACCACCCATTTCTTAGGTTTTCTTTTCTCCTATTCTTTTTTTTTTTTTTTTGAGTGGAATGGTACGCTTGGCCCTCAAAGGTTTTGCCAGAGAGTAAGAAATCTCCCTTCTACATAACAAATGCCCTTCATCTTCACGTCCCTAGCCTCGCTTGCATTTTTATTGGTATTTCATTCAGATACATCTTAGTGTAAGTGGGCCTGATGACTGGACAGTGGGTAAGATGAAGCCTCTTGGTCTACCCGGCAAGCGCAACAACACAGGAAGCTTCCTGTTATTCTCCTAGTATTATTTCTTGGGAGGTGGGTGAGCCTGGTCGTTGAGGGCTTTGAAGTCAGCCTGCAAACTGCAGTGACATCACCTGCTGGCTATTAGGCCTTAATCAGATTTCTGAACTTCAGTCTCTTCACCTGGGTTTCGTAAGCTTTACAGCTTCACACTTTCCTGCTGCCTCGACATCCCCCACAGGCAGGCTCTGAGCACCCTCCCCGGTGAACAGGCGCACGACGGTGACAAGGCTGATCGCTGTGAGAGGACCCCTTCTTGCCTCCCTTATTGTGATCCACGACGTTCAGATGCACATGGCTTTTTGCCCGTTATCCCACCCTGAGCCCCCAACTAACCACAACATGAAATAACTCCTGTGTAGAGGAAGATTTAATTGCTCATGGTTTTTCAAGATGCATGCACGTGAGGAGAGAGTCAAGCAACCAGTTTTATTTCAAGCTTACACGTGTTTGGGGTCCACAATATTCTGAAGATACGTACCTGGTATTTTGTAGTAAATAATAGAAATGCAAGAAATATCTCCATTTTCAAACGGTAATAGCACATTTGTGCAAAGGAAAACAAAGTGTTGAACAGTTTATGTTTAAATGACAAAGGGTTAGCAGGGTATTAAACGATGTAAAAGCTTATTGTTTGTAGAATGTTTGATGATGGCCAATCTGACCAATGTGAGGTGATACCTCATTGTAGTTCTGATTTGCATTTCTCTGTAATTAGTGATGCTGAGCATGTTTTCATGTGTCTCTTGGCCATCTGTATGATTTCTTTGAAGAGTTGTCTCTTTAGATCTTCTATCCATAGTTTTGAGTGAGTGTTCGTTTTTTTGATATTGAGTTCCATGAGCTGTTTGTATGTTTTGGAGATTAATCCTTTGTCCGTTGCTTCATTTGCCAGCATTTTCTCCCATTCTGAGGGTTGTCTTTTGGTCTCATTTATGTTTTCCTTTATTAACACATATATGTGCAATCTAGAAAACACAGTACCGATGAACCTATTTCCTTGACAGGAAGAGAGATGCAGAGAATGGGCATGTAGACACAGGGGAAAAAGGAGAAAGAGGGAGAACTGGGAGATTAGGACTCACATATTTATACTACCGTGTGTGAAACAGGTAGCTGGTGGGAATCTGCTATAAAGCACAGGAAGCTTGACTTGGTGCTCTGTGATGGCCTAGACAGGTGGGCTGTGCTTGCTGCCTGGTTGCTAAGTCACGTCTGGCTCTTTATGAGCCCAAGGGCTATAGCCTGTGCATGGGATTTCCCAGGCAAGGGCACTTGAGTGGGTTGCCATTTAATCCCCCAGGGGATCTTCCCAACCCAGGGATTGAGCTCACATCTCCAGCATTGGCGGTGGATTCTTTACCACTGAGCCACTGGGAAAATCAGATGGGGGTGTGGGGGAAAGCTTGTTAATAGAAGACATTAATGAAGTGGGGAATAGTTAGAAAACTACTCATGAGAGTTGCTGATATTTGAGTGTACCTCAAAAGCGTGTAGTATTTTTTTTACCCAGTTTTGCTTTGTCCGTCTTAACATTTCTCTTAAATTTTCATCTCTTTAAGTTTTAATTTTTCTGTGTGTTTTTTTTTTAATCCAGCTGCCTTTTCACCACATGTTTTCCTTAGCTTCTAGAGATATCTAAGGGCATTTTTAGCTCCATACTAAAGAAATTCCTTCTCCCTGGTTCATTTATTCAGCAAATATTTATTGAACACATACCATGTTCTGAGAAGCTAGTCTAACTGCTTGGATAGATTAGTGAACTAAACAGATGGAATCCCTGATCTCAGAAGGCTTTCATTTTGGTAAGTAGAGATAGTCATTGTCATCCCATTTCACCAATAAAGAAACATATTCAGAGAGACAGGTGAATTTCTGAAAATTATACAGTTACATAGAAGTAAAATAAAACTAAAATTCTGTCTAGGCTACTTGCTGTGAAGTAATTGACTACTAAAATGTAGAAATCCAATTTTTCAGTTGACTTTTGACCTCTAAGATGCAGATCTTTTTTCTCTCATCAGTTTTATTCGTTCTCTATGTCTTGGTTTTGAAATATTGGAGCTGGTTTATGTTAAAGGCACAATGGGAAGTAGCATGAAGATCTCCAGGGTCTGACACTATTACCAATCCTTACCCTCTGGAAAATGCACATATTGAGAGCAGGTGGTATTTTGATCTCTGATCATGAACTCATTGCCCACTTAGCTTCACTGTTGTCAGTTCCTGGCCATAAGTACCATGGACAGCTGCTCTCAATCCAGATTCATTCAAACATTTTACAGAAAATATTGCACACTGTCTTCTATTTCTCTGCATGCTAAGTATCACAAGGTTATGATGACAATTATGTAAACATTTTTCTATAATTCATAATTCAGAACACATTACTTCTATATTCTCAATTAGGAAGCTGCAAATAGTGCTTAAGAGTGTTATTTGAAATTAACATTCCAAACAGAATATCTCCCGGGATTTTTGCTGTTCCTGTTGTGTGTATGTGTTAGCCAAATAGTAAATTTACAGATTCTGTAGGAAATTATTCTATGTTTTAAGTTTTGCACTATTTTTGTTAATTGAGCATAGTTGCCACAAGTGAATTATCAAAATATTAAAGTTCAAACAAATATTTGGATGTAGTAATGAGATGCCAAGGAAGTCCCCTGATCCAAGCATACTCTATAAATATGAATGCTTTCACCATCATTTCAGTGGCTGTAAAGGTTATAATTTAGGTGACTTTACCACAATGAGCTTATTAAATAAAGCCATTCCAAAAGGGAAGCCAGCTTCACAAAGTAGAAAGAGCTGTTTACAAAGAAACTCAGGAAATGAATGCAAGATAATCAGTTTTCATTTTGACTTGGTGATAGTTGGGGAATTCTTCATTATTTATATGTGGAGAAGTAGACTTTCATGCTGGCATTTTGATAAATGGTAAGAATTAGTAGAGAGAAAGCCTGTGAATGCCAAGCAGGAACTTCTATCAGTTACCGTATGGTCATTTGTTTCAGGAAGGACTGCTTTTCCAAACAACCCATGTTATGATCTGACCTTTGTGACTGGCTGTATTGTGGTTTACACATAGAAGAACTGACATTTGTAGCTTTTAGAATCAGTCACCTAAATGAAGGTACACATGAGCATAAATCTTTGCTGAAAGATAACATAAATGTTAGTTAGCTAATGCAAACGAAAGGAAGGAAGGATCTTATCTTCCATTGTGGGAGATATCATAGTAGCAAAATGAATGAATTCAGCTTTCTAACTTCTGCAGTGTCATCTAATTTCATGTGCATTGTGAGCAAACAAATAATTTTAAGTACATATATGTGCTAGGCAATGTTGAGAACAGTGTAAAAGTTGTTATGTAACCTGAAAAAAAATTTTTTGGCAGCCCCAAAATCTGTTTCTTTCATGTACCGGTTGCTCTGATAGACAAACGATCATTTCCAGGCCCCTGATATGATCAGCATCAGTCACCCTATAGCCTAGAAGGCCAATCTGATCATAAGTCAGCTGCGGCCTGGGCACCACGGGGTCAGGACTGTGTCTATGCACTTGAGCTTCCCGGCAGTTAGTGCCAGTGAGGTTTCGTGGGTAACAGCTGAGAATAGAAATGGCAGAGGATTGGACTGTTAAGCAAATACAAAGTGCAGAATTCCATCCACCGATTCCCGGCACAGCCCCGAGGGCAGGGGCACAAATACAGACCAGGAAAGTCATTTAGAAAATGCAAATACCTTTGACTCGGTTTGGAATCATGGCGCTGTTTCTTCCTAGCACTGACCCTTTGACAGGCCCTAAAACTCCCCCAGGCCTTCGTTTCCTCGCCTGTAGTCACACCTACCTCAATGCCTCACTGTGAGGACTACATAAAACTGTTTATGTGAAAGCACTATTTAAACTCTAAGTCACTCTAGAAATATAAGAGATATTATATGCCTGAGAGGTAAGCAGAAAGGCTGAGATATAAAGAAAACAATACTTCTTTCCATTTTTGTTTCATTTAAAATGTACTGAAAGTCTAAGACCTCTAATTCTACTACGGCTTTTTTGTTTTGTGTTTTTCTTTTTGTAATTAATTTATGTTTTTATTATGTTTGATTAATTTATGTTTTTCTTTTTGTAATTAATTTTTATTAAAGTTGATTGACAATGTTGATTGATTGATAATGTTGTTTTAGTTTCAGGCATACAGCGAAGTGAATCAGCCACACATACATCCACTCTTTTTCAGACTCTTCCCGAGGAGGCCGTTACAGATTACTGAGCAGAGGTCCTTGTGCGATACAGCAAGTCCTCATTAGGTCTCTATTTTATATAAAATAGTGTATGTATGTCCATCCCAGTTTCCCAATGTATCCCTCCTAAAGTCAGCCCTTGGTAGCCATAGGGTTGTTTTCTACATCCATGACTGGTCTTCCCTTTTATAAATAAGTTCATTTGTGTCCTTTTTTTAAGATTCCACCATGTAAGCGAGATTCCATACATTTGTCTTTCTGTGTCTCACTTAATTTACTCAGTACAACAGTCTCTAAGTTCATCCATATTACTGCAAATGGCATAATTTTGTTCCTTTTATGGCTGAGTAATATTCCACTGTGTATATGTACCACATCTTCTTTATCCATTTCTCTGTTGATAGACATTTAGGATATTTCCATGTCCTGGCTATTGTAAATAGAGATGAAATGAACACTGGGGTGCATGTATCTGTTTTTGAATTGTGGTGTTATCCAGGTATATGCGAAGGAGTGGGATTGCTGGCTCATATGGAAATTCTAGTTTCAGTTTCTTAAAGAATATAGAACAGTATGTAAGATCATAGTTGAGAGGATGTCCAAATTTAGACCTTGTTCTCCATAGTGGCTGTACCATCTTGCATTCCCACCAACAGTATCAGAGGGCGCCCTTTTCTCCACAGCCTCTCCAGCATTTATTGTTTGTAGTATCAAGGCTTTTATGTAATATTCAATACGAGTGAAGAGTTCAGAAATATCAGGTCCAAATCTTCCTTGCAAACTTTTTTCAGTGTATGCAGTGGAGAAAAAGTCGTGAAATAATGGAATATTCTGCTGAGCCCCTTTCATCTGTCTCTCTTAGGCAGACAAGTGATTGTGTATAGAACCGTGTGTGTGTATGTGCTGTGATGTGTGTGTGTGTGTGTGTGTGTGGCTACATGTGCATAAGTTTGTGGTGTGTTTGTATCAGTGTATATGTGTGTCTGCTCTGTGTGTGACCTATATGCTTGCCTCGTTGTGACATCTGCATCTGTGTGTGTGTGGTGTATGTGTGCCTGAAGGGGTGTGTGTGTGTGTGTGTCTGTGTATGTCGGGGGAGGTCTTCACGCCGTAGTGTGATGATGTGTGTGGAAGTATCTGATTTCAGGTTCTGGAATTGACACTTTAATTGAATTCGAATGTTCTCTGCGAAGAGAATTTCTGTGGGTCCCCATCACTTTTTATTCTGGTGTCACAACTTGAATTCCACTCATTTCCCACGTCCTTGGGCCTAAAGTTCCCTTGGCCAAACAACAGCAAACAATCAACTTCTAAATTAAATAAGAGGGTTTGACCTGTTTCCTCCCATTTCATAAAAGACATATAAGATTTAAATGCTAAGATTGTGTGAAAAAAGCCTTTCCAAGAAGCAATGATGATTTTGTACCGACTTTATCTATTTTTCCTAAATGTTCCTATAAAATATCTTTCAAACTAAATATCACCTTCAAACCTTAGGAGACTTAAAATAATTAATTCATGAAAGGGGAAAGCCAACTGAGAGAACTTAGCAGACATTTGTTTACCCCGTATATTTTTCAAATTTCTACAACATAAACATTAAGATGATATGTAGCTCTAACTTTTCCAGAAGATCATTTCTTTTTCCACGCTCTTTCTCTGATTTATTTCCTGGAGTAAATAGTTATTGATTGATAATCTCATAGCATGAAGTAGTAAAATGATGTACTTAACACTGCCAGCACTAAAGAAAGAGATGAAAGATATTTCTTGATAGTCACCATTACCTCTTTTATTTTAAAAGCTGTATTTCTGAAAATTATGTCCTTCTGATCTCAAGTGGCTTCCTACTCAGCTCTCATATGACAGTAAGCACAAAACTGAGGCAGGAAGTACATGCACAGAGTTTAGTTTTTATTAGAGATTTTTAAAGGGCACCATGGAAAGCAGTCCACAGACAATATGATTTAGATGGTGCATTCGTTTGAAACTTTAGACAAAGTAAATGGAGCTGTTTTGCTGATTTGGCCATTGCATAGACTGGTGGCTTGACCCTTATTATAGTTCAGTATTTAAGATCATACTTTCTTTAGTAACATTGTACCAGTGACGGATGTAATATTTCCAAAATCCCTGTAGCCTCAAGAAAGGTCAGAAAATGTCCTCAAAACAGGCCAGTGAAAATATTCCTAGCCTAGGATTTACTTTCAGCTGTTTTAATACATGTTGGCATTGCTTAGTCACTGAGTCGTGTCTGTCTCTCTGCAACCACATGGACTGTAGCCCACCAAGCTCCTCGCCCATGGGATTTTCCAAGCAAGAATACTGGAGTGGGTTGCCATTTCCTGACCCAGAGATGGAACTTGCATCTCCTGCGTTAGCAGGCATTGGCAGCCTAATTCTTTGTTGTTGAGCCAACAGGGAAGCCTATATATACACATTAGCACATGTTCACTAGGATATCAGGTCTTTTCTATGTGGTGTTGTCAAGAGGAAAGACCAAAGATCATATTCTTTTGTCCCAGGGCATTGCTGATTGCCTCCTTATTGTGTGTGTGCTCATGTGCATATATTCACACATGCAATGCATGTCTATCGTGTTGTGCACACTCAGTCACTTCAGTCGTATCCAACTCTTTGTGACCCTATGGACTGTAGCCCTCCCCAGGTTCCTTTGTCCATGGGATTCTCCAGGCAAGAATACTGGGAGTGGGTTGCCATTTCCTACTCCAGGGGCTCTTTCCGACCCAGGGATCAAACCCGTGTCTCTTACATCTCCTGCATTGGCAGGCGAGTTCTTTACCACTAGCACCACCTAGGAAGCGTATCTTGAGTTCCAAACCCATTTTCCAAAGCAAAAGTATTTTCTGTATCTTTTGATAAACAAGTTGATAAGTTCTATAAACACAATGTGTACATTTTCTTCCCTTATTTAAACAGGGATTAAAGGGTTAGAACAACATAAAAGGGATTGGCTATCTGTAGTGTATGCACTAGGGCTAACTTGCTGACTGCCAAATGACAAAAGTGTTAGGAAGTCGTATCAACCAGACGGAATGCTTATTACTTAGCCTGGTGGGCACAGTTAATGCCTCGTGTCAGACTGTGTAGGGTGTATAGGTTCCCACTTTCCTTCCCTCTTTCCCCCTCACTGCTCTTCCATTTTCCCCCCAAATAAAAATCTAATAAATACTCACAAAACTGTTGGAAAGTAGTAAATGAAGTTGGTTTCAGATCCAAGGCACAAGTGTAGTGATTTGTCCTGTGGTCAGTGGGATGACGACACTGGTTGCTGTGTTTATTTGCTCAAGGCTTTCCTCTACATCTTCCAGTTTTATAACTTCTATGTGTTCTATGTATTAAGAGGTGCTTCTTCGTTAGTTTTTAATGCCAGACTGTCACAAGTGCTTCGAAAGTTACAACATGATTACTGGTTGATGGTTAAGAACAGCCAGTTCAGGACTTCCCTGGTGGTCCAGGGTTTAAGGATCTGCCTTTCGATGCAGGAGACGCAGAGATGAAGATCCCGCGTGGCGTGTAGCCCCCGAGCCCCTGTGCCACAGCTGGAGAGTCCTAGCCGCGATGGAAGGTCTCACAGTGGCCGCGGAGACCAGTGTGCCTCAGAAAGCAGCTGATGAGATCTTCTGATCTTACCTAAGTATAAGGCCCCACCCCAACATACAGAGCGGTATGTAAGGTCATAATGGAGAAGACGTCCACATTTAGAGCTTGTTCTCCTTTGGGAGAGGCATTTTGTCAAAAAACTGAAATACTTCTTTGAGGTTTGGTTGTGTGAGGTCTGTAACCTAAATTCACACAAAGTGAGCACCCAGTGTTAAAATGTCCTTTCTTTACAGAGCATTACACTGGAAATGAAGAGCAGCCATTGTTGTCTTAACCTACCATCACTGCATGCTCAAACAGTGGTGTTATGCAATAGGTCTTTTGAAGTCTTAAATGCATTGGCCGGTTACATGGGAGGATTATTTATTTTTTAACATTTTTGTCCATGCCATGTGAATGTGGGGTCTTAGTTCCCTGACCAAAGAGCGAGCCCACACCCCCTACCTTTGAGGCACAGTCTTAACCACTGGACCACCAGAGGAGTCCCTAGGAAGATTACTTTTGACAAACTAGGATTTTTCACTTACAAAAACAAAGCAATTAGCCAATGGACTCTGCAGTTAGGCCATTATTTACCATTCCTTGGCATACACTTTATTCCCCAAAGGGATGTAATATACTATTGTTTGAATCTGGTACTGTGAACATGTATTACTTTTCGGAAAAGTTTTTATTGACATATAACACAAATGGAGAAACGTGTACAAATCATAAATTTGCAACTCAGTGAATTTTGCAAAGCCCATCCACCACTATAATCAGTATGCAGATTGAAAACAAGACATGATCAGCATCCTAGAAGCTTGTACATCCTTCCAATCACTGATCCCTTTGTCCTAAGCATAACAGCTGCCATGACCTCTTAAACTGCTAATGTTTTGTTTCTTTTTGAATTTTACATAATTGGCATCATACAGTAGCTTTAATATATATTGGCAGTTTTCCAAAGTGGTTGTACCTAATTGTACTCCTCTCAGCTGTACATGAGAGTTCCAGTTGCTGCCATCCTTACCAAGACTTCATAGTGTTCATATATTACTTTTATAATAATAACAATAATAATGATGATTAATAACTACAAAACCATCTCAATTTGGAGGGAAAATATAAGAAAGGCCATTTAGAAGAAAGTATAGTAAAAATCATACTCAAGACCCCAACTATGTTATTTGAATTTAAAAATTCCACTATTTTAATGACAACAACTAATTTGTTGAGTTAACAAGGCCGATTGTCCTGTAGGATATCCCACCTATTAGATTTACCTGTTTCCTCAGTCTCACTTAGCTTGTTCTTTTATCCTGTGGATTCTTGTAATTCAAAAGTTAGATTAAGAACACTTCTTAGAGGGGCAGTGGCCTTCACATCTCGTCACACAGGGGGCAGACACCATCTAGAATCTCACCGTTACAGATGCTAGGACTGACCGCTGGGTTAAGACGGTGACTCCCAAGTCTTTTCCTTGTAAAATTACACATTTATCCTTCCAACCTTCAATTAAATTGGAGGATGGCTTCAACTATTTTTATATTAACCAAAAAAGGTTTTTTTTTAAAAAAAAAGTACTTTTAAGGAACATTAAGATAGAAGATGTACCCTAGCAAAATGGCCATGAGTTTATCTACAGTATGTGTTTCCCCAGGTTTATCTCTTTGGCTCTTCTTTTTCTTCTTCCCCAACACCTCTCACCCCTCCTCCTTCCTTATTTCCTACGACTATGGTGGTGTTAGACAGAGATGACGACGGATAGGAAAGGTGTGCCAGAAGCGCTCTGGCTCTAAACTCCTAAATACAACCTCCACAGGCTGGGAAAAGGATGCACATCCCTTTGCTGTCCTCGTTCGTAGAGTGGTGAGCATCCTGCCTGCACGCGGGAGACCTGGGTTCGACTCCCCGACGCGGAGGCAACACACCCTCTGGTCTTCCCCGGTGGCTCAGCTGGTAAAGAGTCCACTCGCAATGCGGCAGACCTAGGTTTGATCCCTGGGTTAGGAAGATCCCCTGGAGAAGGGAAAGGCTAACCACTCCAGTGTCCTGGCCTGGAGAACTCCATGGACCGAATAGTCCGTGGGGTCTCAAAGAGTCGGACACGACTGAGCAACTTTCACTTCACTTCACTTGCATTTATGGCCTCTGCAGTGGCCTTCACTCTCAGGATGTTTTACAAACATGGATTGTTGGAGCAACCACTTTCCCCACATTTAACAGTATTCTCCAAAAACAGTTTATTAACAAATATGGAATAAGCAGTTAGCAAATGATAATCATTAATCCCACAAGAATACCACCATCTGATGGGACCAATAATAATATCAGACATAAGAGCATAAAAAGCATTAGATAATTTCTTATAGTGTTTCCATAGTGTAGAAGAAGACATAATGAGAAGGAAAGATTCTGATTCTGCCAGTACACATAAGCTGTACAATTACTCACTGAACATTTGTCTTTTCAATTCACTGTGTCAATTCTTGATCTTGTTTTATTGTCCCATGAGGTGTATTACTGGGTCTCCAGAGTGGAAAAATGCTAGAAGAATATTAAGCTCAGAACATGAATGATGGACATTCACCATGTGCTGAGCAGCCTGCAAATTATTGTTTAATATTAATTTATTAGATGCTTGCTGAGCCAAAAAGACATAACCCCCTTTATGTAAACGTTCAGCCGTGGACACTGTGCCCCAACACTTCTTAACTCCAAGCCGAATATCAAATGGCATACATCCAGAACTAAACATGCTCAAATAGGCAAGTTCTTTGTCATGAAAAAGCAAGACCATTCAGCGAGGATGTCCTAAAACTGAAAGAGAGTCTTTTTTTCCCCTTGAACAATATTAAAAGCTCAAGACAGAAAAAGTAGGCACTGAAGGAAAAAGCAAATAATGTGGTGGAAAAAAAGAGCATTTCATCACTGTACATTTAGTTCACATTTTCTCTGCCTCTATGCGAACAAATATTCTAAAGATGTGGTGAAATTCCAGGTGCAATTGTATCTGCACATCTTTCAAGGGTTTAGAAAAGAGATTGTCCTCTTTATAATGTAATGCATGACAGTAGGTGACTTGTATAATTCACTGGTTTATCTGCTCACCTTAGCATTTCCAATAATGGATTTGTGACTCTGTGATGCAATTTTTGTGGAGCCTTGAGTTTTATACAGTTGACCTGACAACCCTTTATATATAGTTGCCCACAGAGAACAAAGAGATTTTTCTGTTTTATGAGTCTTCCTGTGACTCTGAGGGACTCCCTGTCACATAGGATTGCCTGCATTGTTTCAAAAACCTATATATCCTTTAAATGATCAGTGCAGAAAGAATTTTTTGCCCCTGTTTCCCATATGCAAGGCATATCTTTTTTTCAGATTCTAGTACAGTGTTTAGCATGAAACAGACGTCTGTGAAATGATTGTTGAATGAATACATGAGAAAATGCCGCATGAGAGCAATTCAAGAGTGTGTGCCTGGGGAAAGTCTTGACGCTGAGATGGCAAGAATGTAAACCATTCGGCCAGTTTAAAGATTTCCTGAGCAATTAAAGCTACTTAGTCTTTCAGATGACGCCTTTCAGTAGGGGTGGCGGCAGAGCGCACTAAGGGGGCTGTCCTTATAATTATGTTCTTTTGCTCTCGGATGGAAGCATATGGCATTCCTGTGAATCTCACACGGACCACATATAGGCTCAGAAAACACACAGCAACAAGTGACCCAGCAGGGGAGGGCAGGCGTGAGCATCCTTAGCAGTGCCGGTTAGCAAACACGGCAGCCAGATGCATGACTTTGTCAGGTGCTGTCTGGGGAGGAGACTCGCGTCCCTGAAGGAAGTGCCTGGGCGCCGTCTGCTTTGTCCCTTGAAGACTGCTGACTTCTTTTACTCTACAAACTCTTGTGGCTCCATGTCTTACCTCCTAGGGAAGACTCTTTTGTGACTTTCAGCTAGATCTCCCTAGGACTGACAGTGTCCTGGTTTTGCTGAGAGCCATTCAAATCGTCTGTCACAGTCCACATCACCCTTTAGGTCCCCATCATCTCTCAGCAATCGTGGCAAATTGGTCAGGATAGGAGATAATGATCATTTCAGGAGGAAGCTACATTGTTACTATGTACTTTATTTGGGTCTTAATTCCTATCTGCTCTGCATTAACCACAGCATCCCATTAACCCTGCTCCGCCTTGCCATGTTCACTGGCCCTCAGCACCCACCGCCGGGTCTGCCATCTCTCGGCGAGTGACACGCCAGGGGCCCCACAGTGAAACGCGTGCTTACCTCTCAGGCCCGTCTGGATCCAACCAGTCACTCAGCGTAAAGGGTGGTAGGTCTGGCTGTGTGTTCAATCGGTTCTCCATTTTTTGGATGTTATTATAATAAAACCACCACTTTCCAAAAGCAGTCAGGAGAAGAGGGGAGGATGGGACTATAAGGAACCTCTGAACACCACCAAATAAATGGTGAATTCAAGAGCCAAAGGCCTATATATTATAAAAATGCTACATAACAAACGACAAACCCCTCGACCAGTAGCCAATGTCTCTAACAGTGAAGCTTTTGATGTGCGTCCTAAAGTGAGACACAGTAGAGAGAAAGAGTTGGCAGGGGCGCCGGAGAAATGGCAATAAATCAGTGGGACTTAGCAGTGAAAGTGGGAATGGACGATTAGATGTGGCCGTGGTGGCCATGAGAAGGGGTCATCTGACCATTGAGAGAAAGAGAAAGTTTGGGCCACTTGGGCTGAAACTTAAAAGTGTTTGAGGGAAGGGCTGGGACAATTTTATTGATCACATGGAAAAGGCTGAAACTAGGTCTCTACTTCACGGTATACAGAAAATAAATTCCGCATGGATTAAGGGCTTTAACGTGAAAGTCAAAACTTAAAAACTCACAGAAAAAAAATAGGATATAATTTTATGAGAAAAGAGCAAGGAGAGATTTCTCAAACAAGTTGTAAAAAGTGCACAGCTTATGGGAAAAGATCTATGCTTGACTCCATTAAAATTAAGAACTTCTGTCCCTCAAATGAAACTGAAAAGGGGAGGGGAAAAATAAAGCACCAACCAGAAGAAAGTATCTATACCCATAAATAAAAATGTTATTCAAAAGATTTAGCAATAAGCATTGCATGGTTTGCTGTGTCGTTCACTCGTCCAGTCGTGTCTGACTCTTTGCGACCCCATGGACTGCAATACGCCAGGCGTCCCTGTCCTTCACTGTCTCCCGGAGTTTGATCAAACTCCTGTCCACGGAGTCAGTGGTGCCTTCTAACCATCTCATCCTCTGTTGCCCCCTTCTCCTCCTGCCTTCAATTTTTCCCAGCATCGGGGTCTTTTCCAATGAGTTGACTCTTCACATCAGGTTGACAAAGTATTGGAGCTTCAGCTTCAGCATCAGTCCTTCCAATGAATATTCAGGGTTGATTTCCTTTAAGATTGATTGGTTTGATCCCCTTGCTGTCCAAGGGACTCTGAAGAGTCTTCTCCAGCACCACAATTTGAAAGCATCAGTTCTTCAGTGCTCCTTCTTTAAGGTCCAGCTGTCACATGTGTACATGACTACTGGAAAAACATAATTTTGACTATATGGACCATAGGCATCACCAATTAGAATGGATGCCAACCATAAACTACTAATGCATTCATCCCAACTTGGTATTCCTTCATACCACAAAGGATTGGTACCAGAATATATAAAGAAGTCATAAATAAATATATATATATGTGTGTGTGTGTGTAGGTATGTATAGATATATACAAATATAATATAAATATATATATTTATATATATATATATTTATATATATAAAACACATACAAGTAGCAAAGTGGGCAAAAGATCTAAACAGGCAATTCACAGAAGAGGGAACACAAAACACCAAAATAATATATGAAAAGGCAGAGCACCTCATTAGCAATCACAAAAACATAAATAACAACCCACAGCAAAATCCCATGTCTCAGACTTCCCTGGTGGCTCAGTGGTGAGGAACCCATCCGCCAGTGCAGGAGACGGGAGTTCGATCCCTGAACCAGGATGATCCTACATGCCGAGGAGCAGCTAAGCCTCTGCGCCTGGAACCCAGGAGCCCCAACTACTGAACCCACATGTTGCAACTCCTGAAGCCCGTGTCCCCTGGAGCCTGTGATCCATAATGAGAGAAGCCACGGCAATGAGAAGCCCACATCACAGCTAGAGAGTAGCCCCCGCTTGTCTCAAGTAGAGAAAACCCTGATCAGCAGCAAAGATCCAACATAGTTAAAAAATAAATACACGTCTTAAAAAATCTCATTTTTCAGCCACCAGATGTTAAAAAGTTTAGTCAACGGCAGTGGTAGCACAAATGTGAAACGGTAGTAACACTCTTTCATGTTTTCAAAAGGTAAACTAGTCCAATCACTTTGGGTGGGGAAACAGAATGTTTTATTAAAATTATTCAAATATTAATACATGATCTTTTTCAAACGGACATATGTATATCCAGATATATACATTTATATACATAAGAATATTCACATTTGGAATTATTCACATTTTAAAAAGAAAAGCAGAACAAGAAAATTATAAGGTGGTTGTAGAAAAGTGGATACAGTATAAACTATTAACTGATAAATATATCAGCATAAAGCGCATTAAAAAATCAGAACATTAATTACCTGTGAGGAGGGAGAATAGCAGGATGGGGAAGCTACAAAGTGGACTTTGCCTGAATCTGTAAAAGTTTGTTTCTTTAATAAACTCTGCAGGCAATGTGAGGAAAGATTATTATTTAAAAATTTAGATCTGTGACTAGATTGATGTTTGCTATATTATTTTCTGCACTTTTCTTTGTCCCTTAGTGGAAAAGAAGAATTCCATTAAATGAAAACCAACGTTTTGATATTTTGGCATTTGAGCAATGACATCTCAATGGTTTGGAAAACTCATATATCTAGAATGACTTGATCAAGAGATCAGGAAGACTAATGAGGGGAAGTAGAGGATGCTTCCGCAGGAAATCAATCACTTTTACATGTGATACATATTGCATCATCCACCACATAGAGTCATGAATTTAAATAAAATTGAAGTTGGTTGAATTTAAGAGTTTTGTTTGTTTTATGCCTGTTTTTTTGTCCAAACAAGTCAATATGAATACTATCATTGCAAACATCTGACTTGCATTATTAAACTATATCACCTTTATTGATTCTTTGCTTTATAACTCATGTTTTTCTTATAACTTTGATCATAATTTAAGACAAGTTTAAAAAATTTTACCTTAAAATGCTCCTTCTATATTTTAAGTAAGGAGAATAATTTTTAGTTTTGTGCAATACATGATTTCAATACTTAATGCATGCAATTATATAACTATTTTTTAAAGGCTAGAACTTCTCAGTTTAAAGCTAACATTCACAATTTATGTGTAAAAGTTTAATACATTCATTCACTACTAACAATTATTTTTCAGTTCAGTCGCTCAGTCGTGTCCGACTGTTAGTGACCCCGCTTAATTTAAATTTCTAGTGCTGAATATTTCATTGCTTGCAGGAGATACTTTAAAAAATGTTAGATCATTTTCAATTAATTGGGTAAATCTATCAAAAATGTCAAATTAGTTTTATAATTCTGAGATAAGTTTATTTGCCAAAAGGTGACAATTTTAATCTTTCTGTATTCAAATCTAGAGTAAACTGGCTTGATATAAGACACTTAAATTGCAAGTTGATTTATTAAGTATAAAATTTACATTTACCAGAGATCTATTAAAGTTAGCTTAATAACCTGTAAGGCAATTATTGTTGAATTATTGTAAATCAGTAAAGAGATGTAGACACATATCCTTGTAATAATATTTTCCCCACTTAGTGAAAAATAAGTTTACCTGTATTTCTCTAATAAAGTAACCTGTTTGAATTTTAGTTTTGATTTAGGATGGGGAGAAAGTTTGTAGTGCTTTTAAGATTTGAATAAATTTAGTTTACATTTCTATAAAATATTAGATTATTACTTTGTAACTGCTTTATACTTTGCAATATGCTAAAAGCACAGTATGCCATGAAATTTCCCTATTTTAGTTTAAAGGTTTTCTTCTTACATTTATTAGATGTAGATCATTTGCAATACAGTGGCATTGTTATATTTCATCTTTTAACATTTTTATGATGAAAAGCCAATGATCATTGTGTTCTCAATTTTCCATTACCAGACAGGTAATTTTATTCTGGCCCTCAAGTATTAGTCTCTTCCAGAAGTGCTGAAAAACTGTCATGTCATACACGCCTTTTATTCTTACTAAGTCTAGCATTTGGAAACTCCAGAAGATACTGTAAGTAAAGCTATTATCGAATGCAGAATCAATTCTCTATAGAAAGGGGTTGAGATCTGGGACAATTGAAAGAAAGCAGACCTACCGTATGGAAATTAAAATAGCCCCTGAAAAATTCAACAATGAAACAGCTCCAATTACACTGCCAGGCAGAAACACCATAGGCTTCTGGCTTTCAAAGAAAATCAATCTAAGAAGATGTGCTGATTTACATGACTGATATGGCTGTAAAATGGACATGCGGAGGACAGAGCTTTCAACACACAGAGAGGCAGAGGAAGAATTCGATTTGTGCTGGGAGATGCGTAACAGAGCAAGAGCTCTGCAGAGCCAGTGCCCTGCGAACGCGCAGTGCGTCTGGAACCGGGGCGAGGGCAGCTCTGCCTGCGCCCCAGCCTGAGAGGCCTCTGGTGACAGTGATGCTCTGAAAGGGATTCATTCAACTCCACAGTGGGCACCCAGAGGTGGTCACAAACTTGCTGTCTCTTGGTGCTGTCTTATTACAGTCTCTACCCTAGGTGTTATGCAATTTCCCATTCCTCTCACAGATTGGAAAAGCACACTTTGATGTCCTTTTTATTAATTTCACTGGCTTTTGAATTGTCTGAACTGTGGAGACCCACACTAATGTATCAAGCTGCTCATTACAGTTCTCATCCATTCACAGTTTCTGAAGAACGAATGAAACAGCCTACAAGTGGAAATATGTACAATTGGTAAGTTACCCACAAGGGCGGTTTGCCTGCATCAGGAAATGTAGAGACTTATCTGTGTATAAAGTGAAGCCTAGAGAAGTTAAACACCCTCCCAGGGCTTCCACAGCTTTAGAGGGCGCAACGTGGCCAGCCAACAGGTATTGGGCTCCAGGTGCGTGCTCTTTACCTTTACTTCTAACACAGGGACGCTTACAGCACCAGCCTCCTCCAGCCGCGGCCTGCCCCCAGTGACTCAGCGACTGGACAGGCTGCGGCTGCCGGGGCTGCTGCGGTCACTGTCAAGAGCGCGGCGTAGCCATTCTGCAGGGCGAGGCTGCATCCGTGCATTTCAGAGCCTGAGCCTCAAAGCAGGGAAGAAGCATTGTGCTGGACTTGCCTCTCCAGCTGCCGGTTCCCACCTCAGATCAGTCTCAACAGCCCAACTTCATCACTTTTGTTTTTGGAGTACAGTCAATTTATAATGTGTTAGTTTCAAATGTACAGCAAAGTAAATCAGTTATGTTTCCAATATTTTTTAGATTCTTTTCCCATATAGGCCATTACAAAGTAATGAACTGAGTCCTCTTGTGCTATACAGTAGGTTTTCTTAGTTACCTATTTTATATATATATATATATAAAATACAGATATATATAGAAGTGTGTGTATGACAATCCCAATGTCCCCATTTATCCCTTCCCCTCTTTACCCTTGGTGAGTGTTTGATTCAAAGATTCAGAGAAATCAAAGAAAGATTACACATCCAGAAACAGAAGGGCACTTGAGACACAAAAGGGATCCTCGGACTTGGCCGCACATAGTAATTACCCCGGGAGCTTGGCAATACCAACTGTACCCAGGACCCTCACCCAGAGATTCTGATTTAACTGGGGGTGAGACCAGGGTATTATGTAGGGTAATATGTAGCCAAGGTTTGGAATCACTGACTTAAGACATATTTTCTCTGATAATCTATTAGTTCATGAGACGTTAAATATAGTTTACTAATTAAGTATTAGAGCTTACTGATTAAATTAGGGTGCTATTTTTATGTCACTGCAAGTTGATTAACCTAAAGTTTACTCAATAAAAATAACTTCAAATCATTTGGCAATTGAATGTGTGCAGAAGGGAATGAATGCAAGAGAGAAGAATTAGAATTTAGATTTGCTGTTTTCGTGAATGCTGCCCAGAGGGTGATCCAATTTCAGATGAAAAGCCCTTGTTCTCTGAACAGAAACTCAGCAACAGTGGACCAGGGGGTTAATCAAGTAAAAACTTAAAATAGAGACTTCAAAGTCTAGAAATAAAAGATTGACTAAATAAAATAAGATCATATTCTAAAATACCCTGCTCCCATCAAGGTGGTTATTCTGAAGTAAATACACTGAGGCATAAAAATTCTCATAATGTGTTATTCAACAAAATTATTATGAAATATTAATAGTATATACCCCAATGTCTTTTTTCTTTGTAAAGTAAAGAATAGATACCCATAGAAAAACATCTAGAAGGATGAATTCCAAAATGTTAAGAGTAGTCATTGCTGGATGGTAGGGTTAAAAGTGAGTTTTTTCTTCTTCCTTCCTCTTGATATCTTATAATTCCTCCACAATACTTAAGTATGACTTGGGTAACCAAGAATATAATTAAAAATAGAAAGCCAATGCTCTTGTTCCAATTTTGTGCTCACAAAAATGTTCTTCTGGTCTATAACCTGACTGATTGAATGGATCTAATCCCACACAAAAACACTATCCTAGCTGGTCTCACTCATCCAATCTCAGGTTGCTTAAAATGACCAGTATAGTTTTCATGCTGAATTTCTGTTGCTGTCAAGATCTGGTCTGCTACAAGTCAGTGAGCCAGAGTCTAATCCCCCAGCCTGAATGGGGGTGGGGGGCACCTCTCTGCACAGCTGCCCTAAGGCAGCCAGGGGGTCTTTCCTCCCCTCCTCACAGGTTTGATCACAAGCACGTGGCTCTGAGTGTGGTTTTCATTTAGACACTTTGCCTCAGCTTCTGTTCCCCTGGTTGGGCCACTTGAAGGTTCAGGTCACTTTAGTAGGGCTGATTTTGAGCTGGAGCTGGGCTTTGCTTTCCTGTTAAGGGAAATAGTAAAGGCAGCTAGAGACATGTTGCTGGAAGACTATAGACACCGTCAAAATAGAGAAAGCCAGCTTTTGCATTAACAGATTTTTACTTTGAAATCCTGTGCCTAATAAAGCCACTGGGCATCCCAAGTGGTGCTGATGGTAAAGATCCCACCTGCCAAAGCAGGATGTAAGAGATGTGGGTTCAGTCCCTGGGTCGGGAAGACCCCCTGGAGGAGAGCATGACTGCCCACTCCAGAATTCTTGCCTGGAGAATCTCATGGCCAGAGGAGCCTGGTGGGCTACAGTCCATAGGTCGCAGAGAGTCGGACACAACTGAAGCAACTTAGCGCAGAATAAAGCCATATCACCCACAATAAAGCCACATCACCAACACAGGGTTTTGCATGCAGTGAATGCTTGGTGACTGAATAAATGAATTAGCAAACAAGCAAACGTAATCAAAGTCATCCATGACGCACGAACAGGACTGGCCTCCTTGTAGGGCCGCCCCTCAGCGAGCCAGGCTTATCTGTTTTTGCACTTTTAGATTCAGACTTCTTCACAGATGAGTGACACAGGGCTCCTGTGGTTAGAAGCAATTGACAGACTTCTTGTGCCAGAGTTCACATGAGGAGCCATGTGAAAATACCTTCTGAATGAAAAGGAAATGTGGAGAAAAGCCCTTTCTCTACAATACATGCATGTGTGGGATCTCCACATCCTTTTCAGAAGCTATTTTTCTGATCTGATACATCAATGTGTATTTTTCTACAATATTGGCTTAGTCATCACATTCAGGAATCAGAAATATCTTCAGAAAGTCATTTACTTCATCCACCCTCTGCCTGCCCCTCCCCAACCCATGAAGAAAAACCCCTAACCTCTTACACCCAGGACCTCCCAGGAAGGAGTTCCTATCATTTTTTTCTTAGTAACCTTTACTAAAGTCTTATTTATCAAAGTAAAGTTAAGGGATTATTAATTTGATCCCAGGTATCATGGTTTATAATCATCATCATATGTTATCATCCTATTGAAAAAACTAAAAATAATTTCCTTAATATAGCCTTTCTAATCTGAGACAAATCTAAAATTAATCATCTATAATTATCAAACCTAATTTAATTAAAACTAGCTGTTCACCATCTGGTCTTATTTGTATAAATTCAAGAATCTACCATTTCACAAGAAATTCCTCTGTTTAACCAATTATGTTAAGCATAATTATTATGTAATTAATCTCAGTTCAAATTACATTTGTTGTCACTTGACAGAAAAGTAATTTATGTGATAAAAAAGCGGTTGACCAACTAATTACTCTGCCAAATTGGGGTCTTTTATCTCCATGTCTCACCATTTTTTTAAAAAGAAAAGGTATTTACAGGAAAACAGTCCTTTTGAAATATGAGACTAGCTATTGTCAATGCAAAAAAAATAGAGAAAATATTTGGAATGAATCATCTTCATGTCTTACAGTTTTAAGACCTTTATTTGGATAAATTAGAAAGGATGGGAATAAATAAATGGTGGAAACAGAAAGCAAATTATAAAGTTATATGCAGTAAACCAAGAAAATTCATAATGAAATTGGAACTAGGTAAGAATTTATGTATCCCCCAAAGCGATCTTCCTTCAGGACTCTTGATTGCCACTACTTTCAGATGCCAGTTTACCTCCTTGTGATGATAAACCTGCTAATAGAAGAGATGAATAGTTGTTGATTATGAATAAGATACCTTTATAAATAATGCTTATCCCTAGGCATTTCTTTTTGAAGACTTCCAGAAAATCAATGATGCTGTCCTAAGGAGTCTAAAGAGTACATGCTGTTCATCTAAAATCTTATCCTATGGGAGGGAGCTTGATCACTGAAAGAGTGAGTGAATTTCTCAGTGAGAAGAGACCATTTTGAAGACAAGACTGCTTCCTTGCATAAGGGCCGGGAAGAGAAACCAGAGGGTAAGGCAAAAATAAATAAACAAATGAAGCACTTAGGAGTCTTATTTCAGCTACAATTTTGCACTAGACAAGTGGGGCCAAAAAGGAAAGAGAACATAAGAAATAAGAAAAAGAGAAATAGGAAACTGCCTTCTGCCCAAACGCAATAGATGCTCCATAAGACAAAGGAAGACTTTCTTTCTACAAGGTCAGTGAAGAGTCCAGTGTACAGTGTTTCTCTGTTCGTTCCATACCTTTTGTGTGCTACAAGTTGGGATAAGTGTGCTGGGCACTCAAAAGTTGTCAGCTTTCCAAAGAAGAGGCTAAGAAGGGTTATAAAACTTCTCACCAACCTGATTAAGTACAGAAACATGGTGGAAAATTTTTTGTAACTTTAGCACTGGTTCTAAGTCTTAAAAATTTGAACTGCATATTAGATGATAGTTTTGTGTTTTTAAGTCCCTTGAATTTGATAATTGCATTGTGGTTATGTAAAAGACTATTGTGCCCTTAAGAAATATACACTGAAGTATCTAGGAGTAACTAGGGCAAATTTTTAAAAATTAACTCCCAAATTGTTCAAGATAACTATATATAAAACAAATATGCTAGAATGTAAGATGTAAGTCGCTAATGACTGGGTGAAGAATGAATGGGAGCTTTTGTGCAATTCTTAGGATCCTGTAATTTGAAATTATTTCTGAATAAATCTTTATCAAAGAAAGATGTTAACCCAAAAGAGTTGTCATCCACTAAAAAATTAAAAATTCATGATAAATGCATTAGGCTAAATCATGAAAGATACTTAGGTTTTGTGGCTGGAGCAGTTTTCGCCTCTTCTTTCTTCAACCCACATCCCAACTCTACTCCATAGCATAGAGGAGTGCTTAACAGTGCTGATAAACCAACTCTAGCAACAAAGGTGTAAGCCAGGAGAAAGCCTGATACACAGAGCACAACAGCTGATGCTCTGTGTTGAGCGGAAAATGTTCCATTTTTTTCTCTGAACACGCATCTCAGCGGTAAAACGTAGACCCCCACTTTTCCTCCGGCTTCCTTGAAAACCAGATGGCATCTCTCAGATAGAATACTCATGACTACAAAGGTTGAATATGGGTCCGTGCCAAGATGATCACTTACACGGCATCTGCAGATGGTGGTCCACCACGTCCTGGGGCAGGAATAATGATAACAGCATCCACTTCATCATCATCTGCATATCCAAACAAACACCAGGGGAAAGTTAATGAGAACAGCACCGGGGCAGGTCCCGGGAGGCAGGAGGGTCGGCCGGCCTACCTGAGATGAAATGAGAACCACGGCAAAACATATGCAAAATATTGAGTTTGATTTTTAATTGAGAATTAAGGATGACGGATCTAAAAATGTGTTGCAAACTGTAAAGTGCTACACAAAGGCATCAGTTACTTCTATGAAGCTGAAAAATGAAAATAAATATGGCTCTCAAAATTTGCAGAAGTCAGTAAATCTTCTCTAAATTTAATAATAAACCTTCAATCAGGAAAGAGATGGTGGATTTAATACACTTTCAGAACTGAAATGGCAGTTTCCACAATGTATACTAGTAATGCAAATGGTAAATAGAAATTTTTATTGAATTAAGCTTGATAATTATAGCTGATTGTGTTTAGTTCTGGGCTACAGTATGATAAACAAACTAGATGGCTACCAGGACCATAATAAATGATGTAATTACACATTCTCTGACTTGCCTGAAATTACACACAAAAATGCATCCCTGATTTCCGGTGCTATTTATTTACACTTCTGATTATCAGCAAGCAGGTGACTTTTGCTGGAGAGGAAGAAAAAGATTATTGGATAAATGGGCAGGTGGATGGATGGAAGGATGAATGGCTGGATAAGGGATGGATAGAAGGATGAATGAACTGAAGGATGGGTGGGTGCTAAAATGGACAGATGGGAAGATGACAGGTTGAGAAGTGAATAGAAGGACAGAAAGAGAGATGGGTTAAAGGATGGAAGAACAGATGGAAGGAGGCCGGGTCTAACATCAGCAAGCACGTTGAAAAGACTTTGGATTTTAACAAGCACATTTTTTTTATGAAATACAGTTCTCAAATAATCCATTGTTCCTATAATAATAAAACTGAATTGGAAATCAAATCATCCAAAGGGAATGGCTAACGGTTTAGCAGAAAGTGAAAGTCGCTCAGTCATGTCCAACTCTTTGTGACCCCATGGACTATACAGTCCATGGAATTCTCCAGGCCAGAATACTGGAGTGGATAGCTGTTCCCTTCTCAGGGGATCTGCCCAACCCAGGGATTGAACCCAGGTCTCCCACATTGCAGGCAGATTCTTTACCAGCTGAGCCATAGGTTCTGCTTTTATCTCAATACCATTTCAATTTCCATTTTCCTTGGTTTTCTTTCAGTTTCTCTAATCGTTTGTTAAATACAACATTGATACACTGCCTCTCTGAAAGTTTTATGCCTATATTTTTTTCAGTTAAAATTATCCATTCATTTGTTCATTTGCCATTTTATGCAATAAATATTGAATGTCTACTCTGTACCAGGCATTGTGTCAGGCATGGAGATGTGATGGTAACCACCCAAAAGCATTCCTTGCCCTCACTGAGCTAAGTGATCAGACAAGAGGAAGGGATGGGTACTAATCAAAATTTCGTATAAATGAAATACTTAGTAATTATAATTTAGTAAGTAATTAGAATTATAGTAAGTGCTATGAGGAAGGGGCACATTGAAATTGAATGAGGTAATGGGTTTCTGAGAAATCTGCTTGAGGTTCACGATTAATTCAAGGTTTGTTTTTCTTTTTTAAACTAAGCCCATTTTTTTGATGAGCTGAATTTACACACCAGTTGAAATACTTAATTGCTTCAATTTCCCAGGGCATTATGTATATGATTTCAAGATGGTTTAGGTGTGTATTTGATTCCTAATCATGAAGTGATCTATAAAAACAAATGTTACAATCAGCCAGGTCAAGTTGATATTATTGTTTCTTGTAGTGTCCTGGAAAGATCATACAAATTGTCAAATATGTACTTTGCTTTAATGTCTGGCCCTCTTTTTTGCCTTGAAACTGAATCTGTGTTTATTTTCTTCTAGCTTTTCCCACCTCGCCTTGACAAGACCTCCTTTTTAAGATACTTGCTATACAAAAAGTTCTGAGATTCCTTTCTTCTCTCCCTAGGCTATAAAAACATGTATGGCTGTTTTCTTCTGTTTATTTGTATTGTTTTCTGGTCCAAGTTATAGTTGATATTTATTTCTGTTGACTTAATTTTTTCAGAGACGAATGTCTTTCCAATGTCAGTCTCTCCCTTACCAACTCCAACCCACACACACTAGTTCTTACTCCAAGAATCAGGCTACAGATTTCCATCAACACGTAAATCTGCCTTTTAACGGTGTGATGGAAAGAGCACAGGCTTAAGGGTCTGGAGACTTGGGTTAAATTAAGCAGTAAATCTCTATGAGTCACTTCATCTCTACAACTTACCTGTCAGATAGTATGGCCTTCCATAGAGCTATTGTGATCAATAAGATAAAGTATACTCAAAAAGCATAAGCTAATTTAAGGCATTTATAAAGTAATTATTGTTTACTTATATTCCTTTCCACTGCCTTTGCCCACTTTGATTAAAGCAATGATTCAGCAGGCTTCAACAGAGTAGCACAATGCTGACCACATCACATGCACTCAACAGGTTAACTTCCTCCTCCTTCCCTATTAAAAATGTCAAATGTCAACTCTAGTGAAGAATAAACATCAGTTAATGGAACTGGTTGCACTAATTCCCCTAAGATATCCTTTGGAGGCAATTTTTTCCTACTGGCAGTTAGGTGTATGAATATGGCATTTGGCCATAGCCAAACAGAGTAGATGCTAGCATATTTGGCACTTTTGTGCAGATATCAAGAAAGTATCTCTTCCTCCTGACTCAGTTCTGTGCCAGTTTCAGCCTTGCTAACGTCCAGATGAGCCTCTTTTGTTCAGTGCATGACCTGCACAATCAGAGATCCTGTAACTATACTGGAGCCGGGGACTCAGAAGTTTCTACCATTTAGCCATCATGATAATATCCTGCAGACTGGAAATATTGGCCCAGTTATTCTTAGTTCCATGGATTTTTCACAGACCTTTCTCTCCTATGTCTGTTGACTTAAAGTCATGATATATAAGATAAGTATGTTTGTCCTATCATGGAATGTTAGCTTTTAAGATATTTCGCTCTCATTTTAAACCATGATAGCCATCAAAAGGGTACCTTAATATTGAAACAGAATTAGTTGAGATTAACAAGCCCGTCTTTCACTCTCCCCAAAATTGAAAATATCCCCTCTACTAAAATAACACAAGAATTTTCAGTGAAAGAATATGATTTGGAGACCTCTGACTCTGAAACTTCCCACTGAAAATACTGACTATGTGTCCGTTTATCCTGTGCTGAGAGAAAGAGTCTCCTGCTCACAAAGTTTTTGGGAGGGACCAGACTGGCTAAGCCCTTCGATGACTTCCTCTGGCCCTTCCGTCACATGACCTGGAGTTTCCAAGAGTCATGATAGAAACATTCCCTAACGGGTCTATCTTCCTGTGGAAAAAGAGATCCACTCTAGGAGCTGCGAGAGTGGAAAGGATTTCACCGCAAGGCTCACCCTCCTGAAGACTTTGCTTTCAGGCACCACTAACAGCCCAGACAGGAAGTGCAGGCTGAACAGGGAGGAGATAAGGACGGGTAGTGCGACGTGTGCTGGGTTCAGGGCCGACAGCTGTGTGCGCATTCCAAGCCATGGGACTTGCCTGGTGACTCAGAAGGTAAAGAATCTGCCTGTCAGTGCAGGAGACCGGGTTCAATCCCTGGGTCAGGAAGATCCCCTGGAGAAGAGAATGGCTACCCACCCCAGTATTCTTGCCTGGAGAATTCCATGGACAGAGGGGCCTGGAAGGTTGTAGTATGGGGTCGCAAACAGCTGGACTTGACTGAGCAACTAACACCGAGTTCCTTCAGATCGTGTCCTGGGAACGTGGACTGGACGTGACCACTATTTGAGGCATCAAGAGTCCCTTGTCCCATGTTCAAGGCAGTAGGGGCACAAATAATTCCTCAGCCTCTGAAATCCCTCTTTTTACTACGTGGTGATGCTGCAAACTGGCTCGGTCTGGGACCCACATGCAAAAGCCTAACATTTCAGTTACTTGGCTAAAGTAGTATTTCCAGCATGCTGGGGGCTTCACCATCGTTTGTATCATTGTTTCTACAGGAAAATATGCCATGCATTTCAAAAACCAATTTACAGATGGATTTCAGAGCATAACACATGGGTAAATTGGAATTTACTTTAAAAAATAATCCCCATTCAGGGTGGAATTAAATAAACCGTTGAATATGATCATGAAGTTGTTTGCTATTCTTTACACACACAAAAATGCTAATTTTTGATTCTCAGCATCAAAAAAAATGTTAAAACTTGTATAGGTAATTTGAGGTGTTTTGCTCATGGTACTCTTTGATATCTGAAATGTTCACAGCCGAGTTAACTGGCTGACTGTTATTATTCCTGCTGTGTAAGTGAGGAAACTGAAACTCAGCGAGTTTGCTCAGCATTTGTCAGGCATTTCATGAATAGAAGAGGAAGTCAACCCTAGATTCAGTGGCAAATCCTATGCAGACTCCTACAGCATCCCACTGTATTGCACGAGGCTTCTGATGATAGAAGAGAGACAGGAATCAAACGACACTGCTGTCCAAAGGGAAGGCCTTGATCACCTTTTCCATTCAGTAAACTATTAGCAGGTTGCTTCATTAACTAGCTGGAAGCCTCCTTTTTCTTATAATCAACACTTGGCTTGTTCTGGTACCACATCCTTTCCCGAGCAATCAGCAGCTTGCTTTTGATGCAGAGCTGGAGCATTTTCTAAAAAGCAGAAGTATATTTTCAATAATGAACTATTCAAAACATCATTTAAACCCCAAACTTCGGGTTTTTAAACAGAGTCTTACAGCCACTTACTTCTCTTTGAGCCACGTCTACATCCTTCTCTGGTTACCAACAGGCAAAGAAAATAGAAGCCTTTGCCTCCAGTGAATGTACTTAGGGGTCACCCACAGACGTGGATTGCAGGGTGAAAGCCTATTGAAACTAGACAGAGTAAGGTAAATGGATTGGGAGGTGCCGTGACTCCAATTAGCATGATTTTGCTTTGGTCCTGAACCTAATGCTTATTTCATAAATAATCAAATTTACTCTTAAAAGTGTTCAAGAAATGAGACTTCATAAGCAAATAAAATATCCTATTCCATTATTTGACAGATGTCAACAAGCTCATCTTTACTGCATGAATTTCTCTATAAATAAAACCAAATTTCTCAATCTTTTTACGTGTGAAGGAAGCAGATAGAAATTCAGAATTCTTCTTTTAAAAAAACACTCGGTAATCTTTTTTGAATGTTAGAACCATGGTTGTCTCTTTGTCTCCATGGACCTTTGCCTAACCTATAGCAGGCACCGGCTAAATAATTGCCGATGAAATGAAAATTGATATTATTTATTCATTCAGTAAGTATTCCTACTACACTATTGATACATTGTATACAAGATATTGGAGTCAGGGAGAACAATAAGAAAGTGATTGTTCCAAAAGCCTCAGTGGAGCGGTAAGGGTGCCGGTCAGTGACCCTGGGATACTGCTAAGACAGAACAGCTTTATGACTAAGTCTAGAGAGCAGAGGAGGGGGAATCTGAGACAGTCGGTCTCTTTGAGGCTGGGCGACCAGGAAGACAGTGCTAATAGCAGAGCTGGGGAGCATCACAGAAGCAGATCTTCTGGGGAGGAGGTAATTCTCTTTGAAACCCCTTCAGCCTGAGATTCCAGGGGGACATCCGGGAAGAGAGTGCAGTGGGTCCGTGCGAGGTGGGGCATGGAAAAGAAGTGAGAGCAGGACAGCGATGCGGGCCTCTCCTCTCTGAGTGTCTGACACCTGAAACTGTGAGAGCCGTGTGCAGGAGTGAAAAGAGGAGGGAGACGATGGCGCTGAGGCTGGGAGGCAGAGGGAGACGAGCCAGAGAGGGGGGGAGCAGCAGAGCCGCAGAGACCTGAGGGGACAACCGTGCCCAGGAGCTGCTGTAAGCGGTGGCCGCGCGGGAGCTGAGCGCGAAAACGCCCCCGGCAGAGAAGCCTGGGCGGCGTTTCATGCGGCCCTCTCGGGGCACTGGAAGCTGAAAGAGAGGGAGGAAATGGACGGTGCGGTGGTGACGGCCGTGTGCCTGCACGCTCAGCTGCTCAGTCGTGTCTGACTCTTTGCGACCCAGTGGAGAGAGCTGCAGCCCGCCAGGCCCCTCTGTCCATGGGCTTTCCCAGGCAAGAATACTGCAGTGAGGTGCCACTTCCTTCTCCAGACCGCTGTGTAGATTCCGTTTGCACATCGTTCAGAGATTCATGGAAGAAGGTAGAGGCTATTTCAGGGATGATCCCAGAAACCCCAGGCACACCCGATCTTCTAAAGGCTGGCTTCTCCAAAATTCCAACACTATTTTCACTACATCATCTTTCTATGCCTTTTTTTTTTTGAAGTCTCCTTTTAGAATCCATTAAAATGTTCCTCTTCTCCTTTCTGTTTCCAGGCAATTGCCATGTTTGCATTTCTTTCCTGTAGTATTTATAATTCTAAAGTGATTTTCTTTCTTGGCTCCATAGCCAAGACATTTGTCTGCCCTTATTATCTCTCCCCTTGAGTATTGTGACCTCTCACTTTATTATTTTTTCCTGCTCCAGTCTCTGTCCTATGAAAATCTGCCCACCTCTTTGGAAATGAATTCTGCTTCCAACTATGCCCTTACTTAAACCTAGGCTGGGTTTGTACATTAAATCTTATTCTTGACCCTTTTAAGTGAAGCCTAAAAGCGCTAGAAAATTATAAAACTGATTATTGACCTTTCTAATCATTGTATTTGCTGTCTAGACTTTGCAGAACTGGCATAATAAATATTTACTAGGAATGACATTTAGGCAAATACAATCCCACAAATGCATCAGTGGTAAGGTCTGACATTCCACATTTTCTGAATCGTCTGTCTTTAGCTCCTTAAAAATTATCTGTAGAAAAATAAGGGTGCATGGTAGTATCATCAACTACTGTATAGTTTTTAGTGTGATTTTTATCTATTCTGTAACAAAAGAACTAACTGATAGACTTGCTATTTGAGCAAATAGAAACTTACCAATCTATCAGTATTGAACTTTGTAGTATATAGTTTTCCCTCTTTTAAGACATATGCACGGACGGTTTATTGTCTGTTTGTCTGTCTGCTCAGTCGTGTCCAGCTCTTTGCAGCCCCATGGACTGTAGCCCACCAGGCTCCTCTGTCCATGGGATTTCCCGGGCAAGAATACTGGAGTGGGTTGCCATTTCCTCCTCCAGGGGATCTTCCTGACCAGGGATCAAACCTGTGTCTCCTGCCTTGATAGGCAAATTCTTTATCACTGTGTTACCTGAGAAGCCCAGACTGTTTATTACAGGACTGGAAAAATTAGGGTCAAATTTCAATAATTGAAATAGTTAATACTTCAAAATTTCTGTTCTTAAAAAGATAATATTTGAATTTTACTTTTAAATGACTGTTTTGTCTTTTGTAAGCACTCATGATTTTTCTTCAGTCTTTTATAAGATTTTAAGCCAAGATATGGATAATGTTGATTGGACATAAACAGCCTTGAAATATTAAAGGGTATAGATAGTGAATGCTGTACATTAATAAGCACAAAGAATATCTGGATTGCATCCATATTATGTAAATTCTGAAATATCTTGTAAATTTTATCTCTGGGGAAATTTTCACAAAAAGGAACCTCTTCCTACTCTAGACTAGTACTTAATTGTAAAAGATTTTTTTCCCTTGTAAATGACTCAAAAATCTTTACTTTTGCATCCCTGGAGATAGAAAAATGTTTTACTAAAAAAATCAGCCGTAGAATTTATTCCAGACTAATTATGACTGCAAGATTTTCTGAGGAGTAATTTGCAGCCAGGGTTATCATTGGTTCATAGTTTACTCTTAGCATACGCTAATGAATCTGAAATAAACCTGGCCCAAACATGTGAGGAGACAAAGCGTCATTATTACCCAGCTCTAAGCTATCATTTGTTCACTGGGAGAAAAAAAAACTTGGGAAGAAGCTTGCCAATGAACCAGATGTCGCCATCAGTAGACAATTATGTTTCACAGTTTGGCACCTGGGGCCCACAGGCAGCATCCAAGGAGGAGGAGAAATAAGAAGTGGAGCATTCTGGCAGGATACAGACGGAAGATTCCAAACAGCTTGTAGGGAAAAGGGAGACTGAGGGCAGCTTCTTTCATTCTCAACAAGGGGACCCCGGGACTCAAATCTGCTCTGTTCTACTTGTTGAGGATGTCAGGAGCCTGATGAGCAACCTGGAGTCTTAAAAAGGCACGCAGCACTCATGAGGGCTGCCACTCAGCAGGTTTGTGAGTGCTTCACACCCCATACAAATTGCCGTCTTATAATGGCAAGAGACAATGGCAAAGACAGCTTCTTGCCGGGGTAGATCATCAATGGAATCTAAGATGTTTCCTTCTTCAGCAACATTTAAAGACTGAAAAGGAAGGGGTTGTGATTTTGTGGCTGGCTTCTGTGAAGTACTGCCCAAAAAAAACAAGATGACAGTGCCTAAAATACCTTGTTAAAGCCTATCTCAATCCATAATTAATCTGTGATTAAGAAATTAGAGATTGACCCTGAGAATCTCATCAAGGCCTCGCATAGACTCAACTGGGAAAAAGAAAATGAATTTCATCTACTGAAATGTGTTTCAATCTAAACTGGGCATTTTATGACCCTATCACGGCACCAAACAAATACCTAGATAACCTGATACATATATCTTTTCTGCTTTTATGTAATCTAAGAACTAAATAAATAACTTGAAATAATTCATCTTTCTTAAATTTTTGCTAGACACTTCTTGGTGTACATATGTACCAGTTTGTACATGTATATATCAGTTTACCCTTATAGGAAAACTGCCCATCTGCACATATTCAGATAAAAATGAAGGATAGACAATAGGTTTATTAGTTATATCTGCACATAAACAGAATAAACAGAATCCTGGTCAAGTAGAAACAACTTTTTCTATCTTTCTCTTCCTTTATAAGTCACCAAATCCTGGAGAGTACAAAAGTATAATTTAATTTAATGATTATGCTTTTGGGGTCTATTAGGTAGTTATCATGTATTTCCATGATCAAAATCATATTTTTCTAAAATTGATTAAATGCTTTTGTGAATGTTGAACAGTTCTTAATGTTTTATTTGGATATAGCTAATCAGCCCACTTAAATTAGTCTATGAGTTCACAAACAATTGTTTTCCACAAATGAACCTTACCTTGTTTCCTAAAATATGCCACCCTTTGGGCAAGAGGCCAGATTTTCCACTACACATGATGTATATAATATTGAATATCTAGCTAATTAATATGTATTAACTAATATCTATTGCTGTTTAGGCGCTAAGTCATGTTCAACTCTTTGTGACCCCATGGAATGTAACCCATCAGGCTCTTCTGTTAATGGGATTTCCCAGGCAAGAATACTGGAGTGGGTTGCCATTTCCTTCTCTGATTAACTAATACAAATATATATAATACCTATTATGCAATTAATGTAAATGATATGATTAATTATATACAAATATATGTCTAAAGGTTGCGGTTCTACAGTATATCTTCCAGGCTTTCAGTAATTGTGTTTGTTAATTCATGATGAGGTAATATATTAGTCTGTCCCTGGAAATGCCATGCTGTTAACGCAATGGTTTTCAAACACTAATTTGTGAATCATTTTGCCAAGAGTTAAAAGCAAAGCGGTAGGTCACAAGTCCCTCCTAACCACACCCTAACACCTTGCCTTTAGCACTCTGCACCGAAACCCCTCCATAAGCATCACTAGAAAAACATTGCAGTGTGTTTGATGAGCTATATCATGAATCACTTTCTAATCTGTCAGATGTGAAGAAGCGTGATGACCCTCAGATAACTGTGGACATCAATGCTGTCAGCCTGCGTGGCGGGCTTGGTAGACGGGGAACTCTTTGGCAGTAACTGAGAGCAACAGACGGAGGGTCAGAGTCCCGGTCCTAGGGCAGGTTTGCATGGCCGGGCCCAGAGCCTTCCGTGCCCCTGAGTCTGCTCGGCTTACACGGAGCGGTGTTACTGCCAGGCTCCCCTGGCGGCTCAGACAGTGGAGTCTCTAATTCACAGCACGCAGTCTCAGAGCCGGGGAAGCCCTGGTCCTTCCACAGGCCCGTGGGAAGGAAGACGGGTGAGCGTCAGCCCACAGCAGTGCCCGAGTCTGGCTGCTGAAGCCTTACACCCCTCACACTCCCTCCACACCGGTCTAGCCTGCTTCTAAAGTGAAGGGAGGATGCCCGGGGTTAATGGCCACACTCATCGCCGGCTTCCAGCTGCACGACCCTTGGAATGAATGGAAAGATAAAAGAAGGACTGCCCTCGGCTCTCTGGTGACTCTGTGGCACCCAAGGTCGAGGGCAGTGCTGAAGCGGGTGGAGAATTCCTGCCAAACATTTCAAGGCCCACTGAAAACCGAAAAGGACGTACTTTTGTGATAGTACATTGAGTACTATAAACTCTTCCGCAAAGTTTCTTGACAGAAATGACATCTCTAATATATAGTCTAGAAATGGTAGGGAAAAGGCTAAAATCAAAGAGAAAACTATTAGCCATTCATGTCAGCTTTTTAAAAATTAGCATATAGATTCTTTGGCTTAAGGAGTTTCTACCCTTAGTTTGAAGCTCCATGGTGAATTTCCTTGTATAATTTACGGTCTAAAATGCTATGAGAAGGTGTGCTTCCCTACAGTTGAGTGGGTTTCAGTAGAGGAGGGGAAAAAATCCAAAGGAAAGTTTTAAAACCTACGTAGAATTCACTATGTGGTACAATGTTTCCTGGCATTAAAAAAAAAAAATGATTTCCTCAATTTCTCATCCTATAGAATGGAAGTAATGGGGATAAATGTAGGGAATTCTTGTATTTTAATGGAAATCAAGAGATCCGGATTTTTGCTTCCAGCATCCTCATCGACTCTCTGTATGCCATTGGGAAAACCATAAACCTCTCCAGACTCTAGCTTAATCCTCTAAAAATAAGTGACTCATTTATTCATTCATGGAAAAACATTTTCTAGGTACTCACTAGACTGAGACATTGTGTTGGGCTCTGGGATTAAAAAGTCAAATAAAAGGACTCAGCCATATATTGAGCAGAATTCTCTGTGCTATATATACAATATGTCCTTCTTTGTTATCCATTTTATCATTTTTTGAATTTATTTCTAATTGGAGGATAATGGCTAGCAGTGTGTACAAGTCAATACCAAACTCCCTAACAATCCCGTCTACCCCAACCTTTCCCCCTTATAACCATAAGTTTGTTCTTTGTGAGCTTCTTTCTGTTTTGTAAATAAGTTCATTTGTATCCTTTATTTTTAGACTCCGTAGTTAAGGGACACCGTATGATGCTTCTCTTTCTCTTTCTGACTTACTCCACCCAGTATGGCAATCTCTAGGCCTTGCTGTCCACCTGAAACTATCACAGCATTGTTAATCAGCTATCAGTTTAGTCCAGTCGCTCAGTCGTGTCCTACCTACTCTGCAACCCCATGAACTGCAGCACACCAGGCCTCCCTGTCCATCACCAACTCCTGGAGTTCACACAAACTCATGTCCATTGAGTGGGTGATGCCATCCAGCCATCTCATCCTCTGTCGTCCCCTTCTCCTCCTGCCCCCGATCCTTCCCAGCATCAGGGTCTTTTCCAACGAGTCAACTCTTTGCATGAGGTGGCCAAAATATTGGAGTTTCAGCTTCAGCATCAGTCCTTCCAATGAACACCCAGGACTGATCTCCTTTAAAATGGACTGGTTGGATCTCCTTGCAGTCCAAGGGACTCTCAAGAGTCTTCTCCAACACCACAATTCAAAAGCATCAATTCTTCGGTGCTCAGCTTTCTTCACAGTCCAGCTCTCACATCCATACATGACCACTGGAAAAACCATAGCCTTGACTAGACGGACCTTTGTTGGCAAAGTAATGCTTCTGCTTTTTAATATGCTATCTAGGTTGGTCATAACTTTTCTTCCAAGGAGTAATCGCCTTTTAATTTCATGGCTGCAATCACCATCTGCAGTGATTATCAGCTATACTCCAATATAAAATAAGAAGTTTTAAACAAAAAGCCAAGTAAGATGCTTTCCTTGTCTTCAAAGAGCATGCAGTCAAGAAGGAGGGGACAGCAACATAACCAGGTACAAAACAGGGATAGATACACTCATGGAAACATTAATGGGGAACCAGGGCAACCCAGGAGACACATGAGTTGGAGTGGGCATGCAGTCATTTCTAGGACTGGTGAGTCTCAAATTAAGGCTTTAAAATAAATAGGTTTGGGAACTTCAGTAAAGATGTGATTTATGTGCTGCCACAGGGGTTTGTAAGCCCAAGAAACAGTGAGAAAAAAAGCATGGAGGTGTGAAAGCTTGTGGCCTCCTAAGAAATCCACAGGAGTTCAGAGAGGAAGTTGGGAGCGAGACAGCAAAGTTAACTAAGGAATCTAGATTTTGGCCTATGAACATAAACTTTCAACATGGCCAACCCGAACAGACCCGCATTTGGAAAAATAACAGCAGCAACAAAATGGAGGAGAGTTGAAGGGAGAATTAAAGGAGGCATGGTCTTGCCTCACCTTCTACCCATTCTAGGAGAAGCTTCCCCATTCACTGGCCTTGATGAAAGCAAATCAGCCATATTATCTACCATGAGACTCTACCTTTCATTAACTACACATGGTTGGATGAGGTCCAGGCACCTGATCCAAGAATGGCTTATTTTGGATCTGGATGAACTAGCTTGTATAGAGCTGTGCTGCAAGTCCACCTTGGCAAAACGCAGAAAGCACCATATCATACTTATTCCTGTGTATATTCGTGTGTGCTCAGTGTGGTGAGCACACTGCACTTCCTCTTTGTGACCCCATGGACTGCAGCCCACCAGGCTTCTCTGTCCCTGGGGTTCTCCAGGCAAGAATACTGGAGTGGGTCGCCATGCCCTCCTCCAGGGGATTTTCCCTGCTCAGGGACTGAAACTGTGTCTTCCATGCCTCCTTCATGGCAGGAAGATTCTTTCCCACTGAGCCCATGGGGACAACCCAAGTACTCATGAGGATGCAGGAAAATGGAAACCCTAAGCATGATGGGTAGGAATGGAAATTTGTGAGTCATTCTGAAGAGAATGTTGGCAATATTTAGTAAAATTAATTATGTATGTATTTAGCAATTTCACTCCCTTATCTGTAAAGCAGAAGATTAACATACACAAAATTGTTTGTTGCAGCATTATTTTGTGAGCGGGAAGTGACATCTATCACTACTGGGCATGGGTAAGCAAAATGTGATAGACGTATACCCTGAAAAAGCCTGTAGCAGTCAGAACTAGATGTATACACAGAAACACAAATTTTAAAAGCAGTTTTAAAAGCAAAATTTTAAAGCAAATTTTAAAAGCAAAAAGGAAATAGAAGGAGAGCAAAAATATCATAGCATCATTTCTATATCTTTCAAAAACCCATAGCATCCAAAGACATATATTACACATATTGGAGTCAATGCTTTCGATGAAGTTCCATCCAAAGGTGGAAACAGTGAGGATAAGAAATGAAAGAAAAAATTAAAACAAATAATTTGGCGTTGCATAGACAAATTGTGGAGTGGTGGGCTGGAGTGGCCATGACGAGATACCCAAGTCCAAGGTCAGAGAAACCCCAGCAAGATGGTATGAGGGGCGAATTTGCATTTAGAATCAAACCCCATTCCTGCCACAGATGCTTAGAGGGCTTAAAACAAACCTTGTGTGCACCAGCACCCAGGGACCCCAGACCCAGGGACCCAGAGACTGAGACAGAACTGTGTTTGAGCATCTCCTGTGGACGTATGGGTCAGCAGTGGACTTCCAAAAGGACAGGGACTCTGGGTGCTGCAGACTTGGGTATGGCTTAAGCCCTCATGGAGGAGGTTGCCATTAACTGCACCGTAGAGATGCCAGAGTTTATACAGGACTGGGAAGTAGACTCTTGGAGGGTGCAAACAGAACCGCTGTGCACCAGGATCCAGGAAGGAGGAGCAGTGATCCCACAAGAGACTGCCCAGACTTGTCAGGGAGTGTCCATGTCTCCAGCATGGGCGTGGGTCAGTGGAGGCCGCTGCGGGGTCGGGGGCAGTGAGTGTGGCAGGACATGCACGGCATCTTCTGAAGGAGGTCACCACTATCTTCATTTCCTCCACCGTAGTTTGGCCCCAGGTAAATAGCAAGGAGGGAGCACAGCCCCACCATCAACAGAAAATTGGATTAAAGATTTACTGAGCATGGCCCCGCCAATCAGAGCAAGGCCCAGTTTCCGCTCAGTCAGTCTCTCCCGTCAGGAAGCTTCCATAAGCCTCTTATCCTTCTCCATGGGAAGGTATACAGACTGAAAACCACAGTCACAGAAAGCTAACCACTCTGATCACATGGACTAACCTTGTCTAACTCAATGAAACTATCAGCCATGCTATACTGTAGGGCCACCCAGGATGGATGAGTCATGGTGGAGAGTTCTGACAAAATGTGGCCCACTGGAGAAGGGAATGGCAAACCACTTCAGTATTCTTGCCTTGAGAACCCCATGAACAGTATGAAAAGGCAAAAAGATAAGACACTGGAAGACAAACTCCCCAGGTTGGTAGGTGCCCAATTATGGGAGATCGGTGGAGAAATAACTTCAGAAAGAATGAAGAGATGAAGCCAGAGCAAAAACAATACCCAGGTGTGGATGTGACTGGTGATAGAAGCAAGGCCTGAAGCTGTAAAGAGCAGTATTGCATAGGAACCTAGAAAGTTAGGTCCATGAATCAAGGCAAATTGGAAGTGGTCAAACAGGAGATGGCAAGAGTGAACATCTACATTTTAGGAATCAGTGAACTAAAAAGGAGTGGAATGGGTGAATTTAACTCAGATGATCCTTATATCTACTACTGTGGGCAAGAATCCCTTGGAAGAAATGGAGTAGCCATCAGTCATCAGAAGAGTCCTAAATCTAGTACTTAGATGTAGTCTCAAAAATGACAGAACAATCTCTGTTCATTTCCGAGGCTAACCATTCAATATCACGATAATCCAAGCCTATGGCCCAACCAGTAATCCTGAAGAAGCTGAAATTGAACAGTTCTATAAGACCTACAAAGATCTTCTAGAACTAACACCCAAGAAAGATGTCCTTTTCATTATAGAGGACTGGAATGCAAAAGTAGGAAGTCAAGAAATGCCTGGGGTTACAGGTAAATTTGGCCGTGGAGTACAGAATGAAGCAGGTCAAAGGCTATTAGAGAGAACGTGATGGTCATAGCAAACACCCTCTTCCAACAACACCAGAGAAGACTCTGCACATGGACATCACCAGATGGCCAATACCGAAATCAGATTGATTATATTCTTTGCAGGAAAAGATGGAGAAGTTCTATACAGTCAGCAAAAACAAGATGGGAGCTGACTGTGGCTCAGATCATGAACTCTTATTGCCAAATTCAGACTCAAATTGAAGAAAGTAGGGAAAACCACTAGACCATTCAAGTATGACCTAAATCAAATCCCTTATGATTATGCAGTGGAAGTGAGAGATAGGTTCAAGGGATTAGATCTGATAGAGTGCCAGATGAACTATGGATGGAGACTCATGACATTGTACAGGAGACAGGGATCAAGACCATCCCCAAGAAAAAGAATGCAAAAAAGCAAAATGGCTACCTGAGGAGGCCTTACAAATAGCTGAGAAAAGAAGAGAAGTGAAAGGCAAAGGAGAAAAGGAAAGATATACCCATTTGAATGCAGAGTTCTAAATAATAGCAAGGAGAGATAAAAGAAAGCCTTCCTCAATGATCAGTGCAAAGAAATAGAGGAAATCAATAGAATGGGAAAGACTAGAGATCTCTTCAAGGAAATTAGAGATACCAAGGTAACAATTCATGCAAAGATGGGCTCAATAAAGGACAGAAATAGTATGGACCTAACAGAAGCAGAAGATATCAAGAAGTGGCAAGAATACACAGAAGAACTATACAAAAAAGATCTTCATGACCCAGATAATCATGATGGTGTGATCACTCACCTAGAGCCAGGCATCCTGGAATGCGAAGTCAAGTGGGCCTTAGGAAGCATCACTATGAACAAAGCTAGTGGAGGTGATGGAATTCCAGTTGAGCTATTTCAAATCCTAAAAGATGGTGCTGTGAAAGTGCTGCACTCAATATGCCAACAGATTTGGAAAACTCAGCAGTGGCCACAGGACTGGAAAAGGTCAGTTTTCATTCCAATCCCAAAGAAAGGCAATGCCAAAGAATGTTCAAACTACCGCACAATTGCACTCATCTCACATGATAGTAAAGTAATGCTCAAAATTCTCCAAGCCAGGTTTCAACAGTACATGAACCATGAACTTCCAGATGTTCAAGTTGGTTTTAGAAAAGGCAGAGGAACAAGAGATCAAATTGCAAACATCCCTTGCATCAAACAAAAAGAGCAAGAGAATTCCAGAAAAACATCTACTTCTGCTTTATTGATTGTGCTAAAGCATTTGACCATGTAGATCACAACAAACTATGGAAAATTCTTCAAGACATGGGAATACCAGACCACCTGACCTGCCTCTTGAGAAATCTGTATGCAGATCAGGAGGCAACAGTTAGAACCGGACATGGAACAACAGACTGGTTCCAAATTGGGAAAGGAGTATGTCAAGGCTGAATACTGTCACCCTGCTTATTTAACTTATATCCAGAGTACATCATGAGAAACGCTGGACTAGATGAAGCCCAAGCTGGAATCAAGATTGCTGGGAGAAATATCAACAGCCTCAGATATGCAGATGACACCACCCTATGGCAGAAAGCGAAGAAGGACTAAAGAACCTCTTGATGAAACTGAAAGAGGAGAATGAAAAAGTTGGCTTAAAGCTCAACATTCAGAAAACTAAGATCATGGCATCTGTTCCCATCACCTCATGGCAAATAGATGAGGAAACAGTGGAAACAGTGACAGACTTTATTTTTGGGGGTTTCAAAATCATTGCAGATGGTGACTGCAGTCATGAAATTAAAAGATGCTTGCTCCTTGAAAGAAAAGTTATGACCAACCTAGACAGCATATTAAAAAGCAGAAACATTACTTTGCCAACAAAGGTCTGTCTAGTCAAGGCTATGGTTTTTCCAGTGGTCATGTATGGATGTGAGAGTTGGACTGTGAAGAAAGCTGAGCACCTAAGAATTGATGATTTTGAACTGTGGTGTTGAAGTAGACTCTTGAGAGTCCCTTGGACTGCAAGGAGATCCAACCCGTCTATCCTAAAGGAAATCAGTCCTGAGTGTTCATTTGAAGGACTGATGCTGAAGCTGAAACTCCAATACTTTGGCCACCTGATGCAAAGAACTGACTCATTTGAAAAGACCCTGATGCTGGGAAAGATTGAAGGTGGGAGGAGAAATGGACGACAGAGGATGAGACAGTTGGATGGCATCACCGACTCAATGGACATGAGTTTAAGCAAGCTTTGGGAGTTGGTGATGGACAGGAAGGCCTGGCGAGCTGCAGTCCAGACTGCAGTCTGGGTGGCAAAGAGTCGGACATGCCTGAGTGACTGAGCTGACCTGAACTGAGACAAATTGTAGTGTGCCTCAATATAATTAATTCAATTCTGATGTCAGGGGGAAAAAAAGTAAAATATGAATTTAAATAATCAAGTTCTCTCTTAAGAAACAAAGAAACGAGGCATGAATTTACATTTCTAAGAAGTTTAAAAGGGGTGTGGTTATGTCACATTTATGATGGGGCATCAGAATGAAGGTCTGCAAGTTTGCACATGCTTGCTTCTAGCATCATGAGAACTCTTAAAGGCAGAACGCCCATCCAGCTCCCAGCTCCTTGAGGTCTTCCCCTGTTGTAGCATGTTTACTGAACAATCTTGAACAGTTTTCTGTTCCTGCTCTCAAAAGAGCCAAAATAAAATAAAAATATGCACAGAAGTGCCCATAGTTGGGTATACCTGTCAGGACTTCACTAACAATGAAGGGAGAAACGGTGAATAACTCAGGAGTGAGGTCAGCCCTGGAAATGCGGATTTGGGGATCAGTAGATTGCAGAGGATTATTGAAATCCTGTAAGAATGAGTAAGAACACAGCTATAAATGTAGAGAAGAAAGTAGTCTTTTAAGGACTGTGTAAAGAGAGAAAAACGAGCAAAAGAGACAGACCAAAAGAAAAAAAAAAAAAAGAAATAGCTGGAAAGAGAGAAGAACTAGGAGGGAGCACTGTTATGGAAACCAAAAAGAGAAAACAGGTGGCTGGTTTTATTCACTGCTAAGCCAGCAAGTCTGTTGACAAGTCAAAACTTGCCATTGATCTTCCAATTGCAAGGGCACAGAGATTTTCTCCAGAGTAGTTTTTGTGCCGTGGCAGTGGCAAGCGTTCACTACCCCACCGTCTAGGAGGCCAAGAACTGATGAGGTGCCATTCTGGCCAGTGACCAGACTGATGCTGGCTTACCCAACACCAAAGAGCAAAATCCAGCTCTACAGCTTTCCTATTCTGACATTAGGAAGAAAATAGCTGAGAGTAAACAAATCTTGGGTTTCCCAGGTGGCATTAGTGGTGAAGAACACTCCTGTTAAGGCAGGAGATGTAAAAGACCTGGATTGGGAAGATCCCCTGGAGGAGGGCATGACAACCCAGTCCAGTATTCTTGCCTGGAGAATTCCCATGGAGAGAGGAGCCTGGCGGGCTGTAATCCATAGGGTCGCAAAGAGTCGGACATGGCTGAAGTGACTGAGCATGCTTGCAAAAATAAAACTTAATGAGATTAAATTAAATAAAGGTACCTAAAACCAGGAATCACACTTGAGTAATTGTAAAGTATTGGAGACAATAAATGCAGACTGTCCATTAAAAGATATGTCTAGGAAGTTTCACTTGAACTCTCTTCCAATTCTGATAATGAATGATATCATTCATAAACAGGAAATGAATTTAAATATGTTAAGAAGTAAAACAATCATTTATTCTTTTATCTCAGGATGCTTACTACGGAAGGAATACATGTTTGTGGTAATTTTTTTTTTTTTTTTTTGCTCTTGGTAAATTTAAGCAATACAAATATATTGTGTCAAAATTAAGCTCTCAATTTCACTTTTAACCCAGCCACATCTCATTCCCCAGAAAAGTCACATTTTCTAGGCACATACAGATATATATTCCACCCTCCCTTTCCCCCTTGGTATCTACATGTTTGTTCGCTACATCTTGTGTCTCTGTTTCTGTTTTGTAAATAAAATTGTCTATACCTATTTTTTCAGACTCCACATATATATGTTAATATATGATATTTTTTTCCTCTTTCTGACTTACTTCACTCTCTGACAATCTCTAGGTCCATCCATGTATCTACAATTACCCAATTTTATTTCTTTTTATGGCTAATATTCCATTGTATATAATTGGTATGTTAGATCAGTTCTCCAACAGTTCTTGTCTTGTTGCAGCAGAGAAGTGAAATGAAGACCCGGATAACTCAGGCAGGCAGGTTTTCTGAGCAAGCAGTAAGCGGGACACGCTCTCTCTCAAGCTGTCCATTCTCACGCCTAGAGAGTGTACCATCCCCGCAGGAGTCGTCCTGCTCATTTCTGGCGTCCCTTTTCTAATCCTTTGGTCCTTTCCTGGGGGTTCCCTGGAGCCTGACTGGTTCTGCCCTATGCAACTGAGGGTTATGCCTGAGACTAGTCGGGGAAGGGGGCATGTTGGGAGCCTTTTCCTGCCCTAAGTCTTCACTCAGGTCTTCTAGCTTCATCACTTCCCCTGATCGCCATTTGAGACCCTTATTTTCCCTACTTTAACTGCCTAACAGGGAGATTGGGATTGATATATATTCATTATTGACATTACATATAAAATAGGTAACTAGTGTGTACCTAATATATCACGGACTCGATGGACTGAGTTTGAGGAAACTCCGGGAGTTGGTGATGGACAGGGAGGCCTGGCTGCTGCGATTCATGGGGTCGCAAAGAGTCGGACTGAGCCACTGAACTGACTGAACTGAATGTATAACACAGGCTTCCCTTGCAGCTCAGGCCGTAAAGAATCTGCCTGCAGTGCAGGAGACCCGGGTTTGATCCCTGGGTCGGGAAGATCCCCTGGAGGAGGAAATGGCAGCCCACTCCAGTATCCTTGCCTGGAAAATCTCGTGGACAGAGGAGCCTGGGGGGCTGCAGTCCTGGGGTCGCAGAGTCGGGCATGACTCAGGACTAACACACTTAATGTATAACACAGGGGAACTCGACTCAGGCTCTGTCTGTGGTGACGCCAACGGGAAGGAAATCCAAACTTAGGGGGACCATAGGTACACTTTGCTGTTCAATAGAAACTAACGCAATATTGTAAGGCAACTACACTCCAACAACAAATTTAACAAACCAAACGTATGTGCATATAATATTTTATGGAAGAGAATCAATCACTCCATAAAAAATATGTGTAGGCATGAGTGATATTAAACCTATTGTGTAAAATCAGTGTGACAGGGCACGTACTAACTGGAATTTATGCCTGTGGTCAGTGGCTATGCTGCCTGGAGTGCCGTCTTTTCTTCCCCATGTCTCAGCAGAGACCGGGACAGATGGCATGGTGGTGAGAACACTGTGTCTGGCCGTGGTGATCTCGCCACTGGAACCATCCTCTGTGTGGTCTAGACATGTTCCAGGCTGCACAGCCATCCAGCTTACCCTTTGGTTCTCTAAGATTTTCCTGTCATATATGACATGCTGTAATAAATTCCCTTTCTATATAAATTAGCCAGAGCAGTTTGTTTTTTTGCAAGCAAAGGCAGAGGTATATTAAGAGAATTTAAAACCAGATTCTCATCTCATTTGAACCAAGAGTTTTGAAGACCAGCAACCCTTGTGATTTGTGGCTATCTGCAAGGAAGTGGCTAAGTCCCTGAGATTACTACCTTTCTTTCTGTTCCACAGAAAGAGTTGGCACATAATAGGTGTTGATTGCCAGACCCTAGCTGAAGAGTGATCTTTGATCAGGACAATTATTTTGAACAAAACAATTTCTATCCTTCAGCTTTAAATTAAAAAAAAAAATACATATTACCTCATTTTTTAAAAATTTTTTTTGTAATTAAAAAGAAAAGCAATCAAGAGAAAAACAAGGTAAGATCTTCATTTGCATTTTTCTGTCTGCTCTGGAGGAAAAATCTACTCTTTAAAAAAATTTTTTTCTTGATTACATCAGCAAAAAACATTCAGAATATAGCTTTTTCAAATTGCTGCTTCAGGTCCTGATTATTTTTGAAGTCTCCATGCAAAAGTAGTTAAATAAAAGGTAAAGAAGGAAAATTTTCAAATTTCTCAAACATAACAACAACGCGTATTCTCATGTTATGAAAATTGACTTTTTAATTTTTTTGATGTAATATAACACACTGAGAGTTGTTATGTGTGTGAAGAAAAAGGGGAGAGAACATTCCAAGCGCAGAAATACATTTCATATGTTCATTGTCTTTGGTTTTGATATATGCTTAACAGTGTTGTGTTCTAGGAGCAGCTAATTTCCATATAAAGTGTAGCTACTTTCAATTTTGCTGTGTCTCGTCTGCAGTGGAGACTTTGATTTGTATGCCTTAGGCTAGATCAGACCAATGCATTTTTTTTTTCGTTAAGTTCCTCTGTCTTGTACAATCGCTGAGTTCCAACACCAATTAGAACATGGATATTTAGGAAGACATTACCCAAAAGGGAAAAAATAATAAGCAAATGGCATCAAGAATGGTTACTAAATCAAAGCAAGATTATCAGAGAGAACCTAATGGCGATTGTCTTGAATTGTATGCATTTGAGCATAGGCCCACATGGATCTTGGTCTGTTTTGGTGATTATAGCAGTTATTTCAAGTCTGATAGCAAAAAGGAAACTGTGCAGGCATATCAAGGCGTCTGCCACCATTCTGCCCTTGTTTAGCATTTACTGAGCGCTGCTAAGGGTCTGCTTCCTGACGGCGCTGTGCAGAATCCTTGATTTCGCATGCCGTGTGACTCAGGCAACAGCATGACCTCTCACTCCCCAATATTTCTCAGTGGCATTCTTCCATTCAATTTGTTCCTTCCGTTCTCTTTGAAGATGTGTACTTCTGAAGTAGATTAAGGAATTCTATTCCCTGGAGGAACAAAATCAACCATTCACACAGTAGCGGCCTATGCTATAACCTCATGACTTCTGATTACCATGTAATGGAAAGAGATCCAAGCTGGGAATCCGGAGATCTAAGTTCTAGGGCCTGAGCTTTGGCCATGCACCTCTGAGCAAACTTCTATCATCCATGAGTCAGTTTCTTCATCTCTAAAATGAGAAGATAACCGTAAAGATCTCTTACGGTTTGGAAATTCTGAGCTTGTGACTGGATTAACATCCTTGGAATTCAGCGCCCTGAAAGAATGGGAATCAGAAGGGTTCAGTTTTGATGAATTTGGGCATGAGAGAGGGAAACAGATGCTCAATCATCCCCAGGTCAAGGCCAAGTAAATGGGTTTGTCAGGGAAGAGACAAGACCATTGAAAAAATTAAAACTAGGGAAGAAAACAAACGTCCCTTGCTTCTACATCTTGAGTCGCCATATATTTTTGACGTATTTTTGAATATTTCTTCTTTTTGATAATATTAATAACATTAGAATATGGTTGGTTTTCCTTTTCAAAAATCTTTTTTTGGGCTGGCTTTATTAGTATTATTATTTAAAAAAGAAAGTGTCTTTCCATCTGATTATTGTATATCCTACAAAATAATTATTAACACATTAGATTTTCTTCCTGTGGATTTTTTTCATACCTATATAATATGTAAGAAGATTGATATATATTTCTACACTCCCCCTCCCATAACTTGGTCCTTTTCATTTAATACTATTACTATATGATGCTTTCTGCCTACCATAAGGAATATTGCAGACACACATTCCTGTATGTATATCCCTTAAGCATTTAGTAAACGCATCCCCAGGAATGGTTGCAGAAAGTGGTAATGCCAGGCCAAGCACATGCACTAAATCAGGCGAGCTAGCACCAGCCTTACCCTGGTCCCCACAGAGCCTGAGACAGAGGTTTCCACGTTGGTACTTTCTGAGGAGTGTGGTGTCAGAAAACAAATTAGAAGGGACTGATGTGGATAAGCAATGAAAGCCTATAATTTCAGTTCAGTTCAGTCTCTCAGTCGTGTCCGACTCTTTGTGACCCCATGGACTGCAGCACACCAGGCCTCCCTGTCCATCACCAACTTCCGGAGTTTACTCAAACTCAAGTCCATCGAGTCTGTGATGCCATCCAACCATCTCATCCTCTGTCGTCCACTTCTCCTTCCACCTTAAATCTTTCCCAGCATCAGGGTCTTTTCCAATGAGTCAGCTCTTCGCATCAGGTGGCCAAAGTATTGGAATTTCTGTTTCAACATCAGTTCTTCCAATGAACACTCAGGACTGATTTCCTTTAGGATGGACTGGTCGGATGCCCTTGCAGTTTAGGGGACTCTCAAGAGTCGTCTCCAACACCACAGTTCAAAAGCATCAGTTCTTCGGTGCTCAGCTTTCTTCATAGTCCAACTCTCACATCCATACATGCCTACTGGAAAAAGCATAGCTTTGACTAGACAGACCTTTGTTGGTAAAGTAACGTCTCTGCTTTCTAATATGCTGTCTAGGTTGGTCATAACTTTCCTTCCAAGGAGTAAGCGTCTTTTAATTTCATGACTGCAGTCACCGTCTGCAGTGATTTTGGAGCCCAAAAAAGTAAAGTCTGACACTGTTTCCACATCTATTTCCCATAAAGTGATGGGATCAGATGCCATGATCTTAGTTTTCTGAATACTGATTTTTAAGCCAACTTTTTCACTCTCCTCTTTCACTTTCATCAAGAGGCTCTTTAGTTCTTCTTCGCTTTCTGCCATAAGGGTGGTGTCATCTGCATATCTGAGGTTATTGATAATTCTCCCCGCATTCTTGATTCCAGCTTGTGCTTCATCCAGCCCAGCATTTCTCATGATGTTATATGCAGCATTTCTCATGCAGCGTTTCTGCATATAAGTTAAGTTAGCAGGGTGACAATATACAGCCTTGACGTACTCCTTTCCCAATTTGGCCTGTACTATGCTTTATTGAGCACTCCACCACTACAGGTGGCTGGATGCTTAAATTTGCAGAAATTTCTGAGGAGCCATTTGAAATGTATTCCAAACCCATCCATTTGGGCAGAGAGTGGGGAAAGAGGGAAGAGGAGAAACATTCAAATATCACTTCTGGCCCCCGCTGGTCAGAAATTTGCCTCAAAGGATATTCACAGCCCAGCACTTCTGGTTCGCACGTGTTGCCGGTTGTGTTTAATCTTGTGGAGTCCTGAGTTGTAAGTCATCCAAGAAACTCTGGGTTGGGGCAAGAGATAGCTCAACTTGCTTCTGAGCCCACACTGAGTCACTACAACTGTGAGTGAAATAAGATACGGGTGAGGTGAAGAAGACTGGAAATGGAGCACAAAAGGTTTCAAGTACACTATGAACGTATCACAGAGAAAGGCACCAATTTACACGCTACCCAACCATGCCACAATGTCCTTCTCTTTAAGAATAGTGGCTGGTTAATAATGTCTGCCAGTATGACAGATGAACGTGGGTATTATTTCCTTTTCTGTTGGATCTCTGTGTAATTGAGGTTGAATATGTTTGCATACATATACTAGTCTTTGCTCTCTATCTCCTCTGCATTGTATACTGTTGTCTTTCCCTTTTTTTCTATTGTGTTTTTCTTCAGGGTCTCATTTTTTAAAACCAAGAAGGCTGCTTTATGTAGTTCATTTTCACGAGCTTTGTAAGTACACTCCTTTATAACCTAAAACACTGATGTACTGATTCCCATTGACCAGTTCTTAGCATCTGTTGCAAATGGATGACAGTACTTAATCACATACACATTTTTGTATTAGCAAAATAACTATTGTATTTTTTCAGTATTAAAATAAGAACATCATATTTCATACATAATAGCAGATATGTTTTTTATTTAAGAATGAATGCATCCTACTTAGAAATGTGTTCTAGAACAAAACCACAATTTTAAGCTCCTCTTTACATTCTTTGTTCCTTGGGATAATGACTGCACATCCTTTTTTTTTTCTGGCAGAGAAATCTATTATCCTGTCATAGCCCAAAAACTTTTCTATAATGTGCTCCTGATTTCACTTCAGATCTAATAACGTAACTGCCACATATGATCTTGTCTTTCAGTCACCAACCAACCTAGTGAGGTCCTCTTGGTTTGATCCCATGTTCTACAGATCTGATTTTGTGCTCTCTCTTGCTATGATCCTTGCCCTAGTAAGAGATTAAGTGCATGGAGTTTCAAGTAAAACACACATCGCAGTGGTATTGTAAAAGATAAAAACAGGAGGATCTACCATACAATTTTATAAACGGTGGGTGTGTGTAATGTTAGGAATGATGAACCTGATTTTCTAACTATGGCTTAGAAGAAAACTAACTGAGAGAAGGATTGTGTAGGTGTCATTATTGAGGTTAAGTTAGCACGTGTTCTCTTCCCTGGTGGCTGAGATGGTAAAGAATCTGCCTGCAGTGCAGGAGGACTGGGTTAGATCCCTGGATCGGGAAGACCCCCTGGAGAAGGGAACGGCAGCTCACTTCAGTATTCTTGCCTGGGAAATTCCATGGACAGGGGAGCCTGACGGGCTACAGTCCACGGGGTCGCAAAGAGTCGGACACAACTGAATGACTCACACTTTCACTTTAGCGCACATTCTAGGTAAATCTTTCTTTGATAAACAGAAACGATGAATATAATCCCTTTTCCTGGTCTAAAAAGCTTGGTTGTGACTCAAAGGAAGATACCCCACCTCCAACTCCAGGTGTAAGAATAATTCCAGCTTCCTTGCCTATTATTGGTTAAGCTTGTTTCCCAACTCTAATAAGACAAAAACATAAAGCCATGCTGAGGGTCTTCTGGGGGGAAAAAAAGCTTCCTTTCCCTGAGAGACAACCACAGAAAGGTACATTCCCTCTTCTCTTTTGTGTGTTGTCAGCCTGGATATTTTACTGGATATGCTATGGCTGTACTTGGCTTGCTACCGATTTGACATGAAGCTGATACAGAGAATAGCAGTGAGGGGGCATGGAAAACACTTGAGTCTCTGATGACCTCAGTGAATCACTGAATCAACTGTCCTTGGAAGCTACCTTGTCTCTGGATTTCCTGTGAGATGATGCATTTCCTTCTTGCTAGAGCCAGTTTGATCTGTGATGTCTGTTTCTTACAACCCAAAGCACTTAACTAAACCTGTTCCTTTCCACATTTTCCACATCCCATCAGAGGGATGTCTGGAGAAATATCTAGGCACCATTTTTCTTTTGAGGTCCAGAGAGACATGCAAGGAAACTGACATATCACAAGGCTTGAATAAGATAAAGTCTTTAGAATTTTCCAAGATAAGACCACAAAACTCACACTCTGCTACTTAAACAGTATGTTACCTTGAGCAAATCACTCTGAACTTGAATTTTTTCTATTGCAAATAGGCATTACAATCAAATTAAATATCATTATTCTGACTCAGGAATTGAACCTGGGTCTCCTGCATTGCAGGCAGATTCTTTACCATCTGAGACTGTAGGGTAGCCCATCATTATTTATATCCTGTTGTTTATTTTGTGATCATACATAACACATTATGAACCTTATGTATGCTATGATTATTTCTCACTTGTAATATGGGCATAATAAAATCATGATAAATATTATTATTAAGTAGTAATATAAGATAATAATAATAATAAGGTAAGAGTTTAATCAAGATTGGAATAAAGATTGCCAGGAGAAATATCAATAACCTCAGATATGCAGATGACACCACCCTTATGGCAGAAAGAGAAGAACTAAGGAGCCTCTTGATGAAAGCGAAAGAGGAGAGTGAAAAAGTTGGCTTAAAACTCAACATTTAGAAAACAAAGATCATGCAGCATTCCCACTGCTGGGCATACACACCAAGGAAACCAGAATTGAAAGAGACATGTGTACCCCAATGTTCATCACAGCACTGTTTACAATAGTTAGGACATGGAAGCAACCTAGATGCCCATCAGCAGACGAATGGATAAGGAAGCTGTGGTACATATACATCACGGAATATTACTCAGCCATTAAAAAGAATGCATTTGAATCAGCTTTAATGAGGTGGATGAAACTGGAGCCCATTATACAGAGTGAAGTAAGTCAGAAAGAAAAACACTAATACTATATATTAATGCATATATACGGAATTTAGAAAGATGGTAATGATGACCCTATATGCGAGACAGCAAAAGAGACACAGATGTAAAGAACAGACTTTTGGACTCTGTGGGAGAAGGCGAGGGTGGGATGATTTGAGACAATATCATTGAAACAGGTATATTACCATAAGTGAAATAGATCACCAGTCCAGGTCCAATGCATGATACAGGGTGCTCGGGGCTGATGCACTGGGATGACTCTGAGGGATGGGGTGGGGAGGGAGGTGGGAGGGGGATTCAGGATGGGGGACACATGTACACCCATGGCTGATTCAGGTCAATATATGGCAAAAACCACTACAATATAGTAAAGTAATTAGCCTCCAATTAAAATAAATTAATTAATTAAAAAAAAAGATCATGGCATCCAGTCTCATCACTTTATGGCAAATAGATGGGAAAATAATGGAAAGAGTGACAGACTTTATTTTCTTGGGCTCCAAAATCACTGCAGATGGTGATTGTAGCCATGAAATTAAAAGACACTTTCTCCTTGGAAGAAAAGCTATGACCAAACTAGACAGCATGTTAAAAAGCAGAGACATTACTTTGCCAACAAAGGTCCATCTAGTCAAGGCTATGTTTTTTCCAGTAGTCATGTATGGATGTGAGAGTTGGACCATAAAGAAAGCTGAGCACCAAAGAATTGATGCTTTTGAACTGTGGTGTTGGAGAAGACTCTTGAGAGTCCCTTGGACTGCAAGATCAAACCAGTTAATCCTAAAAGAAATCAGTCCTGAATATTCATTGGTAGGACTAATACTTGAAGCTGAAGCTCCAACACTTTGGCCACCTGATGTGGAGAACTGACTCATGGGAAAAGACTCTGATGCTGGGAAAGATTGAAGGTAGGAGAAGGGGATGACAGAGGATGAGATGGTTGGATGGCATCACCAACTCAGTGGACATGAGTTTGAGCAAGCTCCAGGAGTCGGTGATGGACAGGGAAGCCTGGTGTGCTGCAATTCATGTGTTGCAAAGAGTCAGACATGACTGAGCGACTGATCTGATTGAAGAGGCGTCATAAATGTCTCAGGTTTGTTAAGAGGATCAAATAAGATAAAATATGTGAAAGAATATACAAACCGAAAGTATTTATAGCTTTTAATTATTAATTATTATGAAATTTCCTTTAATCCTAATTTCATCGATTATAAGGCACACTATTAAGAAAGCTAAAATGTCACTAATTTAACTATGCCTTTACATTGTGCAACCAGTATCTTATGGCCTTAATTTTCTTTCTCATGTATTTGAATGATTTTAACTCTCTCCTTCAGTTGCCATGGTTGACATACAATAGACAACCTTTTTGCATGTAAAAATAAAAGTAACTCAGCTTCATCTATTTGTGAGTTTGTCCTTAGAAGGCACATGTCCCAGAAAGCACATGGCCATTGCTTTGCAAATAAATGTAATTGTGGTTACTTCTTCAAAAATGAATATTTACTTCATCAGTATGAAATTTATGCCCTATTTTATTTTCATTCACTTCTCTGTACACAAAATTTTCTATTTCAATCTCAAATTATATTATCATCTTTTAAAACACATTTAAAGGGACAGACTCAACATGTGTAGTACCAGCTGCATACTGTCGACCGTAAAGTGACAAATGTGAAGACCTGTGTCCTCGAATTGATGAAATAGGGTATCTAAGGAATGATCACAAAAGAAATGAAGTGGTCAAATAAAAGGGAGATACTCAAGTTTTTTTTTTTTTCCCAGTGTCTATTTTATTGAAGGAGAATAAAACTAATTGTGTAAAGATGTTGAAATATAAATGATTTTTAACTTTTTATTTTGTATTGAGATGTAACCAGTGAATAAACAATGTTGCGATGGTCTCAGGTGAACAGCCAGGGGACTCAGTCACACACACGCATCCATTCTCCCCCAGTGGGACTCCCCTGGCGGCTCAGACGCTAAAGCACCTGCCTGCAATGTGGGAGACCTGGGTTCAATCCCTGGGTCAGGAAAATCCCATGGAGAAGGAAATGGCAACCCTCTGCAGTCCTCTTGCCTGGAAAGTCCTATGGACAGAGGAGCCTGGTAGGCTACAGTCCATAGGGTCGCAAAGAGTTGGACACGACTGAGCAACTTCACATTCTCCCCCAAACTCTCCTCCCATCCAGGCTGCCACATAACATTGAGCAGAGTTCCATGCACTATACATACATCCTTGTTGGTTATCTGTTTTAAATATAGCAGTGTGTACACATCCATCCAAACTCCCTAACTTATCCCTTCCTCTCATCTTCCCCCTCGGCCATAAGCTTGTTCTCTTAAGTCTGGGAGTCTGTTTCTGTTCTGTAAGTTCAGATAAATGATCATTAAAAAAAAAAAAAAGATTTTAAAATGAAGATACCATTTTCCCCTCTACTAAATTAACAAACATTAAGAAAATGGAAACTATTCAGTTTGGTGCACAAAAACAGAAAAGGGTGTTTCCATGAAAGTGTTAATTTTTATGGAAGCAGATGCTGAATCCTGCCTGAAATTATCTCTTTTGTACCTGGGTACCTGATGAAATAATTTCTTTGACCTTAATTTCTCTCTCTAATAGAAAATGCAGAAAAGTAGAGGTAATGAGGTGGAGAAGAATACTAACAAGTGACACTAATTCTCAGGAAAATGACCGTCTTTGGAAAAGTGTTCCCACTCTTGCCCCACGTCCTGGACGTGGGCAGGAGCCATGGCTTTGATGGAAGGGAAATTATGCTCGGTGAGGCAAGGGGAGGAACGTTTTATTTGCTCTTGAAGCTCCCTTCAAGAGAGAGAGAGGAAAGGGAAGAGGCAGAGGGAGGGAGCCAGCGAGGTGGAGAGCATCTGGAGGCAGGAAACCCACAGCGGTGGGGAGAGCGACACTTTCAGAATGAGGAAGGCTAATGTTTGCCCTGAAGTCTTTTGCTTTTCCTCTCTACTTTCCCCAGGAAAGCCTCACTAAATTCAGCTACACCCACAAAGGCTTGTTGTTGGTGATTTCTTTTCTATTATTTTTATAATTTTTAATTGGAGTATAATTGCTTTATAATATTCTGTTAGTTTCTGCTGTACAGTGTGGTGAATCAGCTATGAAAGCGAAAGTGTTAGTCATTCAGTTGTGTCTGACTCTTTTGCAAACCCTTGGACTGTAGCCTGCTAGGCTCCTGTGTCGATGGGATTCTCCAGGCAAACATACTGGAGAGGGTTGCCACTTCCTTCTCCAAGTGACCTTCCAGACCCAGGGATCGAACCCCTGTCTCTTATGTTTCCTGATTGGCAGACAGGTTCTTTACCATTAGTGCCACATGGTTATGAATAATAAACTTTAAGTAAATATTGTCCTTTTATGATGTTTTCTCATGCTCATGATTAGTTGCTTAGTCGTGTCGGACTCTTTGCAACCACATGGACTGTAGCCCTCCAGGCTCATCTATCCATGGGATTTCCCAAGCAAGGATGCTGGAGTGGGGTGCCATTTCCTTCTCCAGGGCATCTTTCTGACCAGGGATCAAAACCTCATTCCCTGTGTCTCCTGCATTGAAGCAGATTCTTTATCCACTGACCAATCAGGGAAGCCCTTATGATGTACTAAGAGATGCTCTATGTGAAAGTGTAATTTTTTTTTCATGCTTATTCATTTATTTGGCTGTGTTTGGTCTTCGCTGCAGCATGCGGACTCTTGGTCGTGGCCCGGGGACTTCTCTCTAGTCCGGCAGGTAGTCTCCAGAGCTTGCAGGCTCAGCGCTTGCAGTGAGCAGGCTCTCTAGTTGTGATGGATGAGCTTAGTTACTCTGTGGCATGTGGGATCTTAGCTCCCCCACCAGGGATCAAACCTGAATCCCCTAAATTGGAAGGTGTATTCTTAACCACTAGACCACCAGAGATTCAGACGTAAGATACATTCAGATGTAAGGTACAATTTGATGAGTATCACTGTTACTATTAAATATAACCATTTTTAGAAATGAGAAAATACAACATTTAAATGGCAGGTTAGTGATGAAATTTGAATGAAACTGGAGAGTATATGCTACACTGCTTCCAACATTAGAATAACAACCTGCTAATGAATCAACATGAGCCTGAGGTGCTACACCCTTGTTACTGCTGGAAATATAAGGGATTCTTTAATCCTGTTTATCATTGACTAACAGTTCCCTCACTCCCAAGTCCTCAGCAAAGCAGAACTTCTTAAAATTGACATCAGAACTTAAATTTATATGTAAAGTATAATTTGTATATTAACATAGGTTAACTCAATATCCAAAATCACTGCAGATGGTGATTGCAGCCATGAAATTAAAAGACACTTACTCCTTGGAAGGAAAGTGATGACCAACCTAGATAGCATATTAAAAAGCAGAGACATTACTTTGCCAACAAAGGTCCGTCTGGTCAAGGCTATGGTTTTTCCAGTGGTCAGGTATGGATGTGAGATTTGGACTATAAAGAAAGCTGAGCACTGAAAAATTGATGCTTTTGAACTGTGGTGTTGGAGAAGACTCTTGAGAGGCCCTTGAACTGCAAGGAGATCCAACCAGTCCATCCTGAAGGAGATCAGTCCTGGGTGTTCATTGGAAGGACTGATGCTGAAGCTGAAGCTCCAGTACTTTGGCCACCTCATGTGAAGAGTTGACTCATTGGAAAAGACCCTGATGCTGGGAGGGATTGGGGGCAGGAGGAGAAGGGGACGACAGAGGATGAGATGGCTGGATGGCATCACCGACTCGATGGACATGAGTTTGAGTAAACTCCGGGAGTTTGTGATGGACAGAGAGGCCTGGCATGCTGTGGTTCACGGGGTCGCAAAGAGTTGGACACGACTGAGCGACTGAACTGAACTGAACTCAACTTCGTGTAAGCATTTCTCCTTTCTATGTCTCTCTAGGTTGAGAGAGGCTTTCCTGACTTTCCTAGTCAATATCCTGGTGTCTGCATAGATTCCTAAGGCAGCTGCATGTTGCACGTGTTCATTTCAATACCTCAGAAGATGATGGTTTCTAAAAGGCCAATTCCTAAGGAGCACTTTGTGGCACAATCATGGTGCTTATAGAAAGTTATAATGAAAGAAAAGTCAGGTGTCCATCATGGTGGGGGGGGGAAAGTTACACAAACTTGATGTATCAGAGACATTTTAAAAAAACTTATTTTATATAAATACGGTTGGTTTACAGTGTTGTGTTCATTTTTGCTGTACAACAAAGTGATCCAGTTATACATACATCTACATTCTTTTTCATATTCTTTTCTATATGGTGTATCACAGGATATTTAACATACTCCCCTGTGCTACACGCAGGACCTTGCTGTTTCTTCATTCTATGTATAATAGTTTGCATCTGCAGATTCCCGGTCCACCCCCCCACACCCACCCTCCACCTTGGCAGCCACAAGTCTGTTCTCTTACAGAGACTTTCTTTTCCTTGACAGTCTAACATTTTTGTCCTGTGGAACCTAATCATAAATTTCCAATAATCAAACAGCAGCAACTGAATAAGGACAACGTGTGTGAGTGCTAAGTCATTTCCGTTGTGTCTGACCCTGTGCGACCCTATGGACTGTAGCCCATCAGACTCCTCTTGAAAAGTTGTTGCTGAATTACGCAAAGTCGCCGGGGTTCTTGGCCTCCAGAGGAGAAGAATCCAATCTGGGGCCATAGATGAGACTGGATGGCTCAGAGCTTTTGTGTAATAAAGTTTTATTGAAGTATAAAGGAGATAGAGAAAGGTTCTGACATAGATATCAGAAGGGGGTAGAAGGAGTACCCCCTTGCTAATCTTAGCACTGGAATTATATACTCTCAAATTAGTTATTACAGTGAATCAAAAGAATGTCTGGAGGTTGTAAAGACCTCACCAGACCTACTCCCATTATTTATAATTTGAGATAACAGAATTAGCCAGAAGGTTTTTTCCAGAGACTGTCCTCAAGCAGGATACATTATTGTTATATAATCCTAAGCAATGTAGAGGGGAAAAAAGTTTATCCTTTTCTCCTCCTTGAGAATTCCAAACCCCTCTCTCCATGGGGACCCCTAGACTTCTTATCAACCTGCCTAGGAATTGACTCTCTCACTCTGTCCACGGGATTCTCCAGGCAAGAATACTGGTGTCGGTTGCCATTTCCTCCTCCAAGGTGTCTTCCCAACCCCAGGATTGAACATACATCTCTTAGGTTTCTGCATTAGCAGGCAGATTCTTTACCACTAGTGCCACCTGCAAAGAACAAATTCTAAAATCACTCATTCAGAAATGTGGAGCAGAAGATAAAATGACACCCTGGGAAAGTAACTGCTTTTATCCAAGAGCTCTGACAACTGAGAAACAAGATCAAATCAATGAAATACAGAAGAGTAGAAATGCAGATACTATTTATAATTAATTTATAAATAGTATATATATATATAAATATAAATATAAATATATAAATATATATATATATATATATATATATATATATAATTTATAACCTAGCAGACAGCTCTTGATACTCTGTGCAAATTAAGGAGATATGAGTCAATCCACTGTTAGTAATAAATATACTAATTAAGGATTCCTGAAGGTCTCTTACCCCAAGGACCTCTACCTCTAGTACCAGCTCTGTTCCTTAAATGTTTTCAACATGGATACTTCTGCTTAAAGTACTAAAGGCTTCCATTTAAATGCAACTGTATTAGGATAAATGAACCAAAAAAAATTGTAACTCCTTCTCTCCCTCCCAGTTGTTTCTTAGCAGGGATCATATATTTAAAAATAAGCATCCTTTAACCTCTTAGTTTATCAGATTTGCTAGTCAGTGATCTATCAAGGACCTGAAGGAATGGATCCCTAAATAGAAACTTTTACATATAAAAAAATCGTATTAAATTAACAATGTGATTTACAAAAATCAGCAATACAGAAAAACTTGTAATGAGAAGAGTAGCTACATTTTGACAGAGCTCTTTGGAGAAAGAAATAGTCTGTAGTATCCAGGATGCTGCCTAAGTGTCTCATAGCAAGGTGAGGAGATACCAGAAGACAATAGAGAAGATGTGCTGAGGTCAAATTTTACATACTTAGCTATTTTTCCTGGATCTAGCTCTGAGAGAAAGAAAGAGAAATAGGAAAAGTTAATTTGTAGTTGCTTTGCCTATTTGGCTCAGTCTTCCTTAATTAGACCTATAAATGTTGTTTCACCCCTTACATTCAGGTGGATGTACTAACTGTAGCAAAATGACCTTAAGGCATCTAGGTAGGCCAGGAGAGGGCAAAGGAAGATGCCCATGGTTACCCAGTGGAGGCAAGAGGTGTCCCTATTTTTACACCAGGATAGTGTCAGCAGGGCCCAGGGTGTGACTAGGCCCCCATCTCCACCTAGCGTCAGTGAGGTGGAATGATGTAGCACAAGATGAGACTAACTGCCACTCTACTGGCCTCATTTCCAGAGCCTGCCAGGCCCGGAGGAGAGCTGAGACGCCACTGCCAACCTACACCAGCAATATGGAAAGAGGAGAAGGTATTCAATGTTCTGCTTCCTTCCAGAAAGAAGTGGCACAACATTTTTTAAGTGCTAAAAGAAAAAAATAATCAACCCTGAATTCTATGTCTAGCAAAAATGTCCTTTAGAAACAAAGAGGAAATCAAGACATTTACAGATGAAGGGTAACTAAGAGAATGTGTTGCCAGCAGACTTACCTTAAACAGAGGCTAAAGAAATTTCTCTAAACAGAAAGTAACTTAATAGAAGGAGACTGGGACTTCTAGAATGGAAAAAGAACAATGGAATAGGCAAATCAGGGTAAAAATAAAAAAGCATCCTTCTCACGAGTTTTTAAAATTGGAGCAAAAGTTACAACATCATCTGAGGTGGTGCTCAATATATGTAGAGGATATTGTGAATTTATACCTTTCATTTATTTGTCAAGTATTTTTGAAGCACCTGTTATGTGTTGGTGGTGATGCAGTGGTGTTAAAGGACATGGAGTGAATACCGTGAAAGTAGATGGCGGGAGGGATAGAAGAGAAAAGATTCTACAAATTTCCATAAAGGATGAGAAATCCCTGAGGCCAAGAAGGCTGTAACAACCAGATGGGTGGGAGAAACATTTGCCTTGGACGGAGAAATATTACTGTGGATGAAGAAAACAGATGGAGAGTGAGCTTTTGATCTCAGTTCTTGTCTGTGCTCCACACAACCCAGGATAGTTCCCACTTCATAGCTCTCTATGGGAGACCTGTCAGCATCAGAAGTCCGATCACTCAGTGCTGCTCTCGAAGGGAGTAACAACAGGTCAATCTGATTCAGGTGAACATCTGATTGACAAAGTTGTTTGCAGGGAAACCAAACATGTGAACTAATTTACATGATTGGACATGTGACCCCATGTTCACATCTTTGAAAGCTTGCAACTTGAAGGTCCATTTGTAGGGGACTTACTGTAACTTTAAAAATCTATTGTCTAATATGTACACCTGTGATTGATTCATGTTGCTGTGTGGCAGAGGCCAACAAAATATTGTAGAGAAATTGCCCTCTAATACTTGTATTATGTTCTATACATCTCAGTATTATACAATTATCTTTCATAATTATTACTCAAGGGCAGTTATGTTTTATGAGTATTGTTCAAAATGGTCATCACCAATAGAATGATACTCTTATGTGTTCCTTCTATAAAACTTTGTAAGTAATTTTAAAAATAAAAAAAAATCTATTGTCTCAAAAAAGCAAAGATCAAAACATTAAAAAATAAAACAAATTCACAAATATTAAAAAGACATCTGTAATTCCACAGCTGAGGTTCTAGATGATAACATCTTAGATGAGGTGCTGATAGAGACACCAAAGAAGATGACAGAGTGCTTATGTATTTGTACTGCTCAGGAAAAAGATGAAATGGATAGATTAATTGACACATTTGAGAAATCAAATTTATAATATGTGTAAGTCTTGAGCAGTTAGGCACAAGTGTGTGAATGACCAAAGAGGGGGGAGAAATGTAGAATTTTCAAACTAGAAGAACAAAAGGTGATCTATCCAGTGAAAATTTTCAGAGAAAGAGGAAAAAATAAAGTATGGTAAACACTGAGGATCTTTCTCAAAGCAGTGCCTCACTAAACAGCAAAAATGGGGAAATTTTACACTAGGGTACATGCATATTCATGAAGGGGCTTGCACAGAGGAGAAGTCAGCCCAGACTTGGGGAAAAGGTCAACAGAGTCCAAGCCTTAGTTGACTGAAGTCATGAAGGTCAACATCCTCATTCCACCCTCCACATGGATGGGGGCCTTGGTTCCTGCACAACTCAAAGATATATGACGATGTGTGTCCCTTGAGGAGAAGCCAGGATTCTGTTTCATCACTGAACGACTGCTTCTTGACTGCTTTTCCTTTGTTCCTGCATTCCCTTGTTTCCTTGAAGATCACGGATTACTGAGGCCTGTTCAAGGGCAAGATCAAGGCCAGGCTTAGATCACAGAATGGCTTTGGCAAAAAAAATCATTACTTTTATGTCAAGAAAGCCATGTCTGGTTCTCTTTCTCCAAGAACCTCTCCCCCCACCCATCAGCTTATAGGCGTTCAGATGCCTTTTAGCCCAGCATTTAGTCTGCAGTCAGTTGAACCCCATGTGCCTTCCCCTACACATCTATGATGTTCACAAATGATTTCTAGGAGTCTAAATTACTATTACCTTGAACAAGAAGCAAAAGAAAGAAAAGCTTCACGTTCCATGACCAAAATGCTTAGTACTTCCCAATAAAGCTTGCTTTTTGCTCTCCTATTGGTGTATATATATATACATATAATAGGGAATATATATATTCCCTATTACCCTGCTGTCTCTGGTAGGTTTAAAGATAGAAAAAATGGAATGTTTAAAATTCAAGCTAAGTCAAGAAGTATAACACATATAACCCAGGTTTCCGATCCAGCTTTCAAATCCCAGAGACACTGCTAAGTTTTGAAAGCTTGGATATACATGTGACCTAAGCCTTTGAAATGTCTGATGTTTGCCATCTCTGGTGGAACCGTCTGCCTCAAGAACGTGCCTTTATTACAGTGGGAATGAAAACCATCCATTACAGAAAGTGATCTGATGTCTGCATGAGGGACTTTAAAATACATGAAGGGACTCTTGCACAGTGAACCACGGTGCTGAGGTGCAAAAAGTCAGAGACACAGAAGGCTCGGTCAGGCTTCCTTAGTATAAAAAAAATTTTTTTTCCTAGAAACAAAAACCAGTGCAACATGTTGTGCCTGGAGGAGAGAACAAAGGTTATTTTTCCTTAATGACAATGCTGGATTCTGAGATTGAGCACAGCAGGTAGGAAGGGCATGTGTAAATTTCAAAAGATATCCAAATGTTACCCAGGCACCCCCCATATGGATGCATTAGCAATTTTCTTTATTTTTCAACCCAAAACAAGACGTTCTGAGAAAAAGACACCCCCCCCCCCAACACACACACACACCCTTCTTGGCTCTTTCTGCCTTGATTAACTCTCAGAAAGGAGAGATTTGGCTGTGATGGAAGTTGGGGGCTGGGAAAGGCCAACCTGCCTGTCTGGTAACTTCTCACCTTCAGTTAATTCCCAGCCTCAGGGGTGCGTCTCCTGAGCCTCTCTTTGTTTCTATAACTGTCACTTTTGTTTGTTAAACGTCTCCCTGTGTGCTTTTTATTGCAATACGATACTTCAGGATCCTAAATCTACACCGGGACGTTTCACAAACACGTCATATGGAGGGAGTTTTACCTCCCAACCCTGATGCTCTTCGATGCATTTACAAGAGACTCTAAGAAAGATTTTTTTTTTTTAACGCATTGATCAAATATGCAAAGTATAACAAAAAGTAGGCAACTGGGTCATATTCTAAAAAGATGTTTGTGACAAGAAAATTTGGAGTAGAAAGTAGACGGAAGAGAATAGAGTTTGTAAAAGTACGTACAGAAGAGTTCTAAGAAGACATGAGCGTCCCAGTCACTGCTGGATATCACAGGCCAGAGGCGGGACTCTGTCAATCCAAAGACTGTATTGATAGCTGGTGGGAAACAAGGGTGAATTTTCAGAGCTGGGTCATGATGGGCAGTGTCAATACAGGGTGCAGGGGCATGATTCTAGACTTTAGATATTTAAGAAAAGATTTTTTTCTTTTATTTATTTATGGCTAGATCTGCAGACAGATGATTTTTGTGGGAGGGAAGAACATGTCAGCAGAACTCCTCTCTGCTGTGAGAGGAGTAGCGGAGTGGGTTGCAAGTGGAAAACGAATGAAATCCTTGGTAGTTCGGCTAAGAGAGCAAATCATTCTGCCGAGGAAGTACATAAATGCGGTTTCCTAGCCACGATGGCCTCATTTTGCCACCATCAGATGAAATAAAATCATGAAAAACCCCATTTAGATAACGGTGGGATGGATAACAATGAAAACATGGGGACAGGAAGACAAGTGGATGAAACAGGTACCAAGACACCCAAAGTGTAATGACTGGAGATTTCTTAAAAGGAAAAAAAAAAAGTTTATTTATTTGGCTGTTTGGGGTGCTAGTTGTGGCACTTCCTGTGGCATGCTGGAACTTTTAGTCGTGGCACGCAAAGTCTTAGTTGTGGCACGTGAGATCTAGTTCCCTGACCAGGATCAAACTCACTCCCCCTGCACTGGGAGTGCAAAGTCTTAGCTACTGGACCATCAGGGAAGTCCCGTGACTAGAGATTTCAAACACAGCCTGATAACTGCACTTGTGCGAAGCTCTAGGGCTCCTGTGTTAAGCTTCACTCCTCTCCGCCCGGCCCCACCCCGAAAAGGGGAGGAAGGAAGTGTGACTGCCTAAGAAATTCTTGCAATGCCTTAGAATTGTGTGACCTCTTTATGCACAGATAGACTTCTTTTTCTAGGTATTGCAATAAGAAACTTCAATCGCAATGAGTTTCTAACATGAAGCTTATGTCCTCAGAATTATGGAGATCATGTTCTATGCTGGCTGACTGTCTCTGACTGTGTGGGCATTCATTACATCTTTAAACCCAACCAGCAAAAGTGGGGGTGACAGGGGAGATGTTTCAAATGCTGGCACACAGAGGCAAGGCAAGAGGACAAGGGCTCTTTGATCTTCAGGAGGACTCTTCAGCTAATTTGGCTTCCTAAGTCCCTCTGTTTGCTTTTTTGTCTGGGAGCTTTCTCAGATGAAGCAGACAGATGGTATATTGGGAAACAGGCTGAAATGAATGGGGAAGAAAAACTGGGTAGTACTTCAGTAGAAGGTGAAAAAGATGAGAGGCTAAAGTGGACCAGATTCCCAGTCTCCTAGATATCTTATCAGCAGCATCTGTTTGTTTTTAAATCAATTTTCTTCTTATTTCTTCCTCAATAAGACTGCTTTCACTTTAGTGTTTAAATGGAAGAAAAAAAAAAAGCGTATGGGTTATCTAGTGCCTCACCTGAATGGAAAAGAATTGCCTCTAATATTTCCTCTGTATTAACTGACTGTCTCAGCTCTCGATGTGATAAAAACAGATTATACGAAGAACCGTTCCACTAAAAGCAGGTACCATTGGACTGAGCATCCATTCGAATGCTTCAGCCTCCCAGTTTGCCTCCAGCAGAGGTTGGAACACTCGAAACAAAAAGAAAAATGGTAGTGGAGGTGGCGTGGCCATTGTAGGCTCGCATCCAAAGGTTGAAATTTCTCATAACACTATCACCAGAAAACCATTTGCTAGGGTTGTGACAGTCATGCCAAAATTTAGCTTAAGACTGAAAAATTGCAATAATTTATTTTTTTCTTCCCCAGGAAGCCAGCTAGGTAAACACTGTCATCTGCAAAGCAGATGTAAACTCTTGAAGGAAAGAAAAGCTATAGAGATAGGACAAAGGCACCAGCATCATGTGGGGCTGGGGCTGCCAGTTCAGTCCCTCCCAGCCAAGGTCCCTCACAGGCTGGCTTTGGGTATCCTATTTGGACGTGGTGCAATGGCTCTGATTGTGACCCTGAAAAATGGCTTAACGGACTATCTTTCAAATACCACTCAATCATGTGCTGCCAGAAAATAGAAATCTCTCCAGTAACTAGTCTTGCTCAGAACTGAGCTATTCTTCTACGACTAGCTTCCTCCCTGTATTAGTTTCCCAGGACTTCTGTCACAGAGCACCACAAACCTGGTGGCTTAAACCACAGAGATGGATGGTCTCACGGTCCAGAAGTCCAAGAGCAAGGTCTCAGCGGCGTTGGCTCCTTCCGAGGGCTGTCGGGGAGAGTCTGTTCCCTGCTTCTTCCCGGGCTTCTGGCAATCTTCGGCATTCTTCGGCTCATAGGTGCAGTCCTCCGATCTCCACCTTCACCTTCACTCAGCATTCTCCCTGTGTATATGTCTCTGGTTCAGATTTCCCCTTTTTATTAGGTTTCCCAGGCGGTGTTAGCGGTAAAGAACGCACTGGCCAATGCAGGAGACGTAGAGACGTGGGTTCAGTCCGTGGGTCCAGAAGATCCCCTGGAGGAGGAAATGGCAACCCAGTCCAGTATTCTTGCTTGGCGAACCCCCTGGACAGAGGAATCTGGCGGGCTACAGCCCACGGGGTCACAAAGAGTTGGCACAACTGAAGGGACTTAGCATAAGGAACCTGTCCTATTGGATTAGGATTCACATCTTTTTAAAATTTAAATTTATTAATTTTTAACTGAGGGATAGTTGATTTACAATAGTGTGGTGACTTCTGCCGTATATCAACATGAATCAGCCTTAGGAAGATCCACACTTCTGATCTCATTTTAACCCTATTATCTCTGTAGATACCCTACTTCCAGGTAAGGTCACATTCTGAGATTCTGGGGTTTAAGACTCCGATGTATCTTCTTTGAAGGACACAATTCAGTCCAAGACACCTCTTAAGTTAGCTGGGGATAATTCAGCTGTTTGGTTGTTTTATCGTTCTTAAAAAGGACCTGAAGTACCTCTAGTCCCTGAAAATAAGAATACCCACGGACAATTTTAATGTAAAGCTGGCTCTCAAATGACTGCTTCCAGATCCTTCCAGAATTGAGCTGTGCCTCTTCTGGACCCAAGGAGCAAAGGTAACAATTAAAGTGCCATTTAATTCCAGGCTCCTTTGGAGATGATTGCCAGGGCTCCTCCTTTCTAGTACCTTGCCTTTGCTGACAGTCAGAGCTCTGTTACAGTCCACGTCATGATGGGCTGATGGTAGTAGGCATCTGGTATCGGCCATGGAAGGCTCACCTCTCTCACCGACAATGCCCCTTCCTCAGTTACAGTTGTTCACTTGAGGTTGGAAAGGACCTCAAGTTGTTACCCTGATGGTATCAGCTCTTGAAGAAGTTAAAAAGCAACCCCATTCCCTCAACTTGTTATCCCCTCTACTGAGAATATTGGGAAAATTTCCCAGGATTGGCGCTGAGGATAGTTCAGGTCATTATTTAATGTCTGTCATCACCTGATATCACAAAAGTAACGCAATTTACATCATGAGGTTCTCAAAAGCACACCCATGACCAGTAGTCTGATAAACTACATCTGGCTTGGACTTACAAGGAAGGAAGATGACATCACAGAGTCTCAAAGATGCTTGCAGGATGGCACGGTGAAAAAAGTGCTGTGACAACACAAAGCCGCGCTTTAGGCATCAGATGAGTCATCCCCTCATTATGCACAGAATTCTCCTCCTGATCTCGGGCCTGGCTCAGAAACCAGCATGCTAATGAACTTGAAATAAGCGCGAAGACCTTTGGCTTTCACGTTTGGCTTTCACGTTAGTGCCTGGATACCACCTCCTCACCTGTGTCCCAAGGCCAGTGGTTGCAGATTTTCCTTTAGCTCTTGACCTGCCAATGCCCGCCGCACAAACTCTGGAAACACCACCGTGGGGACTTTGCACACAGCAGCCCAGGGATTCAGGGAAAGGGAAACGAGGGCGGAAACCTCAGATCGCTTGAGGGGCTAGTTGTGGGGTCACAAACACTGCTTATGTGGGCCACTCACTTTGATATTTAGGTATAACCTGAGTTCACCCAACCCAGTGGCAATGAGAATGCTCTGCAGGCATTCAGAGGGCTGTGCGTGGGTGTTTTGGAAACCAGAGTAATAAAAGTCAAATAGTCTTCTATATGACTGTGGGAAGAAAGAGATTTCTTGGGGAAAATGGCAGTTTTCCACTTCTATTATTCTCCTCATGAGTCAGATGGCTATATCATGTGGATTTTGTAAAAATATAGAGAAAGGTAGTAAAAAAATAATATCACCAAGAGAAGAAAGCATATTTCAGCTTCAGCTTTTAAAACCTGTATTGCAACACATACATTTTGTTTTTATTATAAACACAGGGCCATTATTCGTGGCAAAAGGAGAAAAATGCTTATGATCTGTGCTGAGATTCCAAGCAGATGAGAAGAACTGAATTCTATTATCCCTCAGTGAAAAAAGGTTGCTTCTCTTGATTGACATCAAAATTTTTTCCTACAGTCTGTTAAAAAGTCACTTGAAATCAGTAACATAGACAAGCCAGGTTCTCAAGGTGAAGAGCAGGAGGTTGAAGTTGAGTCCATGAAATACTTTGGCTGTGCCACCTATTTTCATGGTACTTAGAATAGATTCACCAAAGAAAAAGAAAAATACTTTTGTCTCAGTGATAAATGAAGCAGAATAAGTCCTGGGAGGAAATAAAAGATAAAATCCCCTATTTGGGAGCCAGACTTTTTAAACATGTTCATTCTGATGTTTCCCCAAGGCTGCTGAAAACTCCCTGCAGTCCAGGTTCCCTCTGAACACAGAGGTCGAACAACCATTCTGGACGTGTCCTGCTTTAGGAAAGAAGCTATAGTAGCTTTATTCTTTGTTCTGATCACAGGAGGGATGGAAGGATCACAAGGAGGCCCACATAGAGAGCAAGTGATAATAGGAAATCTGCGCACAGCAGGGTGAGACCCTCCCATCACTTATTATTGACAAGAGTAAGAGTGGCTAGAAGTGAACCTTCTCTCAGAAAAGTATTGATGATCTGGTATGGCGACTGAAGCTCAGAAACCCTGAGAGGCAGGTTATTACCAGTTGTGTGATCTTGGGCAAGTCACAGCTGGTTTAGAGTCTCAATTTCTTTCACTTTATTGGTGAGATCAGACAGATGATGATTTTCAAGGACACATAGACACACAAAACAGTGGCAACAGGAGTGAAGACCACGTCGTTGCTAGCTGGGTTAGTATCTGGATGCCATAGTAATTTGGACTACAGTGTATTATACAATCTCGGTTAAGCTTAATGGGTCTCATCCTTCTGCTCAAAGACCGAATCTCACTGCCATCCAGTCCCTGGGGAACAGAACATGCAGTTTTGGCACACACACAAAAATAAAGCTAGAGAAACGGCCAGTCTACTTCCCAAATCCCAAACTGGGCAAGCTTGCTGCATAAGGCTGGATGAAAAAGTCCAAGAGGTAGCATTCCTCTAAAGGAAGTGTCTTTTAAAACAAGTGTCTTTTAAACCCTGATCTCCTTGATGGCTCAGAGGGTAAAGAATCTGCCTGCAATGCAGAAGACATAGGTTTGATCCCTGGAGAAGGAAATGGCAACCAACTCCAGCATTCTTGCCTGGAGAATTCCATTGACAGAGGAGCCTGGTGGGCTACAGGCCATGGGGTCGCAAAGAGTCAGACACGACTGAGCAACTAACACTACCTACTACCCTGATCACCAGTAAGCATGCCCCAGTAGATACAGAGTTTGGAGATGATGGAGACAGGAGATGGAAGGGGCAGGAGATTTCCCATCCACCTTCAACCACCTGGAGAGGGGAATGGCTACCCACTCCAGTATTCTTGCCTGGAGAATCTCATGGACAGAGAAGTCTGGTGGGAAAAAGCAGATACAGTATAGGCTGTCTGTACCTATCTGCTTGGCTCCATCTGCCTGAAATCAGGACATAAATTCTCCTTGTGAAACTGTCCACTGCAACTTCCAACACCAGGAAGGGGATAAAAAAACCATCACCAGGGACAGAATGGCACTGAGAAAACAGTAGTCTACACAAACCTTGCCATTTAGGCCTTATCCTCCATTAGATGCCCATGTATTTCAGTTCATTTCAGTCACTCAGTCGTGTCCGACTCTTTGCAACCCCATGAACTGCAGCACACCAGGCCTCCCTGTCCATCACCAACTCCCAGAGTTTACCCAAACTCATTTCTATTGAGTCAGTGATGCCATCCAACAATCTCATCCTCTGCCATCCCCTTTTCTTCCTGCCCTCAATCTTTCCCAGAATCGGGGTCTTTTCAAATGAGTCAGTTCTTCACATCAGGTGGCCAAAGAACTGGAGTTTCAACTTCAACATCAGTCCTTCCAATGAACACCCAGGACTGACCTCCTTTAGGATGGACTGGTTGGATCTCCTTGCAGTCAAGGGACTCTCAAGAGTCTTCTCCAGCACCAATGCTTCAAAAGCACCAATTCTTTGGCACTCAGCTTTCTTTATAGGCCAACTCTCACATGTATACATGACTACTGGAAAAACCATAGCTTTGAGTAGACAGACCTTTGTTGGCAAATGTCTCTCCTTTTTAACATGCTGTCTAGGTTGGTCATAACTTTCAAGGAGTAAGTGTCTTTTAATTTCATGGCTGCAGCCACCATCTGCAGTGATTTTGGAGCCCCAAAAAAATAAAGTCTGCCATGGTTTCCACTAGTTCCCCATCTATTTGCCATGAAGTGATGGGACCCAAAGCCATGATTCAGTTTCTGAATGTTGAGCTTTAAGCCAACTTTTTCACTCTCCTCTTTCACATTCATCACGAGGCTCTTCAGTTCCTCTTCACTTTCTGCCATAAGGGTGGTGTCATCTGCATATCTGAGGTTATTGATATTCCTCCCGGCAATCTTGATTCCAGCTTGTGCTTCTCCCAGCCCAGCGTTTCTCATGATGTACTCTGCATGTAAGTTAAATAAGCAAGGTGACAATGTACATCCTTGAGGTACTCCTTTTCCTATTTGGAACCAGTCTGTTGTTCCATGTCCAGTTTTAACTGTTGCTTCTTAACCTGCATACAGGTCTCTCAAGAGGCAGGTCAGGTGGTCTGATATTACCACGTCTTGAAGAATTTTCCACAGTTTATTGTGATCCACACAGTCAAAGGCTTTGGCATAGTCAATAAAGCAGAAGTAGATGTTTTTCTGGAACTCTCTTGCTTTTTTGATGATCCAGCGGATGTTGGCAATTTGATCTCTGGTTCCTCTGCCTTTTACAGAACCAGCTTGAACAGGTATCACCTGCATATCTGAGGTTATTGGTATTTCTCCCATGTGTTTATCTTCCTACAGTTTGCCAGCTCCACAAGCTCAAAGCCGTCTTCTGTTGTCTTGCCACTTCTCTATAAATACATTGCTCTTTGCTGAGTTGTTAAGCCCAAGTTCTAGCTACCCTTTCAGACTCTCATTATTGAGGTCTCCCATGTGACCGAATGATGCATGTGTTAATAAGTTTCTATTGGTCTTTTCTCCTTGTAATCTATCTTTTTTCAGTGTGATTTGCAAAGTCTCATCAGAGAATCTGTGACGGTAAGGAGCAATAGTTTTTCTCTCATACATTGCCAAGACACAGACATCCTTTGCTGAAACAATGCATTCTTAAATAGGGAGATCCGCAGACTGGTTGATTTGGTCAAGAACCCAGTCACTCTGTCTCTGAGCTCTGCCATCCTGTGTTGGAGACAAGCTGACTTTAACAGCGTCGTCTACCATATCCAGACACAACTCAGTCAGAGGAGACCAGGTCCTGTCTGACTCTTTAGCTCCCTAAGAGTGAGAAAGACGTCACCAGGCTTCCTCTCTTTCCTTGTTGACCAGTTTGGGTCACCTACCTATTCTACATCACTGGGAAAGGGACTGGGATCATCACCCTTAGACCAGTCAGACTCCTTTGGGCACAGGCTTGCCCTAATGCATCATGTGGCTACACAGGAGATTAAAGGATCCTTAAAACACCAGGTTCATCAAGGACGAAAGAGTAGTTGATTTTGGTTGCACCACAAAAATGTCTACCACACCCCACTCAGTCTGAACTCTTTGGATTCTCGTGGTGGGTGGGAAACTCTAAGTTTCTTGTACCCACTGACTGAGGATGCTATAGATTGAGAGCTGGGGACTCATGCTCCAAAAATAAATGGGAAATTAGCACTACTTTTTTCACACAACACAGAAGAACGCAGAATAAGGCATAAAAATGCCTGTGTGGGAGGCTTTCCACTTGCCCCTCCAGACCCAGTTTCCACCCCTTTCCCCCTGATCTCTGCTCCGTATGGGCTACATTAATGGGTCCCTTACCTCTGACTTCTGGGAGGGTTTAGCTCCTGAGGAACTCTGGAGAAGGTAAAGAGGGAAGAATATGCAGTTGGTCAGAATATTTATTCCCCTTGCCCCTTGCCCAAGTGGTCCTCATAGACTGTATCCCTTGACCGCCATAGCTTTCTCAAAGCAACCCCCCACCCGCCACTCTCCCCTATGGGGTTCCAAGAACTACAATCTTCCCTTGTCCCTTCTGATCTAAAGACGGTGACAGTCCTGCTGTTTCTAACCGCTGGGCACCATACGGACCCTGAAGTCCCCATACAGTGAATGTGTATATTAGTACATTATTAACCCCTCCTCAAATTATTCTAATTTAAGGGCATTTAATTAATTTAAAGAAATTACATTGGAGTAATTTTCTGTTAGAACACTGATACTGCTTCATTCACACTGCCCATTTCTACTCCAGTCATCTACTACAGAGGAAATGATAGACATTTCATTAACACAATAAACATCCTTCCAGACCATTTTCCCTACATTTTCAAATTTATATATGTATATATGTAAGTGTGTAGTATATGTACGTATGCATATGGAAATACATATACATATATACATGCGTATATAAACCTTTATGTATATACATGTATGATATCTTTATAATTGTTCTATTTTTTAACAAATTACCATAAAGTTATACATATTGCTCTGTTACTTGCTTTTCAGGTTGCAATCTGTTAGGAGACATTTCTATGTCAATGCATACTGATTTATCTCTTTTTTTTCCCATTCATTTTTATTAGTTGGAGGCTAATTACTTTACAATATTGTAGTGGGTTTTGTCATACATTGACATGAGTCAGCCTTGGATCTACATGTGTTCCCCATCCCAATCCCCCCTCCCGCCTCCCTCTCCACCTGATCCCTCTGGGTCTTCCCAGTGCACCAGCCCCGAGCACTTGTCTCATGCATCCAACCTGGGCTGGTGATCTGTTTCACCCTTGATAGTATACTTGTTTCAATGCTGTTCTCTCTGAACATCCCAGCCTCACCCTCTCCCACAGAGTCTAGAAGTCTGTTCTATACACCTGTCTCTTTTTCTGTTTTGCATATAGGGTTATCGTTACCATCTTTCTAAATTCCATATATATGTGTTAGTATACTGTATTGGTCTTTATCTTTCTGGCTTACTTCACTCTGTATACTGGGCTCCAGTTTCATCCATCTCATTAGAACTGATGTAAATGAATTCTTTTCAATGGCTGAGTAATATTCCATGGTGTATATGTACCACAGCTTCCTTATCCATTCATCTGCTGATGGGCATCTAGGTTGCTTCCATGTCCTGGCTATGATAAACAGTGCTGCGATGAACATTGGGGTGCACGTGTCTCTTTCAGATCTGGTTTCCTCGGTGTGTATGCCCAGGAGTGGGATTGCTGGGTCATATGGCAGTTCTATTTCCAGTTTTTTAAGAAATCTCCACACTGTTCTCCATAGCAGCTGTACTAGTTTGCATTCCCACCAACAGTGTAAGAGGGTTCCCTTTTCTCCACACCGTCTCCAGCATTTATTGCTTGTAGACTTTTGGATAGCAGCCATTCTGACTGGTGTGTAATGGTACCTCATTGAGGTTTTGATTTGCATTTCTCTGATAATGCGTGATGTTGAGCATGATTTATCTCTTTTTTAATGACTGAGTAATAATATTCCTTGATATGTATTACCAGAATTCATTAAACCTCTTATCATAAGCTTTTATTTTCTTTATAATTTTTAACTAATACAAACAATATCACAATATAATCCTTTGACACACATGTTTATGCATTTGTTTAAGTATTTCTTGAGGAGAGATTCCTAAGAATGAAATTGTTGGGTCAAAGGGCATTTCTAAAAAATTTTGATTGAAACTGCCAAATTATTTTACAAAAGGGTACCAGCAATTTTCACTCCTGCCAACATGCAAAAAGCACCAATCTTCGTGCTTGCTTAAACTCATAGACTCTGTAACTGTTTGAGATTACTTTCACTGTGCATAAGGTCCCTGAAATTCATGTAAGGTCTTGAATGTATCAATAGTTCTTTCTTTTTCATTACTAGATAGTAGTACATGGTGAGGATATAACCATAGTTTACCTGTTTACCTACTGAAGTTTCATGTGGGTTGTTTCAAGTTTGGGGTGCTTATGGCCAGAAGAATCATCAATATCCATATTTTTATATGTATGATTTCTGTGAGCATATAAGCAGAAGCTTTATATTTTTGTAAGAAAATTTAAATTTTATAATTCTTCTTTCATGGATTGTGCTTTTGTTGTCGTAACCTAAGAAATCTTTGCTTAGCCCTGCCCACAAAGATTTTCTCCTTTGTTTTCTTCTAAAAGACTTATAATTTTATTCTTTACATTTAAATCTATGAATTGTTTTTCAGTTAATTTTTCTGTAAGTTATGAGGTCAAGATCAAGGTTCATTTTTCTGTATTTAGATGTCCAATTTTTCTGACACTTTTTGTTGTAAAAATTTCTTTCTCCATTGACTTGCCTTTGAACATTTATCAAACTTAATTAGCCATAATTGTGTAGATCTATTTCTGGACTCTATTCTGTTTTATTAATCAATGTGCTTAACTCTTCAGCAATACTACACTGCCTTGAATAGCATAGCTTTATAGTACATATTAAAATCAGGTAGTGATTACTTTCTTTTTTCCCCCTCAAAGTGATTTTGACTATTCTAATTCATTTGACTTTAGATATAACTTTTGGAATTGACTTGTCTATATCTCCAAAAATTTCTGCTATAGATTAGAATGAGGAGTACTGACATCTTTAATATCTTGAGTCATCCAATCCATGAAAACAGTGTAGTTTATTTTTTATTAAGGTTTAAAAAGCAAAGACATTACTTTGCCAACAAAGGTTCATCTAGTCAAGGCTATGGTTTTTCCAGTGGTCATGTATGGATGTGAGAGCTGGACTGTGAAGAAAGCTGAGCACCGAAGAATTGATGCTTTTGAACTGTGGTGTTGGAGAAGACTCTTGAGAGTCCCTTGGACTGCAAGGAGATCCAACCAGTCCATCCTGAAGGAGATCAGTCCTGGGTGTTCATTGGAAGGACTGATGCTGAAGCTGAAACTCCAGTACTCTGGCCACATGATGGGAAGAACCAACTCATTGGAAAAGACCCTGATGCTGGGAAAGATCTAGGGCAGGGGCAGAAGGGGACGACAGAGGATGAAATTGTTGGATGGCATCATCAACTCAATGGAAATCAGTTTGAGTAAACTCCTGGAGTTGGTGATGGACAGGAAGGCCTGGCGTGCTGCGGTTCATGGGATCACAAGAGTCGGACATGACTGAGCGACTGAACTGAAGTGAAATTTTCTTTTCTTTCTTCAGCATTTTGTAGTTCTCATTATATAGATTATATATATGTTTTGTTAGACTTATACTGAAGATTTTTTTGTTTTTGTTTTTAGAACTACTGAAACAATATATTCAATCTTTCATTATTGGCGTTAATATGTGAATTATATTGACAGATTTTCAAATATTGGGCCAGCTTTATATTTGCAGATAAACCCCTTGGTCATAGAGTATCTTTGAACATATTGTTGGATTTAACTTGATAATATTTTTATTGGCAAGATTATTATCTTTATGGGCAAGATAAATAATTATTTATCTATGATTTTTTGTCTATATGGTTATTTTAAAAATCTGATTTTTTTTTTGGTCTATGTTTTCAAAAATATTGATACATAGTTTCTCTCTCTCTCTTATTTTGAAATGTCTATCATTTTGGTATCAATGCAATGTGGTCCTCCTAAAATGAGTTGGGAAGTGTTCATTCTTCTCTTTTCTGAAATAGAATGTGTAGAATTGATGTTACTCAATTTTTAATGTTGATAAAATTTGCAGTGAAATCATCTGGACCTGGGGATTTCTTTTTCAGAAAGTCTTGAACTACAAATTCAATTTCTTTAATAGTTATAGGACTAATCAGGCTACCTATCTCATCTTGGGTAACTTTTGGTAGTTTGAGATTTTTTGAGAAAATTGATCCATTCTATTTAATTTATCCAATTTATAAACATGTAGTTGTTCATAATAGCAGTTCTTCTCCTTTTAACATATGTGGGGCAGTGTGATAGCCCCCTTTTCATTCCTGACATTGGTAACTTGCGTTTTCTCTTTTCTTCTTTATCATTTTTTAGACATTTATCAATTATGTTGTTCTTTTCACAGAACTAGTTTTTGGTTCAAAGAGATTTTCTCTATTTCTCAATAGAGTTTATTGTTTTCTATTCATTGATTGCATCTCTTGTCATTATTATTTTCTTCCTTGTACTTGCTTTGAATTTGTTTTGTTCTTATTTTTCTACTTTATACAGGAAAAAGCTTAAGATTATTGAGTTGAAACCAGTTTTGTTTAAAAATATTATAAATGTTTAATGCTATAAATTTCCCTTTTAGCTACATCTTACATTCTGATAATTTTTATTTTCAATTCCATATTTTTAAATTATTCTGTAATTGTTTAATTAGATAAATTTTCCTTGACTTCCTCTTTGATTGGTGACTTACTTAGATGTGTTTTGTTTAATATCTCGTAGTTACAGAGTTTCTTTAACTTTTATGCTATTGGTTTCAAGTTTGCTTTCATCATGGTCAGTGAGTTCACTTTGTATAATGTTGAATACTGTTAATTTGTTAGAATTATGGTCTCTCTTGGCGAACGTCCCACATGTGCTTGGAAAGAATCAGCTATTGTTGGGTAAATATCAACTGAATCTTCCTGTTAGATGCTGGCGTTCAGTGTTGCTGTTGCCTCACTGGCTCTGTGTCTATTCGTTCTGTTGGTCACTGAGAAGGGAGTGATGAGTTCCCGAATATAACTGCGTGTTTGTCTATTGTTCTTTTCTTTTCAGTTCTGTTAGTTTTTGTTTCATCCATTTTGATGAACTGGTGCCAGATGCACACATATTTATGACGGTTCTGTCTTCCCACTGAATTGACCATTTTTTCATTGTATCACCTTTTTCTTTATCTCTGGTACATTTATCTATCTAATATTAATAGATTCACACCAGTTTTCTTCTAACTAGTGTTTCAGAATGTATTTGTTTATCTTTTGACCATGAATTGTTATATCCACATATCATTATACCAAAGCATGTTTCTTAAAGTCATTGAATAGTCAGGTCACATTTTTAAAAAAATTCACTCTGACAATCTCTTTTAATTGGTGCATTTTTACTATTTCATTTAGTCTAAGTGTTTATATCTTTTTATTTAGGTGTGCCACTTTATTTGTTTTCTGATTTTTTTCTCAGTTTTTCATCCATCTGCTGAAAGTTTTTCTATTCCATTTTAATTTATCCTTTGTGCTTTCACACAATATTTCTTTGCTTAACTTTTCATGAATCACTTAGAAGCAATATTTTACCACCTCAAATAAAACATAGAAACTTTGTCATATATGCATCCCTCCCTCACCTAATGTAGCTGTGTCATATATGACATCTGCATCACTGAAAATGCCATCTTCAACAACTGTTTAAACTATTCTTTTATACATTTGCTTCCTTATAACTTTATAACCAGCTTGTCAGTGTCTTTAAAACATTCATCTGGGATTTTAATTGGAATTGCTGTGAAATTATCACTATTTGTAGAATTGCTGTTGCTTAATAAAGTGTTTGACACATAAGAGATCCTCTATTAATACTGTTGAATGAATGAGCAATTTGTATCACTGAGAGCTCCTAGAGATGAACATGATATGCCTTTCCATTCGATTATATATTTTAAATTCTCTTTTAGAAGCATTTAGTCTATCGTTATGTCGTAGCGATTAATCTGCACTTGAACTGCTCAAGCTGAGCCAACCAGAGTACTCTATCTCCTTTTGTCGTATCTGCTATAGAATGGACATCTGATCCATGCTGCAACAAGCTGAGTTCTCACCAGATTTAAAAATTCAAGACCATACACGGTGAAGTAGTTGTTGCTTTCCTGAGGTGGTGGTTGAACTTAAATGGAGGCCCTGTCACTCAGGACAGACACGGTGTTGTCCAGCGAACAGGAAGACTGCCAAAGGCGGAAGAGAGAGCCCTGTGGTCATTCATTCTTTTCTTGGTTCGTTATTCTAGGAATCCAGCTGAACTCATGTTCTTCCAGCAAAAGAGTGACAAAATCAGCCTTTCTAAGCTAATTGTGTTTGTTTCTGTCACTTAAAACCAAGAGAGTCCTAACTATCATAAATATCCATAACTTTACAAAGAGGCTTATCTCTAAGGTACCAAATAAATATCAGGAGAGGAGTTTCCTTCATGAATAGGTAATGATTATTATCATTATAATTATCAGCTAAATATTGATATATAAATGTTAGCTTTTAAGGTATTTGAGTGCTTTAAAACTATTTTCAAAAGTCATTTAAGCATTTTCTTTTCAATCTTCTCCAACTTAATTAGCCTAGTAAATGGTAGATAATACAAATCTATCAAAGATAAACTTCAGGCTAACCCTTATCAAATTATCTAAAACCATGACTTATAGTATAGTGCCAAGTTTTTTCACAGAGATTTTCTAAAAATATGAAAACTCTTACAAACAGGCAGGACTGACAAATGACTTACCACTGATGTCATATTCCACCAATGTCATTACTCCAAATGCTAAGCAAACCTTTAGCAGTTAACGTTGTAGAACCAGGAAGAGCTGAGCACTTACACTGACATGGGGATGTGCGCTGGCCTCCCTGTTCCCCACGACTGGACCTGCTCCCTCCCACAGTCAGGACCTCACAGGTAGGCACAGCATTCTAGCCCACCTTCCGTTCCGAGTGCCTAGGCTCACTTCTAAACCTTCACAGGTACTCAACAAATGCATATAACAGTAAAGCTGAGGTATAACAATGCGTCAACATTTTTCTGTATTTAATAATATGTTACCAGTTACCCAGAAGAGCTATAGATCTCTTTGAGGTTGATAATCCCATATGATAAAAATTTTCTCCCTCTCCTAAGCTCCACAGTACCCAGGAAAAAGAAACAGGACTCCTATTTCACTCCATCTAAACCAGTCTTGAATACCTATAACGATGCCGTTCTTCAGACCTTGGTAGTTGGGAATCCAAGGCTAAAGCTGCATTCTTCCAACCCCCTTCAGTGCTTGACTTTGATCTTTTGCTCCTGAGCATTCAGCCATTTAAACAATTAATTCTGGCATATGGGATATCATAGTGATGACATTAAAGCACTAATGCTAAAATGTCAACAACTATTTTTTTTTTCAATTCTGCTTACTGAGTTTTTCTTTTTTAATTAACTGCCATCATAAATGATAGGAATGTATGGTATAAAGGTGAAATTGCAGGAATATATGACATAAAGGTTAGGACCACAGAATTGAGAGTCACACCTGTGATTAAATCCTGAGCATGACTATGTACTATTAAGCTGATATTGACTTAACCTAAGTAAGGCTCAACCTCATCCTCTTCAGATGGGGAAAAGATTAAATGAAGAAATGTATTGAAAGTGCCAAGCATTGTGCCAGACCTGACACATGGAAAAAGTTTTTTTTTTGGAAAAAGCTTTTAAAAAGTTAAAGCTATTGCTTATTGTTAGTAGCTACTATAGGTTTTTAGAATCAGCAAAGCTTCTTTTCTTTTTGCCTTGCTATTTTTAATTCAAAGCTGTTTATTGAGTACCTTACCAAATTTGAAACACTAAGCAAAATATCTTGGAAATACAAAGCTGTAAAATGCACGGAGTATGCTCGCTTGAGCTAATAATCCCAGCATGGTGTTTTCCCACATAGGACATAGTGGAAAAACTACACATGAGGAGGGGAGATAGGAAGCGCCCCCCAAAAGCCACTGGTCAGTGATGGAGGGAGAGCACGCACACGTCTCAGAGAGTGCTGTGTGCTCCGTGCAATGATACGCACGTGAGAGTCATCCTGTAAGTTCCCGCTCTCTGCCAGACACCAGGAATGTTCTTGACAGCTAAAAAGCAGCTGCTCTGAGAAAAAAATGCCAATCTGAGTAACTTGAGGGTTTTTTTCTGCTTCTGCTACTTATGATTCTACCACAGTGATATTTAATTGTACGGTATTCTTTCAGAACGTGTAACGGCATCCTTGCAAGTCTGCCTAATAGGTACTCATTAATTCAGCCAAGCTAAACGAACTGTAAATGAAACTGACAAATGCTATTATCCCACTTGCTGTCTTTTTCTGTCTTTTTCTTTTTATATCCAGCGGAAGACAGTTTGAGGATCTCAGAATGCCTGACACTGTGCAGGCTGCCAAAGGGCCACGGATAATTAACGTGGGACTGATGCTGATGCTCAATCCATTTCTCTTTCATCTTTAATGTGTAGTAAAAGCCACTGGAACATCAGTCCAAAGGCTTGGATTCAGTAGTCTTGATGTCCCGTAAAAGATCTAGGGTTTGATTGTCCCATTCCTCTATCCTCCCCTTCCTGGCCTGAGGCTGGCAGTGATAAAGCACCGTGTTGTAGAGAAAAGCTAGCTTTCTGTGCTCCTTGCTCTAGAGAGGGTGAAGCTTCTTTTACCCACCTGGCTGAGTAGGCAGCGAGATGCCTTCTAAAAGTTTCTGCCCTTGGGGATGTAGATGGTATCAAGATTATGAAATCCATGCTAGGATTACACAGAATCAGAGTTTTAGGTGACCATGGGTCAAATTTAGAGGACTTTGAGCCGGTCCCCTACCCATCTTAAAACTCCAGGCCTCAAGCTACTCCAGTATTCCGCATATCTTCTCTTTGTATATCTTCGCATGCATCTTCTGTTTGCACCATTGTTTAGTTGCTCAGTTGTGCCTGACTCTTTGTGACCCCCGTGGATTCCTCTGCCAGGCTCCTCTGTCCTGGGGTTTCCCAGGCAAGAATACTGGAGTGGATAGCTGCTCCCTTCTCCAGGAGATCTTCACAACCCAGGGATGGAACCCAGGTCTCCTGCATTGCCAGCAGATTCTTTACCAGCCGAGATACATGGGAAGCCCTCTTTAATGCCACTGGGAAAGGTAAAACATCACTGAAGAATTGTTACGCTCTATCACATATCTGTTTTCAATATCCTTCTGATCATTGCCATCCTGTCATCCTCTTGATTGCAGACATCATTTATCAAGTACCTATTTTACTCCAGGCATGCTGTATCTGGGCTAAGAATGGCGAGAACCCAGAGATTTAAACACAATTTTAAAATCACATATAGCTTTACAGATGGAGCAGACACTTCTAAGTCATTTATCAAAATTCTTCAAGCTGAGCAAGCTATTTTTCACTGGTCAATCTCTAAACATCCAATTTGGTAGATTAGCACAAATAATAGATATTGGGGCTTGGAACACACTTTGTGCTTTTGTTTAACTGTATATATGCCCATTATTCTGGGAATTCAGGGAGACATCTGCAGGAGTATGAATGTTTGTGACATTCCCTGTCCCCACCACCTCCCCCCCCAACACACAAAATTCATATGTTAAAATTCTAATGCCCAAAGTAATGATATTAGGAATTGGAGCATTTGGGAGGTGATTAGGTAATTAAGCGTGGAGCCTTCAGGAACAGGATCAGTGCCTTTGTAAAAGCGGTCCCCCTGAGCTCCCTAGCCCCCTTCCACAAAGCGAGGACCCAGTGAGAAGCTGGCAGTCTGCAGTTGGGAAGAAGGCTGTCACCCTGACATGCTGGCACCCTGATCTCGGTCTTCCAGGCTCCAGAACTGTGAGAAATAAATGTTTATAAATGTTTGTTGCTTACAAGCCACCCAGTCTGTGATAGCTTGTTACTGAAGCCCCCAAAAGGACTCAGACGGCTTCTAAGCAAACAAGAACATTGCCCTATATGCGTGTTTCTCTCCCGAGGAGCGGGGAAACTGTCCAGGTTCCAGACAACCTTCTTGATGCCGACTGGCTCAGCACTCCACTTTGGCAGGGAAGAGCACTCTGCCTTCCAGACTGGCGCGGCCTCCCCTCAGACTTGGGTGGCCGTGCGGCTCACTTCTGGATGCCTGCTTGGGACAGGGGCAGACTGGGAGAGAAAGGAAAGACGGCCATCACACTCTCCCAGGGAAAGCAGACAGTGTGGATGGTAGGGAATTCCCAGGCAGCGCAGTTGTGAAGAATCCATCTGCCAATGCAGGAGACACAAAGGACACGGGTTCAGTCCCCGGGCTGGGAAGACGCCCTGGAGGAGCAAATGGCAACCACTGCAGTATCCGTGCCTCGAGAGGCCCATGGGCAGAGGACCTGGCGGGCCACAGTCCGTGGAGTCATAGGGGCTCAAACTCGACCAAGCCGCGTGCACACAGGACCGTCTGGCACTTATTGTCTGCCTACCTGTTTGTCAGCAGATAGATGCTGCAGTGTAGTTTTCCGCTCCGGGCACAAATCCCTGGGCAGAGACTTTAATTGGAGTGGTACTTGTATAATCAGGATAGGCCTGGCCGGCTTCAGGTCAGGGCATCGGCTGGAGCCTGTTAGCTCTCTGGGCCCTTTGGACCCCATCTACGCTGCTTCCCACGTGCACCAGAAACACGACCTGTTCTGTGATTATGCAGTGATGCCTGAGTTACTCTCAGCTTGATAATGACTTATTTTTTGAAACCACCTGTGGCCACCAGCAAGGATCTAAAATTCAGATATGCTCAGTTGAAGCGTATGTACACTTACACAGCATAGAGCCTTGTCTTACTTAAAGCTGCGCTCCCTTCCAGTCCATGGCATGCCTAGCTCCCTTCCCTGGCTTTCTTTTTTTCCCCAAAAACATACATTATCATCTGACTTATTATGTATCTCATCTGCTCATTGGTTTGTTTTCTGTGCCTTCACCCCACTAGAAATAAGCTCTGAGAGTAAAGAAATTGTCTTGTATTCACTACTGTGACCTCAATTTATCATACTATATGGCACATGATAGGTGCTTAATAAATAATTGCTGAAGAGATACATAAAAATTTTTATTACTACTTGTTCTCTGAATACAAGCAGTATGATATGGATGGGAATTTTTTAAAGTACAGAAAACACCAAGAAAAAAATAAAACCACCACTTACAACTCCACCAAATGTTAATATTGTGGCACATGTATGTCTCGTGGTTTTTTTTGCCCTCATTTTCTTCTGGGCAGGGTTAGACTTGCATCGCACACACTAGCTTCTAATCTCTTTGTCACATGTGAGCCCCTTCTCATGTATTTTCTTCAATGGCACAGTATTTTTTTTATTGAAGTATAGTTGATTTACAATATTGTGTTAGTTTCAGGTGTATAGCAAAGTAATTTCATCAGATATATATTTTTTCAAGACAATGTTCCATTATAGGTTATTATAAGATATTGAGCATCATTTCCCGTTGTACTGTAAACCCTTGCTCACTTTCCACCCTGGTAACCATATGTTTATTTTCTACGTCTGTGAATCTGGTTTTGTTTTGAATGTAGATACACATGCATTATTTTTTGGATTCCACATGGACGTGATATCGTGTCATTATCTGTCCTTGTCTGACTTACTTCACAAAGTACGATGCTCTCTAGGCCCGCCCATGTTGCTGCAAATAGCAAGATTTCATTCTTCTTTATGCTGAGTAATATTGCATTGTGTGTGTGTGTGTGTGTGTGTGTGTGTATATCAAGTCTTCTTTATCCTCTCATCTATTGATGGACCCTTAGGTTGCTTTCATGTCTTGGCTACTTAGCTACTGTAAATAGTGCCACTGCATAGTATCAGTGGCTGCATAATATTCCATGGCATAGCCATATCATAATGCTTTCATTTAACCATTTGCTGACTATTGGCTTATTATGGGAGACTTTTGTGAAAACCCCATCCACTGCCATGTATCTAACTCAACATTTCTATAAGAGGCATGTGGGATGCATAAGACAGTTTCTAATATTCTCAAGCAAGATTTGCATAGATCATGTACATCATCCTAGAGATAGTTTATATAAATGCCTTGAAGTCAGATATTGTCTGCAAATTCCATGCTTAAATGATCCTCTTTGTGGAAAAAAGCTTGCTTGGTCACATGATCGCTTACTTTTAAATTTTGTAATAACAGAAGAGGAAATCTTCCTTTGGACATCCCAAATGAGATAAAAGTCCTTCCCTTACTTTCTGTTTGAGGAAAAGCAATAGCCTCAGTAAAGGGGTCAAATCATCCTCACTCTGCCCCTGACAGTGGCTGCTACAGGCTTCGGGAGAACCAACCAAGCCTCAGTCAACCTTGCCAAGGTCACCTCCATCACTAGGGGAGGCTATCTAGGGCCTGGGACCACAAAGATAAGATAGATTCACATTCTGGGCCAAGGACAGGGGTAATGCGGATGAACTCCATATTACTGGACATTGCTGTACATCACATCCTGAAGGGAGTAAAAGTTTTAAGGGGTCTATGTCTGCTCATGCGTGTTCAGTCGCTCAGGCATGTCTGACTCCTTGAGGCCCCATGCGCTGTAGCTCGTCAGACTCTTCTGTTCATGGAATTTTTCGGGCAAGAACACCGAAGCGGGTTGCCAGGGGATCTTCCCGACCCAGGGATCACACCTGTGTCTCATAAGTGTCCTGCATTGGCAGGCACATTCTTTACCACTGAGCCACCTTGGAAGCCCCTGTGTCTGCTAGAGTCCTGCAATTTCCGTGTACTTCTATCAAACAACAAAAAGAAAAAGCGAACTTACTGAGAGAAGAAATGATTCCCAATTTTAGCAGCCCTCTAATGGGATGGTTTCTAATTTTTCATGTTTATAAATAGTGCTGCTTGATTTTCTTTGTAATACATTTTTGTGTACATCTATGATTGTTTCATTAGGGTAGGTTCCTGGAAGATGAATTAATAGGTACAAGGATATTGAGGACTTCTTTATATGAACCATATTTTAAGTCTTTATAAATTTGTTACAAAATTGCTTCTGTTTGTGTTTTGTTTTTTTTTTTTTTTTTTTTTTTTGGCCATGGGGCATGTGCCAGGGATTGAACCCATATCCCCTGAATTGGAAGGCAAAGTCCCAACCACTGGACCACAAGGGAAGTCTCAATATTGAGGTTTTTAAGGCTTTTCATCATATGTTAATGTGTCCTCAGAAAGTTTATGCCAATATTGCCACCACCAACAACTGAAGAACACCTCTTTCCTGAACAATATTGCCAGTTATCTTTGTGGAGGAAAAAAATTAAACATACCATTGTATTTATTTAAAAGTTTGGTAGACAGGTTTAAGGCTGCCCTGATGAATATTCCTGTAATGCAGGAGACTCAGGCTCAATCTCTGAGTCGGGAAGCTCCCCTGGAGAAGGAAATGGTAAGCCACTTCAGTATTCTTGCCTGGAAAATTCCATGGACGCAGGAGCCTGGTGGGCTGCAATCCACGGGGTAGCAGAGTCCGACACAACTGAATGCAGATGCAGTGACAGCTTTAAACTCATTTCACAGAATCCTTTCTCTAAAAATGGGCTTCGTAGACCTCAGATGAAACTGTGATGAGATTTTAGAGCATGTTACAATTGGCATTCCCAGAAGAACCCAGTAGAAGCCTTTGTCTCTGGTCTCATGCTATATCTTTGAAATGTTTCCCTCTTATTTATGTATACTTCCAAGAAAGGTAAAAATCAAACTCTAAAAGTAGTAGGTAATTTTAAAAGAAGATCAAAGCATGACTATGCTATTATAGACAAACCAAAATCTAAGAACTTAGATTTGGGGGCTGAACATAAAAATTTTCTATGGACAGTACTATAAGTTTCTTTCTTACACTTATGAAATAGGGTCTGCATTTGTAGTCCAATTTTCCTGAAGATTTTGCAAAACACCATATTTTAAGCAGCATAAGTACATTTATTTTTCTGGGAAGAACCCAATAACTATGAATCTCAGCTTTTCAAAGGGGTGTGTAGACGTTTGAAGCCAGTATCGATCAAATGACCAGAGAACCTTTTTGCTCTGCCTCTGCCCTCTTGGAGGTTGGTGGGGAGTACGAATTTGTCCAGCTGTCTTGTTGCTTTCTGGCATACATGCATGCTGCCAGTCTTTCTCTTTGCCTCATCAGCCCCAGCTTGAACATTCACAAGACGCTGACTTTTCCCTCTACCTCCTCTGAGATGGTCTGAATCAAACTGGGCCTAATTTAAGACTTATTTTATCTGCTGAATGAGATTGCACACCTCAAATCCTATGTTTTGGGGTTTCAATTAGTAAAAATTTTGACTTCTTTCATTTGGTTTGGATCTTTGATGTATCATGTTATTGAGGATTAAAAATATCTTTAATTAGTGTATCCAAAGCTACCTTTCATTTGGTTTTCCAAATTTTTAACCTGTCTTATTTGCACTCAAGACCTGGAAGGCTGTCCCTCACATGATGAGCTTCTTCATTCTACCAATCTTGGTTTAGGAATGTGGTGTAAAGAGTTTAAAATGCCCATCCCCTGACTCAAGGAGGGCAGGGCAACCCACTCTGGTATCTTGCCTGGAGAATCCTATGGGCAGAGTTGCCTGGCGGGCCGCAGTCCATAGGTCGCGAACAGTTGAACATGACTGGAGCAGCTGAGTGAAGGACAGAACAGCGTTCCCTGACTCACAACCTCAAAGTCACAGGCAGCCTCTGACAACATCGTGATCTGAAAGATGCTGTCCACCAAAAACATTGACCTGAAACTCCAACTATGCTTTTGTGTTTCTTTGTCTATGACATCCTCACCAGAAATCAAAGAGAAAGTCTTGCCTTTGATGATAACGTATTAGTGATTAGTGTTTAATAGATTATCATGTTAATTAAGCAGAAACAGGGACCATAAGGGGAAAATGGAAAAATATGAATATTTTGCAGAGGGTAGGAGCCAGTGTGTAGGAAACACAGGTCCAAAAGAAAAGCTGCCGTGAACCCTCAGGACCACCCCTCACACAGGGGTGAGCATAACAGAAAGAGTCACAATGTCCACCTTTTATTGAGGACATAGTGTGTTTCAGGAAAGCTATGAAATTATCGCATTGTATTCAAATTCATGCAGCATTATGATCTCTCTGGTGACGACCCTCTAGTTAGAGGTGAAGAAACTGGGGCTCAGCACGGCCCAGGAAGTGGCTCAGCTCTGAGGTGCCAGCATCCACGGGAGCTGGACCGGGGGTGGAGCTGCCCGGCCCATCACCCCCATCACCTGTTCTTTCCACTTTGTCACTGACACCCTGAGTGGGGGAAAGAGGACTAGGGGAAGGGGAGGCTGCTGAATGTGAACAGTTCACAATGTCTAGCATCATCTCTGCCCAAGACTACCATTTAAAGAATCTATAAAACATTTTTATTGGAGTACGGTTGATTTATGATGTTATGTTAATTTCTGTACCACAGCAGAGTGGTACAGTTATCCACGCCCATATATCCACTCTTTCTTAGACTCGTTTCCCATACAGGGCAGGCAGAGCATTGAGCAGAGTTCCCTGTGCTCCACAGAAGGTCCTTACTCATTCTGTTTTATACATTGCAGTGTGCATGCCAGTCCAAATCTCCCAATGCGCCCCTTCCCCCTCTTCTCCCCTGCTGACCATAAGTATGTTTTTCACATCTGTGGCTCTATTTCTGTTTTGTAAATAAGTTCATTTGTACCATTTTTTTAGATTCCACATACAGACACTTGTCATGATATTTGTCTTTCCTGCCTGGCTCACTTCACTCAGGATGACGGTCTCTAGGTCCATGCATGTTGCCACAAATGCCATTATTTCATTCTTTTTTATGGTTGAATAATATTCCTCAGTATGTACGTACCACATCTTTACCTATTCATCTGTTGGACATTTAGGCTGCTTCCACGTCCTGGCTGTTGTAGATAGTGCTGCCGTGAACACTGGGGTGCATGTATCTTTTTGAATTCTGGTTTTCTCCAGAATTAAAGAAATGCTTTTTAATCAACTAAAAACAAGAATTTAATTCATGTAACTTTCAATGTTTTGTAGATCATGAGATTTAGTGTAACCTGATGTAAAGTGCAATTACATGTTTTTCAGATCCAATATTCTTTTGGAGGCAGATGTAAAAGCGGGATCTTACTTATTATTATTCCACCTTAGTACAAAAAAGTATTTAAGGCAGATTCAATAGTCTGAATAGAACATCAACTAGAAATATATTATAAATAAAGATAATGGCATGATTTGGAGTCACTACTGAGATTAGTACAAAAATGGCACCATCAGTCTCATAAACTTGCTCTAGGTAAACTCTTGGCTTTCTAGCACAGGACGAAAAGGGAAGCTGGGTAATAAATTGATTCAATGTGCATAAATATAAGACAAATCAATTGCTTAGATGGCAATCAGGAAAAAATATGTCCAGTAGTCCCTTAAATGAAGAAAAAAGGGCTCCAAACAGTATCGACATTTACCGTCAAGGCCTAGAAGACAATATAGGCTCAATAAATGGACATTACTAACATGACCATAGTTTTTCTTTCTTTTAAACGTTGTTTATGACTTTTGGTTTATGATGACATCTCTCTACCAGTGACAAAAATACCTATGAAGCAGAAGACAAAACTTCATATCAATACTAAAAGCAAAAATTGACATCTAACCTACTGTAAGTAGCAAAAGAATATAGCAACTAAATACAAACCCTGTGAAGCTAAACTGAACAAAGAAATCAGTACCCAAAACACACCATTTTGCCAGAAACAGAGCAAATCTGACGCCCAAAAAGAAAGCAAGAATCCATTGTCTGCTCCCAACTAATTGCCCCTGACTAAGAAATAGTCTGTTATAACTAACAACCTAGCTACCCACTGTGTTTGAAGAGGTCAAAATACTATGGTTCTCATAAAGCTATTAGAGCCTCAAATTCGAGAAAACAGCAGATTAGAAAGCAGGACTTGGACTGAGACAATGCATTTGTTGTTGTTCCGTTCCTAAGTCACGTCCAGCCCTTTGCTGCCCATGGACCTCAGTGCACCGGCTCCCCGGTCCTCCACTGTCTTGGAGTTCGCTCAAACTCACGTCCCCTGAGTTGGTGACGCTCTCTAGCCACCTCACCCTCTGCTGCCCTCTTCTCCTTTTGTTCAGCCTCTCGCAGCACCAGGGGCTTTTCCAATGCGTTGGCTCTTCGCATCAGGCGTTGGCTGGAGTTTCAGCTTCAGCAACAGTCCTTCCAGTGAGTATTCAGGGTTGATTTCCTCTAGGATTGACTGGTTGATCTCCTTGCAGTCTTTGGGGCCCTATTAAGTGTAGTTCAAATAGGTCCAATGTGGAAGCAGAAGCAATGAGCAGAGGATAGAGAAATGACCAGCAGCCAGGGGTGTAGGCTTGGGGAAGTCCAGTTACTCAGGAGTCAGGAAAACAGTCAGTGGCATGGCTATCAAAGATAATCCCATCTCAGTCTGCCAGCGCCACATGAGAATAGCGGCCAGAGCTTGACTATGAAGCTAGAACTAAGACCTTCAGCTACAGATCCAAGAACTTCCACAGGCAGAGGGAGCAGAGCCCAACGAGTGTCTGTGGTCACTGTCTGGGCCTGGATGGAGATTTCTGATTGGGATTACAGAAGGGAAAACAGAAAACAAGTGCAGAGCCAAGGAAATAGATTTTAATAAAACACAAAAGGAAAAAATGCACCTCTGAAAAAGACTCCTAAATCCAGAAACAACAAGAAAAATGGGCATTCTCAATTGCATACTAGATGAAACAGTCTTATGCCGCAAGAACAGAAAAGCCTAAAAAAAAAATTATATCAATTAGAACAAAAATTAATTGGTTTAAAATGTCCTGCTCGAACATAACTAGACCCATCTGCTTAGGTTAAGGGGGGAAAAGTAATCAATTCTACCTACTTGTAAAAGAATCACCTAAAAGCAATGAATACTGAAAGATCAGAAATTATGTACTTCAAGTACTAAAAGGGATAAAGCACAGGTTGAGCATATATATTGGGGCAAATAAATGACAAAGCATGGATGAAAATGATAATAGCAAAAAATTAGAAATGAAAGCATTGAACAAGTGAAAAATAATCATTTATGTTGATGGAAAGTAAAACTTATAATAAAATGCTGTATATATGAGTCTATAAATCTTAAATAATATAACATTATTATAAATTATAATATTCTGTTACATATTCAAAAAAATGACAGAAAAACAATTTTTGAAGTGTTAAGTTAAAAGCAAATCTTATACCCCTTAAATTTCTTCTCAAATATATATCATGCAAATTTTGTAAAAATTTTCAGGTATTGAGGCTACCAAAAGCCTCAATAGTTTAAAAAAAATAGAAATTAAGTAGGTAATCTGTCTATGGAGTATTAAATTAATAACAAAAGTTTAAGGAGCAATGAAAAAAAACTTTTTTTTGAATAACAAATACAAATATATCTTCCTCCAAGCAACACTCTTTAGAAACTATCTGATCAAAACAAAAATAACTACAGAATATTTTTTAAACTAAAATTGTTAAAAGAATAGTTTCAAAGTTAAGAAAGAAAAGATATTAAAAATAAATAACAATTTAGGGAAGAATACCAGAAAACGTAAAGAAAGAACTGAAGTGAATATGTACCTTCTAAGCAAACAAACAAAAAAACCAGAATAAATTTAACAAAGCAGACCTAGCCAAGAGAAAAAGAGCAGCAATGGAAAATGCAAATAGTTCTACAAGGGGCTCCCCTGGGGGCTCAGTGGTAAAGAATCCCACTGCAGTGCAGGAGACCTGGGTTCGATCCCTGCGTTGGGAAGATACCCTAGAGGAGGTCATGGCAACCCAGTCCAGTGTTCTCGCCTAGAGAATCCCCATGGGCAGGGGAGCGTGGGGGGGGGCTGCAGTCCGTAGAATCACAGAGTCAGGTCACAACTGAGCAACTGAGCACACACAGGAATGGTATGGAGGAAGACGCAATTTAAAATGATAAGAAAATACGTTAGTTAACGATAATATTAGAAAATTCTAGTGAAATATAAGCTTGTCTTTAAAAACGAAGTCACTAATTGACTCAAGAAGGAATCCAAATCACATAGTCATACAAGCATATAGGAAAAAGGCACGAAAGAAATACTGGCTCTGAAACCAATGAAAGAGACATGGATTCAATCCCTGGGTCAGGAAGATCCTCTGCAGAAGGGAGTGGCTACCCACTCCAGTATTTTTTGTCTGGAGAATCCCATCAGCAAAGGAGCCAGCCTGATGGGATGCAGAGAGGAGTCCATGGGGTCGCAAAGAGCAGGATACAGCTCAGCAACTAACACGTTCACCTTCAGGAAGAACAGAAAGATATAGATAGCGGCATTGTTTGTTTTTTAAAGCTAACATAGCTCTGATACTCAAACAGAATAAAAACTCAATCCCTTTTTGATACATTAAAACATCTGAAGTAAATTCCTAGAAAATTAGATTCAAGAGTATATTAAAAATCAACCAAGCAAAATTTATCTCCGGAATTCACAGATCCATTAAGTAGATTCCAAAAAACAAAAAAAAAAAAAGTAGGGGATAGATAATAGATATATGCTGAAGGAGATTTTGCTACAAACTATAATTTTTTTTTAAGATTAGAGAATTGGAAGTTGAAAGCTTTCTAAACATTATTAAATCATCAAAGAAGGAAGCCAATATCACATTTCAGGATAAAATATTACAGGCAGTCCCATTAAAATCAGGAGCAAAGCAAAAATCCTTGCTATAAGTGTTATTGTAAAAATTATACATTGAGTTCATGCCAATGAAATAAAATATGAAACAAAATATAAAATATGAACTAAACATTGAAAATATAGGAGATAAAATTATTATGACTATTGATAATGTACAGGCCAAAAATTAAAATCATGTTTCAAATAAACCTCCTGGAACTAATAAGCTTAGCAAATTAGTCAGAATAGGGAAACGTACATTTTCATATCACTGGCTCTCCCATATCCCCAACAATCCCCAGTCAGAAAATATAATGGAAAAGTATCCGTTAGACTCACACTAAACCCTGGATATGCAACCTCATTTGCAGCCTCCAAACTTCTGAAGAATCCCATTCGCATGGCCCACTTCCTCTCCCATTATGACTGTCTCCCCACCTACTTCTCCTCCAGCTGAGCAGGTAACCGCCCCAACTTCACGGGGGGGAAACCCTTCCAGCTTCCTCCATTCATCCAACCCACTTACCTGCCTCTGACCCCAACTTCTTCTTTCCCATAAAACGCTGGCAATCTTGCCCTTCTCCTTATCAGAAGCGAAACCTTCATCTGTCCTTACATCCCATCACTTCCTGCCTTTTAGAAAACCTTACATTATAAACCATTCCTGCTTTCTATTTACCATTAATCTCTCCTTTCTGTTTCTCTATTGCCATTTAAATATGAGAAAATCTCCCCCATCATTCCACATTCCCTGCTCCTTCTTTTCTGGTTCAAATTCCCTTTCCCCTCCACAGTTTTTTCTCCATTTAAACAAGTCTGGAAAAGTTTTTTATGCCTACCAGCAGGAAGATCTATTCAACGAGCCAATTGGATCATGTAATTTCTCTCTTTAAAAACTCCTTCTTGGGATGTCCTCCCAAGACCCCAAACTTTCAGCCAGTTAACTCTTCAACTTTCAGATCACATGGCACTGCCTCATGTAGTGTGATCAAGATTGAGGCTTGAATACAAGAAGAAATGATATGTTCCAAGATTAGACTACCAAATACTAAGTAGAGGGAAAGTTTTCTAAAATAATTTGTGAGCATAGCACAAGTCCAATTAAAGTCCCGGTAGAAAGCAGCACTGATACTAAAGCACAAAATGATAAAAGAAACTCACTTTTAATAAAGTTAAAATCTTTAATAAAGTTGTAGAAAATAAGATCCTCTCTTTTAATGAAAATAATGTACTGTGGTCTAGGATGATTTAGGAAAAGAAAGGAAATTGTTTCAATATTGGGAGCTGATTTAATAAATTTATCTCACCAACTGAATAAAGGAGAAATATTTATATGTTGATCACTGGTTAAGAGGCATTCGATAAAAGTTATGCGTTATTTGTAATAAACTCTCAACCTAGAAACAATATCAAATGCAACGTAAAAATAAAAGCCAAGACAAGAATGACCATTGTCTTATCTAGTATCGAGGAACAATGCAACAAGGCCAAAAGAAAAGAAGGTCATAAATAGTGTAGAAAAAGAGATAAAATTTCTATTACCTATTAATAATAGGGTTGTCTCTCCGTAAGGTCAGTGAGAGTCAATTGAGTTGGTTCTCATAAAGAGATCAGTACCTTTATGAACTACCGTTATATTCAGTGCAAAAATTTAAAAGATTCATTCTGAATGGATCACATGTGTAGAATATTTAAGAATAAACTTATCAAGTAATGTGCTAGAGGGGCTTCCCTGGTGGCTCAGTAGTAAAGAATCTGCCTGCCAGGAGATGAGGATTTGATTCCTAGGTCAGGAAGATTCCCTGGAAAAGGAAAGGGCAACCCACTCCAGTGTTCTTGCCTGGGAAATCCCATGGACAGAGGAGCCTGGCGGGCTACAGTCCATGGGGTCGCAAAAGAGTCAGACATGATTTAGCAACTAAACAACAGCAACAAATGTACTAGAGTTACATATATTTTTAAGACTACAAACAATTTTACTGCAAGACATAATGGAAGATTTGAAATAATGAAAAGATATATCATACACCTGAAAGCTTTCATAATATCAAAATATCAATTCCTTTCTAAACAAAATCTCACACAAAAATAATTGGCAAGAACAAAACAGGCTTCTAAAGTTATCTAAAATACATTTAAAAATGAGAGTAGCTAAGCATTTTTGAAAAATAAAAATGAGAAGCAGACCTTCCCCTGCCAGAATTTAAAACATATTATGTGTGCATGCATGCTAAGGCACTTCAGCCATGTCCAACTCTTTGTGACCCCATGGACTAGCCCAGAAGGCTCCTCTGTCCATGGGATTCTCCAGGCGAGAATACTGGGGTCAGTTGCTGTTTCCTTCTCCAAAACATATTATAGAATAAAAAAGTAAATAAATCATAGCAGAACCAGCATAGAAGTGGTTTTTAAAAACTCAGTGAACTTTTGTAGAGTATTTACAAGATTTTAGTATATGGTAAATTTCCTACTTCAAAACCACTAAGAAATGATAGTTTATTTAATAAATAATATTGAAATATCTAGGTACTCATTTGAAAACAGAGATAGATCATTTCCATAAGACAAAATAATATAAAGCTAAGAGATTTAAATGTTTAAAAAGTATTTTAAGAATATATAAAATTGAAGTGTAGAAATTTTCTAAGCAAAAAACTTTATGAAAGAAAATATTGAAAAATAAACACCTAAAGTTAAAAATGTCCATACATTTTGAAAACAAAAACAAGCATAAGGAAAAGAAACAAACTAACAAGAAAGAAATACTTGCAATATTTATTACAGGAAAGAGTATTTTTCTATCAAAAGAGAGGTAACTTACAAATCAATAAAAAGATGAACAATCCTGTAGGAAAGGGAGAATGAATACAAATTGACAGAATAAATATATATCCAAATATATATATATATATATATATATTTAAAATATTCAACATCATACACAATGAAAGAACCTATTTGATATCACTTTTATATTTCAATATAGCATATTAAATTGAAAACAACCTGTATAAATTATAATAATCAATTGTGATAAAGATGTGGTAAGACAAACATTTAATTACAAAATTATAGTAACTTGGTGACTGGATATCAGTCCTCTCAAAATTTTTTTTTACACTGTATATCATAAAAATCTTGACAACTTTTAAGGAAATAATCTAAAATTTGGGAAAAGTTTATTTACTGTTTATGTATATTATTACACTATTTTTATTATTGAAAAATGTTAACAATCATAACCAGTTACAATGGAATGTTTAAATACATATGGAACATCCACCATATATCCATTGAAACTCACATTTTTGAGAAATACATGGTAATATACTGATGTATCCATTGAAATCGTTTTAGTTCAAGTGGCAGAATGCAACTCTATTAATAATCACCATATTAGAAGGAAACTGGGCTGTCTCACAGAGTCAAAATAAAAGCTGAACAAGGAAGCTTCAGGAAGGAACCAAGCAATGATTGCCCAGAGGTCCTTAGCGGCAGGAACACCCAAGTCTCCTGTGAGCGCAACCATCAGAAGTGTCTAAGACTCTGACACTCTCCATCTCTGAGTAGTCCAGGCGGTTCTCATGAGAGGATCTGGTTTGTTCCCCTTTGGTCAGTTTTTCTCTTTGCTTTGACTCAATCAGGCAAAGGTTTAGGTTGGAAACTTTTGTAAAGAGAGAGCCTCTCCAATTTGTGTCTACTAGAACCTATGTCATTTTTCAAGACAGAGTCCAAAAGCGTGTTGGTTTTGTTTTACATGGGTGTATACAGAAGACTGGGCTTCCTAAGTGGTGCTGGTGGTAAAGAACCCGCCTGCCAGTGCAGGAGACCTGAGACAGCAGTTCCATCCCTGGGTTGGGAAGATCCCCTGGAGGAAGGCATGGCAACCAGCTCCAGTGTTCTTGCCTGGAGAATCCCACGGTCAGAGGATCGTCGCATGCGTCCTCATTTTGCTAAGATTCTTACATCCTAGGAGTTGGAGAATAATAAGAAAATTGAAGGGAAAGTCTAAGAAAATGGCAGATAATCCCTTCTTGAGAAACTGAAAGCTTGATGTGTGTGTCCTGTTGTCTCCAGTATCCTCATAGCCTGATTTCTCCAGTTCGAACTGAAGAAAATAAAATGAGGTGGGGAGGAGGGGGGTACCAACTCATTAGGACTTTTCTGGAAGTCACAGTCAGCAAGAGGACCCAGAAACCTCATCAGTACTTTTGTCAGAGTGGGCATGCACTACCAGATGCCGTCAAACCTCATTTGGGACAAGATGGGATTTGAGTAAACGTGGTTGGACTTCTAGAATGCTAGGGGGCTAGTAACATAAGCTTGCCCAGACCATTCTGCATGTTTGATTTTTATTACATTAGAGTGAGTTCTACTGTATTGTTTTTCTGAATTTTTAAAAATTATCTTTTATTAATTGTTTAAATAGATGATTCACTCACTTAGTTCAGATCACCAGTGAAAATGATGGATGTAGACAATGTTCAGCAATCGGCTAACATCACTGAAAGACAACCTGGCATTTTCTATCTTGTGATGGAAGAATTGTATACCATGCATGAAGTTTTCCTGTCAAAATACCATACCTGCATCTGCTCCAGATCTAACTTGCCTGGATCATGACATGTACAAACAAACTGTAAAAATAAAATTGATGAAAAAATAATGAGGACACTTGGAACACTATTTTATGATATTTGAAGTTACTGTTAAAATGTTTATATATAAAATAGTATTTTGCTCATATTTTTAATGTGTTCATATAGTTAAAAGATAAATGCTAAGTATTTGTGGATAAAATTGTATGTCTAGAGTTTGCTTGATAATAATCCAATTGTGATTGAGAGTATAGATAAAACACGATGGGCCACCAACTAACCAAGAAAGTTAAAGTTGGATAATGGCTATATGAGGATTCACTATACTATTTTATTTTTTCTGTTTTAAAATTTCTGTAATAAAAAGCTAAAAAAAAGCTAGAAAGTTTCCATTCTATTCTCCAATCTGCCAAGTTCCAAATTCTCCCTGTATAATAGCTATTTGTGGCTTCTTGTGCATCCTTACAGTTTTTATGCAATCAATTCTCTTAATAAATAGAAAAGCATTTGTATTTCCCTGGTGGTCCAGTGGCGGAGACTCCAGGCTTCCACTTCTGGGGGCACTGTTTTGATCTCTGATTAGGAAAGTTCCACATGTGGTGTGGTGTGGCCAAAAAAAAGAAAGAAAAACAAACAAACAAAGAAACATTAAAATATATTTTTTAAAAGACAGATTTCTTGGGACGTATCTGACTTTCAGCCTATCCGTTGACAGTTATCTAAGTTCATTCCATGACACTGATGCTCATTTCCTTTCTAACTTCCATGGACACAGCACCAAATCCCTGGGACCAGGGTAAATGCTTGAAAATAATGACAGCAGAATCATTCCTGGTGACTGTTTCCATGGGAATGGGAATGAGTCAGCGGCAGAACACTCTTAAATTTCAGCCTGAGGGTCACAGAAGGCCATTCCATTTCAAAGGGTTGTGGTTGTTTACAGCTTTTATGTTTGGGGGGATGAAAAAATATCAAACATAAATTTATTTTATTGAAGAACATTACCTAATCCTATGTGTGAAAACTCAGCCATTATTCAGGCAGATCTGATGAGCATTCTGCCTACATCTAGCTCTGGTTGTGAGTGGCTGCAGACACCAACATCCTTGTTGTGACTGTGATTGTTCTGCCAGTCTGCTAGCCCATAGTATTTTAAAGTGAAGGATAGATTTATAAGGGTCTTGAAGAGTACTGGTTTACAACATTGTGTGTTACTGAGGAGGCTTTCTGTGGGCTGATTGGATTGCAATGAACATAAAGCTAAAAAACTGGGATTGACTCAAATTAATTTTTGACAAAAAGCAATACAAAAAGAATTTGGGGAAAGATCACAGTGCCATAAATTCTCAAATGGAAATAAGTTTTGAGAGAAGCTATTTAAGGATGCTGCAAATAATTTAAATAATTATACTCAATCCAAAAGCTGTTTGTACATCTGTCTTTTTATTGTTTAATAATACTAGACTGTGGTTGCAGAACAATACGTGGTCTCTTCCTTATGCACAACCATCAGTGTGAATCTTGGCAATATATCATCTGGGAAAATTGTTTTTTGGGTGATGAATTGCCAGGTTAAGAGTATTATTTTCCTGTTCTCATGCTGTCATTATCAGAGCATTTTAGAAAATATGTTTTTTATATGGTACAGGGGCATTGTTGTGATAAGAACTAGTATAACACTAAACCAACAGCTTAAGAAAGCCAATGTGTGGTATTATAACTTCAGATGAATATTTCAGGATAGTATCTAGGCAATGTAAATAATATTAATAGCATCTTTAAAAAAAACTGTGCAATTAATATCTACTTCTATAAGTGAAACACAAGCATAGGCAAGAGATGAAGGGTTTTTTTGGGTTTTTTTTGCTAATTTGTTTAAATAAATAAACGATAAATGAGCTTTGTGTGTACTGCCAGAAGACAGTAAAATTAATTCCACTTTTGTGGCTTTGGAAATTGTGTGTGTGTGTGTGTGTTTTGAGAGAGGGGGCAAAGAAAGAGATGCTGCTTTAATGGAAAATCATTTTTTTGCTCCAGTTGAAAGCAGTAAGTAATCAAGTTCCGCAGTGACTGTTCGTGTAGGTAAACTTCAGAAACTCCTTAGAGGCATGAGATGTTTAAAACTAATTAACAGTTATTAATATTGAACATTCCCCAGACATTAAAAATATTTTCTTGTAGAAACATGTAGTGAAGATATGCGTTGAGGTAGAGTTCAGTCTTTTCTCCAAGTGAGAGAGACAGGACAAAACAAAGGAACGTGACAATTAACAACCAACAGCAACAAGCTGAGAAAACAGCAGCTACCCCATTCTGTGCAGAGGGACACAGAGGAGCACTCAGCAATGGACTGGCGTCATGGAGGAAAAGAGTGTCTGAAACACGGCCTAAACGCTCAGCGGCCTTCCTCAGACTGTGGCGTCATTTCTCCATTTTTCCTTATAGTCTCATGGCTCTCATGTAAAAAGCACTATACAAATATATACAAAAGCAATATTATTTTTTGCTTCTTATTAGTGTCCTGAGACTTACTTGTAATGTTTTTTCACAATCAGTAGCCCAAAAAAACTATTGAAAAAGGACACAAATTCAAAAATCACTTACTAATCTTCAAGCTCTTCAGGTGCTGTTTACATGTCTACACATATACATGTGTAGAGGACTGTTTTTGAGTCTTATTCTGGTAATCTTTGGACTTCCCCGATGACTCAGATGGTAAAGAAAACACCTGCAAGTCAGGAGAGCTGGATTTGATTCCTGGGTAGGGAAGATCCCCTTGAGAAGGGAATGACTAACCACTCCAGTATTCTTGCCTGGAGAATTCCACAGACAGAAGAGTCTGATGGGCTATGATCCACGGAGTCACAATGTCGAACCCAGCTGAGAAACTAACACACACTGGTAATGTTTGGTTTCGTACGTTTAAACGTGCAAACTAAGAATTGATTTGGGGTAAAATCTGAGTTATTTTCTATTAGGAAATAGTCATTTTCTGGTCCTTGCCATGTACAAAAGAAACACCGCAAAACTTTTGGTATTGAGTGCTGGCTGTGTCTCAACAGGAACTGTCTATGAGAACCCTACAGTAGCCTATTTCTATTCCTATTTCCTATTCCTAAAGCCCCCGCCCATACAATGCCTGGCGCTGGGTTAGCCAGCTGTGGACACAATAAATATGTGTTCATCTGTTGAAAAAATTAACATTCATTCAAAGTCATTTGCTGAGTCAGTGGAAGAAATAGGGTTCAAAACTTGGAGTTTTTTTTTTATTCCAAACCCATGTCTTTATACTCTGTAGGGCTCTCTCTTTGAGCATCAAAACTTGTGCCAAGTATTGGACTAGAGTCCATTTAAAAACAATGAAGTCACAGGAAGAATTGTTTATGAAGGTACTATATGAAAAACAAAGCGGATTTTTTAACTATGTATAAGACCTATATAATTTATCTCTGACTTTGACTTTAGAACTCTGCATTCAGAACTCCTCACCCCAGGAAATCAATAAATCACCAGTCAACTAGGCTTCAAGATCAGGGTTCTTTATGGGAAAACTGTTTGGGAGCATATTACAGGCATATGTCTGGAGTGTGCTTTGGAATCATAAGATGGACTAGAATAATGGAAACCTTCTCCAGAACATAAAATGCAACAGTTTATGCCAGGATAACATATGGGGCTGGCGGCCTTCCTGCAGTGAACTAAATTCAGAGGGATATTTCAGGGTCTTATTCCCAAGAAGAGGACTGAGTTGTTGGGCATTCATCCATTTCTCATGTTTCATTCAATAAATATTTGCAAAGTGCATTTCAGTGCATTTAATTATAATTTAAGTAACATTTCCCCACAAAGCTGGGGGGAAGGGAGGATAGAGCCTATCTCAGGGAGTTGTGAGAATTAAATGAGAATGTGTGCAGAGGACCCGAACAACACGTGAACTGTGGCTCTGTGGTTCCTACAACGCCCTTGTCATTGTGCTGGGTGTTGAAGATGCAAAATGAATCTGACTTTGGTCCTTTTCTCAGAAAACTCAGTTCAGTAGAGGGAGAAACATGTCAACCCAAGTCATGCAAATAAGTTAGTAGATGGTTCCATAGGGTGCAGAGTTAGCACAAATAAGGGAGAAGCCAAATGTACCAGGGAGTCAGCAAAAGCTCCATACAGGTGGTAACTCTCTGAATCTTGAAAGATGAGTAGATATTCTACAGGAGGGCAGGGGGTGGCAGCATCCTAGGCGGGGGGCTTATAAAGCAGGAACAGGCTAAGAGTCATGGAAAGTCTGGTCTAGAGGAGCTGCTTGTTCAAGAGTCTGGTTGAAGATGGGTGCTTCTGAGCAAGAGAAAAGAAATGAGGCCAGAGACTGACAAATTCAGGGGAGCATTTGTTCTGTCAGCAGTGAGAAACCACTGAAGCTCTCTCAATAAGAAAGTATTGTAAACAGATGTGTGCTGTAGAAAACTCCTGAATGAATATATAAGAACAGACTGAGGGGATGCAGAGAGAAAGCTATGAAATTGCAGGTGGGAAGAATAGTTGAGAGGTTGCTGAAACAGACCAGGTATGACATGAAAACAGCTTGAACTAAGCAGGGACAGTGGTCTGGGTCAGGATGACAGATTCAAGAGACACGAAGAGGGCAGGATGGGATCAACTGGGCAGGGTGACCCCAATGTCTCTGACTTAGATACTTCAGAATATTATTCAGCAATGTGGGGAACACAGGAGGAAGATCATATGAAAGAGTTAATAAGTTTTTGAACACAGAGAATTCAAGACCCTGGTGACAATGTGCAACAAGCCAAGGATGTATGACTTTGGAGGCTGAACATATAGATGTGGATGCCATCACCATATCGGTGGACATGGAAAACTCCAATGAGTCCGCAGAGGGACTGTGTAAGCAGAGGAGAGAAGAGTGCTATGGGCCAAACAGTAGAGAATCCAACATATCGGTGGTGGTGGAGAAAGAGAAGCCTGAAAACAAGGCTAGGAAAACAAATAATCAAAGAGGTGGAGGTTGAAGCAAGAAAGAGAGGGGTCACCACAAGCAAAAGGAGCCTAGAATTTCAAGGTCAACGGCATCAAACTCCGTAAAAAGCACGTAAAGCCTAAAGATGCCTATTGGGTGCGAAGTTTATGGGTGTGTTGCTGTTGCCATTTCCATCTTTACCAGGACACTCCCAGTGACAGCCAGAATACATGATACTTCCTGAAGCATGTAGTCATGTTTGTGTGCACGTGTGCATTTGTGTGGGTAAGTTGCTGCCTTCATAAGACTGGCTAAGTATTGCATCTGTCCCTTCTACTCCATGTCTCTATAGGTTTCTCACATATCTATTCTCAGTTTGATAGTCTAAGTATTCAAATGTTGAGTTACAAATCTTTGCAGAATAAATGTCAAAATGGGCAGTGCTTTTTAAAGTTTCAGCTGTGATAAATATGGACAAATAAACGTACTTCCCTCTGGGTTCTTCTTCCTCAAGAAAATGACATTTAGCAAAGAGGGAAGAGTGACTTTCTAATGGTTTCGGTCATATCTACTCACAAAATGCCCCGAAAGGACCCCGTCTTAGTAAGAAGACCCAATAGGCATGCAGAGAGTTGATCAAGTCAGCTCACTAAGAAGCAATACTTTCCACTTGTACTACAGGACGTGCTGTTTCAAAAAGTCTTAAGAAATTCTGAAGAGATGATTCTTATGTAGATTTCTCCATGGTGAGAACAGGATCTCAGCCCTGCCAACTCCAATTTCACTCATACAAACTGAAAACTGGAAGTCCACTTTTAAATTTTTAACTTTGAAAATAATTATAGAAGCAATGGAAGACAGAGGGTATAGAGGGGTCCCAGCTACCTTCTCCCAGTTCCCCCAGTGGTAACAGCTTATGTAACTATAGTGTAATACCAAAGCCAGAAAGCTGACATTGGTGAAATATGTGTGTCTAATATATTCTATGCAGTTTTAGCACAAGTGTAAATGTGATAAAACTGTAGCCACTATAGCTATCCAGATACAAAACTATCCCAGCACCACAAAAAACTCCCACATGGTACACTTTTTGTCACTTCAAAATGTTATGTAAATGGAACTTTACAGTATACGATCTTTTGAAATTGGATGTTGGTCATGCTGCATAATGGCCTTGTGTGCGTGCAAGGTCACTCAGTGATGTCGGGCTCTTTGTGACCCTTTGGACTGTAGCCCTCCAGGCTCCTCTGTCCATGGGAATTTTCTGGCAAGAGTACTGGAGAGGGTTGCCAATTTTCTCCTCCACGGGATCTTCCCAACCCAGAGATTGAACCCACATCTCTTGTGTCCCCTGTTTAGTAGGCAGCTTCTTTACCCACTGAGCTGTCAGGGAAGCCCAATATGGCCTTGAGATCCCTCCAAATTGTTGCCAGTATCAACAGGTTATTCTTTTTTATTGCTGAGTGATATTGAATGGTATGGATGTACCACAGTATGTTTAACCATTTGAGCAGTGAAAAATATTTGGATTGTTTTCCAGTCTTTTAACTTTTACAAATAAAGCTGTTATGAATGTTCATGCACAGATTTTTGTATGGACTTAAGTTTTAATTTCCTTGAGATAAGTACCCAGAGATGTGATTGTTGAGTTGCATGATAAGCATATATTTAGTTTTCTTAAAAAACTGGACTACTATTTTTCTGAATGGCTGCAAGCATTTTGCTTTCCCAACAGCACTGTGTAAGAGATCTAGTGTCTCCACATCCTCAAAAGTATTTGATATCATTATTTTTTATTCTAGCTCTTCTATTAGGTATGTAATGGTAGATCACCATGATCTCAATTTGCATTGCTCCGATAGCTATTTTTCAAAAAACTGTGGAAAATTTTTCAAGAGATGGTAATACCAGACCACCTGACCTGCCTCTTGAGAAATCTGTATGCAGGTCAGGAAGCAACAGTTAGAACAGAACATGGAAAAACAGACTGGTTCCAAATCGGGAAAGGAGTACATTAAGGCTGTATATTGTCACCCTGCTTATTCAACTTACATGCAGAGTACATCATGAGAAATGCTGGGCTGGATGAAACACAAGGTGGAATCAAGATTGCCAGGAGAAATATTAATAACTTCAGATATGCAAATGACACCACCCTTATGGCAGAAAGCAAAGAAGAACAAAAGAGCCTCTTGTTGAAAGTGAAAGAGTGAAAAAGTTGGCTTAAAACTCAACATTCAAAAAACAAAGATCATGGCATCTGGCACCATCACTTTATGGGAAATAGATGGGGAAACAGTGGAAACAGTAACAGCATTTATTTTGGGGGGCTCCAAAATCACTGCAGATGGTGATTGCAGCCATGAAATTAAAAGACACTTCCTCCTTGGAAGAAAAGTTATAACCAACCTAGACAGCATATTAAAAGGCAGAGACATTACTTTGCTTAGAAAGGTCTATCTAGTCAAAACTATGGTTTTTCCAGTAGTCATGTATGGATGTGAGAGTTGGACTATAAAGAAAGCCGAGTGCTGAAGAATTGATGCTTTTGAACTGTGGTGTTGGAGAAGACTCTTGAGAGTCCCTTGGACAGCAAGGAGATCCAACCAGTCCATCCTAAAGGAAATCAGTCCTGGGTGTTCATTGGAAGGACTGATGCTGAAGCTGAAACTCCAATACTTTAGCCACCTGATGCAAAGAACTGACTCATTGGAAAAGACCCTGATGCTGGTAAAGATTGAAGGCAGGAGGAGAAAGGTACGACAGAGGATGAGGTGTTTGGATGGCATCACCGACTCAATGGACATGAGACTGAGTAAACTCCAGGAGTTGGTGCTGGACAGGGAGGCCTGGCGTGCTGCAGTCCATTAGGCTGCAGAGTCAGACCCAACTGAGCAACTGAATTGAGCTGAACTGATAACAAGTGATGTTAAACATCTTATCATGTGCTTATTTGCCATCTGTATATCTTCTTCAGTGAAATGTCACTTTATGCCTTTTGCTCATTTTCTAATTGAATTGTTAGGGCTTTTTTAACTGTTGGCTTTTGAGGATAGATAGAGAAATGCATAGATATAGAGTTATCTACCTAACCTTTGTCACAGTTGTAGTTTGCAAATATTTTCTCATGGTATATACTTCCGTCTTTTCATCCTCTTAACAAAATCTTTCCCAGAGCAAAATTTTTAATTTTAATTTAATTAATTTTAATGAAGTCCAATTTGTCATTTTTTCCTTTATGTCTTATTCTTTTGCTGTCATGTCATATTTGAGCTTTAGGATTGAAAATTCATTTGAATTTCTGAAAGACAATAAGACCATCAATATTAAGTCCAAAATATTACCATATCTGAAATGATAGCTATATGGAATTTGCTTTGAAATAATTCAGTTTGAAAAAAGTGAGTATGCATATAGATGAACAATAATGGCCATGAGGTGACGATTGTTGAAGCAGGAAGATAAGCTCATCAAGTTTATTATCTTATCATTTCCACTTTTGTATTTGTTTGGAATTTTCCATAATAAAAAGTTTTTTAAAAACAGTGCATGCATTTTGACTAAGTAATCCAGTTTGGGGAACTTCGCCCTGAGGAAAAGATTGAAATGATGGAGAAACAACTCTTTGTACAGAGATGTTTATAGCATCATTATTTATGAAAGTGGAAGAAAAAATGAAAAATACAAATAGCTAACAGTTAGGGAATGGTTATATAATCTATGGTATATCATCTCATGGGACCATTATGGAGCCATTAAAGTGATGAACGTTAGGCTAAAGATACATGAAAAGTTTCTTTACAAAATAATCTTAGACAGAAAAAACAAAACACCATTCTTCAACTGCAATTTAGCCAGGCATAGTATTAGAATAATGTGATTTTATATTTCTGTAGCAAAGTTTTAATTCATACCCCTTAAGCAATTTAATGATAATTTCAGTTGCCATAAATAAAGAATATAGCAACAAGATTCAGACCCTTCTAGACCACATCAGTGGGTCAAAGAAGAAGGACGGGTAAAAACGTCTCAGCGTGAGGGCAGAGGGCAAGAGCACACACAGTCGCCACCCCTCAAATATACACCCGTAAGTAGCTGAACAGCCTGCTGAGATTCCTGGCAGTTACACAGGCATTGTATTAAAGCTTAAAAAAGTTAAAAGGAAAGCAAGTGCAAAAATTTAATTAAATTTTAAGCCGATAAAAGGCTAATTTCTAAAAAAATGCTAAAGATGTATCATTTATTTACAGTTTCATCTACTTTATTTATAACTCAAGGGAAAAGTCTGCTTTAGAGTGTGGTAGTGTTCACAAATACTTCTTGGATCACTGTGGTGAATAAGAATCCACCAGATGACGTTCTTAAAGTCAACAAATCTCATTCGTATTGGAAAGTCTGATGGTTTTAAAAGATGTCCACAAATTCTTCACTATTCCTTCACTGGAAAGATGGAACCCAATCCCCACTGCTATTAAGTGTGGGCTGTACTTGGTAACTTGCCTCTAAAAGCTGGAAGGAGGTAGACGTGAAGGTCTGTGACCTCCAGGGTAGGGCGTCAAAGGCGTCTCAGCTTCTTGCTCTTCTTCAGATCCTTTGATCTGGGAAACACAACTACCATTTTGTGAGGTAAAACAGTCCTATTGAGAGGCTTGTGTGAGGAGAAGCTGAGGCCCCCTGCTACTAAAGCCATGTGAGCAAGCTTAAAGGCAAACCTCCAGACCCAATAAAGCCTTCTTGTGTCTGAAGATCCTTAGCTGGAGCCACCCAGCTAAACTTCCCCTGAATCCATGACCCACAGAGGGACCTATTAGATGCTAACTGTGAGATAATAAATATTTGTTGTTTTAAACCGGTAAGTTTTGGAGTAATTTGTTATTCTGCAATAGATAGCACAGCAACTTCTAGAAATCCTCTAGAACTTTTATTCAACATGGTTCTTAAGGATACATGTTCAGGAGAATTTTATTGATTTCTCCTAGTCCCTGAGAGTCTCCTATGAGACTGAGATTTTACCAGCAGAAGTTTTGCCAATGAGAAAAAATTTTCAGAAACATAATTCTACAAATGCAAAAACAATTCTGTATCAAAATCTGTATACCCATGTGATACAAACTAGGAAATATCAATAATATCAATGATAATGTCAAAGCGAAAGGGCTTGTGAGTACTTTAAAGTTGTCTGAACATTAATAATTTTATCTTTTATAATATTAGTTTCAAAAATGTTGTCTATAAAATGTTTCACTGTTTGACATCTGTTTTATTTGTTTTGTTTTTAATATTTATACTGAAGAGAAGGAAAGAGAAAAGAAAGATGAATAGATTCTAAAGCCTGAGAAAAAAATCAGACCCCTCATTTAGGGAAAAAACTTAAGAGAAAACATTTCTCATGTGACTGGTACCACCTCTTTTAGATGTTTAGAACAACACCCTTCCTTTCTGGGGAGACAAAAGCACTATTGTCTAAAATGTACACCAGTTTTAAATTATTCATTTTTAAGAAAACAACACAATGGGAGCAGCCCTGGATAAGATTTAAGAATCAACCACTTTCGATGCTTTTCGTGACAGTAGGTCAAATTTAGATTCTTTCACTTGATCAAGAGTTTCAACTATTAACCAGGCCAGAGGAGTGTTCTGGGTCTGGAAAGAAAAGCTACTAAGTCTGATTCCTTCCTACAAGAACATGAACAGGCAGGCTTATTCTATATTCCATGAGAAAAGATTTGAATTTCGTTTTAGGAGGTAATTCAATGAGAAACAGGCTCTCTCTCAAACATGTCCACAGAAATAACCTGGTGGAAAGTCTTTGTACTGAGGGTATGAGGATATTCATCCTTGCTGGTGGGAGTGGGGAAAGTTGAAGTTTGGGATTCAAGATTACACATCACAAAGGCCAGACTTTATTAATTCAGGACAAACAAAAGCCTTCCTGATGCTGAACAACTGTGAAAATGATACATTATAATGATAAAAACCAAGCCTGATTAATGTCTCTGGGATTAAGAAGTAAATTAATGCAGCTGAGATATGATATGAGATATGATGAAGCAATAAACGGCTGGAAACTTCCAGTAGTCATGTACAGATGTAAGGGTTGGACCATAAAGCAGCTTGAGCCGCAAATAATCGATGCTTTTGAATTGTGCCATTGGTGAAGACTCTTGAAAGTCCCTTGGACTCCAAAGAGAAACAAACCAGTTCATCCTGAAGGAAATCAACTCTGATTATTCATCGGAAGGGGACTGATGCTGAAGCTGAAGCTCCAATACTTTGGCCACCTGATGCAAAGAGACGACTCATTGGAAAAGACTCGGAGGCTGGGAAAGATTGAAGGCAGAAGGAGAAGGGGACGGCAGAGGATGAGATGGTTGGATGGTGTCAGCGACTCAACAGACATGAGTTTGAGCAGACTCTGGGAGATGGTGAAGGAGAGGGAAGCTTGAGCGCTGCAGTCCATGGGGTAGCAAAGAGTTGGACGTGACTTAGCGACTGAACAACGACAAAGCACCACAAACTGTAAAATAACCCATGTCAAATAACCTGAAAGCACGTGAGTATTAGTTGCTCAGTCGTGTCCGACTCTTTCTGCTCCTGCGGACTGCAGCCTACCAGGCTCCTCTGTCCATGGGATTTTTCAAGCAAGAATACTGGAGTGGGTTGCCATTCCCTTCTCCAGGGGGTCTTCCCAACCCAGGGATTGAACCCAGGTCTCCTGCACGGCAGGCAGATGCTTTACCAGCTGAGCCCCCAGGGAAGCCATAGAGGAAACCAAAGAAACTTCTAGAAGCAGAAGCATCTACCTTTGAATTCTGGACTTGGGAGAATACAAAGGAAGGAAAGCCATGCATTAATTGACAGGATGGTGGGGACACCTCCATGCCAAGTGTCTTTTAGAGATGAGTGACACTGTTCAGAACATATGCTTATGCACACAGATGTTTAACATATTCCTAAGTAGCTTCTATGTCGTTGAAATTATACTAATTAATCTTTCAAATAGATGACTTATCATTCAAAGCATAGGTTTAAACCTCACAATATGGGAAAATTAGTAGCCAAGGCAGATTGTCAATAAAAAATAAGGGAAGCTTCGTTGGGGAAAATAATTAGACACAGGAAAATCAGCTGTGATGTACAACGTGTAAATTTGTCAAGAAGAAAAATATAAGATTAATAGTTGGCCAAAGGTTGCCATAATTTTTCGCTTTTAAGAAGAAAATGGTGGTGAAATACACAAACCAGAATGGAACATACGACACAGCCTCACAATTATATTATGTCTTAGTCATATTCATTACTATTGTTTGCTGAGCAAAGCTATGTATGCAATACTTCATTCTGTGCCATACCTAATAAAAACTAAACTTAATAAAAACTTAATAAGGTTTAAAAAAAAACTAAAATGCATAACTAATCTTAAAAATTAAACATAGAAAATAGAGCTTTACAAACGGTGTTTTACAGAAATAGCTCTGGAAATTAAGATGCACCGAATACCTGAAGCCAAATTCCAAGGGGTAACCAAAATGTCCACGTGCTGCCTTTTATCCATGAAGATGACTCTATTGTCCTTCTACATGGAGGCTTTGAACTTTGCACTGTTCCCAGGAGTGACGCTGCCTTATCTGGGCCCTTTCTTTTGGCCTGTGTCATGTTTTCATTAGCTGACTGATGGGGTGGAGGTGAAGGTCAGCAGTGCAGAACAAAGGGAGGCTGACTGAGTCCTCCCAGGTCCACGTGCACTCTTATCTCACAGAGCTCTAACTAAATTATTTGACTCAGAAACTCTGGAGCAACTGAGTTTATTGAGTTTGAACAACAGAAAGCCATGGACTGTCCTGACGACAATCTTAACAGTGTTTCAAGCTGCTAGCTAAATAAATGTCCCCCTTTATTCAACAGAAAATCTTGAGCTACACAGAGGAGATGATCTTTGAATGTAGCTGATGAAACCTCAGATGCAACATGAGTTAATTGCTACAATTTAGAGGTTACCTCCTTGAAAATGAAGGAATGAATCTCAGGGGATTCTATGATGTCCAAAAGTGCAGAAGTCTGCTTCTAAGGGCAAGATGAAATAAGAAACAATGTCACTGTTAATTTCACAGCCCAAAATATTAATATCAAGAAAGTAGGTTTCTTTATGAAAGCCATACTGGTTCATACTCAGAGTTTTGTTTTCACAGTTTTTTTTAATCTGAAAAATAATCATATATTTGAACCATATTGGTTACCTTCTTATAAAATAGGATTTCCTTCCCAGAAGTTGCCTAACATATTTGAATGGGTGGTAAACACTTGGGAGATGGGTGAACACAGACCCAGAAGAGAAAAGGACCTAAAAGAAAACCCCGAAGAGGAGGAAGGACTTTTAAAACTACTTCTCCACATTCACCCTAACCACCCCTGACCCCTGAGAGTGCCTGTAGAGTGGACAGAGAAACGACTGAGCATCACTCATGCGAATCAGTACAAAATGAAATCTGGCTAGGAGCACAAGCTGAAAGGTGGACCACTTGGGTCCAAATTTTGACTCTACTGTTTCCCAGGTTGTGACTTCGGGCAACTTACTTGACTTCTCTAAGCCTCACTTGCCACATTTACAAAATGGGGAGCCCAACAGCAGTGAGCTCTCAAGGGAAGACAAGAGGTTAAAATGAGATAAAGCTGAAAGCACTCAGCACAGCGACTGCCATAGAGTAACTAGCACTTAATGAATAACGGTATGTATGGTTATTGCTCCCCAAAGCAAAGGAAAAGTCTCAAATCTGAGAAGAGTGATTGCTGTCCTAAAAATTGCATTCAAGAAGTGTCTAGATAGAGACTGAATGAATGGCATTTTCCCCTGGAAATAGCAAAGGAAGTGTTTCTATTGGTGGATTTTAACTAGATTGTCTCTAAGTTTTCTTGTTACACTAAGAGATTTTTTGAAATCCTGGCTGAATACAGGAACTTGTGCCCCTCGGCAGTCTCTGCAGAGTGAGCAATGGGTGAGTGTATCATTACGTACTTAGTAATTTTCGCGTGCTTCAGAGTTCACTGGTCAGGGTCATGCCTACAGTTCCTTATTTCATTTGCCCTCAGATGGCCTGATTCTCATTATCTGTAGAGATTCACTTGGAATAATCTATCAACTGAAAACTTCTAAGGACAGCCAGCTGGTTAAGGAGAAACAGTCCAAGCTAAATTTTATTTTGCCTGAAATATTACCACCCTTGGTGTCTCCTCGCTGTTGAAGGAGTTCACAGCCCTTCCTGAGTTGGTCCGAAATTATGTGGCCACCTTTCCTTCCCTAACCGTTCACTCAAGTCTCGTGCCTTCTCCCTGGTCCTCTCTCCGTCTCTCTGCCCTTTCCTTCAAGGTCTTTCGAAGGGCAGGTGCTCTGCTCTGGCCTTGCAGAAACAAGACCTCTCTTTATCTCTCCCCCTGCCCTAGTCTGCCCAGGTTGCCATAAAGAAAAGCACAGATTGGGTGGGTGAAGCAGTATGAATTTATTTTTCACAGTTCTGGAAGCTAGAAGCCCAAGGTCAAGATGCCAATATGGTCAATTTCTTCCTCCTTTAAAAAATTCATTTATTTATTTTAATTGGAGGATAATTACTTTACAACATTGTGATGGTTTTTGTCATACACCATCGTGAATCAGCCACAGGTATACACGTGTCCCCTCCGTCCTGACCCCCCCGCTTACCTTCCTCCCAGTGTGGTCAGTTTTTAATAAGGGCTCACTTTATGGCATGTGGACAGTCATCTTCTTCTGTGCCTCAAACAGCATGGAGGGAAAGAAGGGAGAGAGGGTTCTGTGGATTGAATTGTGTCTCCTTCCCACCCTTAGCATTCATTGCATTGAAAACCTCATCTCCAATGTGACTGTATTTGGAGATAAGGTCTGTGAGGATTTGATAAAGGCTAAATGAGGTCATAGTCTCATTTAATACCTCTGTTACCCCCCTCACTATCTCTCTATCTCTTCTCTTCTCCTCTGCTTTTGAGTCTCCATAACCTGTATGATCTATCCTACTCCTTTTCGGCCTCAGACAACATTTTTTCATTGGATAATTTATTTTATGTCTGTATCTTATCTCTTCAACTGAACAGTACATTCCCTGAAGAAGACACTGTACTTTTTGGCTTCCTCACAGTCAGGAAGGTAGAATTCTACATTCTATCACAGGGAGAAGAACTTCAATATAGACATTATTTGATTGTCTCATAAAGAATGCATTCGGGTGGTACATACATACGCAGGAATGTACCATAACATGGAATACTACTCAGCCATAAAAAAGAATGAAGAATGCCACTTGTAGCAACGTGGATGCCAAAAGACTGCCATACTGCATGGAGCAAATCAGGCAGAGAAAGACAAATATAATATGATTATTGCTTATATGTAGACTCTAAAGAAAAGGTACAAGTGAGCTTATTTACAAAATAGAAGTAGAGTCACAGACGTAGGAGAAAAACTTGAGGCTTCTGGGGGACAGGAGAGAGAAGGCATAAATTTGGAAATTGAGATTGACATATACACCCTACTATATATAAAACAGATGACTGATAAGGACCTACAGCACAGACCAGGGAACTCCCCTGTGGATACAACATGAGGTCTCAGAGCCGGACACAACTGAGCGACCGAACGGAGCCGATTCGCTTCACTGAACAGCTGACACTCACACAGAGTAAATCAGCTTCACTCCAGGAAAGGCCGCCTTCCGTCCAGTGAAGCCATCCAGTGAGGGACCAGAGAGCAGAGAGAATGATGGCTGGCATTCACTGAAAATTTATTGTGAACCAGACACTGTTCCAAGCGCTTTAAAAAGGTTACTTTGGCTGATCTAGCTAATGCGTTTTATTTAAATATGAGATGAGTGCTTTCCACGAGACAGCTGGGTTCATATGACTCACACCTCACTGAATCCTCAGCACAACACTGCAAAATACCTGTCATAGTAACCACTTTAGAGACGAGGAAATCGAGGTTCAGAGAAAGCAAGTCCCCAGGCGTCCATGACTAGTTAACATAGAGCTGAAACACAAAGCAAGACGGGTCTGATTCTAACACATACTGAAATCATACTCTGAGCTACCATTACAGACGGCCCCTAAGCTAACGAGAGGGGAGGAAAACACACGGGGAGTGAGAATCCTCTTTTTCAGGGGCCGCATTTCCACCCATGATGACCAGTCAGATTGAATATGTTGAGTGAACTCGGGAGTTTTGAGGGGGAGGTATATTGTACAGTATTTTTTGTTGTAGTAAGCAACTCAACAAGATGAAAAGAATACACAACTTGGGATCTCTCCCACACCCCACTGCGGTAGGACCGACATGCTGGGTAACACAAGCCAGCAAAGAACTGACTCCCTGGGAGCTTTGACAACAGCATCTTGACAGCTCCTGGGACTCAACCATTGTTCAGACACCATTGGACTTGCGCTGCTCGCCAGATTTTTGTGCAGAATTGAATGTTTCAAACAATCCAACAGTGGATGAGAAATTCATGCCATGTTGATGAGCCTGCCTTCAGAGGCCAAGTTGATTTTGTCTGTCATGCAGAGTAATTCAGCTCTTCATTACGAATACTACATGGGGACAATTAGTATTCTGCAGGTTCCAGAACAACAAAATCCTAAGGTGAACAGAAAGAGTGTGTGGAGCCTGGCCATGAGCAGGGACTTCACACAGAGATGCCTGTCGGCCACCAGGTTGTGAAAACTTCAGTCCGTGCCCAGATAAATTAGCACCAAACTCCAAACAGAGCCGGCACGTCCCTGAGTATTGCGCAGTAATTTCATCTCCAAATAATGTAATAATGTAGAAGAAATATAAAAAGGTCAGTCTGTGGGGTACAGGGGAAAGGATTTGCTCGATCTTTTGCTGGTGGTTGGATACATTGGAACCACCTTTCAGGAAATGAATTGGAAATACGTGTTGAAATCATACTTTGAGCTAGCATTACAGATGGCCCCTAAGCTAACTAGAGGGGGAATGAGAATCCTCTTTTTCAGGGGCCCCATTTCCACCCATGTGACCAATCAGATTGAATATGTTTGGTGAATTCGGGAGTTTTGAGGGGGAGGTATATTTTATATTATTTTTTGTTGTAATAAGCAGCTCAACAAGATGAAAAGGATACACAACTTATAATGAGAATGCAAAGTCTTCTCACACCCTATTGCCACCGGTTCCTCTTCCCAGAAGCAATTGGTACTGGCTTTATGAGTCCTTCCAGAAATATTCTGTGCAAACACACGCACGCACACACACATGAATCAGGTGATTTGTGTTTTCTTCTGTGTTAGAGTCAAGGAGGATTTTAAGAGCGGCACCGAGCTTGAGTGTGAACTTTTACATTAGAATTATATAAGGCTTCCCTCGTGGCTCAGCGGTGAAGAATTCGCTGGGCCCCGGAAGATCCACAAGCCTCAGAGCAGCTAGGCCCGTGCGCCGGTGAGCGACTGAGCCGGTGCCCCGGAGCCTGGGCCCGGCCGCCGCTGAGCGACAGCTGCAGCCTGCGCGCCCCGGGCCCTCGCCCTGGACCAGGGGTGCCCGGCGCGCGGGCGGCCCGCACACTGCCGCCGAAGGGCAGCCCCTGTTCACCGCGGGTAAAGAGGCTCGCGTGCGGCCGCGAAGACCCAGCGCGGCCAAAACTGGTAAATACAGTTCTGTTTTAGAAAAGAAACGGACTTTATTTTAGACATAATTGCTGCGTGCGTACCCATGCCTGTTTGCAACCGCATGGACGGTAGCCCGCCAGGCTCCTCCTTTCCTGGAATTTCCCAGGCAAGAATACTGGAGTGGGTTGCCATTTCCTCCTCCAGCCTCGTTATTGTGTATCTCATCGATCCACTGGCTTTCATTATGTCTACCTGGAAAAGATGCTATGAAAATGGAGATGTAGGGCATAACGCCTAGCTCACAGGGTAGCTGTGATAATTAAATGCGTTAGAGGCAGTTGTTTAGTAAACCGTACAACAAAGCACTATACACATGTAAGGTAATCTTATAATAATTTAAAACAGATAATGTTACCTCGAGTTCCTTGGAAAGCTGCTTTAGTGTATATGAAAGACTGTGCTGTTTGCATATTTATTTATGTTAATGTCCATCTAGTTTGCTGGGTAACTGTCCTTCTACCTAATTAAAATTTTGGCCCTCCTAAGTGGCTTAACAAATCCTTTCTTTGTAGAATTGCAAACATAAACTTTAGCCCAGTTCCTTGTCCAAATTATTAGAAATTTCAAGCAGATCAATTTTATTGCAGTTTTACTTTTTTTCATTTAGAAGACATAAAATTGTTGCTCTGGAGTAGTAAGACTTTTTTGAGGATAACATTACTGAATTAATAATGGCATTCTGGAGATTTTAAACAAATGGAAACTTGTTATTATCACATGAAACTGAATTGGACTTTTTAATGGAAAATAAAATAGGACAGAAAAGATTTTAAAGAAGAATTGACAATTTTATTTTAGTTTTTTAAGCAAAATTGTGCAGACATTTCTTATTAAAAGTCCCAAACAAGGAAACAATGACTAAAGATTTGATTGAAACAGGTTCCATGTGCCAGCTACTTCTGACACTGTACCTAGAGAGGACTCTCTTCCTTTCTACGTACTGCTGTTAAGGTCAAAGAAATAAACAAGAAGCATCTGGGAGGTTTGTCATCCAGGTAAGAAATACAGCTGAACGAAGGCATGCCTCGCTTTCTTGTGTTTCACAGATATTGCGTTCTTTTACTAATTGAAGTTTTATGGAAACTGCATTGAGCAGGTCTATTGGCACTATTTTCCCAGCAGCATTTGCTCGCTTGGTAATTCTCAAAATATTTCAAACCCTCCAAGAGCAAGAAGATTATGAGTTACTACAGGTTCAGATGATGGCTGGTATTTTTTAGCAATAAAGTCTTTGTAATTAAGATATGTCAATTTATTTTAAAATAATGCTGTTGCTCACTGAGTAGGCTACAGTAGAGTGTCAGTGTAATTTTTATATGCGCTGGGAAGCCAGAAATTCACCTGACTCAGTTTACTGTGATATTCTCTTTACCGCAGGGGTCAGGAACCAAACCTGTAAGGTCTCCCAGGTCTGCCTACACTGCTAAATATAGAAAAGGAGACTCACCCAGACTTAAAAGCAAATAAGAAAGGTATAGGAGTTGTATTTTTTTTTCCCTATCACACATTTCTCTTGTCAAAATTATTATTTCTCTTATTTCTAATATTATCATAGTTTTAGGTAAAGAATCTGATTTAGTTCAGTCTTTGATCAAATCCTATTATTCATTCATTCCACATGTTTACTGAGCACCTTTTATGTACTGAACATAGTTCTAGATGCCGTGAATGCAGCAGTTAAATAAATGTTCTTTGCCCTCATGGAACTTCCACCTCAGAAGCACTCAAAGTTGAGTCAAGCGAGGCATGGGTGGGTGGCAGGCTTACAAAAGATGAGAGGAAATGATCCATTTTGCCTTGAAAGAATATGCTTCCTTCTGGGGCTTAAAGAAACTAAAAGCCTTGGGAATCCTTTGACTCCAGACCTGATTCCAAAACATGTACTTCTGCATATATCTGGAAAGCAAGGAAAAGATTCAAGGTGTGGGGGTCTAAAGAACCTGAGTGAATATGAAGAAAGCACATTATTTAACTGTAAGATCCTCTGGTCCTCTCCTTTATCCAAAGAGCAACAAATTGCCAAATTGATCTAGTGTATCACGGGAGTCCCAGAACAGCCTTGATTTCTAATATGCTGTCTCACCCTCCTCCTGAGTACATTCATACTTGTCACACCATGTTTTCTTAAATTTTGTTTGGGGAACGTGGCCTCTGTCACCATAAACCAAACGCTAGAGCCACAGCCAAGCTGTTGTTACTGCTCTGCCAGCACCCGGCAGCTGGACAGAGAGGAGATCAGACTGATTAACCAAGGCAGTGAAAGCCTGAGATCATGAGAGAAATATCCATAACTCTTAATATGTCAGGAAGCACAGTGGCATCTGGGGAGAAGGAAGAACTCGTGTTTTTAAAGAGAGAGGAAAATCAAATCGTCTAAAGCCATTTTGCGAGCCTTAAGGCGCAATAATAGAGCACTGCCTATCCAGTGACCTTATCTTCCCGTTCCCCGTGGCTTTCCAGATGAGGGGAGAAAGGAGTCTGCCCTCTTCCTGGGACTCCCCAGGTGGAATTTCTGGCCCCATCTAGCCCTTTCAGCCCCACTGCTTTCCTATTGCAGACTCACCATGCAGAGACTCCACGAGGGAACAAGGTCACAGAGGCAGAACCACCACCAACATCCATCAAAACCTAAAACAGAACCTCTTAGTTTTGTCTTGTTTGACTGAAGATTCCTTTGACTTTTAATAACAAAAATTACGACATACTGGAACATATATTTGTAGGTTTTGAAGGCCACTTGGATCTTGCAAAGATGGCTATAATTTTGTTCTCCCCTCTCCTTTCTGCTCACATCCAGAGAGGGGGAGTCTTACTAATTCACATTTCTTGATCCCATTAAACATCATGTCACAGGTGATAGAAGCCAGATCAGACTCGACAGGTCCCCCAGCTCAAACCTTCATTTCGTAGTTGAAGAAACTGAGACCCCTGGAGGTGATGAAACTGTCCCTGGCCACAAAGCCCATCAATAACGGGGTCAGGGGCCATCGACCCCAACCCCAGAGTTATTCCTCTAACTGCAGGAATACACTCAGTAACGTTTCTGACAGACTTCTGTATCCCTGAGAGCCTCTGCTTCTTTGGGGGAGGAGGTGGAATCTCTGGGAACACAGGGAGGTAAGAAATGGGGAGAACAGTTTAGCCACTCAGAGCCCCTAAAGCCCCGAGACACTGGAAGGTGCCTCTGACCACACTCGCTGCCTCCTCGGCCTGTAGATGGCACCGCTGGTCACGGTGACGGAAGGCAATTGTCTCTGATCTGTGCTCAAGGCCTTTGATTCCGTAAGCTGCAATAATTATTCATCAAACTATAAAATTTGTATGATTCTTGACACCTAATATAGTCCCAGCCAATAACAGAGACATGCTATTGCATGGGGTCTAGACCGCTTAACTTGGACAAGTATGGACAGATACTCCTTTTTATTACAGTGGATTCCTAAAACTGGTTTTGTATAAAGATAACCGCAATAAAATGGGCTGTGGTTGCCATAGGAACACAGTCTCTGGTGTTTGGTAAACGTGTTATAAGTGTGTGTGTGAGTGTGTGAGGGGGAAGGGCATATTCTGGACCAAAAAGGAGCCCCAGGAGATGGGTGAAACCTCAAATGGATAAAATTGATGTGCATACACAGTAGCTGTGAATCATCTGTCTTCAAGATGATCTATTAACTCTTGCATGAATAAATTAAATGTTTAATTGGCCATCATTCTATTCACCTCCTTAGAATTTAGAAAGACTTTGAGGTATTAATTTAAATAGGCCAGTTCTCTTTAATATGCTCTCCACTAACTTTCAGCTACTACCTTGTTAGCCTTTGGAAAATGTCTCCCTAACAAACAGAATTATTATTATTAAAAACAATTCTATCATCCAGAGTTTCTTTTAAAGGGGTGATCATTCCACAAATCTCTGTTGGTGACAGTAGCCGAAAAGAGTCCCTAAAAACAGGAGTTCTACAATTCTCATCTTCTTCTCCTGCCTTCTCAGTGTATTTAAGTTACAAGTTAGGGCAACCATTCACCTCTCAGTCAGAAAGCACCGCAGTCTGGAAACGATGAGAGTTGCTGAGGTCCTTGCATAAGACCAACCTGACACTTTGTGGCTAAGCATTTTGAGCACTTCACACCCCATCTGAAAGCATCAAGCCAGTTACCAGACTTTTAGAACAAGCATTTTATAAAGAAGCTCATAGAATTACTAAGACAGCCATGACTACGCTGGTTCCAGAGTGGGTACCCTGTCCCGGGAAATGCTAAATAAAGAGGAGCAAGCATGGAGAATTTAATTAGGGGTGTTGATTAGGCAGCTAGACAACTGGGGCTGACCAAAGGGTCTGTACAGCCCAACAGCGCAGAGGTCAGCCTGGTTAATGTAAAATCACTAAAATGTGCTGGGTTTTTCTGTCTCTGAAGATCGGACTTACGACTGCAATAGTCAAATATGTTCCCCAATTGTGTCCCGTATATAAATGTATCTGGAAGGTGCTTATCCAGGGACTCCATGAACACCTCAAAATAGAAATGGTTAGTAAACCTGAAAAAAGTCCATGTGGTACCTAATAAAGAATATAAACAAGCACAGTAATGCTCAGGCACTTAACCATTTTCATCCAAATAGTGCCAAGGATGGGGCTAGCTAAGGTTGATGAGTATGACATGTCCAAGTCAAAATATAAAGCAAGCAGTTCTAGATACAGATGTGGAGCTCAACAGAGAAGTCTTGGTTGACAGTATGTTTGGGAGACTATGTAGGTTTATTGAACCCCAGGAAGTAAATGGAAATTTGAGGAAAAGTCTAAAGGAACTAAAAAAAGAAGACCCGGCACAGGACTTGAAGAACCCCAGAATTGATGGGATGATTGGCAGGGGGTGAAATAGACTACAGACTGGGAATAAAGGAGTGGTAAGAGGGGTAGAGAGGAAGCCAGAGGATGTTTGCTATTGCTGTTTAGTCAAAAAAAACTAAAACGTCGTGTCTGATTCTTTTGCAACCTCATGGACTGTAGCCTGCCAAGCTCCTCTGTCCATGGGATTTCCCAGGAAAGAATACCAGAGTGGGTTGCCATTTCCTTCTCTAAGAGGGACAGAGAGGAAGCCAGAGGGTGTAGAGCTACAGAAGCCAAAGACAGAAGAGTACTGAAGAAGTGGGAGCTTCTGGCAGCATCAAATGCTGCTGGGGAGAAGGGACAAGAGGATACAGATGGCCAGGGGGAGTTATCGCGAATCTTGGTATATAAGGGAGAGTAGAAACTGCTTTCACTCTATTTGTTGTTTTTTGTTTGTTTGTTGTTATCTTTTCAGAATTCTCCTTTCCTTGAATTCCACAAGAGGTTTTGGTTGTCATCACATCTTAGGTTTGCTGGCCTCCGGGATCATGCGTCATGCAGGCTGTGCAGTTCCCCTATGGTATTTATTTCCAGTGGCTACTGTAACAAATTACCAACAGCTCAGTGGCTTGAAACAACAGAAATTTATTGTCTTACTATTCAGAAGGTCATAAGTCTGAAATCAAGATGTCAGCAGACCCATGCTCCCTCTGGAGGTCCTAGGGGAACAACTATTCCTTGCCTCTTTCAGCTCTGGTGGTTCAGTTCAGTTCAGTTCAGTTCAGTCACTCAGTTGTGTCCAACTCTTTGCGACCCCATGGACTGCACAATACCAGGCCTCCCCATTCATCACCAACTCCTGAGTGTACTCAAATTCATGTCCATTGAGTCAGTGATGCCATCCAACCATCTCATCCTCTGTCGTCCCCTTCTCCTCCTGCCCTCAATCTTTCCCAGCATCAGGGTCTTTTCCAATGAGTTAGTTCTTCACATCAGGTGGCCAAAGTATTGGAGTTTCAGCTTCAGCATCAGTCTTTCCAATGAATATTCAGGACTGATTTCCTTTAGGATAGACTGGTTGGATCTCCTTGCTGTCCAAGGGACTCTCAAGGGTTTTATCCAACACCCTACAGTTCAAAAGCATTAATTCTTCATTGCTCAGCTTTCTTTAGAGTCTAACTCTCACATCCACACTTGACTACTGGAAAAACCATAGCTTTAACTAGATGGACCTTTGTTGGCAAATGTCTCTGCTTTTAATATGCTGCCCAGGTTGGTCATAACTTTCCTTCAAAGAATTAAGTGTCTTTTAATTTCATGGCTGCAGTCACCATCTGCAGTGATTTTGGAGCCCAAAAAAATAAAGTCTGTCACTGTTTCCATTGTTTCCCCATCTATTTGCCATGAAGTGATGGGACCAGATGCCATGATCTTAGTTTTCTGAATGTTGAGCTTTAAGCCAACTTTTTCACTCTTCTCTTTCACTTTCTTCAAGAGGCTCTTTAGTTCTTCTTCGCTTTCTGCCATAAGGGTGGTGTCATCTGCATATCTGAGGTTATTGATATTTCTCTTGGCAATCTTGATTCCAGCTTGTGCTTCATCTGGTGCACAGTTTCTCATGATGTACTCTGCATATAAATTAAATAAGCAGGGTGACAATATACAGGCTTGACATACTCCTTTCCCTATTGTCTGTTGTTCCATGTCCAGTTCTAACTGTTGCTTCTTGACCTGCATACAGATTTCTCAAGAGGCAGGTCAGGTGGTCGGGTATTCCAGTCTCTTGAAGAATTTCCACAGTTTGTTGTGATCCACACAGTCAAAGGCTTTGGCATAGTCAAAAAATCAGAAATAAATGCTTTTCTGGAACTCTCTTGGTTTTTGATGATCCAACTGATGTTGAAAATTGACCAGGTTTCTATACCTTTTCTAAATCCAGCTTGAACATCTGGAAGTTCACAGTTCACGTACTGTTGAAGCCTGGCTTGGAGAATTTTGAGCATTACTTTACTAGCATGTGAGATGAGTGCAATTGTGCAGTAGTTTGAGCATTCTTTGGCATTGCGTTTCTTTGGGATTGGAATGAAAACTGACCTTTTCCAGTCCTGTGGCCACTGCTGAGTTTTCCAAATTTGTTGGCATGTTGAGTGCATCACTTTCACAGCATCATCTTTTAGGATTTGTAATAGCTCAACTGGACTTCCGTCACCTCCACTAGCTTTGTCTGTAGTGATGCTTCCTAAGGCCCACTTGACTTCACATTCCAGGATTTATGGCTTTAGGTGAGTGATCACATCATCATGGTTATCTGGGTCATGAAGATCTTTTTTGTACAGTTCTTCTGTGTATTCTTGCCACCTCTTCTTAGTATCTTCTGCTTCTGTTAGGTCCATACCATTTCTGTCCTTTATTGAGCCCATCTTTGCATGAAGTGTTCCCTTGGTATCTTAAATTTTCTTAAAGAGATCTTTAGTCTTTCCCATTCTGTTATTTTCCTCTATTTCTTTGCACTGATCACTGAGGAGGGCTTTCTTATCTTTCCTTGCTATTCTTTGGAACTCTGCATTCAAATGGGTATATCTTTCCTTTTCTCCTTTGCTTTTTGCTTCTCTTCTTTTCACAGCTACATGTAAGGCCTCCTCAGACAGCCATTTTGCTTTCTTGCATTTCTTTTTCTTGGGGATGGTCTTGATTCCTGTCTCTTGTACAATGTCATGCTCCTCCATCCATAGTTCTTCAGGCACTCTGTCTATCAGATCTAATCCCTTGAATATGTTTGTCACTTCCACTGTTAATCATAGGGATTTGATTTAGGTCATACCTGAATGGTCCAGTGGTTTTCCCTACTTTCTTCAATTTAAGTCTGAATTTGACAATAAGAAGTTCATGATCTGAGCCACAGTCAGCTCCAGGTCTTGTTTTTGCTGGCTGTATAGCGCTTCTCCATCTTTGGCTGCAAAGAATATAATCAATCTGATTTTGGTGTTGACCATCTGGTGATGTCCATGTGTAGAGTCTTGTGTTGTTGGAAGAGGCTGTTTGCTGTGACCAGTGTGTTCTCTTGGCAAAACTCTATTAGCCTTTGCCCTGCTTCATTCTGTGCTCCAAGGACAGATTTACCTGTAACTCCAGGCATTTCTTGACTTCTTACTTTTGCATTCCAGTCCCTATAATGAAAAGGACATCTTTTTTGGGTGTTAGTTCTAGAAGGTCTTGTAGGTCTTCATAGAACCATTCAACTTCAGCTTCTTCAATTACTGGTCAGGGCATAGGCTTGGATGACCATGATATTGAATGGTTTGCCTTGAAACGAACAGAGAGCATTCTGTTGTTTTTGAGATTGCATCCAAGTACTGCATTTCAGACTTTTGCTGACTGTGATGGCTACTCCATTTCTTCTAAGGGATTCTTGCCCACAATAGTAGATATAATGGTCATCTGAGTTACTGAGTTCTGGTGGTTACTGGCATTATTCAGCTGGTGCCTGGCATCACTCCTTCTTTGCTTCTGTGGCCACATCACCTCATTTTCTGTGTGGACATCCATATCTCCCTACATATCTCTGTTATAATAACACTTCTAATGGCATCTAGGGCTCACTTATTGCTTGTTTACATTCATCATTTACAAGATCTGCTTTCCATTCAACTGTAGGTCACAGTTAGGCTAAGTTTCTGCCACTATATAACAGTGATCACCTTTCTTCCAGTTTCCAGTAAAATGCTGAGTCTTCATTAGATGTGCCTTTATTGTTTTTATTTCCACCAATATTTAGCTCAAGACAACTTAGTATTTTTTGCTATCATGTTCCTCAAACTTTTTTCAGCCTCTGTCTGCTATTCAGTTCCAAAGTCACTTACAAATTTTTGGTGTTTATTACAGCTACACCCACTTCCTGGAACCAAAATCTGTATTGTTTCCTTTGGCTGAACATTTTCTCCAGCCACAGGATCAGTCTGAGAAGGTATGTGGCCTTAGGGATTTTCTCTGAGATTTTAAAACTTGACCTTGAAAGATAAAATCCTTATTTATTCTCTCATTAGGACTATTAGGCTATCTGTGTAGGCTGTGGGCATCCAGGCTCCCTGTAGAAAGCCTGTGCTCACTAGGAAAGAATGAAGCCAATACACTAAGCGACAGACATGGAGAAGAAGTTCCATTCTGAGTTCTAGATTCTGAATCCTTTCTCCCTTGAGGTCAGGACCAAGCTATCTAACTCACTTAGAGGTTGGAAAAATATGGAGTACCAGCTCACAAGATTGAAAAGAGGTGGCTAGGGGAACAGAAAGACACCTGGAGTACCTGATTTTCCAGAAGCCAAAAGAAAAAATGACTCAATAAGAAGGAGGGGGTGGGGTGGACCAGTTATGGCAGAGATATATAGAAGGGAGAACTGGAAAGGTTCTCCTGGCTTCAGCAGCCAAGAATAATTGTGTACGCCATTTACAACAGCCTAGACGTGGGAACAACCTACACGTCCATCAACAGATGAATGGATGAAGATGTGATAAAATATGTACACAATGGAATATCATTATTCAGACATAAAAAAGAACAAAATAATACAATCTTCAGCAACATGGCTGTAACCAGAGACTATCATACTAAGCAAAGTAAGTCAAACAAATACCATATGATCACACTTATATGTGGAATCTCAAATATGACACAAATGAACTTATCTACTCAAAAGAAGTAGACTTACAGACATAGAGACCAGACTTGTAGCTAAAAGGGAGGGGGGTAGGATTGGGAGTTTGGAATTAGATTGTTATTATATATAATATATCTAAACTGTATAACATAATATAAACTGTTACATATAAAATGGATAAACAACAAGGTGTTACTGCATAGCACAGAGAACTATATATACTCAATATCATGTAATAAACCATGGTGGGAAAGCATATGAAAAAATACACATGTATAACTGAATCACTTTGTACACCAGAAATGAACACAACATTGTAAATCAACTATACTTTAAAAAAAAAAAAAAAGAGTGGCTAGACTATTGAGAGCTCAGGAAGCCCATTTTCGGGAATGAGGAGAACTGAGACAGGGCTAGAAATGGCTGAAGGGAGAGTGGGAGGTGAGGGGGCCCAAAGGGATTGAGAGCATATGTGGAGAGACCACTTTTGGTAAGATAATGATGAAAGTGGAGTCAATGCCCGGAGGATTGGCAATTTGTTGGCAGGAATATGAAGACTTCTATTTTCTCTGTCACATATGAGGCCAAGTCTATTGTGGGTGAAAAAGAGAAAAGCAGCGGATGGAAAAAGTCTGATGGAGAGGGGATAATAGTCAGAAATTCAGAGGGATTCCCATCCACTTTTTTTTGAAGAAAATGGAGAAGATATTAAAGTTATTGAGGATGATGGGAAAGTACTCTTCTCAAAAAAAATCCAAAATTGCCTAGAAATTGTAAAGGCCTGGTTGAGTAATTCCTGTAAATCCAAGTAACACTGCGGCTCATGTTAAGCTAAAGTCAGACAAAATCTCCTCTCAGCCGTGACCATTAATTCAAGCCCCCTCTACCAGAACCCTTTCAACCAGAGAACTGTTTCAGATTCCCTTTCCCCCTTATTAACACTTAAATAACCAGTTGGGAGCAATACTACAGCTCTGAAGGTTGGTAAAGGAGGAAGAGAGTGAGCAGAGGGCAGAAAAGGTAACTCAGAGGTGTTTAAAGAATCCCTAGTCAAGGACAAAAAAAATCCTACAGTGTGAATATTCCTGGTCTTTCTATCCTGCTCACTTAAAGAAAATATTGTCTTGCCACCTCAGCCCTGAGCTTTTATGATGCTGAATGAAGATTGAGTAGAAAGAAATAAAAGTAGGAAAATGAGGAGGACTTGAGTGGTTTAGTGTTGAGATTTATTCTTGGTCAAGAATAAAGAATAAGAGCAGAAATAAAAGGAAGACCAAGGACTTCCCTGGCTATCCAGTGGTTAAGACTTTGCCTTTCCAATGCAGAGGGTGTGGGTTTGATTCCTGATTGGGGAACTAAGATCCCACATGCCTTGTGGCCAGAAAACCAAAACAGAAAATAGAAACAATGCTGAAGCAAATTCAATAAAAACTAAAAATGGTTCACATTCAAAAAAATCTTTAAATTAAAAAAAATTAAAAAGAAGAGAAGGCTAAATTTCGTGCTGGAAGATTAAGGGGGTCATTGGCTGCCAGTGGAGGATGTTAAACAGAAAGAGGTGGAAAGAGATGACTTTTAAGGAGTTTCAGTCTGTGCTTAGAATGTATGCCTGCTGGGAGACTATTCTGGATAGACAGATGGATTCTGCTTCTGTGGGGGCTCACACAGTAAAGAATTCACCTGCAATGAAGGAGACTCAGGTTGGATGCCTAGGTTGGGAAGATCCTCAGGAGAAGGGATCTAGTATTCTTGCCTAGAGAAGTCCTTGGATAGATTCTGCATATTTCTGGATCTTGCATGCTTCTGTACTGCTTGCAGATGTTCCAGGCTATCTCTTCAGGGATGGTTGTCTGGCCAAGAGTCTTTGAAAACGGAGATGATGTTTCCCTCCAGAACAATGAGGCGGCAGGCTTGCTCCCCCAGTACAGCCACTCCTCTGTATCTGCAAATGTGGAAGGGAGATGTGAAGGGCCGAATGCAAGGGTCTCAAGCATCTGCAGATTTTGGCACTCGCAGGGTGTCTGGGAACCAATCCTCCACTGATATTGAGGGATACTTGTGCAAAAGTTCAGGTTCCTATTCTGTGTTGCAGCCCACGGGGTATGTGGGTGTGCCAGTTGGACTCTCAGTCTGACTCTGGTTGGACTCTCTGAGCATCTTCATGTGGAAAATGAAACCTGGGGCCCAGAGTAAAAATGCCTACCATCTGGGTGTTGCTGTTGCTGTGAGTAGTAAACTGTCCTTTGCTTCTGATCCAGGAATCTCCTGCCTCGTGTCTTGGAAATCAGGAATTTTGTGACTCGATGGCAAGGAGACTTATTAACTTGCAAGTAGGTTAAATCTCAGATCCACCACAGTTCTTGACAAGAGCATCTATCCATCCATTTTTCAGCTTCTTAGAATACTAAAGCAAAAATTTGAATTCCTTAAATCATATTTTTTGGCCAAAATTTTTTTGAGCTGACATCATGAAGACACCAGGCTCTCTTAGCCATGCCCAGGGACCGCACGGACATTCAGATTGTATCTTACCACTGTCTTTTCCTGCAGCCAGATCGTACTAGTCATTAACAGTGGGTCATTAACACTAGAAGCTTTTTATTTCTCTCGGCATGTTCACCCTGTCATACTCCAAAAGAGGACTTAGAGTGCCTTACAAAAATTCATAGAATGCAACAAAATAAAAAACAATCTAAATGAGGAAATCAGGTTAAAAGAAAATGAGGACAGGAGAAATAATTATGAAGCCAGGTACACAGCTGTCACTTTCTGGAGATAGGTCACAGATTTGGTGCTGAGCTTTCTTACCATCATGACAAAGATAAAAATATCTAAGATTCGAATACACTTGTTTTTCATGTACTTACGTTAGTTATCAGTCATTCCTACAGCATTTTTATATCCTCGTAAGTTTAATTTAAGTGTGAATTGTTAAATTCAAAGACTCTTTCCTTTTTCCTCCCATAAATATTATTGGAATAGGAAAACTAGCACAGGACTTTAATACCTATTATTTGTACGAACTTCGTAGAGTCCCTTAGCCTTTCTGAATCTCTCGACTGTTAGCTGTAAAATAGGGATAGGGCCAAATACACAAAGCTTAATCATTCATTTGTACACTCATTCAGATATTCACTGAGTGTACAGTGTGCAACTCTTCTGAAAATTGGAAATAGAAGTAAACAAAACAAACATCCTTGCCCTCGTGGGGTTTATTTGGGCTTCCCCCGTGGCCTAGCTGGTTAAAAAAAAAAAACAGCCTGCCAGTGCAGGAGACACAAGAGATGTGGGTTCCATCTCCGGGCCAAGAAGACCCCCTGGAGAAGGAAATGGCAACCCACTCCTGTATTCTTGCCTGGACAGAGGAGCTACTGTAGGCTACAGTCATTGGAGTAAGAGTGTGTCCAAAAGAGTTGGACATGACTCTTAAAATGTATACTGGATGTACAAGCTGGGTTTCAAAGAGGCAGAGGAACCAGAGATCAAATTCCCAACATTTGCTGGATCTTGGAGAAAGCAAGGGAATTCCAGAAAAATATCTACCTCTGCTTCACTGACTATGCTAAAGCCTTTTACTGTCTGTATCACAACAAACTGTGGAAAATTCTTAAAGACATGGGAGTACCAGACCACATTATCTTCTGAGAAACTTATATGTGGGTCAAGAAGCAGCAGTTAGACTCTTATATGGAACAACTGACTGATTCAAAATTGGGAAAGGAGTATCACAAGGCTGCGTATTGTCACCCTGCTTATTTAACTTCTGTGCAGAGTACACCATGGGAAATACTGGGCTAGAGGAGTCACAAGCTGGAATCAAGATTGCGGGAGAAATATCAACAACCTCAGATGGACAGATATCACTCCAATTTCAGAAACTAAAGAGGAATTAAAGAGCCTATTGATGAAGGTGAAAGAAGACAGTGAAAAACCTGCCTTGAAACTCAACATTCAAAAAACAGATTGTGGCCTCTGGTCCCATCACTTTATGGCAAATAGATAGGAGAAAGTGGAAATAGTGACAGGTTTTATTTTCTTGGGCTTAAAATCACTGCAGACAGTGACTGCAGTTATGAAATTAAAAGATGCTTGCTCCTTAGAAAGAAAGATATGACAAACCTAGACATACTTTGCCAACAATTCACAAAGTCAAAATTATGGTTTTTCCAGATGTCCTGTATAGATGTGAGAGCTGGACAATAAATAAGGCCGAGCACTGAAGAATTGATGCTTTTGAATTGTGGTGCTGGAGAAGACTCTTGAGAGTCCCTTGGACTGCAAGGAGATCAAACTAGTCAATCCTAAAGGAAATCAACTCTGAATATCTGTTAGAAGTACTGATGCTGAAGCTGAAGCTCCAATATTTTGGCCACCTAATGTGAAGAGCTGACTCATTGGAAAAGACTCTGATGCCGGGAAAGACTGAAGAAGGAAAAAGGCAAAGACAGCGGCAGAGGATGAAATTGGTTAGATAGCATCACTGACTCAATAGACATGAATTTGAACATACTCCAGGATATAGTGGAGAATGGAAGAGCATGGTATCCTGCAATTCATGGGGTCGAAAGAGTCAGACGTGACTTACTGACTGAACAGCAACAACAATTTCATAACTGAAATTTTCCACATATACAAGCCCACTGGGGAACCACTTGGGGGCCATGTAGAGCACATCTCAGGATCATCCTCCTGAGATGATATTTATCCATGTGCTATGCCCCAGTGCCCCATGGGTTGCCCTTGGGTGCTAGCCCCCTTGAACATGTCCTGAACGAGCTCCTGCTGCCACCCAGGCATTGTGGCAGAGGTGTGGCTAGTCACTGCAGCCCCGGCTGCATGAAGAGGTGGTCACAGAAGATGTGACACGCGGCACAGGCACCTCTGCCTTCACAGCACAGAGCACCCTGGAGTTTGCGAAGTTGTGTGCAGAAATATTTTCCAGAATCAGGAAATAAAATGGTAGCTTCTTAATAAATGCAGCTATAATTTTGTGACCAGCACCCCTACTTTGGTCAAGAGATTTTGTTTCTAGCATGGCCCAGGCCTCCTAACAAGCTTGTGACATCTCCACATCCTTTTCCAGGTAAGGTTCCTTTTTCAAAAAAGATTCCTATTTTTTTCAGATAAGCAATCTTATCTGAAACAGAAGAGCAGCAATAACTTTACCAGGAAGCATAAAAATTAAATTGGGTGGCGCTTATATACACATACATATGCCATCTAACACATCCCACATGCACA
>CM035290.1:2362152-2436118 GCA_020226075.1 Hydropotes inermis
ATCCCTGGGTCGGGAAGATCCCCTGGAGGAGGAAATGGCAACCCACACCAGTATTCTTGCCTGGAGAATCCCATGGACAGAGAAGCCAGGCAGACTAGAGTCCATGGGGCCGCCAAAGAGTCAGACACGACCTAGCAACTAAAACAACAGGAGTATCCAGTGCTCATTCACAGAATTCACAAAATGTGAGTCCCAGTGGGCAATGCTGTTGTCATACCCCACTGTGGTGCTGAGCACAGCTCAGCTGGGATCAGGGCTCTGGGCGCGGCTTGGACCAACACAGCCAAGTTCCTGCTTCCTGAGGAGCAGGGGTGGGATCTCGGCCACTGTTCTTCCCCCTCCGTTCTCCTTCCTCCTCCCCAGCACCTCTCTTTTCTGACACAATTTAGTGAACGCACCCATCACAAAACCTGAGTGTGGCCTCTGAAGTGCTCCTTTACAACAATATGCAGGGTAGCTCAGCCAAAGACCTACACATCTATACTTACTTTGTCAGAGAAAACTAGTGATGATGTGCAGTCCCCTTTAGGGTATGGAATTTTCACTTTTGAGGTCCAAGTTAAGTGAAATCTATAATCCACACCAACTGAGAATGCTGAATTGTTAATAGTCTCTTAGAAGTTTCACTTCTTCCTTTTAATTAGCCTCTTTGAAAAGAGGCAAAAGATTGTTATTTGTGGTTATAAATTTATGTCCTTAAAAAGTCTATTTCCTTAGTTTGATGTTGATGTATTTCAAGCTATATCTTATATATATGTGAGAATAACTGTATGTGTGTATATATATACGTATGTATTCCTTTTCAGATTTTTCCCCTTATAAGTTACTACATAATATTGAATATAGTTCTTTGTGCTATACAGTATGTCTTTGTGGTCCTCATATATTCTGTTTTACTAAATAACTTTACAGTGAGATCATTTTTATATATAACCATTTTATAGGATTTTTTTTACAATGATTATTATTTCTCATGTTATTTATTAAAGACACAATGAAAAAATAGAAGTTAGTGGCAGAAAGATGAATAAAAGGGGAGCTGAGCTCAGCACCTCTGGCAGGGGACAGACGGGCACTGTAAGACCTGACCATGACATAGGGCTGGTGGTGAGGGGTAAGTAAAAATGGGCCATGAAAGACTAGTTGTTTTGTCATTGTTGTTTAGTCACTAAGTTGTGTCCAACTCTTGGTGATCCCATGGACTACATCCTGTCAGGCTGCTCTATCCATAGGATTTTCCAGCAAGAATACCAGATTGCTTTGCCACTTCCTTCTCCAGGGGATCTTCCCAACTCAGAGATCGAACCTGCATCTCCCATGTCTCTTTCATTGCAGGTGGATTCTTTACCTCTGAGTCACCAGGGAAACCCAACCGAAGACTAGAGACTTCTGTAATGGGCAGAAAGGATGAGACTAGTCCCCTAATTGTCCATCACACATGGCTCAATCCTAACCAGGCTCAGAGCAAAATCCCACATGCCCACTTGGTAGTCTGATGCTGTTTCTAAACGAATCCAAGGTCCAACTTATTCCTGTTGGCTGTCCAGATAAGGTTTTATTGTTTATTGCTATACAAACCTCCAGAAGTCAGATTTATGCTTTTGGCTTCACATAGTTCCTCATGCGAAACTCAAAGAAAATAAGCTAGAAGATATGGGAGGGAAAACATGGTAAGCTTAGGGAGTCTCTATTCAATGAACAATACCCTCATTTTCATTGACTTCAAGGTTATATTGACTTTCATAGATCGGGATGCTGGTCTTTACATTGGGATTTCAAGGAAGACTGCACTTATAAATTAGTAAAATGTATGAGTCATTGCAAAGTCGTATTTGGTCCAAGATTCAGCTACCAGCCTAGCATAACACTCGGCATCTGTCCTAAATGCTGTGGGCCCTTCATTAAAACACCATTCCTGGAATCTAACCAGTCTTGGGGTTAAACTACAGAATTTTTATTGCTGTCCACATTAATGTTCCATCACTTAAAATGCTGGGCTTTTGTTACAGGGCAGTTGCCATCTGAGCATGTGTATTTAATGTAAATGCATGGTTGGGTTATAAGGTAGAGCTTCTTAAAGGATCACTGCAAGTGTAGCTTTTTTAAAAATGAACTTTGTATAATAACTTTGACCCCTGTATTCCAAAGACATTAGCAAGTTGTGAACCACACTGATGTGCGGTCGTGGCTTTTGGAACAGAATCAGTCTATTGGGTTTTATAAGGTTCAAGAGGGAAAAATCAAGAAATGCTAGATAACTCAGTGAAAAACATTCAAAGATGGGCTGCATTAATCCAGTAGGAAGTTTCTTTCAGTGACAATTAACCTCACAGATCATAAAGGTTATTAAGATGAATTATTTATTCAAAGGATTACACTCTAAAAAGAAAGGAAAAAGATCTTTAAATGGCACTGCATTGCACAGATTTTAGGCAGTTAACCAACTTCCCAAGCAATTTCACTTATTAATGGGCTCAATTGTGTTAGATTATCAAACCAAGGCACATTCTACATTTGGGACCCAGAATATACCTACATTATTGCATTCAGGCGTATCTCTGTTGGTTTAGGAAGAGAAGCACACATGTTTCACAGGAGGAATAATTTTCCAGCTTTTAGTCCCAGACTGACACAATGCTGACACCAAGAAAATTGGTAGAATATCACTGAAGCTTAAATTCTGTAAATATGAATCTAGTGTGTTCCTTTTGCATCCAGTACAGAAAAGAAGAGCTTCTTCTCAGAGATTAAGGTCTGCAGCAGGGGACAGGAGTGAGCCTGAGATTGGCAGCTGTGTGCTTTTGTGCAGTCAATATTGTTTATGGATCGCCCTGACATGGCTGCATCTATTTGAAGGGGAGAGAAAAGAAACTACAAACACACACACTTGAGAATTCCAGGAAATTACCCAAATGCTCAGATCCTTCCCTGGGGCAATGGCTTCCAATAGGAGTTTACGTGATAAATCCATGTGGCGAATACATTTAAAAAATAATAATCTGGCAGTCTCATGGAACAATAGAACACCCATTTTGGCTGCTTATTTTGAAAAGAGTCCTTAGTCAGAATGTGTGTGAAATAGGGTATCAGAAAGAAAACAGGACAAAGGAGTCCAGAATGACTAAGCCAGGCAAGACGGCTTATCCAGAAGTTGCTGACAATGTCACACACACTTTGGAAACCACTCGGAGCAAGGCTTACAAAGAGGGACACAAGCCAGTGTGGAAATGGATGATAAGTGGAGATCTGCAGCCATCAAGAGTGGGAGAAGAAGACGCAGCTACAAAGAGAGAAGGCTGCAAGTGACAGAGTCCAGCTGTGAATAAACGCATCCATAGGAACAGGATGTGCTATTGAGAGCCAGGAAGTGTTAGCTTTGGGTCACTGCCATTAACTGGCTTTCTGCCATCTCCGTAGCTTATGTGCTGCTAACAAACAAGGTCAACTCCCACAGCCAAGGTTGTGTTAGGGTTTTGTTTAAGAGAGAAAATCCACTGCAGATTCCAAGTGCAGTCCTGAAAAATATCATGTCTGAAACTAGAGTAAACACCAAAGGCTAAATTTTCAAAAACAAAAACGGAGGGCCAGCATTTGTGAGAAAGCCCATCCACACCCACACGCTGGCTGGCACCAGAGATGTGGGCATATCTTGCAGGGAAGTTGCTTCCAAAGTGAGAACTCACTGACAGCCGTCAGTGCTCTCACGCACAATCTTGCGTTTTCAGCTGCATCTTCTCTGAGTGCAAGATGCAAAAACTCTCCAGGTTTTCAAGAACTTTTTTTTTTTTAACACTTGAGTCATTTCTTTACCACAAGGGAAAAGTGTTCCCACAAGACAAGTGTCATTCAAGGAATAAGCCAAGAGGAGATATTTTTGAAAACATTAGGCATGTGCAAGAATCCTATTTCCAAAATCTCTTCTCTGTATTGAGAATCTCCATTTGCATGCCTGCAGTTTTCTAAGTGTGGCTTCAATGTTCCATTTAGAAAAACTTGCTGGAAGGGAGGGATAAAGAGTTTTGGAGTAACACACAGTTTGGGACTGAACACACTCAGTTCAGTCATTCAATCATGTCTGACTCTTTGCTACCCCATAGACTGCCACACGCTAAGCTTCCCTGTCCATCACCAACTCCCAGAGCCTATTCAAACTCATGTCCATCGCATCGGTGATGCCATCCAACCAACTCATCCTCTGTCATCCCCTTCTCTTCCCGCCTTTAATCTTTTCCAGCATCAGAGTCTTTTCCAACGAGTCTGTTCTTCACATCAGGTAGTCAAAGTATTGGAGTTTCAGCCTCAGCATCAGTCCTTCCAATGAATATTCAGGATTGATCTCCTTTAGGATTGACTGGTTGGATCTCCTTGCAGTCCAAGGGACTCTCAAGAGTCATCTCCAACACCACAGTTCAAAAGCATCAATTCTTTGGTGCTCAGCTTTCTTCACAGTCCAAAATCTCACACCCATACATGACTACTGGAAAAACTGTAGTTTTGACTAGACAAACTTTTGTTGGCAAAGTAATGTCTCTGCTTTTTAATATGTTGTCTAGGTTGGTCATAGCTTTTCTTCCAAGGAGCAAATATCTTTTAATTTTATGGCTGCGGTCATCATCTACAGTGACTTTGGAGTCCAAAAAAATAAAGCCTCTCACTGTTTCCTTTGTTTCCCCATCTATTTGCCATGAAGTGCTGGGACCAGATGCCATGATCTTACTTTTCTGAATGTTGACTTTTAGGCCAACATTTTCATTCTCCTCTTTCATTTTCATCAAGAGGCTCTTTAGTTCATATACAACTACTATTTCTGAAATAGATAATCTGCAAGGGTCTATTGAAAGCACAGTGAACTCTACTCAATATTTTGTAAATAACCTAAGATTATTTTATGACATATATATAGCTTACCTGGTAGCTCAACTTGTAAAGAATCCACCTGCAATGCAGGAGACCTGGGTTCGATCCCTGGGTTGGGAAGATCCCCTGGAGAAGGGAATGGCTAACAATTCCAGTATTCTGGCCTGGAGAATTCCAAGGACTGTCTAGTCCACGGGGTCGCAAAGAGTCAGACACAACTGAGTGACTTCCACTTTCACATATATATATATATATATATATATATGAGAGGGAAAGTGTTAGTCATTCAGTTGTCTCCAACTCCTTGGGACTGCATGGACTGTACCCACCCAGGCTCCTCTGTCCACGGGATTCTCCAGGCAAGAACACTGGAGTGGGTAGCCATTCCATTCTCCAAGAGATCTTTCTGACCCAAATATCAGACCTGAGTCTCTTGTTTTGCAGGCAGATTCTTCACTTTTACCATTAATATATATATTAACTGAATCACTTTGCTGTACACCTTAAACTAACACACATTGTCAATCAAGGATAAATCAATGTTAAAAAATAATTAATAAAAAATAAACTCACCAACTAATCATGTTTCCCCCCCCGCCACTACTATGGATAGACAAAAGAACAGGTCTAAACCTGAGGAATCAAGGCCATCCTGCCAAACCAAGGATGGTACAACATAAACCATCGTGTCTGGATTCTCAAATAGATATGAGCCTATAGCAAATTACTTTTCAGTTGTAAAGGAATAATTTGACAAAAGCAATGTAAGTAGTATAGTTCATTCCTTGGTTGAAGGAAAGGAGCAAAGAACTTGCCCTGAAGAAAAAAAAAGAAACCTCCCCAATTCTGGTTTTAGGAGCTGCTCTTCAGAACGATGGGGAAGAATGGACAGAGAGCATTGTTTTCTCTCTGTGTGTGGTGTATCTCACTCCTGGCTCCATATTTACTTGGAACAAATCTCATGTCTCATGGCTCCATGCTGAATCAACGTTTGCAGAATCACGACTGTGCTGTGCTTTCCTGGTTCAGAGAATAGACGCCCTAGGCATTGAGAAGGGGGTGGGCAGCACCCCTGACTCAGCAGGTGGCAGTTGGGGGGTGGAGCAGCTGAGGGGGGCCATGTGATGGAGGCTCCACATACCCAGGGTGAGAAACGCCCTCTGAAGCCCAGCCTTCTTTTCCAAGGGAAAGGCAGTCTTTGAAATACAGTGTCAGTGGAAGGTAGTCTCCTTAATAACAGCAGGAAATTATTTCCCCAGCATTTGGGGCTCTGATGATACCTACGACATCTCCTCCCAGTTCAGCAGGCTCCAATCCTCAGTTTGGATTACAAAAAGCTGATAGCAGGTCCAGGGCCTCATTATAACAAGACCCCAGGGCAGGGGAGAAAAGAGATTTCGCCAATCTCTAATAATCGTGTCAGCTGTAAAAACTGTGTTTGACTCCACCCTTTTTTATATTAAAGGTCTTATTGTGATGAAGAGGCATCTTTCTTTCTTCACTGTCGATTTCTTTCCAGCTCTAGAAGAAAAGACTTCCTGGTGTTGCTGCTAGCTCGAGGGGACCAGCGTCCTTAACCACAGGCCAGTCCAGCCCAGATTCTAAATGTTACTAGGCCGACCACCCTAGGGGGAGCGATTCTCTTCGCCACCAGACCCAGGCAGGGAATGGAGCTGGCAAGCGTCCATCTTGCAGTGTTGACTCATGCCTGAATCACAGCCAGGCTGGCAGGATGTTGTTTTGGGGAAGTTCGCAGGCCTGTCAAAAACCTGCTGTTGCCATTGGTTGATATTATGCAAGATTCCAAATGATATTTATTTATATTCCTTTTGGGTTTGTTTGTGTGTGTGTGTGTGTGTGTGTGTGTGTGTGTGTGTGTGTGTCTGTGTGTGTATTTCTTTCTCTCCCCCTCTCCACAGGCACTAGAGCTTCAAGTGACCAAAAAGGAAAAAAAACAAACAAATACACATTTAAGAGATAGGCAGGAGCCCAGTAAAAATAAAAAGGACCTTGCCCCCGGGCTTCCTTCGGCTTTCAGGTCAGAGCAGTGCCAAGCAATTTGCTCTAAAGCTCGAACCCCCTCTCCCCCTCCTCCAGATGGATGCAGTTGGAAAATGGGGCTGGTGAATGAGACAGAGCCCCTGTTCAGAATTCCACTGATGGCAGAGAGCAGCTCAGCTCTGTCCAAGCTTATTACTCTCCACGTTGGTAGAAATCTTTCTAACTTGTCGGACTGACAGTTTCTCACGTTGAACGAGTCACTTCCCTGGTGAAGTTGGGCTGAAGACGAAGAGGATTTCCTGTGTTCTGTGTCTGACTGGTGATGGGGGTGGGGGAGTGGAGGGGACAGTGGCCTCCCTGAGGAGACCTAAGCTTTTCCATCTGAGTTTCTCCCACTCCCTCCCGGAGTCCGTAGGAGTTTCACTGTAGAGCTGAGGAAATTCTCCCAACTGTACCATGTAGTGCAGAGAAGTTCCTTTGCAGAAACTTGGTAACTTGCAGAGAGAGTGTGAGTGAATTCATTTATGTGCCTAATTTAAGACACAATTGAGAGGCACAGTGTTCTGATGGAGCTCTGGCTGAGGAGGTAAGAAGCCTGAGTTCCATTCTTAGCTCAGATGATGGCTCAGCTTGGTGAAACCGAGGTTTGGCACTTTCCAGAAGAATTTGAACTCTACAGACAGTCAATTCAGGACAAAATTATATACAAACACAATAATGATCCCCATTATCGAGAGCTTTCATTGTTCTGATAAAACCCAAATTTCGTTGTTCTTTAATTCTTAGAGAAGTCCTAATGAAAAATGTTCTTTGAGTTGAATCTCTAGGGGGAAAAGGAGTTGTTTAGCATTCACTGTGCAACAGGGAAATTTCTCTGGGAGGTTTGTTAAAAGCAGATGTGGGGTTCGGGGGGCCACTCCCCCCGACCCTGGCAGTGGGGGGACAAGCAGGGTTCTTTCAAGTCCTGCCTAGGCCACTGGAAACAGCTGCATTTCTGCCTCGCTAGAAAAATGACCTTGGCCATCAGGTTGAGTGCTTGATGGTTGTTTCCGTCTGAAGAGCAGAGTCCAGGAAGATTTCAGATTTAGAAGACGAGACAGTCAATGCCCATAGTTCCACTGACCTGACACCCACCACACTCTGCTCGCTGGCTACAGTCTGCTTTCTCAGGCCTCCATGATGGCATAGAAATAGATCTCAGGTACAGATATAACCACACTGGACGTGTGTGCTCCTGCATGCTCAGTCGCTCAATTCAGTTCAGTCCAGTCGCTCAGTCGTGTCCGACTCTTTGCGACCCCGTGAATTGCAGCACGCCAGGCCTACCTGTCCATCACCAACTCCTGGAGTCCACCCAAACCCATGTCCATCGAGTCGGTGATGCCATCCAACCATCTCATCCTCTGTCATCCCCTTCTCCTCCTGCCCCCAATCTTTCCAAACATCAGGGTCTTATCAAATGAGTCAGCTCTTCGCATCAGGTGGCCAAACTACCAGAGTTTCAGCTTCAGCATCAGTCCTTCCCATGAACATCCAGGACTGATTTCCTTTAGGATGGACTGGTTGGATCTCCTTGCAGTCCAAGGGACTCTCAAGAGCCTTCTCCAACACCACAGTTCAAGAGCATCAATTCCTTGGCACTCAGCTTTCTTTATAGTCCAACTCACATCCGTACATGACCACTGGAAAAACCATAGCCTTGACTAGACGGACCTTTATTGGCACAGCAATGTCCCTGCTTTTCCATATGCTGTCTACGTTGGTCATAACTTTCCTTCCAAATAGCAAGCATCTTTTAATTTCATGGCTGCAATCACCATCTGCAGTGATTTTGGAGCCAGAAAAATAAAGTCAGCCACTGTTTCCACTGTTTCCCCATCTATTTGCCATGAAGTGATGGGACCAGATGCCATGATCTTAGTTTTCTGAATGTTGAGCTTTAAGCCAACTTTTCCACTCTCCTCTTTCACTTTCATCAGTCTTGTCCAACTCTGCAACCCCACGGATTGCAGCCCACCAGGCTCCTCTGTCCATGGAATTCTCCAGGCAAGAATACTGGAGTTGGTTTCCATTTCCTACTCCAGGGGATCTTCCCAACTCAGAGATCAAGCCCACATCTCCTGTGTCTTCTGCATTGGCAAGCAGATTCTTTACCATGAAGCCACCTGGGAAGCCCATTATAACCAAATTACAGAGCCTAATTTTCTCCTCAAAATAACGATTGCTTCATGAATTAATGCAATGTGCCAATAGACAATGCTATAATACAATAATGTTTCACTCAAAGTAGTCCTTCCCCCCTGGCACTATGAACATCTTTTGATTCCTTTTCCCCCAAGCATTTTAATTTTTTCAACTGTCAGAGAAATCTGTATTTGTATCCTGATTGACTTTATCACTGATAAGCAGTTTATTTGTGTTATAATTATCATTCAATAAATATTTGTCATTACCAACTATTGGTCATGCACCTTGTCAGGTATTTGGGATACAAAGATAAATGATTGTCCCTGTCCTTAAGAGCTGACAGTTGAGGTGGGAAAATAAATGGATTGGAGTAGGACTGGGGGACTACCCTGGTGGTCCAGTATTTTAAAGATCTGCCTTCCAACGCAGAGGACTAGGGTTTGATCCCTGGTCAGGGTACTAAGGAGAAGGAAGTGGCAACCCAGTCCAGTGCTCTTGCCTAGAGAACCCCGTGGACAGCGGAGGCTGGTGGGCTGCTGTCTATGGGGTCGCACAGAGTCGGACAGGACTGAAGCGACTTGGCGGCGGCGGCAGCAGCAGCAGGGAGCTAAGACCCCACAGGCTGCAGGGCAACTAAACCCAACCGCCGCACCTAGAGAGGAGCTCGCCACCACAGCGAGGGGCCCGTGCACTGCAGCTAAAGATCCCGTGTCCTGCGACTACGACCAAGAGTGAGTTAGTTAAGTAATTTTAAAAGGAACGGGACTGGGTCACAGGTGCTCTGATACAAACCTGTGTAGGCTTGGGGGAATGCAAAGGCAGGATAGGATGAGAAAGGAGTTGGGAGGGAGAAGTTAATGCAAAGATATTTTCTAGGTGGACACATAGCTATTTTCTAGGGTTTGGCTTCCTGAGCAAATTCAAAGTAGAGCATAGTTGAAGGTGTTTGGGGAATCTTGGTGGTTGGAGCCAAGGCGGGGGGGGGGGGGGGGGGAAGGGGGGAAAGGCAGAACTTTCCAAGTGGGCAAGGGCAGACCTCTGGAACTTTTCCAGATCTTACCATGTAGAGGATAGGAAATTTTGGAGGGATTTTAGCAAGAGGAGGGTCTGATTCAATGTGCAGAAAATGATTGATCTGGTCCCTGGATAGAGTTCGAGATAGAGTTTTAATGGACATTTACACTCAAGTACACATTCTCTTGGTGCTTTCCAGGTGGTTCACTGGGTAAAAGAATCTGCCTGAAATGCAAGAGACACAGGCAGACACAACTTTGATCCCTGGGTCGGGAAGATGCCCTGGAGGAGTAAATGGCAACCCCACTCCAGTGTTCTTGCCTGGGAAATCCCATGGACAGAGGAGCCTGGCGGGCTGCAGTCCACGGGTTGCACAGAGTCAGACCTGTGTGCATGCACACATTCTCTCTTCTTCTACTAATAAACTCTATTTTTCTTGAGGAACCAACTGTTTCCCATGCCCAGTTGACAGGGTTCATGTAGGCTAATCTGATTCCTCTCCTGGAGCAGTGGGCATCAATGTGGTGAGAATCAAGAAGAGCTGATCCCAAGACTTCTGCTAAAGCACCTAAGGAAGAGGCTGTCTCTGAACTGAGATTGTTAGAACAGACCCAAAACTCAGCTGGCAGCCCAATCCATGTTGGGTCACGCCTGAGAGCCTGCCTGAGACAGAACCACAGAGAAGAAAGTCAAGTGTAAGAATGAAGTCACGCCAAGCTCTAAAATCTTTTAGATCCTGAATTGAGTTGCTCTAAATCTTCTGACTTCTGTGTTATATAAGCCCCCTAGGGTGAGTTTTCTGTCACTTGTGACCAAATACTCCTAATTAATGCAGTGAGGCAAAGAGATCCATTAGAAGGCTAATGCAATAGTCCAGGTGAAAGATGAGAAGAAATTGAACTAAGGCAGTAGGAGCAGATGTGAAGAAAATAGTGGAAAAAGTGAATTACACTAAAGAGATAGAATCCCAAAATTTAGTGACTGGTTAAATGTAAGAGTGAGAAGAGGAAGGCATCTAAGATGATCCTCAGGTTTTTAATTTGACTGCCATAGCAGTAGCATTCAGCAATGAAGCAGGTATTTGAGATGAAAAGCTTTGAGGGAGAAGAGACTGAGTTTGATTTTTGGATGTGCTGAATTAGGTCCTCTGGAATATCCAGACCCAGGTGGAGATGTACACAGTTTGGATAATGATTCTGGAAGTCAGGAAGGAAGTCTGGATGATCTAGAGATATGAAATATCAAATGTGGTTCACAGATTCTCACAACTCATGACAGCGAAGACACACAAAGATCTTCAGATGCGAACAGTCAATGGATATGAATTAAAAAAAAATAGCTGTTCCCCAAAGACAGAACAATTTACATTTTTGGTAAGACAATTCTTGTTTGTGCAGAACTGTTCAGGATGTTGCTGAATTTTTCACATCCCCGACGTTCACCTTGCACCCTTCATTCAGCATGGCCGCTGGCGATGCCCCCACAGGGCTCCAAGACCTCCCCCTGGAGAGGCGGCGCTGCGCTCCACGCCGTGTGAGCCACTGTACCAGCCTGCGGGTCTGTATGCTGGCACGGGCCGCCGTCTTCTGCCACTGTAACATGCGCACAAATATAGGTGAGACAGCTTATTTGTAAACATAATTGAAAAGCTACACAATGAACCTAACTCTGATAAAGTAGGGGTGCTTCCTCACTGTGTCATCTTGCCTGTCTGTTCTGCTGTTCTCAGGATTTCCATCATCTCAGACTGCTCAGAGGTGGTCTCCAGCCCTTCTCCAGGCTTTCTCGTTCACTGTACCATCTGGAGTGCATCACTTTCAAATGCAGACATGGCCATGCATGTAAAAGTGCATGAGCCCTGTGTTACCAACTGCATCCTGACTTTGGGCTTTCAGGCGGGCATCTGTATGTTACCCACCTGTACCATCTCTAAGTTTGGGGAAATGGTTAATATCTTACAAAGCAAAACAATATGGCAGTATGCTTTGAGAGTGAGATTCTAGTAACGTGAAAGTCACCTGGAAATGAGCAGGTTTCTGTGTAATAACATACTTATGTGTTGAGAATGACATATAATGTGGGAATTATGTAAACCTCTGATGAAGATGAATATATAAAAGATATTACTGAAGTATACCATGATTGGCTCCTTGATTCAACGACTAATAGGTATCTCTCAGACTAAATTGAAAGCCTTCATTTTGGTGACAAGTCCTTTAATTTGCACACTGCCATGAATTAACTTGTATGTAAACATTGCAATTTGATGAATTAAATAAAATGCACCAAATGCATCATATTATATACACTTGCTCTTGGAGGAAGTGTCTTGAATAAATTAAGATTACTTTATAAATCAGAAACGGTGGGATGTTAATTTTTTTCTCCATTTCTATTGGGGTTAATGAGAGCCTGAGAGAAGAGCAAAAGTGACAGGGAGATAGAATCCGTCGGCATGCCGCACACCTCTGGGTTGGTAGTGGAAGAAGGGCCATTGCCAGTGTCATGTCTGCGCAGGCTACAGGACAGTTTTCAGGCCCAGAGCCTCTGTAATACAAAGAACACGAAGATAAAAAGAAAACCCTGACCCCATATGCCTCTAAATAACCTAATATCTGGTCAACTTCTCCTGCAGTTTTTACTTACTCACCAAATTGCGTCTCTTGTGTAAGTGGCTAGTTAAGACTTCCCTTCCCAGATCACTACCACTGAAATAGACACAACAGATGAACAAACAGAATGAACTAGAAAACCTCTTCTGTCCGCCGTATTGTACAGCGTGCTCTATAACGCTGTGGTCAAACGGGAGCTGAATCTACTCCAGATATAAAAAGGAAGAGAGGAAGAGTGAGAAAGAGTGAGACATGTGCTCTGGTTCTCAGTTTCCAGGTGGGGAGTTCTCCAAGTGCAGAGCCATTTACTAGAAGAGAGAATGGCTTGTAAGTGAGTAGTGGAGAGATCTGGCAACTCTTTGAGTCTGACATCTACTAAAGCATGAAAGAAAGCAAAAAAAAAAAGTAGGGATAAAAGATGTTTTTGATGCATGCTCAGCCATTTTCTTCAAAGAACTGTGCTTGGCTTTTTATTCCACGGTGTCATCTTCAAAGTCCCAGGACATGGTGCATTTGTCCTGGGCAGAATTTTATTCAGGAGAAGCTGCCACATGGTGATACTCTCATCAACATGGAAAGTTTCCTGTGAATTTACAAAGCAGCAATATTTTTAAATGTGCTTTATAACTAGACAAGTGGAATCAGGACCATTTTTGTGATACTCCATGGACCAAGGAAAATTATTTACTTATTATTTCAGTGAAAACTAGAATTCCAAATCTCATTCTTTTTATTCAGCAGTTAACTACAGGGATTATTCTTCCTATTTATTATTGAGAAAACTCAGCAATCAAAATCAAGGGACTTGCCCAAGATTATCCAATTAAGAAGTAGCAAAACAAGGATTAAGGCTAACTCCAAAGATAGCATTTTTTCTGATACAGTGCTTCCCTAATGCCAGTAGTTCTTCAACATGTTTCAGAATTACCTAGAAGGCTTGGTGAAAACACAGATTGCTGAGCCCAACACAGAGTTTCTTTCTCAGTAGGTCTGGATTGTGGTCAAAAAATTTGCATTTTGTTTTAATATTTATTTATTTGGCTGCACTGGGCCTTAGTTGCAGCAGGGTGTTAGTTGCAACACTTGGGATCTGATTCCTTTACCAGCATTGAACCCAGACCTTCTCCACTGGGAGAACAGAGTCTTAACCACTGGACCACCACAGAAGTCCCAAGAATCTGCATTGTTGACAAGATCCCCAGTGATGCTGATGCCTCTGGTCCAGAGATTGCACTGCACGTTGAGACATACTCACTCACTACCTATGTATGTTTTAGTCATCCCTTGGCTCTTTGAAAGTTGACCGCCCTTGAATCTGGAAAACAAAACTACTAACTACTATACCTGGCATCATTTTTTTTCAGTATATCCTGGAAACATAAGTAAAATGTGGGTTCACACTAAAGATAGAAAAATGCTTGATGATAAGGCATTACCAAAAATGCACGCCCCTCATAGTGCTCAGACTATGAAAGGCAATTGGACAAATAACATATGATATTGTTTATATGTGGGATTTAAAACATGACACAAATGAACTTATCTACAAAACCGAAAAGAGACTCACAGACATAGAGAACGGACTTGTGATTGCCAAGGGGGAGGGGAGACAGGGAGGGATGGATTAGGAGTTTGGGATTAGCAAATACAAACCATCATATTGCTATATAGAATGGATAAACAACAGAGTCTTACTGCATAGCCTGCTAAGTCGCTCAGTAGTGTCCAACTCTTTGCCATCCCAGGGGTTGTAGCTCACCAGGCTCCCCTGTCCATGGGACACCCCAGGCAAGAATAATGCAGTGGGTTGCCATTTCCTCCTCCAGGGAATCTTCCCAACCCAAGGACTGAACCTGCATCACCTGTGTCTCCTGCATCGGCCGGAGAATTCTTTACCAACTAGCGCCAATATCCAAAAGAATGTGAAAAAGAATTTATTTATATGGATAACTGAATCACCTTGATATACAGCAGAAATTACCAGAGTATTGTAAATCAACTATACTTCAATAAAATAAGTTTTTAAGAAAAGAAAGGTAATTGGATTTGTGAGTCTCAATGAAGTTGTTTCTTCAGAGAAGTCCCTTGGGGAATACATCTAGTTCCAAAGATAATGTTATTGAATATCCTTATGATAACAAATCTTTATCCTTTGAGGGGGGAAAAGCCCATGCCACTTAAAGTCTAACAAAGTAGGGAAACAATTAGAATAGAATATAGTATTTTGGATTTTTTAAAAGGCACATTATCTTGAATGCCCTTTAGACTAATCATGAATAAAATTCTGAAGGAAGAGGTTCAAACATTCACAGAGTTGTAGCAGATTTCCAATGTAACTGCTTTGTGTATGTGGAAGAATTTTGAATTAAACAACTATAAATTTCCTTCAAACACTGAAATACTGTACAATTCAATAGCAGGTTAGATGAGAAGTTCTTGGTTTTTTATTACTTTTTCATTGTCTACTGAAAGATCCACAAATTTCAAAAGAAATCAGTTTCATGAAACATTTTAAAGTAATCAGGTACTGCAGCTAAGTCACTTCAGTCGCGTCCGACTCTGTGCGACCCCAGAGACGGCAGCCCACCAGGCTCCCCCGTCCCTGGGATTCTCCGGGCAAGAACACTGGAGTGGGTTGCCATTTCCTTCTCCAATGCATGAAAGTGAAAAGTGAAAGTGAAGTCGCTCAGTCGTGTCTGAGTCTTAGTGACCCCATGGTCCGCAGCCTACCAGGCCCCTCCGTCCACGGGATTTTCCAGGCAAGAGTACTGGAGTGGGGTGTCATTGCCTTCTCTAATCAGGTACTGAAGTATAGCGTATGAAATGTAAATGAATTACAAGAGTGAAGGTCTGTGTATTTTCAGAATGAACACATTCATGTACTGAACGCAAGGCCAAGAAAAAGAACATTATCAGCATCCCTGGGGTCTCCACCTGTGTCGTCTGCCAGTCACAACTCCTCCTAAGAGAACCTCTTTCCTGGCATTGGTCACAGTTGATTAATTTTGCTTATTTTTGAACTTTCAGTACTCTTTTGTGTCTGGTTCACACCACTCAATATTACACTTAAGCATTTCATTCCAAATTGTTGGTGTTGCCATAATTGTTCACTCTTGGTGCAATATAGGATTCCATTGTATGGATATACCATAATTTCTTTATCCTCTGCTGTTAGAGCATATTTGAGTTGTTTCCAGTTTAAGGATATTATAAATGACACTTCTATGAATATCGGGGTGCCTGTCTTCTGATGTCCACCCCATATTTATCCCACCCAAGAACAGGGTCATCGGGTCGGCTTATGTTCAACTTAAGTAGATGCTGTCAAACAGTTTTCCAAAGAACTGGGTCAATTCACCTTCCCTTTAGCGATGTACAAGACAACACTGCACATCCTCGTCAGCATGCTGTCTGCATTCTTAAGTTGAGCTTTTTAAGGTGCGTGGTAATGTCTAGTAATTTCCATTTGCATTGCCCTGTTGACAAGAATCCAATTACCCTTTCACATGTTTACTGATATTCTTGGATATTCTCTGTTGTAAAGAGTCTCTTTAAAGTCCTTTTGCCCATTTTTCTACTGGTTTGTATTCCTTTTTCTTATTTACTTTCGGGAATTTCTAAATATATTTTTAATATGAATCCCATGTCAGATGTAGGCTTAGAAAACATCTCTCTCCTGCTTGCCTTTTCACTATCTTAGTAGTGACTCTTAATAATTAGAAGTTCTTAATGTTAATGTAGTCCAATTTATCCTGACTTTAAGACATTCCTTTTATTATTTGCATATGAACCCATAAATTTCTCTTCAAATAGGTTTTAACCCCATATTACAAAGTTTGATATGTCATATTGTATTATCATTTAGCTCATAATATTCTCTCACTTTCATTTTATTTCTTCTTTGGTCCATGAATTGTATAGAAGTATACTGCTTAATTTCAAAACTTTGGGGAATATTTTATTTGTTTTATTGTTGTTTTATTGTTACTTATTTCTGATTTAATTTCACTGTGGTCAGCAAGCGTATTTTTAACTGCCTCTATCTTTTAAAGCTGCTATGTCTTGCTTTACGCCCCAGAATGCAGTCAATTTCGGTTAAATGTACTTTGAAAGAATGTGGATTCTGTTCCATAGCTGTTTCCCATATATTCCATTTATATCAAGTAATTATGTACTTCAAATTTTTTATGTTTTCACTTATTTTTTCTGCTTTTTTATATCAGTTATAAAAGAATTGTTATTATGCTCTTTTCAGCATCTCCACCCTTTTTTTTCCTTTGTGCTTTAGTTAATATGTTTTTTATTGTCCTCTCTTCCAGTCTGCTAATCTTCTGTATCCATCTGATATTGAGTGCTTTATTACAGTTAGTGTACTTTTTAGTTCTCAAAATTCTACTTTATCCCTTTTAAAAGATTCTAATTATCTAGTGAAGTTTTCCATTTTGTAACCTGTTTTGTTAGACATACCAATCACAATTATTAAGAGAAAAATGTGTGAGTGATAAATTCAATAGCTTAGACACCTGTAAATATGTATCTGTTGTCTATTTCTCTTTTTGTTCCGTTTCTTATAACGACCCCTCACTTACAGGGATTTTTTTTTTTTTTTTGGCTCTGCCAGGTCATACCTGCAGCATACAGGGTCTGGTTCCCTGACCAGGGATCAAATCTGGGCTCCCTGAGTTGGGAGAGCAGAGTCTTAACCACTGGACCACCATCAGGGAAGTCCCTCTGTTGTTTCTTTATAAGAGTGGTGATTTCTTATTGAATGCCAAAAATTGTGATTAAAATATTGTAGAGGTGCAATGCTAGCTTCCTCCACAGTGAACTTACTCTGTCTTTTGCCAGGAAGTGAGCAGATGACTTTCACACTCTTTGGCAGTTTAGTCTATTTAGCCTTTATGGTGCCGTCAACTCAAAGGTTAGGGTATCGACTAGCTCCCACATTTTTGGCAGGTCATGCACTCCAATTTTTATCTCCTTAGCATCAGTGAAACTGCTAAACAAGAAAACTTTACTCTGCTTTCTGCTCAACTTCATAGCCTCTGACCCTGCCCAATTTATGAATCAGAAAATATGTCAAGCGGAAGACTGGTGCGAAGTGTGAACTTACCTCTCTGTACCTCCTTTCTCTCTGGGACCTTGGACCTTCAAGATCTAGCTACCTTAGCAGGCCCAGGCTTAAATTTGGCCATCCCGGCTCTTTGAGATTGCCTATAATTTGGCTTAGCAACTCAACCTCTTTCTCCAGCCAAAAAATCAGAAAAGTGCCCCAGGAGAAAATCAGCACACAAAATATTCAACTCACCACAGTAAACTGGTCTTTTCTCTCTATTGGCCCCTCAAGTCTTGGCTGTCTGGGCAGCTCCTAAGTATTTCAAATAACTGCTTTTGCTTAACCCCCTCTGACTTTGCTAGCTGTTGTCAGTGGAACCATCAGTTTTTATAAAGCACACCATCATATCCAGAAGCACAATCCTCAGCTTCCCAGAATACTTCTGCTATATAACATCCGCACGGCTTTCCATGCTAACTGCAACACCCCTACAGATGTGCTTACAGGATAATGCTCTCTATGTCTCTTCTGACAGCACTGGTACCCAAAACTGATTATGAAATAACTCTAACAAAGTAAACATAGTAAAGTTGAGCACTGGAACTTACATAAGGAAGCCGAGTTTCCTAAGAAGCAGTCATGTAAGTATGTCTTTGTGATCTACTGTAATGTTGAATCAAGGACACATGCAATCCTAGTCAATGGCAGCGCGTGGCAGCAGGTCCTAGATCCTGACCATTTCTGCCCAACGTGGGGATTCTTCTCCAGGGAATCTTACATAGACCTAAATCCTCTTAGGATAATACCGAGGTCTCAGGCCCTTCCTACACAAACGTCCTTCCTTTCTTCTCTCCTTTCACGAGTGTCAAACCTGCACTGCAGTCTGAAGGCTTTTCCTATCTGCCCCTAGCCCTTCTTCCTCTATCCTTCGGAAGTGTTACCCCCAAAAAGCTTTTGTACTTCTGACCCACCTCAGTGTCTGCTTCCTAGGGGACTTGAACTGACACACACTCACAGAAATCCCATTCTTTTAGATATGTCTCCTTAGCTTATTCATGATGATTGAAGAAGTAGAAAACTTTTTGGTTGTAATTCCCCCTAGATTTTAACATACAAAATATGGCGAGATTCATGTCACTTTTCTGATAACCCAACAGTGAGCACTTCTCAGATATTAACATCTCTTTTCCATATAGTTGATTGTGTTGTTGTTGCTGTTGTTTGGGGGAGTAAACATTTATCAATTTATTCTTCCCTTTATTTTTTCATTAAAAAAAGAAATCTTATTGAGTGTCTAACACATACCAGATACTTAGAAGCCCTAAGAGTAGAAGACAAAACTTACCATCTAGCAGGTCATGTTCAAGCCCTTTCTGACGTCTCTCTGACCCATCAGATAGTCTCCTCTATCATTTCCTATTCATGTTGCAGTTCTTGTCATCCTGAGGTTTTAGACTGTAATAGGCTGGCTGTCTGCTTGCTATTCGTGGCCCGATTATAGCCATGTTTCAGAACAAGCACCTAGGGCACTTTGGGTTAAGCTATGTAGGTGGCTCTGGAAGGTTGGGCGTCACTTCTTTCTACTATCAGACAGCATCTACGCAGCACTGTGCTCCTTTGCCCTGATGAGTCTGACATGAATTACAGTCAGGGCAGCAGGGCGCTATGGCTAAAAGAGAAATTATAACACAACTGCTCTAACAGAAAATCTCAGGAAAAGCCTTGCCAGTAAGTAGGACTTAAAGGGAAGAAACGTCAGGCAGCTACCACAAAGCTGATCATCTCCCAAGGACTTGTGTTTCCCCAGGAAGTATGGCCAGGGAGCAGACTCCTGATGGCCCGTGGGAAACCCATAATGACTTCCTGGTTCCCTTCCATTATGCAGAAGGGAAGAATAATATGGCTCTCATTTCAGAAAACACTTTTCTCAGTCATTCTCCTCAAATCCATGGAAGTCAGGCTGAACAGTTTCATTATCATTATGTGGCAGAAAGGGAAAATTGGTCTGTGAATAAAAGCCGGCTCGAAGGCAGTCATGAGCACAAATGGGGCAGTGACAGAATTGCAAAGAGAGTGATATTATTCTAACACATTGTACATCTCCGGGCTTGCCAGTCCCTTCCGGGGTCTCACAGCCAACTCCAGACTTGCTGAATAATTTTAAAGAAAAAGCTCTGCCTTGACAGCTTGAGCAAGATGAGCTTTCATTCCTTCACAGTGTCTGACACCAAAGTTCCAATTTTGATTGGCTTACATGGATCAGTAATTTTCTTCCATCTGAACAGGGACCCCACACTGAAGTCTGCTAAATAGTATGCGGTAAAGTGCGCAATGAAATATGAGTACAACAAACTCCAAGGAGAAGATTGAAAATATAACCGACAAGCTGAAGGATCTCAAGATAAGGAACTGAAATGCCTCAAAGAAATGATTACAGAAGGGCTACGTGTTCAGAAGACAAGCACAGTTTAAAGCTCACCGATTCATTTTCCCAGTCCAAAAAGGACAATATATCAGGCATATTCCAGCTGCTAAAGATGAGATGATACTGAAGCAATTTTTGCCATCTTAATTACAGTGAGTTCTTTCTTTCTGGCCTTACATCCCTCTGTGGATGAGTCAATGCTTCTTCTTCCATTTAAATTCAGTATGAAATTTATGGTTGAGTTAGATAAGAAAAATGTGCAGTATTTGTCTATGTTGATTTCCCACTGGTGTTTGCCGTTTCTGGAGGGGGTGTGTGTGTGAAGGAGCATTCCTGACCAAACTGTGAGGTAACCCTTTGTAGTACCATTTACCATCCCTTTTGCGCACTCTTCTGGGGAAATACCCACATGTTCCCACCCCAGGGAACCAATTCTATGTACCCTTCTTACTCTCCCTTGCCTGTCATCCTCGACCTGCTGAGGTGTTATTTCTACCAAGCTGTCAGAACAGAACATGGCATTTTGGCCTCCAAACCTTGGCTTAACTCCTGCTCTGCCTAGAATTCCCTCCCCACCCTTCCCCATCTGTTTAATTTCTGCCTTTTCTTAAAGCCACACATATTGGTTTGGACTCTTTAGATCAGAAGCAGCCAAAATCATACTCAGCTTAGGCCAAAAGGGTATTTCTTGAACATGAGTATCCAAGCCACGGCAGAGTAGAATCTAGGTAGCCACAGGATGTCTGGAACTGGACTCTCAAATGCTGTCTAGACCTACTAACTGTTTTCTTTGTTTGATTTCTTTAAGAATTTGGCTAGCTTCTTTTCAAGGGGCTTTTATACAGCGTGGGAAATGTGGTCTTCCGTGGCTCTATTCTTCCCAGCTTTGCCAACAGAGAATAACTGTTCCCTTTCCTTGGGTCAAATTTTTAAATTCTCTAGAAGGAGACTGGGTGGTCTAAGTTTGGTCACTGATACATATTCATGTGCATGGGAACAAGTCTGTACAGCTTTCAGCCCTTTTTAGGGCTACGTGGTTGGAAAGATTAGAGAGAGAATGCTCTGAAAGAATTTCCTAAAAAGATGGAGCTTTTTACTTCCAGAAGAAAACTACGATCGGTGAACCAAAAAATCCTCCTGTGTGGCGTTGAGCTCCACCTCAAACCCAGTAGCAGCCTCGTGTACTTGGGTAAATCACTTGTACTTTCTTACCCCCACTCTCTTCATCTATACAATTAGGAAGTTGGGTTGAAATGTTTTCAGCATCCTTTAACTTTAAAATTTTATAATTCTGTGTTTCAAAGTCCCTGTAAATGATCTCAAGGATCTTGAATTACTATCCCCTTGGGTTGGACAGATTTCCTTGGAGGAGGAAATGCAACCCACTTCAGTATTCTTGCCTGGAGAATTCTATGGACAGAGTAGCCTGGCAGGCTACAGTCCATGGGTTCACAAAGGGCAACTAACACTTGAACACTAACACTTTTTCTCTGAATCTGCTGATATAATTTTTATGGACTGTATAAAACTAGTTTAGATTGAAATTTATAATAAGCTTGAGTTAATTATTTGGAGTGCTTATTTAGAATATTGAGAATGTTGAATCAATGTGACTACTGAAAAACAAGTTAAAGAATTATTTAGAGAATCTATGGAAGCAATGTGTGTTTGTGCGTGCTCAGTCGTGTCTGACTCTTTGCAACACCATGGACTGCAGCCCATCAGGCTCCTCTGTCCATGGGATTCTCCAGGCAGGAATATTGAAGAAGGTTGCCATTTTCTCCTCCAGAGGATCTTCCTGACCCAGGGATTGAACCCACATCTCCACCTACATTGGCAGGTGTATTCTGTTTACCACTGAGCTACCTGGGGTTAAATAAAAGCAACTATTAGTAATATAAAGTTGCCATTATGAAAGGAAGAAGGAGTTAGAAAAAAAGAAATTATTCTTGTGATCACAAGGTAAAATAGCGACTCAGCCCAGGTATTAAATCTCCCTTCAAATCATCACCATATTCAGATTGGAATAACGAGTGGAATGGAGAGGATAAGAATATGAAAGAAATTTCATGGCAATTCATGGAAATGGACAAATTAAAAATTAGACCATCTATGAGGCACAAACTCCAAGGAATTTTAGCTAGACATATTACATATAGAAAGAGAATTTTGAAAGATATTAAGATACATTCCTGAGAAAGCAATGTTAAATTGTAAGGAAAAAAAGAAGAGATATCAGAAAATTCCCCACAAATATGTGTTAATAGGATTTTCGCTAAAAGCAAGTATAAAACAAGAGAGAAATAGAAGCCAATTCTTTTGAACTTATTTCAACAATTCTGATCAACAATACTTAGTTGTATTACCTTCACAGGCCATTGAATATAATTGGTGGAAGCTAATAAGAGGTGCTTCTTAATGCAACAAGGTTATCCTGTGAAGGAGCAGCTAGTGGAACTAGGATACAGGCAGACATTCTTTTCCTGAGTATCAGAAGCAACACCTCAGACAAAATTGAAAACTAGATGCAATAAGCAAGTCCCCAGTGCACTAGCCTCACTGACAGAGAAACTAGGCGAAGATAAATTTATCTTTTGAAAATGCAGAGAAAGTGGAATTAGAGACTTAAAATGCCAAAAAGAACATAATAGATACTGTGGACACTGAACAGCAATCAGAAAACAGGTACAAGTGCTCGTGAAACTCCACCAGGAAAAAAAAGAACAAAACAAGGATTAGAAGTATGATAAAAGCAAACTTAGCTAAGGTGAAGAAAATTTAATTTAAAGCTGAAATAATTCTTAAAGTACCAAGCAAAATCAGTGAAATGGGGATCACATTTAGACATATTCTGGTAGATAGTTGAACAAAAGAGAGAAAAAAGTCTACAATTGTCCAAGATAAAGGTGACCAACAAAAGGAAAAAATGTCTTTTTTCTTTCAGATTTCTCTCCTACCACATAAGATGAAGGAAATTTTGCTATAGTAAAAAGCCGTAGCCATGAATTCTAGATCCAAATCTACATCTAAATAGGAAAAAAGAACTGTATGTATAAAGAAAACAGACATTTTCAAACGTGCAAGTGTCAGAAATTTATAACTTGCAATTGAAAAAATCCAAGAAAAGAGGAAGCACTAAAAATAAGATTCCTGAAATGAACAAAATAAGTTCCAGGTAGCTGTTGTTGTTTGGAAAATATTGTTATTTGGGAAATATGGTAAAAAAATTCAAATAGCACAAATGATTTTTTAATACCAAGATACATTTTAAATTGTTAATATATTAATACCAATAATGAAGCAGGCAAAAATCTTAAGGTATGCTACCTCAAAGCAAGACGTGACAATGAGAAAGTGGGATCAAGACAAACTCATTGAATAATATACTAAAATTGGTGAATTTTGTTATATATAATTTACAGGTAAATAGATCTGAATACATATTCAAGCATACACATACAGGTATAAATACACATATATAACAGAGAATATTATGCACAACTTCATGCAAGTAAGTCCACTTATTTAGAAGTAATAGACACTTTTTTGGGAAAACACAACTTTGCAAATTTGACAGAAGTAGAAATAGAAAGCAAAATTTGTCATATACCTACTAAAGTAATTGAATCTGTAATTTAAAACTTTCCCGTGAAGCATTTGGCAAAATTCATTACTAATTCATTATAAAAATTTTAATGAACTAGGAAAAAGTAAACTTCAATAATCTGATTTTAAAGTATTTTTAAAAGTCAAACAATCAAAATCATATTAAACAGTGAAATTTGACATCTCTCTGAGATAAGGAACGAGACAATGATGCCTAGAACTAGCACTTCTATTCAATATTGTATTGAAGAACCAAGCCAGTGCCAAGGGCCAGAAAAATAAGCATAGGATTTAAGGATGAAAAAGGAAAAGAGTCATCTATTCAAAGTCATATATAGATCAATTGTGTGAATTCAAAGTAACTTCAGTTTTGTAAGTTCATTTGTATCATTTCCTTTTATATTCCATATATAAGAAATACCGTATGATATTTCTCCTTACTGTCTTACTTACTGCACTCAATCTGATGCTCTCTAGGCCCATCCACGTTGCTGTGAATGGCATTATTTCATTCTTTTTAATGGCTGAGTGATACTCCTCTGTATGTAAGTACCACATCATCTTTACCCATTCCTCTGTCAATGGACGTCTTGCTTACTTACAAAACAGAAAGAGACTCACAGAAAACAAACCTACAATTGCCAGGGGGAAGGGACAGTTAGAGAGTTTCGGATGGTCATGTACACAGTGCTATATTTAACATGGATCACCAGCCAGGACCTATTGTATAGCACATGGAACTCTGCTCAAAGTTATGTGACAGCCTGGATGGGAGAAGGCTTGGGGTAGAATGGATAAGGTATATGTATGGCTGAGTCCCTTCGATGTTCATCTGAAACTATCACAACATTGTTAACTGGTTATACTCCAATACCAAAAAAAAAAAAAAGCAAATTCAGCAAAATTGCTGGATACAAAGTCAATATACAAAAATTAATTTTATTTCTATATATCAACATAAAACAATAAGAAAATTATATTTGAGAAACAATTGATGATAGTATCAAATAAAAACATCAAATACCAGTAATACATATAACAAAAAACATGCAAGATTCCTACCCAAAAAACTAAAAACCTTTATTGGGAAAAGGTGAGAAAACCTAAACAAATGGACAGATATATTATATTCGTGAATTGGAAGATTGTGTATGGTAAAACTATGATTTTTCTTCAAATTAAACTGTGCATTCAATTCAATCATAATAAAAAATCTCAACTGGGCTTTTAGTATTGCTGTTGTTATTTCTTTTTTCCTATTTCCTACTCTTTATCTCATCCTTTGAAAATTTCAATATTTATGGGTACATAATATATAAACCTAGCAATAATGTGACTATGGTTTATGAGTACATTAACCCACAAATTCTGGAACATTTCCCAGAGGGGAGACAGCCCCTCATCCCAGTCGGCTGCGCCCAGGAACTCACAGTTAATAGGTGTCCAATAGCATTCTGTGCTTGAAACTGTGCGGGGAGTTCAGTTTCAGGGAGGGGTGAGGGGGGTTCTTCCTGTTTCAGGAGGTATGCTACAGCCCCTCCGGGGGCCCAGGCCTGCCTGTGACCTGCAGTTATTTCTAATTGACAACGTAATTCTAAGCTGTACATGGACTTCTGAAGATCCAAGAATAGTTAAGGCATTCTCAAAGAACTAGTGTGGAAGCCGTCAAGGTTCATTATAAAGCTTCGGTCACCGCTCGTGTGCATGCTGAGTTGTTTTAGTCGTGTCTAACTCCTCGGGACCCCGTGGACTGTAGCCCGCCAGGCTCCTCTGTCCATAGGATTCTCCAGGCAAGAATCCTGGAGTGGGTTTCTGTGCCTTCCTCCAGAGCATCTTTCCCACCCAGGGATAGAACCGGAGTCTCTTACAATTTCTACAGTGGCAGGTGGATTCTTCACCTGTAGTGCCACCTGGGAAGCCCGTGGGGTATGGAAATAGGCCACAGGAACAAAATAGAGACCATAGAAATGAACCCACAGTTTTATGGTCATTTAATTTATGATAAAAGTAACACTGCATGAAAGAAAGGTATCTTCAATGTAGAGAAAAACAAGCAAATCATGACCTCACACCATGTTTAAAAACCAATAAATATTATTCCCAGATAAAAACAAGATCTAAATGTAAAATTTTTTTAAAGTTTTCAGATTATTTTTTTGGAGTATAACATTATGGCTTGGAATAAGCAAAGTTTTTTATAATAACATGAAAAACTGTAGCAATAAAGGAGATGATTGAAAATTGTAAATATGAAAATTTTGATTCACCTATAAAAGAGTAAAAAACAAGTCAAGATATAGATGACAAATGACTCCCATCCAAAATATATTAAAATTCCTAACAATAAGTTTTAAAATATTTCCAAATAGAAAAAAGGCAAAATATTTGAACAAGCACTTAACAAAAGAAAATATCTAAGTAGCCATAAATATATATATTTTTAAAAGTGTTCTGCCTTTTCAATGCCATAATAATACAAATTACCACAATGAAATGCTAACATACTTGGCATAATGATTAAAATTACCTAGAGCTGGGACATCCCTGGTGGTCCAGCAGTTGAGACTATATCTTTCCACTGCATGTGGTGCACGTTATATCCCTGGTCAGGGAACTAGACCTCACATGCCTCTTGGCTTGACCAAAAGATTAAGAAAAGAAATTAGCAAGTGTTGACAAGGACATGCAGCAACTGGAAATCACATACATCACTCCTAACAGCTGTGAACTGGTAACAAAACTTGGGAAAACTTTCCTGGCATTATCTCCTAAAGCTGAACACATACATACCCTGCGACCCAGCAACTCGACTCCTTAGTGTAAAGCTAACCAAGATGCATACATATTGTCTCCAAAAGACATGTATGAAAAAGTTCATGACAACACTGTAATAGCCCCAACTGGAAATAAACCAAAAGTCCATTCACAGTCAAAAGAAAATATAAACGGTGGTGTTGTCAATGAAATATAATTAAAAAAATGAACACTACCCACAACGACAGCATGGAGAAACCTCATAAATACGATGCTGCACAACAGAAGCAAACTTAAAAGAATGCAAAGTGCATGGTTTGCTCACATCCGGTGCGAAAATGGTCAAAATTAATGGGTAGTGGAGAAGTCAGGAAAGTGGTCATTCAGGGCTGGGAACTAGTAGTTCAGGGGGAAGTTCGTGGGAGACCTCCAAAGGGTTGGTGATAGTCTCATTTCTGTTCTGCATGGTGGTTCACCAGATGGATTGACTTCATGAAAAATTAACTGAATGGCACGCTGACGATTGGCGTACTTGTTACATACAACAATAAAAAATTAAAGTCGGTCGATAAAAAATTGTAGTATCATGTCAGTTTCAAGGACAAAATGATGATGTGTATATAAGAAAAAGCCAAAATGTAGTTGTTCCTGGGTATTAAAATACCTAAGAATTAATTACTTTGGAATTAATTGCTTTAGACTTAATTTGCATAGTACTAGCTTTTTCTTTTCACTTTATTTTTTGTGTTGTTCTCTATTTCCAGTTTTTCCACAGTGCCCAGGAATCACTTTTCTATTTTAAAAGAAAAATAAAAGTACTTTAAGTACAAGAAAAAGGCCTTCTCAGGCTTGACCCATCAGATGGCTTGACCAGGAAGGCTGTAGTGAACAGATGGATCTGTGAAAGAAAGTGCTTGCTTAGAAAATTATTGAGCTGAGCAGGAATGACTGATGAGCAAATAAAAAATGAATCCCACCAGATAAGTATGAAGCATTGTACTTTAGGTTAAACTCAGTGAGAAATGAGAACACCTCATCTTTCAGAGGCTCTTCATGGCTTCAGTGTACTTTCATGTCCGTTTTCTAATGTTAGCCTTGCAAAATTCTGAGAAATAACTGGGACAAGTCTATTACCATCATTTTGTGAATAAGAAGTGAGTCCTAGAGAGATAAAGCAACATGCCGAAACCTAGAACTGGGTAAGTGACTGATGGAAAATAATAGTGACCTGGAAATTTTTGTCCCAGTTAGGTTGCCTTTTATGAGAAATGGTGATCAAAACTTTTGATTATTCAAATTTACTCAAAATATATCTCTCAAGTAACCAATCCAAAAAATTACTGAAAAACCAATTCTACACCAAAAAAAGCAGTAAGTAATCATTTAAAAGCAATAAATAGTAACAAGAATTCAGGCATTGAAAAGTATATGAAAGGATACACATCAGCCTTAAAACCAAATAAACTTATGGAGCTAAATATAAATAATGATAATAAATATTTCCATATTGAAAGTAGAAAATGTTTTAAAATCTTGATGTCTTGTATTTCTAAGTATATAATAATCTAAGTGCACAGTCACTAATGTAATTAATATTGGTAAGTGTTCAACATATCAAGAAATTAAAATTTATTCTGTTATTTTTAAACTTTGAAAATTAAAGTTCTTCTTATAGGTATTTTTTAAAACTTTAAAAATCACCAACAGAACTTGAAATACAATGCCCTCCTTGTTGTCTTCGTAAAGGAGCTAAAAGCAAAGCAAGTGAAAAAGGCACCAGGAAACATAAAAGAAGGTGACAGGAATAAGGAGTGATTCACCGGGATCAATACAAACGACATAAACACTGATTTAAAAACAAAAATTCTAAGATTCTGTTAGAAAATGAATTCTACCAGATGATTCTTACAAAAAGCTCAAAACCTAAGGGTGGAATTTTTAAAAAGTTCTAAGTGGGTTTATATCACACACAAAGAAAGAAAACTGTAGAGTAATAAATACCAGGTTAAGTAGAAGGGGACGACAGAGGACGAGATGTTTGGACATGAGTCTGAGCAAGCCCTGGGAGATGATGAATGACTGGGGAGCCTGGCCTGCTGCGGTCCATGGGGTCTCAGAGCTGGACATGATGAGTGACCGAACAGCAAGAGATCCAAAGACACTGAATGTGTTAGAAGAGAATTGTTTTATAATGAATTATCTTCACAATAAATATATAGCAATTTAAAATACATAAAATGAATCAAGAAGTATATAAAATAAAAACTTTTTGGTAAGATTGTCAGGGAGGCAACTATAGTGAAAGGTTTAATTCAGCAGTCTGTCTCTTACGGGTTAAAGTGGATAAAAAATAAGGAATGAAACTTTATATAATTTAAATACTAGCCTAGAATTAATAGATCTATATTATGTGTTCCCTACAGGTAATATTTCATCTTTTTAACTGTCTATGGATCACTTACAAAAATTGACTACAAACACAGTTTTTTAATTCAAAAGTAGGCATTCTATGACCCACATATCCTGGAAGTCAGACCAGGCAATATGTCGACAGCCAGTAGGTAACAAATGCTTAAGCCAAAAATCTCAAACAGCCTGAACATTAAAAAAAAACTCTGTCCTAAATAAATAATGGGTCAACAAGGACATCAAAAGTAAAATCACAGACTCTTTTTAAAATAGTAAAGTTGAAAACATAGTCTTCCAGAATTTTGGAAATGGGGCAAGAGCTGTACTTATTTCTTTAAATACTTTTTCTCTTTCCAATAAAGGGGTAAACAGTTTTTTTAATCTTCATCTTTCTGATTATGTTCTCTTAGTTGATGAGATTTAAACTCAGTCATCTAATAGTCCCTTTTAAAAGTTGAAAACTGAGACCAATTTCTCTTAGGATATTTGAACCCACAACTGGTTGGAAGAACCAACTGGACTTTTGCAGGTGCTGGAGATGACCCTGTAGAGAGTTTGTGTCCAGTGACTGGAAGAGTCATTCCTAATAACACCATCCTGTGTCCCTTGCATGGGTTTCTTTGCTGGTTGCAAAATGTGCGAGTGATACTCGCCTTTCTAGAAATGACCTTGGATGACATCGTCAGGGTGATGGCAGAGAGGCCAGGAGAAAGGGAGAATTCTCTAGCTGAGGCAAATTCAACGCTGCTGCTACCAGATTAAGGTACGCATCAGGGCCACAGTGTCCCGTGGGGTACCGCTCTGGCCAGGCAGCGATAACACACAGCGGGCAGAGAGGGGAGATGGCACAGCCAGCTGGGCGGCCCTGATAGCTGCGCAAGTCAGCTGTGGCGTGTGGCCACCCATTGACAGACAGCACGGTCCTGTAACGAAATCCACTAAGTACAATGATAAACAAGCTTCACCTGCTCCGTTTCAAAAGCAGAGTTAAGAAATCTGAATCTGAGAGACTCACACTCCATTGAAGGCAATAACCTCAGTATCAGACTGGGCCAAATTTTCTCCATACGATTTGGAATGAGAAAAACACTTCGGCTTCCAGAGCATCTAGCATCCCTATGCTTGCTAAAAATCTGTAAAACGCACCACCATTTCCATAGTGATCACAGCAAGTAGGCCCCTGACTCCAAAAAGCTCCCAGCAGATACCCATGGTTCTCTCCAAGCGACAGCTCAGCATTATTTCCTGGTGTGTAGGACTGAGAGATTTGCAGAGCAGAAAACAGTCTGATCATATTCCTTAAATGTAAGCTGCCTTAACATATGACATCATTTACATGTGAAATTTCATTTTTAAAAAATCACAAATGAATTTATTTACAAAACAGAAACAGACTTAGAGATATCAGAAGCAAACATGTGGTTACCGAAGGGGAAACATGGGGAGGCCTAAACCAGGAGCTTGTGATGAACACACACACACCACAGTATGTAAAATGATAGCCAACAAGACCTCCTGCACAGCTCAGGGGCCTCTACTCAATACTCCACAATAACCAGTGTGGAAGAGCCATCTGAAAAAAAGTGGATGCATGTATATGTGGAACTGAATCATTGTGCTGTGTACCTGGAACGAACACAACACTGTAAATCACGTACACGCCAGTAAAATTAAAATATTTTTTAACTGTGACTTACCTCGGAAAGATGCCAGAAACCAAAATAATATTACGGCGAAATACCTCTGGTTATTTAACAGACAGATGATAAGTACAGTGATGATGAATCTACAGTTTACAAAGTGCCTCCAAATGTTTAGGATGGAAATCGGTGCCCCTTCATTGGGAAGACAGAGTTGGAGGGCAGGCGGGATGGTGCAGAAACACCTAGTTTGCGGTCCAAACATTTAACCAAGATTCTACCCTTTCAAACCTCGTTTATTACCTGAAAGTGAAAGTGAAAGATGCTCATTGTGTCTGACTCTCTGTGACTCCGTGGACTATACAGTCCGTGGAGTTCTCCGGGCCAGAATACTAGAGAGAGTAGCCTTTCCCTTCTCCAGGGCATCTTTCCAACCCAGGGATTGAACCCAGGTCTCCTGCATTGCATTTGGATTCTTTACCAGCTGAGCCACAAGGGAAGCCTGAGAATACTGGAGTGGGAAGCCTATCCCTTCTCCAGCGAATCTTCCCAACCCAGAATTGAACCAGGGTCTCCTGTGTTGCAGGCTGATTCTTTACCAAGGGAGCTATCAGGGAAGCTAGTGCTGCTCAAATACAAAACCAAATAAAATCTTAGTTTCCTGTCTAGTTTTCTTTCCTCTTAGCAAGCTCTCTCCCATTTACATAAAAAATATATAATTTGCCATTGGTAAACCACTGTCATTGGTAAATAGTGTGACATAATGCCTTGGGTTTTCTATCCTTTTTATCCTTGACTTTTATTGTTGATGTGAACAGCAAATTATGCAATTCCATTACCTCCCTTGGAGACAAGTGTTCTGACTCATCCACATTACTTTGCTGAGTCCACTGGGAATAAAGGCACATTTCTGAGGTGATTAGCTGAAGTCAGGGGGTCTGAATTTGACCTTGGAGCAGTTTTTCTCCCAAGAAAAGTCAATGAGCTGATGTTGGCCCCAGATGAAGACTCTGAGCCTGTGGATTTCTACAGTTGTCTTCTGACTTGTAATTCTTTTCATCGCTTTAAAAAAAAATTTACGATTAAAATCCTGTAGAAAGTGGTTTATGGCTCATTAAGCTGAAGATTGTAAAATTATATTGCAAAGTAAGGCAACTATGGCTGAATCAGTTTTATATATTTTCATGGTATTGAGAGAAAATATATTTTATGTTATGAATTCTCAGAGACGGCCGCATTATCTAGTAATAGCCATATGGACCTCTATAACTTAGTTGTGAAAAGTACTGGACTACTGGAATGTATTGTCTTCCACTGTCACTTTAAATTTACTCTCTAAAGAGTTTTGCCTTGATTATCACTGGGAGGCACCCCATGATTTTTCTGTTTCCTTCTAAAAATAATTTCATTAAAGTATTATTTGTACACTGTAAAAAGACTCATTGTGAATGTACAGTTCAATGATACTGTTAATAAGTCTTAGTGAGTTATACTTATATCATGACAATCTAATTTTAGAACATTTCCATGACTCTCCCAGAATTCCTTCAAGCCCATCTGCAGTGGATTTCTGGTCCCTCCCCAGCCCCAGGAATCACCCAGCTTCTGTTTGTCTCTATACATTTGCTGTTGCTGAATGCTTTATATAAATGGCATTGTACAATTTATTGTCTTTTTTCTGGCTTTTTTCACTTATCATAATGCTTATGAAACTCATCCATGTTGTAGCATGTGTCCATATTTCATTCCTTCTTTATTACTAAACAGTATTTTGTTCTATGGATATGCCACAGTCCTGTTTATTCACTGGACAATCACTAGACAGTGAGTTGTTCTCATTTTGTTCTACTATTAACAACAATGTCATGAACAGCCATGTACAAGACTTTGTGCATGCATGCTCAGTTGTGCCTGACACTTTGCGACCCCATGGACTATAGTTTGTGAGGCTTCTCTGTCCGTGGAATTCTCCAGGCCAGAATAGTTGAGTGGGTTGCTAGTTTCTTCTCCAGTACAAGTCTTTATATGTACATAAATTTGCATCATCAACTGGCCAAAAATAGAAGGTTAGATTTTGATCCCTTAATTCTGTCTCATTGATGTATATACCTATTTTTCCACCAATACCAAACTGTCATGATTACTGTAGCTTTAAAATGTTAAGTTTTGAAATTGGGTTATGTAAGTCTTCCAACTTTGTTCTGTCCTAAAATTGGTTTATAAAAAAAAAAGTTGAAGCTCGAGTACTTTGGCCACCTGATGCAAAGAGCCAACTCATTGGAAAAGACCTGATGCTGGGAAAGATTGAAGGCAGGAGAAGGGGACAACAGAGGATGAAATGATTAGATGGCATCACCACCTCTATGGACATGGGTTTGATCACACTCTGAAAGATGGTGAAGGACAGGGAAGCCTGGTGTGCTGCAGTCCATGGGGTCTTAGAGTTGGACATGGCTGAGTGACTGAACAAGAACAAAAAAATTTGGTTTGCCCAATCTGGGCTCCTTGCATTTCCATATAAATTATTACATCAGTATGTCAGTCAGAGTTCAACAAGAGAAGGAGAACCAGAAGGACAGATACATATTAAGAGATTTAGTATGAGAAATTGGCTTATGGAATTGTGGGGGCTGACTAAGCAAATCTGAAACAATAGGCAAGCAGGCGGGAAAGTCAGCCTAGAATTCAGGGACATGGCCTGAAGCTTCTGTCTGCAGGTAAAATTTCTTCTTTTTCTCAAGAAAACATCAGCCCTGATTTTAAGGCCTCCAGCTAACTGAATCAAGCCCATCAAGAGTATCCATCATAATCTTTCATAAAATCAAGTGATTAAGACATTAAATACATCTCCAAATTTTCTTCATAGCAACATCTAAATTAGTGTTCTATTTGAAACGCTGGAGATTATAGACTGAAGTGACTTAGCACACACATATACGTAGCACATAGACGAGCAATGTTAATACATAAGAAAAAAACCCACAGCCAACCATCTGGTCGGCAATGTCTATAATAAAAGTCTGCTGGGATTTTGAACCAATTGTGTGGCTTCTATAGGTCAATTTGGAGAGAACCTCCATCTTACCAATTAAGTCTTCCAAACCAAAACACAAAATTCTCATTTAATTCTGTCTTTATAATGTTAGCAATGTTTTGTAGTTTTCCATATGGGAAAATTCTTTTTTTTGGCGGGGGCAGGGGGAGATTCTTTATTTTATTTTTGTTTTAGTCGTTTTGTTGATTTATATAAGTTTAATGTGTACAATATTATATTTCAACTTCTGTATACACTACCAGGTGCTCACCATCAAAAGCTGAGTTTCTGTCTGTTGCCACGCGGCTGACCCTCTTTGCTCACCTCCTGCCTTTACTTCCCACCCCTCTGGTAACCGCTACTGTGTTCTCTATATCCGTGTGGGTTTGCATGTTTGCCTTGGTTTGTTCCTTTATTTGGAGTTTTATTGGTTTTTCTCCTTGCCCAGTTGCTCTAAGACTTCCAATACTGAGTGGAGTAGACGTACTTATCTTATTTCTGATCTTAGAGGGATAGCTTTCAGTATTTCACCATTGAATATGAAGCTAGCTGTGAATTTGTTATGAAAGTGAAAATATTAGTCACTCAGTCGTGTCTGATTCTTTGTGATGCCATGTGATGTCACTGCAGCCTGTCAGGGTCCTGTGTCCACGGAGTTCTTCAGAGAAGAATACTGGCCTGAGTAGCCATTCCTTTCCCAAGCCAGGATCAAACCTAGGTCTCCTGCACTGAAGACAGATTCTTTACTGACTGAGCCACTATAGCTATAGGGAACCCCTGTAGCCTCTATTATGTCAAGGTACATTCCCTCTATACCCATTTAGGGAGGGGGGTTTATTATAAGTGAGGGTGAAATTTTGTCAATTGCTTTTTCTAAATTTATTGAGCTGGTTATATGATTTCCATCTTTTATTTTGTTAACATGGGATATCAGGTTGATTGATTTGATGATGTTGAACCATTCTTGCATACTGGAAGAAGTCCCATTTGATCATGGTGTATAATCCTTTAACCATGTGGGAAGTTTTTAATTACTAATTTAATTTCTTTGCTCATCATAGCTCTATTCAGATAGTCCAGTTCTTCTTGCATCAGTTTTGGTAATTTGTTTTAATAACTTAATAACATTTGGCTTTATTAGTTTTCTCTAGTAATTTTTTTTTTGTTTTCTGTTTCAATAATTTGTCTTTTTAATAACTTTAGTAACTTTTGGTTTCATTAGTTTTCTCTACTATTTTTTGTTTTCTATTTCAATAATATCTACTACACTCTTTGTTATTTGCTTTTCATTAAGCAAATATACTCTTTCTGTTTACTTTTAGTTAAGACTGCTCTTCTTTTTCTAGTTTTTAAGGTAGGTATATTTATCAGTTTTCTGCCCAGCACTACTTTAGATTCTTTCAATATTTTTTATTTGTCATTCTTTTGTTTCATTCAGTTTAAAGTATTTTTACTTTTCTTTTTGATTTCTTCTTTGACCCATAGGTTGTTCAGAGAAGTATGTTATTTAATTTCCAAAGAGACTGGAAATTTACCAGATATCTTTCTGTTGTGAACCTCTAATTTAGTTCTGTATTGTATCAGTGTTTGGTCTAACCTAGAAAATGCTACATGTGCACTTGAAAATAATTTGTATCCTGAAGTCTTTTGATGTTCCATAAATATCAGTTAGATTAAGTTGGCTAATAGTGTTGTTGATAATTTATATAACCCTGCTGACTTTCTGTCTATTCTGTCATTTATTGAGATTGGGCTGCCGAAATTCCAGTTATTACTGTTAAATTGCCAATTTCGCCTTTCAGTTCTGACAATTTCTACTTCATACATTTTGAGGACCTGTTGTGAGGTGTGTGTATAAATTTATTTTCTGTGGCACACTTTTCATTTTAATTTTTTAGTTCAAGTGCAATTGATTTACAATGTTACATCAGTTTCAGGTGTGCAGCATCAAACTCAATATTTTTACAGATTATTCTCCATCAAAGGTTACGGAAGATGATGGCTATAATTCCTATCATTTTTGATCAGTTGATTTGTTGATCCTTTTATTATTATGAAGTATCAATATCCCTTTTCTTTCAGTGATACGTCTGGCCTTAAAGCCTGTTTTAAGCCGCTCTAAGCCCCTTAGCTCTCCTGTAGTTACTGTTTCACGCTATATCTTCTCCATCCTTTTACCTCCAAACTGCTCATGGTTTTGAATCTAAGGTGTGTTTCTTGTAAACAGCGTAGAGTCAGATCTGCCTTGTTGCCCAGGCTGACGGTCTCCACCTTTTGATCAGGGTGTTCAGTTTACCTGCATTTATGTGATTACTGATATCACTGGATTAAGTAGACAGATTTGCTGACTTTTCTATTTGCCTCAGGTTTCACTTATTCCTCTGATTTTCCTTTCCCAACTTCTTTTATATGAAATACATATTTAAGCGCTCTAACCCAGAGAAAGAATACCCTGGCTAGAGCTAAGATAAGAGTTTTAGACATGAATCCAAAACCAGTTTTTAAGAGGAAAAAAATGGACTTAATTGAAATTAAAGTCTTTAGCTCTGTGAAATACCTTTTTAAGAGAGTGGTAAAACAGGTTACTGATTGAGAGAAAATATTTGCAAACTATATATTTCATAAATAACTTGTATTTGGAATATATAAAGATATCTCAAAATTCAGTAGTTAAAAAAATCTAATTAGAAAATGGATGAAAGACACAAATAGACGTTTCATCATAAAGTTGGTATGGATAACAAAGAATCACACAGAAAGATGTTCAGTATCGTCAGCCATTGGGGAAATGCAAAGTAAAGCCACAAGATATCACTACACACCTGTTAGGGTAAGTAAACTAAAAAATAATAACCCCAGATGCTGACAACAATGGAGAAAAAGTGGGTCTCTTATACCTTCCTGGTGGGAATGTAAAATGACACGACTGCTCTGGAAAAAAGTATGTCATATTCTTAAAAAATTAAATATGCACTTATCGTACAACCTGGCAACTTTCAGGCATTTATTCCAGAAAAATGAAAACTCATGTTCATACAATAACTTGTACGTAATATTTATAGCATACATGAAAGTTAATTTGTAATGGCCCAATACTGAAACAAGCCAAATATCTTTTAACAGGTGAATGGTTAAACAAAATCTGGAACAATCATATAATGGAAAACTACTCAGTAAAAATACTGAGGAATAACACCAGGGAGTAATAATGTTCCCTGGTGGCTCAGACGGTAAAGAATGCACCTGCAATGCAGGAGACTCGGGTTCAATCCCTGGGTCAGGAAGATCCCCTGGCGAAGGGAGTGGCTACTCACTCCAGCATTCTTGCCTGGGAAATCCCGTGGACAGAGGAGCCTGGTGGGCTACAGCCCATGGGGTCACAAAGAGTCAGATACAACTGAGCAGCTAACACTTTCACAGTCAGTAATAAAAAGGAACAAACTCTTGATACAGACAACAATTTGGATGCATCTTAAGGACATTTTGCTTAGTGAAAAAAGCCAGTTTCATAATGTAACATACCATATGATGTCGTTCGTGTGGTATCCTCAAAATGATTAAGTGATAGAAATGGAGAGCAAATTAGAGGCTTCTAGGGAACGAGGGTGTGCTGAAGTTGCATGTGGCTGTCAATGTGCAGCATACAAGGTTTTGTTTATGGGGTTAGAACAGTTCTACATGCTGATGTTCTCTGATGATGATGGTGCTTGCACAAATTCATACCTGAGAGTGAATTGCAGAGAACCACACACACACACTAGAGAAGAAAGTGGCAAGTCGCTCCAGTTTTCTTGCCTGGGAAATCCCGTGGACAGAGGAGCCTGGCTGGTTAAAGCCCATGGGGTCTCAATGAGTCGGACACGACTGAGCGACTGAACACACACACACACAACCACACAACCACACACACACATGAGTACCTGTGAAACTCAGCAAAAACCAAATGTAGTCTGTAGCTAACCATATTATGCCAACGTCAATTTCTTGGATCCTCATATTGTACTAGTTATATACAGGCTTCCTTGGTGGCTCAGAAGCTGAATAATCTGCCTGCAACGGAGGAGACCCGGGTTCGATCCCTGGATTGGGAAGATCCCCTGGAGAAGGGAAGGGCAACCCATGCCAGTATTCTTGCCTGAAGAATTCCAGGGACAGAGGAGCCTGACAGGCTACAGTCCATGGGGTCGCAGAGAGTCAGACGTGACTGAGCAACTAACACTTTGACTTCCACTAGCTATATAAGATGTCACCGTTGGGAGAAGCTGGTTGAAGGATACAGTGATACTACATACTATTGCGCCTTCCTGTGAGTCTAAAACAATTCAAAATAAAAAAGTTAGAAACAAAACATACATTCACACATGTGCATACAAAAAGTGTCTAGTCCATCATGTCAGTGTATGGCAAAAACCACTACAATGTTGTAAAGTAATTAGCCTCCAATTAAAATCAATAAATCAATCTTTTTAAGTGTCTAGTCCAGTATACTAATTTACACTTCAGTTTTCATCTGATGGCAACTGGTCTTTTCCTTTTCCCGAGTCGGGGGCTGGGGGTGAGTGAGGGGCAGCCAAGAAGACAGGGTGAGCGGACAGTTCCTGTGTGCTGGGTACTGTACTGGGAAGGCCTCACGGCCTTCAAGTCCGGCAGGAAGTTGAAAGTGGGGGGTCTCATCCTCACTCTCAGCCCCTAAGTGACATCAGCACACCTTCGCTGGCCGCCCCGCCCAGCCTCCTCTCTGCCTCTGCTTCCACAGCCGCACCCACAGCTTCTGAATGCTGACCCCGGGTGGCTCCCTCCTTAGGAAGAATTCCTTTCTTAAAAAATATTTATGTGGCTGTGTTGGGTCTTCACTGCTGCATGGGCTTTCTCTAGCTGTGGCAAGCAGGGGTTACTCTCTAGTTGGAATGTGAGGGCTTCCCATCGCCCTTATCTTATATGCAGTGGCATATAGAATCTTCCCAGAGCAGGGATCAAACCCATGTCCCCTGCATTGGCAGGCAAATTCTTAACTGCTGGACCACCAGGGAAATCTGGGAAGAATCCCTCTTAAAGCAACCCTATGCCAACATTCTCCATGAGTTTCATATCTGATAACTGGGACTCCCTTGCCTTTGATCTGCTGAGGAAACTGGGCAAAATTACTGCCAAAAGGCAGTATCCACTTTGTGGCCACAGGCCACTTGAGCTTTCTCAGAGGTGAATTGGTCATCAGTTCTTACCACTTTGCTAAGATCTTTCTAACATACTCATGGAATACTCATAATAATGTGAAATGAAATACCATCGGTACTTCCACAAACATCCATAGTACGTCTGAGAGCACTGCTGCATTTGGTTTTAGAAACAAAACCCAATGACTTGGTTGGATTAGTGTTCACTGCAACTTGTCTGATTTATTTCCCATACATAACAAAGAAATAGGGCAACATCTTGAAAGCAGGTGGAGTGGGTCATTTTTATTCATACGACAAAATGTGTGCCACCAATCCTGAAATGTGTTTCTGGATCATTAAAGCACTGCAGCTTAGTGACCCGTTAAACACACACTTAAACATCAGCCTTAACCAGACACGGTGTGCATAGGCATAGATCTTTGCAGAGTCTGAAGACAGCATGGAACTCTGAGGCTTGGGCAACACGCTGCAAAACAGCACGCTAATAGGCAGAGGAAAACAAACAAGACGAAGAGGGAGTTACAGCAAGGATCTGGCAGAGCTCACAGGGGCGAGCCGGCAGCACTGCAACTTGGACGTGTCACATGTTGGCAACAGCAGCCACTTGTGATCAGTGCGAAGCAAGGCGCTAACAGGCTAAAGTGCCCACAAGAAGCCAGAATAAGCGGAAAACAAATGAACCTCCAACTAAAGATGAAAATGAAGACAACTCAATTGTCCCAGCTTACTTTTCTCATCAGCAATTCCATGACTCCCCAATATACAGATTTGAGCTTGCTTTTTCATTCTTTTCCCATCTTTACACTGTGCAGTCTTTCTGGGCCCTGAGTCTCCTCCTCAAGCCCCGCTTCTGCCCCTTTATCAGGACTCATCCTTGCCAGCTTGGTCCCTCTGTGTTCCATCTGCAATCTCTGATTTCTCCTGTACCAGACATCAGAACTTCCTCGAATGCCACTTTTTCCTCATCACTCCTGGGTCAAGAACTTAATGTTAGGAGTAAACGTAGATTATCTCTATGAAGTGTGCCTTTACATTCAGGCACAGACTCACAGAGAATACATAAAAGCACATTTGAATGCTGTTTGGTATTTCAGAAGACTCAGTCAGGGAGAAAAGTAAGACCTCTAGCCAGAGGTAACCCCTTATCACCACCCTAGGCAAGCTGCAATGCCTGCTGATGCATAGAAGGGCGTGAGCATGGGTCTGACCCCCTGGGTCCTCCCTTATCTGGACTAAGGAGATATAGCCCCACCCTATCCTTGTACATAGGCACGCAACTCCAGCAGAACAACAGGAGCAGACCAAGGGGCCAAAGCATGCTCTACTGTCTCAAGACGTCCTCAAAAGTTGGCCATCATACCCGCCTTCTTATGGCTAGAGAAGCTCTGCATACAGATACCAATTCAGTGCAGAATGTCCAAGTATTAATATTAACATACGACCAAAGCCACCTGGGTTGAATGGTTTCCTGCAAATGGATATGTCCAAGTTCTAATCTTCTGAACCTGTGAATGTGACGTTATTTGGAAATAGAGTCTTTGCAGATGTGGCCTTCCCCAATGGCTCAGCAGGTAAAGAATCAACCTGCAATGCAGGAGACTCAGGAGATGCCAGTCCAATCCCTGGGTTGGGAAGATCCCCTGGAGGAGGAAATGGCAACCCACTCCAGTATTCTTGCCTGAAAAATCCCAAGGACAGAAGAGCCTGGTGGGTTCCAGTCCAAAGACTTGCAAAGAGTCAAACATGACTGAGCAAGCAAGAAGATGTAATTAAGTTAAAAATCTCCAGGTAAGACCATTCTGGATTTAGTATGAGCTACAAATCCAATAACTGCATACTTATAAGAAAAAGGAGGGAAAAATTTGAGACACACATATAGAGAAGGAGGCCATTTGAAGTGACATGCAGAGATGGGAGCCATCAAGCTACAAGCCAAGCCTGTATAGCCAAGCTTCCATAGCTACAAGCCAAGGAATACATGAAAGAAAAACTAAAATGTACAAATTTTAGGTGTATATATCTGATGAGTTTGACAAACATATGCTCTTATGTAACTATTACCAATCAAGGAAGATTTGTTTCTGTCCAAATGTTTCTCATGCCTCTTTCAAGTTCAGCCTCATCCACTTCATGAAAGGTAACTACTGTTTGTTTGTTTTTTCCACCATAGATTTGTTTTGTTTGCTCAGATACTTCAAATAAATGGAATCAAAAAGTATACACTCTCCTCCATCTATTTTTTTTTTACTTAGTAGGATTGCCTGAATTCATCCATGTTGTTAAATGTATCCATAATTCATGCCTTCCTTTTGTTGGCTATTATTCTATTGTATGAATATACCACGAGTTGTTCATTCATTTACATGTAGACAAACATTAAGTGATTCTAGTCTGTAGCTAATACAAAGGAAGTTGTTATAAACATACTCATGTAAGTCTTTTGGTGAACAGATGCTTTCATTTCTCTTGGGTAAAAACTAAGGAGTTTAATTGCAGGGTCAAGGGTAGATATACATTCAATTTCATTTTTTAAATTGACAAACAATTTTGCAAGGTGATCCCACCATTTTATACCTACATCAGCAATTTATTATAATTTTAGTTGCTACATATACTGACCAACATTTAATTCTTCTTTTTAAAATTTTAGCAATCTCGTGGATACGCAGTGGTACCTTATGATGGGTTATGATGGACTTCCCTCATAGCTCCATCAGTAAATCATCTGCCTGCAATGCAAGAGACCCAGGTTTGATTCCTGTGTTGGGAAGATCCCCTGGAGAAGGAAACAGCAACCCACTCCAGTATTCTTGCCTGGAGAAACCCATGGACAGAGGAGCCTGGCGGCTATAGTCCATGGGGTTGCAAAGAGTTGGACATGACCTAGCGACTAAACCACCACCACCATCTTGTGATTTTAATCTGTATTTCTCCAATGTTTAATGTTATAGAGCACATTTTCAAGTTTATTGGCCATTTGTGTAATTTTTGTGAAGAATCTGCTCAAGTCTTTTGCTCATTCTTTAAAAATTAGGCGCTTTTTCAATATTGACTTTTTGGCATTATTTATATACTCGGGATACAAGTGTTCTGTCAGATATATAGATTGCAAATATTTAATCCCACTCCATGGTACACTTTTTAATTTTCTTAATGGTGTACTTCTATGATAAGCCATTTTGATTAAGTCCAATTTATCAGTGTTATGCTTAGTTCCTGCTGTGACTCAACTAAGATTAAGTTAATTAATCTCTCTCAAAATTGCAGATAGTCTCTTATGTTTTCTTCTAGAATCTTCATAGCTTTGGTCTTTCTATTTAAGTCTATCATCCATCTTGAGTTATTTCGGTGTGTGGTGGGAAGAAAGGACTAAGGTACATTTCTGTTTTCATAAGAACACCTAGTTCTAGCGTCAGTTATTGAATGGGGTTTCTTCTTCCTTTCAAATGCTTTACAACTTTATTGAAAATCAATTGCCTGTCTATAAGTGAACCTATTTCTGGCATCTCTAGTTCATTTCTCCAATCTATTGGATTGGTCAAAAAGTTCATTTGGGTTTTTTCATAAAATGTTATGAAAAACTTGAATGAACTGTTTGGCCTACCCAATATTTGTCTGAACTTACACCATTATACACTATCATGATTGCTATAGCTTTACAGTATATCTTAATACAACTTTATTTTAATGCAAAATAAAAATCCTGAACATCTTACCAGGACAACAATTCTACTCTGATATCTTCAGCTTCTATGAATGCATAGTAGTCTCTTCTATGGATGAATTATAATTTAGGAAAGAAATTCCTCATTGTTGTAATTTTTTAGCCTTTTATTTTTAAGAATCACTTAAAATACTGCAGTGAACATTGTTCTAAATTATTTCCTAAGAATAAATTCCTGGAAATAGAATTGCTAAAATTAAAATGCATGTTGATTTTAAGATTTTCATATATATTACCTAACTACTCTATAAAAGTTGTGTCTGTTTACACACCAGTAGAGTATGAGGGAGCAATACTGTGAGTTATTCAAAATGCTGCTCTTTAGTCGCTAAATTGAGCCAGATCATTTTGTGACTCCATTTAGCCTGGCAGATTATAGCCCGCCAGGCTTCTCTGTCCATGAGATTCCCCATTACTTCAGGCAAATAGATGGGGAAACAATAGAAACAGTGAGAGATTTTTATTTGGCGGGGGGGGGGGGCCTTCAAAATCACTGCAGATGGTGACTGTAGCCATGAAATTAAAATACACTTGCTCTTTGGGAGAAAAGTTAGGACAAGCCTAGACAGCGTATTAAAAAGCAGAGATATTACTTTGCCAACAAAGGTCCATCTTCTGGTCAAATCTTACTTTTTCCAGTAGTCATGTATGGATGTGAGAGTTGGACCATAAAGAAGGTTGAGTGCCAAAGAATTGATGTTTTCGAACTGTGGTGCTGGAGAAGACTCTTGAGGGTCCCTTGGACAGCAAGGAGGTCAAACCAGTCAATCTTAAAGGAAATATATCCTGAATGTTCATTGGAAGGACTGATGCTGAAGCTGAAGCTCCAATGTTTGGCCACCTGATTCAAAGAGCTGACTCATTAGAAAATATCTGGTGCTGGAAAAGATTAAAGGCAAGAGGAGAAGGGGACGACAAAGAACAGATGTTTGGATGCCATCACTGACTCAGTGAACATGAGTGTGAGCAAGCTCTGGGAGACGGTGAAGGAGAGGGAAGCCTGGCTTGCTGCAGTTCGTGGGGTCGAAAAGAGTCGGACACGACTGAGTGACTGAACAACAAGAAATCATTTAAAATAAAAATTACTGTGTAATTTTAGTTGATAGATGACACTGGTATATCACTGACGCTTTAATGTGCTCTGGTAACTCATATTTCTAGTAAAACTGAAAGACTATTTTATGCATGTTAGCCATGCAAAAGGCCATGCAAATACAAATTTCATCTTTTTCGAATTGCCTGTTCTTGCCATTTGGTCCTTTTTCTACTGCCTTTAGTTCCTTCATAATGAACCAATGATCAAAGCTAATTGTAGCCTCAATGTAGGAATCCTTTCAGGCTAATTACAGGATAAATAAATAAATCATTTTTTCCCTAGAAATAGTGTAAATGAAATGAAGTCAGAGGAGAGATTTTATGAAATGTAGCTATTAAAATAATTCACTCGTTATAATTACATTACGACCTTGTCCCAAGTACAAGCTCGTTCTCCTTACTTTGAATGAAACGCTGTTGCTTCAGGGCTTTGGCACCAAGCTCACTCAGGCCAGATGGCTTCAGACTTCCTACCTCACCCTTGCTCTGCCCTGGAAACTTGTCATTTCTGTCCGCGGCTTGTTTCTCCTAGATGTATGTCTTTGCCATCCCCTTGTTGTCCCTTTCAAACTTCCCCTAAAAATTATCTTTTTTAGCCTAGCCAAGGTTTGGACCAGTAAAATCTGACTGTCAAATTTTTGTTATTGAAAATTAGAATGGAGAAAAAAAAATACTGAAAAAACAAATCTCAAAAACATCACAGTGGAGACTCTTATGTCACTTATTCAACAGTCGTGCCTGCTTCTCTTAATCACTTGGCTGTCGTGGTTTAGAACAGGAAGTTTCCCTCTGATCTTAGTCCCAAGAATAGTTATGCTTTGGAGCAGTTGGTTTGTTTTTACGTATGGACGTCGTGAATCATTTAACCGATCATGCTCTCCTAAGCTGGCTGCTAGAAATCGCAGAGTCAGATTTGCAGTCCATCTGTAGCAAGTGGATTGCATCTCAAGACAGCCTTTCTGTCTATTCATTCCACTCTTGTTTTTCATCATCTTATTTTTTCTCATTTTCCCTTACTTTTTCAACTACTTGCTGTCCATTTATGCTTTTTTAACTTAAATTTTTAATCATATATTTTGAACACTGACTTAAAACTCTTTTTACAGAATAAGATGCATTACCTATAATAAACATCTCCTATTTTCTTTTTTTTCCCTCAAAGAGAGTAAAGGGAAATATATTGCTGTAAGCTAATGCCATAATTCACGTCTCATCTATCATACACTAAAAGCTCCTAAAAGCAGTACCTCTGGTACCCCAATCTTATCCCCATTTGCAAATAGAGAGGTAGATATCTAGAAGTTAAGTGAATGGCCCAAGATCACAGATTGAGTCAGTGACAAAGATTCATAATGAACTTCCTCACCCAGAAAATTATTTATGTGTCTAGCACTCCACAGTTACGCAGATCATGACTGTTTGGGATAGCTAATAACTTTGAAAATTTATTCAAAGAGCACCGGCTTTTTGAGCACCGACCTTTATTCAAAGGTCCATGGCTTTTAGATCAATGGGTTTTAGGTCTATGGAGATACGGCCTAAGGTTAATACAAAGTTAGTTGTTTGGATTTTTTTTTTTGGGGGGGGGGAGCAGCTATGGTGGAGGGGGGAAAAATCATTGTATCTTGATTTTTTCAAAATCTATAACTCAGGATTTAAAAATTACTTTGATTTTGTTGGTCCTTATAGCTCAAAGTACAAAATATTTATATTCCAAAGGAAAATACTGTTATATTAATGAAAGTATTAGGTTTCCCAGTGGTTAAGAGCCCAACTGCTAATGCAGGAGACATGAGAGATGTGAGTTTGATCTCTGGGTCAGGAAGATCCCCTGGAGAAGGGCATGGCAATCCACTCCAGTATTCTTGCCTGGAGAATCCGATGGACAGAGGAGCCTGGTAGGCTACAGTCCAGAGGATCTCACGGAGTCAGACAGGACTGAAATGACTTAGCCCACACACTTGCAGTGAAAGTGTTAACCTGATGTGTTAAAACCTTCCAAGATGCTAAGGAAATTCAAAGGTTAAGCCAAAGATGATTTTGGTTAGTTGTCAGAAAAGATTGAAGAGCATGTTTGAGTTAGGATTTGAGGGGAGGGAAAGACTTGAAATGTTTAAGTCAGGGGGAAAGTCTTCCAGGACTTTGAGAATACAGAAATAGGAACAAGGAGGCATTCTGGAGACGAAAGAAAGACACCATTTGGTCAAGGTGAAGGGACAATTTTGGAGATCGTGAGTTTAAATCATATTTCTTGCCTTCATGGGGCAAAAATAAGAACTCAAGAGAAAGTTTCAATATTCTGAGAGGCTCCTGGAATCACCATAGGCTCTTGAATAAGACAACAATGGGTTTACCTTTGTGTTGTTTGAAAACACAGCTGAGAGCAGAATGGGACACAGTGCTGGGCGGAGCTGTGTTGGTTAGTTATGCCTCACACCGACCCTGTGAATGGAAAAGAGAAAGTGTTAGTTGCTCAGTCGTGTCTCACTCTTTGCAACCCCACGGACTGTAGCCTGCCAGGCTCCACTGTCCGTGGGATTCTCCAGGTGAGAATACTGGTTTGGGTTGCCATGCCCTCCTCTGGGGATCTTCCCAATCTAGGAAAAGATATGTTCAATTTCAGACTCATTGTCCAGAAGAAACAGAGAGGAGTTAATTATTGGTTAGATAAAAAGATAGCGGAATAAAGAACATTTGTAAGACCTGAAATGTTAGCAATGAGGCAGTTTTGAGAGGTTCAGAAAGCATTTGGACACGTGGACCTGGGCACTTGATACGAAGTCAAAACTGGAAGTGATGATATGATAGTTTATTTTCTCTCTCTCTTTTCTTTTTTTTGCCTCATGGCCTGCAGGACCTTAGTTCCCTGACCAGGGATCGAACTCATGCTCCCTGCATCGAAAGCTCAGAGTTTTAACCACTGCACTGCCACGGAAGTCCTTGATATGACAATGTTAAGTTGGTAACTTAACTATTGAGTTTCCTCTTAATAGATAATCTTATGTTAAACACTGTAGGAGGGAAAGAAGAAGGGAAGACGTGGTAATGCCAGGCTTCACGAGGTGAGCAAATGAAAGCGAGAAACACATATCTAAATTAGAAGCCCAACTGAAGCGTGATGAAGTCATAAACAGAAGCAAACTCTAGACAGCAAAGAAAACAGACAACAGAGCAAAATAGCAGAGTGAAGAAGCAGAATGTGAGAAGATAATTGCAAACCATATACTTGACAAGGAGTTATATCCAGAATATATTTAAAAACTCCTACAACAACAGCAAAACAAATAATTCAGCTTGCAAATGGGCAAAAGATTTGAAAGTATATTTCTCCAAAGTGAAGTGAAAGTGAAAGTCTCTTAGTCATGTCCAACTGTTTGTGACCCCATGGACTATGGAGTCCATGGAATTCTCCAGGCCAGAATACTGGAGTGGGTAGCCTTTCCCTTCTCCAGGGGATCTTCCCAACCCAGGATCGAACCCAGGTCTCCCGCACTGCAGGCGGATTCTTTACCAGCTGAGCCACAAGGGAAGCCCAAGAATATTGGAGTGAATAAGCCTATCCCTTCTCAGATGGATCTTCCCCACCCAGGAATCAAACCAGGGTCTCCTGCATTGCAGGTGGGTTCTTTACCAACTGAGCTATCAGGGAAGCCTATTTCTCCAAAGAAGAAACACAAATGGTCAATAAGCATGAAAAGACACTCAACATCACTAATCATTAGAGAAATGTAAATCAAAACCACAGTGAGACATCACTTCACACTTATTAGGATAGCCACTAACAACATACAACAAGACAGAAAATAAGCATTTGACAAGAATGTGGAGAAACTGGAATTTTGTGTATTATTGGTAGGAATAGAAAATGGTGCACCTGTGTAGAAAAGAGTATGGAGATTCCTTAAAAAAAAAAAAATACTGTACCATCCAAAAAGGCTGGGGTGGAAGGGGGCACTATTTTATTATATAATATTTTTAATATAGTAATCAGAGGGTCACCTGAGCAGAGATGTGAAGGAAATCCTATGAATATACGGGGAAGAGCATCAAGACAGAGGGAGGACCAAACACTAAAGCAGAAACAGGGGCACACTTCGCAGTGAGTAGCAGCAAGGAGGCCCGGGGGGGGGAAGGCCAGCTTGAGAAACAAAGAGATGAGTTCTGAGAGGTGCCAGGAGGGCTGTGCCCCAAGAATCAAGAAGGGAGGGATGTGAAGCTTACAGCAGTCCAGAGGGTTTGCTTCTGAACCAAAGGGAGGATGGAGTGAACTGGAGTTGAAAGGTTCATTGGTGTCACAGGAAGTTTTTACTGTTTGGTTTTTGAGAAAAGTGATATGTCAATATTTGGGAAGTAAGTACTCTTTTCCTCTCCAGAAGGAGATCGAGGGAGATATGAGATAGGAGGGCATTATTATAGAAGAAAATCCCTTCAGAAGGGAGGAAGAATGAAATTGAAGATAGAGGTCAAGACAAGACATGCCTGCCTTCCTCCAGAGACCCTGGGGTGAGATCCAAGAATAAAACTGTACCCTGTGGCCTGCTCTCAGCATCTGCTTCTATACAGTCAACCCCCCAAATCTACATATAAATATAAAGTCGGACAGTATAGACTCAATTCAAAGAAGAGACAAACGGTCCTAGAAGTCTGCAGGTGTGGGCAGATATTTGAGGTGATTCATTAGGACAAAGTAAAGGAAGCCTTTGGGGGTTGACTTAATAAATTACTACAGGGTCTTTACAAAACCTTAGGCTTGACTAGATATGGGTTTAATAAGCAGTAATCATTACAAGAAAAAGAGAAATGGTTTGATCTTAAGGCTTCTAAAATGATTGAAATCGTCTTAAAAGAATTTTAAAATTAATTCGTTACAATAATCTAGAAAGCTCATAAACACAGCAGAATACATGAGCGGCATGATTTTATAGGAAAAGTCATGTCAGATAAAACTAAAAATTCTGATCTAAAAAACAACAGTGCTACTAAAGAAAACTGAGGGACTTCACTGGCAGTCCAGTAGTTCTAATGCAGAGGATACGGGCTCACTCCCTGGTTTGATCCCTATTCTAATGCAGGGCGTGCAGGTTCAATCCCTGGTAGGGGAGTTAAGATCCCACATGCCTCGGGGCCAAAAAACCAAAGTAAAGCAGAAGCAATATTGTAACAAGCTCAGTAAAGACTTTAGAAATGGCCCACATTTTAAAAATCTTAAGAAAAAGAGAGATTGAGAGATTTAAGTAATATTCGACCATACTCTTCCACATTAGAGTTGTTAGTTTAAACAGTCTCAGATTCATGGCCCTTCTGTCCTGAGAAGTTTTGCAGCAAACAGGGTGCTCTGCATTTGTGATCAGTAGGCAGCACACGTCTTGAAATTTAATGTGCAGGGTTGGCTTAATTGACGAAAGCTTGGGCCCAATACTAAAAACCATTAGGAAAATGCTCAGACAAGATGAGAGACAAATTAATAGCATAATGCCTTTCTGTCAGCCATAACGTAAAACCTACCAAGTATCAGAATGACTTTTGGTATTAGCTGATACCAGCCTTTAACATCATTCATATTTTTCTTAATTGTGAAACATCAGCGTCCCTACAAAAAAGTGTATAAATGATACATGCGTAGTTTAATAAATGATAGCCGTGACCCTCCCCCCTCTTTCCCCTGAGAAATGACTGCCATTCTGAATCTGTATCACTCCTTCCCTTGCCACTCTTCATAGTGTTTCTCTCCGTATGTGTGTGCGCGAGTGCTTAGGCTCTCAGTTGTGTCTGGCTCTTTGCAAACCCGCGGACTGGTTCCTCTGTCTATAGGATTCTCCAGGCAAGAATACTAGATGGCCATTTCCTTCTCCAGGGAATCTTCCTTACCAAGGGATCGAACCCAGGTCTCCTGCACTGCAGGTGGATTCTTTACCACTTGAGACACCAGGGAAGCCACCCTACCTATATATGCATTCCCAAATAGCATATCGCTTCACACCAGTGGTGGACAAGAACCTGTTTCATCCACACTCTGCACTGGTGTTGACCAACTGTTTAGCTTTTCACCCACCCCTTCCAGGGGCTATGAAATTCTACTTCATTGTGCTTTTACTTCACATTTCCCAGTTGCTGAGTTTGAGCCTCTTCTCACATATTTAAGGAACATTTGGAATGCTCTTCTCATAGTAGCTTTCCTCACTTTCTTATGGGTTGCTTCCTTTTTTTTCCCTGTTGATTTCTGGGAGTTCTTTACATAATCCTTTGAGTTAGACATCTTGCAGATTTCTTCCCCTGACTTGCTTTTTCACTCTCTTTTTGATGTATTTCAGTGAACATTCATTCTTAATATTAATGTAGCCAGTACTTACCTACTTTTTCCCCTATGATTTTCACCTTTTCTGCTCCAAAAATTGATTTTGTGATGGTCAGAGAATAATTACAAATTGTTGAGCTGCCTCTTGTTCTAGCAACAATTCAGTTTTTATAAATGCTTCATGTGGGCTGTACATTAGTATGCAGAATGTGTATTTTCAAACTGTTAAATGTACTGTTTTAAAATGTCCATTAAATCAAACTTAATTGTTCATTGTTAAACTACTAATTTAATTTATTACTGTATGCTTACTAATTTTTCTCTACTTGATCTGAGTATTTTAGAGATTACTATTGTAATAGGTTTGTCAATTGCCCTTTGTAGTTATGTCAACTTTTTATTTACATATTTTGAAACTATGTTATTTGTGCCCATCTTAAATTTGCTTTAACTATAGGATGAATTAAAATTTTCAGTGTTATTTTATGGTTTTCTTTATTTCTTCTTTCATCCATTGTTTTGGCTATCATTAAGACAGCTGCCCTAGTTTTCCTTTGACTGTTAGCTAATGTATCTTTATTCTATCTTTTGGTTCTGTATATCTTTCTGATACATGTGGTAGTGGTGGCGGTTTAGTCACTAAGTCATGTTGGACCCTTGTGACCTCAAGGACCATAGACTCTGTCCATGGGATTTCCCGGGCAAGAATACTGGAGTGGGTTGCCACTTCCTTCTCCAAGAATGCTTTCCAACCCCAAACTAGCAGGTGGATCCCATACCACTGAACCACCAGGGAAGCCCCTATGTGTCCAATATTGCAAAGCGAGTAACTGCAAGAAATAAATTTGTTAGAAAAAAATACTGTAAAAATTTTCTGATGAAACAAGACAATGACCTGCAAAAAATAAATTCCAAATGAGCAAAAAACCTCCTAATGTGAAGAACACTTAGAAGTGAGAAACATGGGAAGAATGCTCCCAAATTGTAGAAAGTACTGATACACATGAGTGGGTTGAAAACTAGTCTTTTCAAGTAAACTATTCAACACAGAAACTGATAGAAATCCTCTATCATTTGGAACTGCTAAAGAAGTTCCTGCACAAGAAAGCCATGAGAAATTTTCAAAGGAGGTGAGCAATGTATAAGGATGAAAAAATTTGTAAAATGGAGCTTGGCTCAAACTATTATTTGGATTTGTTTTTTTCACAGTACACACTTTTCTTTAATGCTTTTTTGGAGAGTGTGCATGTGTGTGTATGTGTGTAACTCATTCATTACTAGTCCAAAATGTGGGCCAAACAGGAACTTTGGAAATGTGCTCCAGACAAGTACACAACAGCAAAGGGTAATTCCCAATGAGTGTAAAGCTGTGATATTTTGCTCAGAACCAGCATCACCCTTGGTTGGAACACTGCATGCTTCATGTCATTTATCCATTGTATTTGGAATGTAACCTGATAACTTTCCAGCACATTATTCTGTTATAAACAGATTAACCTGGAATGTAATTAGACATTGCATCTGTATAACCACTGGCTGATAAAAAAAATGTATTCAAAGGTATATAAGCTGTATGATTTTGGTTACTAAGAACTGAGAAGTATTCTACTGAAAAGATGTCAGTTGAGAAAAATTCTACAATGTATACTTCTACTTGGGCTTCCTTGCTGGCTCAGATGGTAGAGAATCTGCCGGCAATGTAGGAGACCCGGGTTTGATCCTAGGGTCAGGAAGACGCCCTGGAGAAGGCAATGGCTCCCCACTCTAGTACTCTTTTTTTTCCCCGATTATCTTTATTAGTTGGAGGCTAATTACTTTACAATATTGTAGTGGTAGTAGTAGCTGGGGAGGGAGGCGGGAGCGGGGTTCAGGATGGGGAACACGTGTAAGTCCATGGCTGACTCATGTCAGTGTATGGCAGAAACCTCTAGTACTCTTGCCTGGGAAATCCCATGTGGAGCCTGGCGTGCTATAGTCCATGGGGTAGCAAGGAGTCAGACACAACTGAGCAGATAACACTTTCACTATTTTCATACTTGAATTTACTCTCAGAATCTTATTCTCGTATTTGCATCTCATTTCTCTGTCTCCTCCCTCTCTACTGCTTTCTTGTCTCCAAGGCCCAGCTGTGGGCTGGTTTGTGGTTATAAGTTATCGGGGGAGGTAGCACACGTTGTTTGTTCATTCCCAACGCTGAATTCAAGGCAGGCAAACCCCCTGCTGCCTCCTTCTATCTGGCGGGCTTCACGTCTCATTTTCCATCACCTTAAGAGTATGGCCTTTCAAAGTCCTGGCTGATTTGACGTCACCTCTTGACACTTCCCTGGCTTCAGTCTGTTCCCTTCATCCACCTCTGCCAAAACACAAGTACAAGATTTCAGTTCAGAAGCCAGCCTGGGGGCTCCTTTGCACCCAAGATTTTACATTTATTCCAGTTCTCATGTCTGAGAAGAACTTACTTTCATGCCAGCTTAACAATGAATTTATAAGATTTTTTAAAGTATTTAGTATTTAACTTGTTTCTGTCAAGAGGGCTGTTCAGGGCATCTAATCTTCTGACACTGCTGGAAACAGAAGATGCTCTTCCTTTCTAACATCTTTATTATTGCCCACACCCAGGGAGTCAGAACGCTGTCATTTAACTTCTCTGTTCATGCTAACCAAATCCAGAAAATAAACCAAGCAGGTCAAAAACTGCCATAATATTTTAATGTGACAGAATGTGACTTAAATCATAAAATTAAGGTGAATGGCATATCCAACCATCACAGATGGTTTGCAAGCTTAGTGGGGTGTGCCACTCACCAAACTTAGCAGGTTTATGCTGCTGGGATTTGGGAATTTGGTTTTGTGGCTCCAGAATCAGTGTGGATGAGGACCGAAGCCACGAGATTAAAAGACATCTGTTCCTTGGAAGAAAATCTATGAGAAACCTAGACCATGTATTGGAAATCAGAGACATTACTCTGCCCACGAAGGTCCATCTTGTCAAAGCTATGGTTTTTCCAGTAGTCATGTATGGATGTGAGAGTTGGACCATAACGAAGGCTGAAGAACTGATGCTTTCAAACTGTGGTGTGATTTAAGTCCTGACAGAGCTTCATTCCCTTGGACTGCAAGGAGATCAAACCAATCAATTCTAAAGGAAATTAACCCTGAATACGCATTAGAAAGAGTGATGCTGAGGCTGAAGCTCCAATCCTTTGGCCACCTGATGCGAAGAGCCAACTCATTGAAAAAGACCCAGTGCTGGGAAAGATTGAGGGCAGGAGGAGTAAAGGGCAACAGAGGATGAGATGGCTGGATGGCATCACCAACTCAAGGGACATGAGTTTGAGCGAACTCTGGGAGATGGTGGAAGACAAGGAAGCCTGGCGTGTGCAGTCTGTAGGGCCACAAAGAATCAGATGCTACGGTGACTGAACAGCAGCTGGTATTTGGGAGCACATGTAAAGAAATGTTATCTTGCGTTTATTTAAAATAAGAATAAGGGACTTTCCTGGTGGCCCAGTGGTTAAGAATCTGCCTGCCAATTCAGGGTACGAGGTTTGATCTCTGGTCCTGAAACCGAGATCTCACACGCCACAGGGCAACTAAGCCCCTGGTCTAGAGCCTATGAGCTGCAAGAAAAGAAGCTCCCACAGTGAGGCGCTAGAGAGCAGCCCCACTCTCCCCAGCTAGAGAAAGCTGGCGCACAGCAGAGAGCCTGCGCAGCCAAAAAAATAATAATGATCAAATAACTTTGAAAATTAAAGTAAAATAAGAATCCTATGGGCATAGAAAGCAGGCTGGAAAAAATAGTGATCTATGGGTAATGGGAACTATGGCTCATTAATTATTTTATTTCTGCTCATCTTTTCCCCCCTAAAATATCTGTAATAAACATGCTTTATTTTGTTTTAAAAATGGCAATAAGTTTTTAAGGCAAAGATATATGAAATTCAGCCATCTGGGGAGTAGGAGGCAGGGTCTACACAGGGACTTCATAAGGGCAGGACTTGACTATAGACACCATTGTGCAGACAGTTGTCTCTGATCAGAAGGAACAGAAAAAATGATAAAATGACTTATGGGAGTAAATGGTGCAGAAAGGTTTAAGTAGGCGAACATGGCAGGGAACAGTTTCTAAATGTTAGAGGTCTAAACACTCAGGAAGATGTATTTCTTTAACTCACAATAAAATGCTATCACTAGACAATGTAAAATGAAAGCAATTTTTTTGAAGGCTGACAATAAAAAAAAACCACTTCCTGAAATTGCCTAAGAATGGAAAATACATTTAAATTTTAATTAGGATGATTAATCAGCTCAATATTCTTACACATACGGGAAGGTACAAAAGAAAAAGAAAAAGAAAAACTGGCTTTTAAGAATGCCCATAGTCATGTCAGCAAAGAAGTTACCTTTATACAATCCATCCATTTTCCACCAACACACATCACTGCGTACCTACTGTGTGCCAGGTACTGCAATGGAGCCTGGGATCCAGAGACAACTGGTCTACCATTTATGCCTTCAAGGATCTTTTTAGGAAAACAGATTCATGAGCTATGATATAGCATGATAGAAACATGTTCGTTTGGGACTGGATCCATTCCTGAGTTTGCCCGTGATCCCTCTTTAACTATCTCTTACCAGACTAGCAAGGACCCAGTGTCTGGTCTTTGGACCTGACCTATATTCTCCCAACCAGATCCACAGGCTTCATTTTACCTGTATATATTTGCTGAAAGCAGTAGAAGCAATCCTTGTCACCTACCTTCTGCCAAGAGACCTTAACAAAATTTGCACTCAGGAACTAGAGTCCTAGTTTGTGGTAGATTTGACAGGTCCAAGCCCTGACCTTCCAGGTGTAAGGTAGTGTCATTAACGGTTAAAATATTTGGCTTCCAAATGTGGCCAAGAAAGAGAATTCAGGTACTGGTGATTTGAAGCAGAGAATATACAGATTGACAGTCCTGACCTAGAAACTTCCAGAAACTGCTTCAGCTGTATAGTTTCTGCAGAACTGAACAATGGCAGCTGGGTGCTTATTCAAGAGTTCAGGCATATAATATAATTGCTCCTTTCCAAAGCAGCTTGAAGAAGTAATTGCAAGGCAATATCATGAAGTCAGAGCTCAGGATTTGTTGGGTTTCATGGAGCGCTGCTTAGGGCCCCTTCTAGAGGACCCACTCTGTCCATGGGCCTTGGAAACTGCCTCACAAGGGTAGCATTCCCACGGAGCAGGTAGACCAACCAGATTCTTGCAGAAGAGTTTGAACTTAGCAATAGAGACGGTAGAAAGGCAGAGGTCACGACACAGAGTTGGAGCGTGTATCTCACTGGGTCATGGGCAAAACAAGGGAAGAAGCTGACAAAATGGGGAGAGGAGACAGATAAGAGAAAAGCGGAGAGAGCCAGAGAGAAGAGGGATTATGTGTTCCTGAGACAATAGGGAGCGTTGGCTCTTCGTCTCAGCCCTGAATTCATATGTAGCCATGAAATGACCTGACACCCGACATTTCCCTTTAAGAGAGCCCTCTTTACTGAGGCTAGCTTGGGTGGATTTGTTTGCTTTGGAGTCTAAAGAGCCTTGACTAAGACAAATCAGAACACAGTTGAGCAAAACCATTTTGTCACTTGGCATAAGTAACATTCAAATGCTTTAGTGGGTATACAAGCTCTATTAGTGAAAATCAACAGAAGACTGCAAAGCAAAATGGTGAAAAATACACTGCTAGCTTCCATGATACCTAAACATGAGAGAGTGAAATAGACTGCATGTTCAACTTGAGATTCAGTGGGAAACCAAGAGACATGTCCCGGGGGATATTTTAAGCCCTCGTCTCTGATAGAAGTAACAGCTTGACTGCCTTGATTGACTCCTGGGCTCAAAAATGTTATGAAATCAGGTGCTTCCAACAGCAGAAATAGTGACATGAATTTAAGGGTAATTCATAACTCAAGACAACAGGCTGAAGCTTCATGACAGGCCTCTGGATTTTCCAAATCAAGGTATGGTCTGATGGACTGAATACATTAGAGTTTGTTTTGTCTGTGGCAATATCAGAACAGTGCTTATGTGCCTGAATCACAAATATATTTACACAATCTCTTTTGATGCTTATAACTCATCCTTTAAGTGGTAATGTCCTATTCCTCCAATAAAGACAAATTACTCTTTCGTTTAGGAGATAAACTTATAAACTGGTTTCTTGTCTGCAGCACTCATCCATTATAGAGCTTGTGCCTTCTAAAAGATGGACAATTATAGTCCCTGAGAAGATCTGCCATATATACGTATATTTATCTATATGTATATATATCTCACTGTGGTAGTCATCAAATTGGAGGTTAGTTTGATAGGTGTGGACCACAGTGATAAAATGTACAGCCTTCTTTGCTGCCAGGCAACAAAGTAAATTGCTAAGCAGAGCCCTCATTAGTGCAAGTGAAGAGGATGTGTGGTCATCTGGTTTCTGGGCAGGTACTGTCTTTCTCTGTGATAAAATAAATCCTATGCCATAAAGACTTACGTGTCATAAACACATTCATCCAGTGAGTAAGTAAAAGAAAGATCATAGATGACTTATGGATGCATTCATTGCGGGCCTCATTTTATATAAATAGGCTGCCCTTTAAAATAAAATAGCCATATTCTTTTTCACCACACTGAAAGTCTATATTCCTTTGGGAAAAATGGCAGATCGGAAATCAGAATGTGACAAGCCGTGCATAATGAATGTGTAGAGCATGTTATGGTTGAATTCGTCCCTCCGGTTTGCAGCGTATCCATTTACCTAGAGCTGCAACATGCTTGTTAGCCTGGTGATACTGAGGCAAGGAGAGAAGATGACAAGAAGAACGCCATCTATAGCTCAGGATATTGCCTCCTGGGACCATGTCAGTATTTCTAGCAATAAATCCATGGGAATAAATTCAGGAATCACTAGAGTTTAAAACTGCTGTATCCTAATTAAAGGCTGTTTTTAGAAGTGCCGTAGGTTCTGTGGATATGTTTTATAAATTATGCTGATTTCAATATAATGTATATTTTGTATACATCACAAAACACGGTTATCAATGACTCATGCCTCCTGTTAATTTAATGCATCCCTTGGATGATTCTATCCTACCAGTTCTTCCTGGTGAAGCAAATCCTTTTCTCTCCTGCTTTGAAATCCCCAGTTTCTTCTCTTTAAAATGTCTACATGATTTATTATCTTATCCTTCATTCAACAAATATTTATTGACTGCCAACTCTGTGTATCACATAATACTAGACACTGGGAAAGATGTAAATGTATAATGCATTCTTGGAGTCCTCTAGAAAATTTATCTTTTTCAGGACAATAGGACATGCACACATGAAAAGGGGAAAATCCACAGAGAAGTTAAAGTAATGCAAGACAATAAAAGAACTATCACAAAGCAGTACGTTTTCAAATGCCAAATCATGGGTATAGACAAAAAATAAGAGAGTAAAAGAAGCAATGATCTTTCTGTGCTGAGTGATCAGAAGAGGGTTTCTTTTGGAGCAGAGAAGATTTGAACCTTTTTAAAAGACGCAGTCTGAGCCTGGACGAGAGCGTGGATCGACACACAAGAGAAGAGGGAGGCGTGGAATAAAGGCAGAAAACGGACTATGCCCCAGACCGGAGGCGTGGAGTGTGGGAGAAGATAGACCACGCCTTAACGGGAGTGCAGGCGAACAAGCAGGTGAGCAACTACAGGGCAGTCTGCAGAGCATCTTGACCAGCAGTCTGCGCTTCGTCTGAAAGGTTAACGGATATCCATAACAGATGTAACTATTAGATCAGGTCTATCAAGGTGTACTTCATATACAATCAACTGCACACATTTGGAGTGCACCATTAGCTGAGTTTTTGCAAACGGACACTGCCTTGAGACCACCACTGCAAGAAGGTACGGTCCATCTCCATCACTCCAGAACGTTCTCCTGCCACACCTTCTAGTCAATCCCTCCAAATCCTCTCTTCTCCATTAACACGCCGTAGTCCATTAATTACCCATGGCATTTTGAACAGTTCCAGTTCTGAGCTATAATATTTTTAAGCTCAAATGTTCAAATATTTTTCGTACAGCTTTGGCATGCTTAGTCACTCAGTCACGTCTGAAGCTTTGCAACCTCATGGCCTGCAGCCCGCCAAGCTCCTTGTCCACGGGATTCTCCAGGCCAGAACACTGGAGTGGGTGGCCACGCCCTCCTCCAGGGGATCTACCCGACCCAGGGGTCAAACCTGTGTCTCCTGCACTGCAGGCAGATTCTCTACCCACTGAGCCATCGGGGAAGCCCAATATATTTCGTACAGCTGTAAATGCTATCAAACAACGGAAGTTTTATCAAAAGTTTTGTCAATTATTTTCTTGAGCCTGGCCTCCCAAGTGGTATTGCTGGGTTAAAGTGCATGATTCATCCACTAGGTTTAAAGTGTGATGTGGCATCTGATGCCCTTTGTCTACCTTATTCATTTCTTCATTGGTTTTTTATTTATTTATACTTAAATATCAGCAAATGTGGGGGTTTTTTAAGTTTTCTTTTACTTTGGTACACTATTGCTTCTGTTTTCATGTTCTGGTTTTTTGGCCACAGGGCACCTGAGATCTTAGCTCCCTGACCAGGGTTTGAACCTGCACCCATGCATTGAGAGGCAGAGTTTTAACCCCTGGATCACTGTGCAAGCCCCTTTCATTGGTTTTATTCTCAGCATCGATAAGCCCATTGAATACTTCAGGTTAAACACAGCAGACTGATCATGGACATATACTTCCTCTCACCCTCAAAACCCTGATAAAATGAAAATAAAAGAATAAAATATATCTTATCCACAAAGAAAAATATACTTATCCACAAAGAAAAGAGATGGAGGATAAGACACTGGGAGACAAGAATTTTTAACACATCTTGTTGGGACAGAGGCAGATAGAGTTGCAGCCATGAATTTAGCAGAGGAGCCCGTATCTAAACGAGCCTTAGGGGTGACATTTCACCTTATCCAGGGGATCTCTGACTTTCTCAGACTCTCAGATACTTCATGGTGGAGCTGAGGCATAGGGTTAAAAAAAAGATGGTTTGTTTGAAAGTCTGTGTGTATGGAGTGGCTACACCTCAAGGTTCTCTCTCCCACGTGATTTTGTCAGGAAATAAAACAAAATCTCTCCGCCCCAACTTCTACCCAAAAGGAGAAGAAGGGAGCTTTAATTTACGGAGAACTCAGGAAAAATTACTGAAGTCAGGTCTCAGACTTAGTGGAGGACAAAAATGAAGGCATTAAATGCAGGAGTGAATACGGAATGGCAGGTGGTCCCTACCTAGCTCACTCCCGTGCTTGACCGCCAGGCACAGGTGCTCAGACAGGAAAGGGGGGGCTCTTCTTAAAGAAACTGAAGCCTCAGAGAACAAAACTCCAGAGGCTGACTTCCAGGTGTCACTTCAAACTCAAATAGCCCAGCTACTGCTCTTCACTGACAAATCTCACCCGGGCATACCGAGATTCCAAGACACCCCTTGGTGCTTCTTCCTCCCCGTGCCCCCCTCCGCTTAGAAATGGACAGTCAAGGGTTATTGTCATTTTAGACACTGGTGAAAACAAAGAGCAAAGAGGAACACGGGGAAAAAAGAGAGAGTGGAAAACAGAGGAAATCTTCCCCTTGAAAAGTAAATGCCCATAGAGAAATAAGTGAGCAGGTTGAATTAATAAAATAAGAAAAGAAAATCTTCCAAAAGAAACAGTTAAGAATCAGAAAGTGCTCTTGAGAATTAAAAATTAGATAGAATCAATGAAATCTCCCAGAAAATTAAGCACAAAGTGGAAAAATAAGAGAAAAAATGTGCCGATCTTTCAACCTAGGAGAAAGAAAGGGCAACCCACTCCAGTACTCTTGCCTGGAAAACTCCGTGGACAGAGGAGCCTGGTGGGCTATTGTCTGTGGGGTCACAAAGAGTTGGACATGACTGAATGACTGCACAAAGAACAACCTAGGAAATACATCTGAGTTCTGAAAAGAGGAAACAGACAAAGCAAGAGGAAGAAAATCACCCAAAAAAATAACGCAAGAGAATTATACAAATATCTGTTTGGAAAGGGCTGCTCTATAAATTGCAAACAGACTCATGTTAACATGTTAAGATAACTCATATAATATATTATTGTAAAATTCTAGAATACCAGAGATAAAGCAAAGATTAATAATTTTTTTTGAAGTTTTCAGAGAGAAAAAAGCAATACTACATTCATAGAAACATGGATGAAAATGGAGCTGGACTTTCCAATAGCTACACTGGACACCAGAAAACAACAAGAGCAATATCCTAAAAATTCTGAAGGAAAATTATTTAGAAACTTGAAATGTATACCCAAAGTGTCAACCAAGGTTCAGAATAAAAGGAAGATACCGTCACAAGGGCGAGGTTTCAAAAACTGACTTCCTGTGCACCCTTTCTTAAGAAATAACTGCAGAGCTTCCCTAAGGGTCCAGTGATTAAGACTCGGTGCTTCCACTGCAGGGGATGTGGGTTCAGTCTCCAGTCAGAAAACTAAGATCCTGACCAATGTCAGTGGCTGCGCAGTGCAGGGTATTCCCCATGGAAATAAGGAAAATGACCAAGACAGTGGAAGACACAGAAGCCAGAAAATACGGGAATTCAACAGGAACATGGAAAGCGAAATTCCCAAGACGGTGTTCCAGCTATGCGGGAAGTATCAAGAGCAGCAAATCCAGAAGAGCCCACGCTTCTAGGAGGGAGTGAGTCTCCAGGAAAACGAAATGGAATTGATGGACCAGCTAAAGTGTTGAAATGTCTTATAGAAAATGTTATGGGGATAAAAAAAAAAAGCAGTTAATACACTCAGGCTGAGGCCACAGCGAGTGCAAGTTAGAAATGAAAGTGGAATTAGTAGGTGAAGAAGGCTTTACACTGAGAGGTGTGACATGAACATGGAGTGGGAGTAACGGGGGATGCAGGTGTGTAGACGCGTGTGCATACGTGTGCAGATGAGTGGGAATGTGTGTGTGTCACAAGCGAGAAGTGAGGACAGCGAGAAGGAAGACCTGCCACTGCACTCAGAGGTCCCGCCGCTGACATAACAGGCTTCCCTGGTGGCTCCGGGGTAAAGAACCCGCCTGCCAACGCAAGAGCTGTGAGCTCGATCCCTGGGTCCAGAAGACCCCCTGGAGGGGGAAGTGGCACCCACTCCAGCATTCTTGCCTGGAGAATCCCATGGACAGAGGAGCCTGGCAGGCTGCAGTCCATGGGCCCACAAAAGAGTCGGACGTGACTTAGCGACTAAACAGCAACAATTGCCAACACAAAACTCAAGTTCCTCTAGGGAAATGTCTTTGAGGGGATTTGTTTGTTTGTTTTTCGGTTTGTTACAAGCTTAGAGGTCACTGCTAATTCTGCCAAGTGGCCCGCAATGTGTTGTATCCTCGGGGCATTGGAATTTCCCAAGCACACTGCCCACACAGCACAGCCCTGATGGAGGGCCAGAGAGGCCTGCTGGCCTTGTGAAATCTGTGGATAGGAAAGGGTTTCTGGTGCGGGCCGGGGGTGGGGGTGCCCACTGGATGAATAGCCCTCATATGGAAGTCTGTTGCTGCATCCTAGAGCCGAGCTGTGTAAAGAAGACGAAGTCAAATCCATCTCAAAAGGGACCTTTCAGGCCTCCACGTGGCACTTCCACTGGTTAAAAGGATTTCAGCAAAGAGACAGGGAGACAGGGAGGCTTCCACCTGATTTTAAGAAAACAGACGACTCTGTCTTTTAAAAGTCTGAGTGCAAGCCACAGTGGGAATGCTATTCTGCAAAAATATTTACCTTTTTTTTTCAACTCCCTGGACTATTATTACTGATTGTTGTTATTTGACATTAAGATCTGGGTCTCAACCTCACACACAAGTCTTTGTTTCACACAACGTAGTCTTACGGCAATGGTGAAGATGACAGGCGGACGGAGGAGGGAGAGCTGGCTGTCTGGCCAAAAGAAATGGCAGTTGTGCCAACAGCATTGGCCTGGGGGCAAGACTAGACCACTGAGGTGGGTCCTAAAAGGTTGTGACAATTGAGCCGTGACCCCGGAGCCTGGGATCTGAGACCTGGATTCAGGATGAGGCTGTGAACACAGGTTAATGACTTAACATGCCTCAGTTTCCTCATCTGTAAAATAGAAATTATTACTCTTCCCATGGGTTAACTTCAGAGGTGGCAGATGTGAAAGACTTTTAAATGTGACGAGTTGCTTTCCTGGTGGCTCAGAGGGTAAAGCGTCTGCCTGGAATGTGGGAGACACGGGTTCGATCCCTGGGTTGGGAAGATCCACTGGAGAATGAAATGGCAACCCATTCCAGTATTCTTGCCTGGAAAATCCTATGGACAGAGAAGCCTGGTAGGCTACAGTCCACGGGGTCACAAAGAGTTGGACACGACTGAGCGACATCACTTCACTTTAACTTATTATTGTTACAATTCATATCATAATACATTATAAAATATATAATTGGTATGTGATATATAATTATGTTACACTTTATAACAGTATAGGCTTCCCTGGTAGCTCAAATGGTAAAAGCATCCGCCTGCAATGCAGGAGACCTGGGCTTGATCCCTGGGTCTGGAAAGTCCCCTGGAGAGGGAACTGGCGACCCACCCCAGTATTCTTGCCTGGAAAATCCCATGGATGGAGGAACCTGGCAGGCTACGGTCAATGGGGTCACACAGGGGACACGACTGAGCGACTAACACTTATAATAATACATGCTGAGTGTATATTAAACATCTTCCCATTTTTCAGAATTACTGTGATGCATTGTCCTCAACATGTAGACAAAGTGTGGCCCGTATGTAACTGGACTCACTCGGGTGACAGTTCTCTCATGATACATTTGATGCAAAGGCCAATTTCTCAGCTGAAGCAACTACCAATAGTGAACTGGAAGTCCTTAGGACCCAGGACCAGATGTCTTGTCTTGGTTCTGTCTTGGTTCTGCCACACAGCCTGGTCAGGTGAGTCCCCTCTCTGAGCCTAAGCCTGCACATTGAGCATCTGTGCGAAGGAGGAGTGAGGTGGATGGCCTCTGAGGTTCTCTACCTACTCAGGAATTTTCTGTCTCACGTGAGGCATCTGGGTCAAGCATAGGGACCATCAGCCACTGTGTTAGTCATCTGTTACTGCATAACAAGTTATCCTAAAACTTAGCAGCTTCAGCAACATTTATTAATCTCACAGTTTCTGTGAGTTTCCCAAATTTAGGCTTAACTTAAACGGGGTTCTCTGACTCAAAGTCCCTCAAAACCTTCCCTCAACCTCGCGGCCAGGGCGGCAGTCATCCCGTGCCCAGCGCGGGGAGGATCCGCTTCCCAGCTCGCTGCTGTGACTGTCAGCAGAGATCCGTTCCTCCAGGGTTGTTGGACTGACGGCCTCAGGTCCTGCTGGCTGCTGGCCAGAGACACCCATCCTTCTACCCTGGGTTTCTCCATAGGGTTACTCAACAAGGCCACTGTTTCTTTTGTTTTTTGGAGGTTTTTTTTCAGTGAGAGAAAGACAGGGTGGGGAGGCAAAGAGAGAGAGAGAGAGAAAGAGAATGTGCCCAAAATAGAAGCCACAGTCCTTTTCTAACCAAATCTCAGAAGTGACATCCCATTGCTTCTGCCAAACTCTGTTCATTAGAGGCAAATCAGTAATTCAAGCTGACATTCAAGGGGAGGGCATTACACAAGGGCATGTCTGGCGGGAGGCAGGGACTCGTGGCATATTTTAGAGCCGGCCAACCACAGCGGCTAAAGGGGGAATCATCCATGAATTGCATCCATGAAATGCAACTTAGTTGGCATCACATGACACTATTTATCCATTGGTTCATGGCTACGGTGAACATTCTTTACCGCCTTCCCTGACGACACCTTGAGTGTATGCTCCAAGATAGCAAAGACAGCAAACCAGAAAGCCCTCGTCACCACCTCCTCATCTTTGTCCTCCGTGAAGTGGGAGTGTCGCCTGGAGCTGCTTCTCAACTGTGAATCCCGGAGGGCCCTCCACCCACACTGATTCTAATGTGCTTTTCTGTGAAGAACTGCTAATAGGAGAAAGGCTCAAATTGGTTCTCAGAGGACCATAGAGCAGACCAGAAATAGGGAAGGACTGTAAGAGGGTTCTCTTGCCACCAGACCCAGAATGTGCCTCCTAGTGACTGTTCCTGGGAGATGTTATTGGAAGAAGCAGATATGACGCCCAGTTCCAGTAAGATGCCAGGCTCCAAGAAGAAATCAGGTGGCTGCTTGCTAACCAAACACTCCCAGCACCTCCCCTATTTCATTGTCTTCTTGTACCACTTTCTATGCCCATTTTCTCCATCAGATGTGAAACGCTATTGAGGACAGTGTATCGCCTCCCAAAGCCCTACCCCCTCCCCAGTCCTACCCCAACAATTCTCTTTCTGGTCGATCTCCCTCTTTAGTTTATTTAGATTAACGTTTTCCATGTGGTGCATGTTCAGTAAAGGTGAAGTCAAAGGAGAAACAAAGTACAGAGGGGTTGAGAGGAGGTAAACTACTTAACAGAGAATAGCATTTGAAGTCTTTCCAAGAAAGAAATGAAATTTATACTTGGTTTCCTTAAAATTCACTTTGGCCAGTGACGTTTTGTCACAAAGCTCTGTTCGGAAGTGAGTTCCTTGTGAAAAACAATAGTGTCAGAGGGGATGAGGACCACTTATTCCTTCAGTTTTAAGTATCCTGACACTTGGAGTTTTCTGCCTCCTTTTATCTTTTTTTTTTAAATTACTTTGTTGTTCATTTTCGGCTGTGCTGGGTCTTTGTTGCTGCTTGCGGGCTTTTCTCTGGCTGCAGCGGGCAGAGGCTTCGCCCATACTGCGGCGTGCTGGATTCTCACTGTGGTGGTTCTTCTGTCGCAGAGCGTAGATTCCAGGGCTCACGGACTTCAGGAGTCGTGGCACACGTGTGTAGTTGGCCCTCAGCCTGTGGGATCTTCCCAGACGAGGGATCGACCACGTCCCCTACATTGGCAGGAGGGTTCTTAACCACTGGACTACCAGGGATTCCCTCTCTTTATCTTTTTTTATCCCAAGACCCAACGGGAAAGTGGTGGCTTCATCAAAAGCCCCTGTGTGTGGAGGGGCATGTGTCAGCAGTCACTGGAGAGGGCTCTGCATGGCACAAATGTGCCCAAGTGGGTCAAACAGTGTCCCCCAAAATTCATGTCCCCCCAAAACTTCAGAATCTTCAGAAATCGGATCTCTGCAGACATAATAAGGCAAGGATCTAGAGATGAAATCATGCTGGATTAAGAGTGATCCATTGATCACTTGGGATTCCTGGGTGGCTCCGATGGTGAAGAAGCTGTCTGCAATGCAGAAGAACTGGGCTTGATCCCTGGGTCAGGAAGATTCCCCCGCAGATGGGAATGATACCCACTCCAGTACTCTGACCTCGGAGAATCCCACGGACAGAGGAGCCTGGTGGGCTACAGTTCATGGGACGCAAAGAGTCAGATGCAACCGAGCAACTAACACTTTCGTAGGTGTTGAGAGGGTTATTCCTTCACAGAAATGGAAAAATTAGCCAATTCCACCAAGCACTGGCCATAAATGTGATCACAGAGGGTCAGAAAAGGAGGCTGATTGGGAAAGTTGGGGGGGGGAGTAAGGATGAGGCTGGGCGGGCCTCAAGGGGAGCGAGGTGAGCAGACAGAATCTGTGCTAGTCAGGCACGCAGACCCTGGTGCTAGATTAGCTCTGGCTTTGAATTCTCACCACATGTAGAGTCTAAACCGAGTCTAAAACTTCCTAATCTCCAGGGACTTCCCTGCCAGTCCAGGGATTAAGACTCTGTACTTCCAATTCAGCCCTGATCAGGAAACTAAGATCCTATATGCTGTGTGGTGTGGCCAAAAGAAAAAAATATTTTTTTTTAATAAATAAACCTTTTTAAAAAAAGCTCCATCTACTTACTCATTCGTAGGTTCACTCTACCTCTACAGTCCTCTGTGCTGGAAGTGCTCAAACAGACGCGGCGGTCCTTACCCACAGGACGGGTTTAGCGTCTGCTGAGTTAGGGCAGGATGGGTGGAGCCAGCAGCCCCAGGCCCCTGCGCACAGCCCGAAGGACCCATCGTCCCATCGCCCGGCTCCTCACCTCCTCCCGCCGGCTCTGTGGCTGGTGCCCTTTATCTTGATGACAGACATTCCTTCCTTTTCACCCACTCCCCCACCACTGTGCCTCCCAGCTCCCGGGGAAGTCTAACACTGGGACCTATACTCACAGGGCCACACACACACACACACAAGAACCACCTCCATCTTTCCAGAAACTGCTCCCAAAGAGCCGGCTTCCTAAGGGCAAGTCCCGTGTGTCTGGATCGTTCAGAGTCCTTCTCTTTAGCAGAAGCCATCCCACAGGTGTGCGGTTCTTCGCCTCCTTTCCTCTTCCCGTCACCCCCTTTCCCCCCTCTTCTCTCCTGCCTTTAAAGGGTTCCACAGTCTCCCTTTGACGCCCTCGTCAGGATCTAGCACCATCGCATGAGAAAGCGAGTGCTTTGCAGGCATCTTCCCTGCTGCGTGTCGCTCTTACCCTGTGGCCTCTCACGGAGGGGAAGAAGCACCCTCCCCGTCCCTTGTGTTTGCAGAGAGCCAGTGAATCCACCTTTCTTCTTTGTTCATTTCCAATAAACACAATTTTTTAACATTTTTTTTTTGGCTTTTGGTTTGTCTAATTTTGCTTTCTTACACCCTCACTTTGTTCAATTTATGTTTTAAGACAGTGAATTATTTCACATATTTTCAGGTTCTTACATTTCTAAAACTTGTTTACGTTGGTCTTTTTAGAGCCCCCACCATTTACCCTGCAATGATCTTAATATTCCATTAAATAAATGAAAACAGTGGTCTAAAGTACGACATACTAAGGGAAAAAGAACCCCTGTTTTCCACTTCTTATACTTTTCTTTATCCTCAGTCAGTATGCCCCATCATAGTAATGAGGCCACAGTATTGATTCTTGTTTGACTTCCTGGCCACCCCCATCCCTATCTGTCACTCTTGTATTATCTGCAATTCCCAGCAGAGTATTTGCTTCACTGTTTTTTCCCATTATCCTGTAGTTTTTTAGTCTTGGATTCCATTCTGCTTGCTTTAAAGTTGGCAAAGAGAAAATATTAAGAGTGATTGTTTTCAGGTTGTAAGTGTAATTGTATAAAATAGGAGCTTTAGTCTTTTTTATTATTTTAGTTTATCTTATTCCCCAAAGTGAAAAATATACCTGCTACTTAAACCATAATTTTTTTGGCAGTGGTTTCTTGGTCAGAATCAAATTCCCTCCTTTGCCTTCAAAAACAGCAAATACATCAAGAGTGTTGGTTCACTCTATGTACTAAATTGTGGAATATCCATAATATTTTCTGGTCCTGCAGGTTTCCTGATGTTTGCAGGACATACTGCCAGAACACTATTGTTTCCAGACAACACAGCTAAATATACTTAAAGAGCACCGTGAATTTAGAGTTAGAAAAAGACATTGATATACATTGTGTTTATTTTTAGCATGTTGATACATAAGGACAACTTTTGAATTGCAGCTCACAGGGTTTTATTGTGACTAAAAATGAAACTGATAATTAAAATAGCTTTGCCTAGTTGATAAGATATTTTTGATCAAAAGCTAAATTATGGCAATCTGAAAACCATATGTAAAATGAAGATAAATTTTAAAAATAAATGGAAAAGAAATGAAACCTGAGATAATAACCTTTATTGAAATGCCCTAATGCAAGAAATAATACATTTCCATTATAGAAAATATGACCATTCAAGTAAAGGTACAAAAAAGAAATAAAACTATTTCAGTGAGCTTTCATTTTTTAATATTTTTAATTTGCAAAATGTTTTTAATGTCTGAGAATCCTTCTAGCTCATAGTCCTCCTGTGGCATGATAACCTTCTCTTCTTTTAGAGATGTCAACACTCAGTGAGGATGCTACTTGGCTTTCTTTTCAATCCTCCAATATCTGCCACTAATTCTCTTTCCCTGGAGCAATTACTGTTTGTCCAGCTAGATCTTCTTCTAGACTACTTTCTGATCCTTCTCAGATGGCTAACGATTTTTCTAATAATTTTGCATATTCATGAGTTTAGTATTAGCTGGTCTGGAATGGATCCTCCGACACTCTGCTAACTGTGGAGTCGTGCTGGTTAACTTCCCTTGGGTGGCCTCTGCTCGAGTTTATCTTCACAGGAATACAGTCAATCCCCCACCTACCACCATTCTTGCTGCCTCCCAAAGCAGACAAGATCTGGGATCAGACCACACATCCCAAACCACATCGTGGCTCTGCTCTTGCCAACTTCCAGGTAACTCTGATATGAAATCAGGAATCCATAACTTTCTGGGCAAGGTGGGAGAAGACTCACCCAATCTAAGTGTTAAACATTAGTCGCTCAGTCGTATCTGACTATTTGCAACCCCATGGACTGAAGCCCACCAAGCTCTTCTGTCCACAGAATTCTCCAGGCTAGAATTCTGGAGTGGGTAGCCATTCCCTTCTCCAGAGTATCTTCCTGACCCAAAGACCAAACCTGGATCTCCTGCACTGCAGGCAAATTCTTTATCATCTGAGCCACCAATCTAACAAGCTACTAATTTACCACCATCTCCCCCACCAAACACTGTAAACTTGTGAGTGTCCTAGAAAAGCTGTTTCCAGGGTGCCATAAATACAGTCATATCAGTCAGTCAGATACCATATGATATGACCTACATGTGAGATCTAAAATATGACACAAATGAACTGATCTATGAAACAGAAACAGACTCACATACCTAGAAACCTTGCCAAAGGGGAAAAGGAGTGGGGGAGGAGTAAATTAAATGTTTGGGGTTAGTAGATATAAACTATTATATGTAAAACAGATGAGCAGTAAGGTCCTACTATATGGCACAAGGAACTATATTCAATATCCTGTAATAGAACATAATGGAACACAGCCCATGCAGCTCAGCTCAGTTCGGTTCAGTTCAGTTCAGTCGCTCAGTCGTGTCCGACTTTGTGACCCTATGAATCGCAGCACACCAGGCCTCCCTGTCCATCACTAACTCCCAGAGTCCAAACTCATGCCATCTAACCATCTCATCCTCTGTCATCCCGTTCTCCTCCTGCCCTCAATCCCTCCTAGCATCAGGGTCTTTTCCAATGAGTCAGCTCTTCAGATCAGGTGGCCAAAGTATTGGAGTTTCAGCTTCAGCATCAGTCCTTCCAATGAACACCCAAGACTGATCTCCTTTAGGATGGACTGGTTGGATCTCCTTGCAGTCCAAGGGACTCTCAAGAGTCTTCTCCAGCACCATAGTTCAAAAGCATCAATTCTTTGACGCTCAGCTTTGTTTATAGTCCAACTCTCACATCCATACATGACCACTGGAAAAACCATAGCCTTAACTAGACAGACCTTTGTAGACAAAGTAATGTCTCTGCTTTTTATTATGCTGTCTAGGTTGGTCATAACTTTCCTTCCAAGGAGCAAGCAACTTTTAATTTCATGGTTGCAGTCACCATCTGCAGTGATTTTGGAGCCCAAAACAATAAAGTCTGACACTGTTTTGCCATCTATTTGCCATGAAGTGATGGGACAGGATGCCATGATCTTAGTTTTCTGAATGTTGAGCTTTAAGCCAACTTCTCACTCTCCTCTTTCACTTTCATCAAGAGGCTCTTTAGTTCTTCTTCACTCTCTGCCATAAGGGTGGTTTCATCTGCATATCTGAGGTTATTGATATTTCTCCCGGCAATCTTGATTCCAGCTTGTACTTCCTCCAGCCAGTGTTTCTCATGATGTACTCTGCATATAAGTTAAATAAACAGGGTGACAATATACAGCCTTGACATACTCCTTTTCCTATTTGGAACCAGTCTGTTGTTCCATGTCCAGTTCTAACTGTTGCTTCCTGACCCGCATAGAGGTTTCTCAAGAGGCAGATCAGGTAGTCTGATATTCCCATCTCTTCAAGAATTTTCCACAGTTTATTGTGATCCACACAGTCAAAGGATGTGTAGTCAATAAAGCAGAAATAGATGTTTTTCTGGAACTCTCTTGCTTTTTCAATGATCCAGCGGATGTTGGCAATTTGATCTCTGGCTCCTCTGCCTTTTCTAAAACCAGCTTGAACATCTGGAAGCTCACAGTTCACGTATTGCTGAAGCCTGGCTTGGAGAATTTTGAGCATTACTTTACTAACGTGTGAGAAGAGGGCAATTGTGCAGTAGTTTGAGCATTCTTTAGCATTTTTAATATCACTGATATGTTGAGTCTAGAAAAAGTGATACAGATGAACTTATTTGCAAAGTAGAAATGGAGACACATGCGTAGAGAGCAAACACATGGACACCAGGGGGAAGGGGGGTCAAGAGGATGAACTGGAAGGCTGGGATTGATGTATGTGCCCTACTATGTGCCCTACTATGTGTAAAGTGGTGACCAACAAGGACCTACTGTGGGAAACTCTGCTCTCTGTAGAGAGAGTAGGGCTCTGTGGTGAGTAACGGTGCAGGAATCTGAAAAAGAGGGGCTGATTCACGTTACTATACAGCAGAAACTAACACAGCATTAAAAAGCAACCATACTCCAATAAAAGTCTTTAAAAGATCAAACTAAAGGACATTAATAGAAAAGAATATGTATATGTGTGTGTGTTTGTGTATGTCTATCTGAATCATTTTGTATACACCAGAAATTAACACATTTTAAATCAGCTATACATATGTATAGGCCTCCCTGGTGGCCCAGACGGTAAAATCCACTGGCAACGTGGGAGACCTGGGTTCCATCCCTCGGTCTGGAAGATCCCCTGGAGGAGGGCATGGCAACCCACTCCAGTATTCTTTCCTGGAGAATCCCCATGGACAGAGGAGCCTGGTGGGCTACAGAGGAGTCCATGGGGTTACAAAGAGTCAGACAAGACTGAGTGACTAAACCCAGCACATACATACATATTCATATACATGTATATATTCTTTTAAAGAGAAACTAGAAACTCAGCTACCAAGTAGAGAGGTTAGAGGACTTGAACTCAGCCTCACACTCATGATACACCCTGTGCAAAACAGTTAGTTGGCAATAGGAACTCAAAAGACACGTGTACACTTGTCAGAAAGTCCCTTACACCCTAACCTGCAGTGAGGTCGTACCAAGAACACAGGTTAAGCCAGTTACTGCCAGAGGTAAATTTAAGAAGATGTCAACATGAAACTACATCCCAAGGGAAGAAAAATAGAAATTTTAGTCACATGGGTAAATAATTCTGTCGAAATGGCAGCAAATACCCAGGAGACTATACTATTAACTTTTCAAATGTATTTTTGTCAAATGTACAAAGACCTTATGTTTCAGACCTTTGGCTTTTTGCCCTATATGTGTCTTCTCTCTGAAGATATCCTGCAGTATCTTCTATTGTATTCTCACCATAACTCCACCTCCTCTTGATCTCTGTTCCCGTTCTGATCCAGCTTTTGAAGAAACCGAAAGCAAAGCTTGCTCCAGCCTGGCAGACACAGAGCGTGAGCTAGGAATTTAACATACGTGGGTTTCCATAGCAGCTCTCTCTCTCTTACCAAGTATGTGACCTTAGGAAATTGCCGGAGCTCACTTAGCCTCCGTTTCCTCACCTGTAAGAAGTTAGTGACAGTGTCCAGGGCATGAGTGACACACTTCCAAAGAACCAAGAATGGGGGGGCCCCATTAGAGATGAGGGAAGTATGAATCCTCCAATTTTTAACTGGAGCCTTTAGAAATCGGAGAAGTCCCGAAGTTCCTTTCATGTACAATACCCCGCATAGGTATTCAGAGGAACACAAAACCTCCAGTGTAATCACATACCTGCTCTCAAGGTGTTCACAGAAGCCCAGGCTGATCAAAATGTAGCTCTGAATAGAAGAGGAAAAAAAAGTTCCTTTTGCAGAAAGAGCCCTCCCAGAGATGGTGCTGAAGCTCAATCCCAAACTTTCCTCTAGTCCTCCAGGACAGGTGACAGTTTCACTAAGCTCTGAAAGCCACTTAATCCCCTTCTGGAAAGCATTGAAGGTCGCCTCACTCTGTTGCTCAGAATCCTCTCTTGGGTACATGGGGCATTCAAGGATATCTTCTTCTAGTTCTGAAAACTGCTGGCTCTGGAACACACCAGGGCCTTCTTTGCCATGGGGGAAAATTCCGCTGATGTATTCTTAAAATTAATATTCAATTCACCAAGCTTGGATTTCTTACCATTACGAATAAAGAAGTTTCCCTGCAGAAGGAATTCAAATACTATAAAGAGCAGTGATAAATGAGAGGATTACAGATTTCCATCTTATTCTTATTCTACTACTTCTGAATTTTAATTTAACTTGATTGTACTAAAATTGAGCTCACACTCATGCATCAGAACATGTGATAAATAAAACCCAACTGTATGGCAAAAAGGGACATTGACTTTTACTAATTACTCTCCTCCTACTCCTTTAAGAAAGATTTTCCTTCAGAATCTTTGCTATCAAGTTGGGACCAAGGGCATGGCAACCTCCTTCACTGTTCTTGCCTGGAGGATTCTAGGCACAGAGGAGCCTGGTGAGTTCCAGCCCGTGGGGTCACACAGAGTCATACGTGACTAGGTGTCTGACGCTTTCACTTTCTCCCAATGTGGACACTCCTACACTGTTGCTGGGATGTCCGTTGGTACAGCCACTGTGGAGAACAGTACGGAGGTTCCTCAGAAACCCAGAGCTGCCGTACGACCCAGCATTCCCACTCCCGGGCGTATATCCAGACAGCTGTAATTCAGAAAGATTCACGCACCCCTGTGCTCATAGCAGCATTATTCACAACAGCCCAGATGTGGGAACAGCCCAAGTATCCACTGACAGTGAATGAATGAAGAAGAGATGGTACATATGTATAATGGAATACTACTCGGCCATGAAAAGGAGAAAAACAAGGCCATCTGCAGCGACATGGGTGCAGCCAGAGACTACCATGCTGAGGGAAGCTGAAAGAGAGAGACAAGGAAGAAACAGACACATACCCCATACCGCTTGTATGTGCAGTCTAAACTATGACACAGAGGGACCTACCTGTGAGGCGGACACAGAATTCGGGACATAGAGGACAGGTGGGTGGTTGCCAAGGTGGGGGTTGGGAGAAGGATGGGTTGGGACTTGGGGATTAGCAGATGTGAACTAGTATATATAGGATGGACCAACACCAGGGTCCCACCGTAGAGTGCAGGGGACTGTATCCAGTATCCTGTGATCAGTCGTAACAGAAAAGAATACGAAAAAGAACACACACACACATATATATAGAGAACACACATATATATGTGTAACTGAGCACTAATTAACACAACACTGTAATTCAACTATACTTCAACAAAAAGAAAAATAATTGGGACCCAGTCACCAGGTTAAAGTCTGAATTAAAAAAATAGATTCAATATCCTGTGATAAACCATAATGGAAAGAATATGAGAAAGAATATATATATCATGTATATATATAAATACATATGGGCTTCCCTGGTGCTTCAGCAATAAAGAATCTGCTTGCCATGCAGGAGACATAGGTTTGATCCCTGGGTTGGAAGGGTCCCCTGGAGGAGGAAATGCTACCCACTCCAGTACTCTGGCCTGGAGAATTCCATGGACAGAGGATCCTGGCGGGCTAGAGTCCATGGGACCACAAAGAGTCAGACACAGCTTGGCAGCTGAAGATGCAACACACACCCATGAACATATATTTATATATTGAGTCACTTCTCTGTACAACAGTAATTAACATGGCAGAGTAAATCAACTTACTTCAATGAAAAGGTTTCCCTGATAGCTCAGTTGGTAAAGAATCCACCTGTAATACAGGAGACACTGGTTCGATTCCTCGGTTGGGAAGATCCACTGGAGAAGGTATAGGCTTCCCACTCCAGTATTCTTGGGCTTCCCTTGTGGCTCAGCTGGTAAAGAATCTGCCTGCAGTGCATGAGACCTGGGTTTGATCCTGGGTTGGGAAGATCCTCTGGAGAAGGGAAAGGCTACCCACTCCAGTATT
>CM035290.1:2436218-2447105 GCA_020226075.1 Hydropotes inermis
AAAAAAAAAAAAAAAAAAGATTCCAACACTCTCAGTGCCAGTATTAGGAAGAGTTTTGCCTAGACTTGAGTTCATGGGAGGACAAGCAATTTCAGGGAAGCGGAATTCTGCTTTGCAGAAAGTTTTCACTTTCATCTCAGGTTCAAAGAGTTTGTTAACAAAATAAGCCGCTCATTATAAGTCACTCAGTTGTGTCTGACTATTTGCGACCCCAAGGACCATACTGTCCATGGAATTCTCCAGGCCAGAATACTGGAGTGGGTAGCCTTTCCCTTCTCCAGGGGATCTTCCCAACCCAGGGATTGAACCCAGGTCTCCTGCATTGCAGGTGATTCTTTACCATTTGAACCATCAGGGAAGTCCATACACAAATAATTAATACCAGTATTTATTAGAGAATTATCAAGCTTACTTTTAATATCCTAACATTAAGAGAAAAGAGAAATAGAAACAGCAGAGGAGACATCACCAAATTGGGTTTTGACCAACAGCCAGACTCAAATAGTGCTGTAAAGTCCCATGACACAGCACATCTGGACTCCAGTTGGAAAAAGGTCCCAGGCAACCATCCACTCCCAGGGTGAGACTTCAAAAATTGCAGTTCTGTGTTTCCACTTATAATCCTACAAATTGATATTATCACCAACCTGTAAGCAAATTGCATCTTTGGTTTCATGTTAATGCTGTTTGTTTTGTTCGTAGTGATGCCCACTTGACTTCACACTCCAGGATGTCTGGCTCTAGGTGACTGATCACAACATCATGGTTATCTGGGTCATTAAGATCCTTTTTGTATGGCTGTGTTTATTCTTGCCACCTCTTCTTCATATTTTCTGTTTCTGTTAGGTCCATAGAGTTTCTGTCCTTTAGGTCCATAGAGTTTTTGTCCTGTATTGTGCCCATCTTTGCATGAAATGTTCCCTTGGTATCGCTAGTTTTCTTAAAGAAATCTCTAGTCTTTCCCATTCTACTCAGTTCTGTTCAGTCACTCGGTCACGTCCGACTCTTTGCAACTCCATGCACTGCTTCCCTGTGCATCATCAACTCCTGGGGCTTACTCACACTCATATCCATACAGTCAGTGATGCCATTCAACAATCTCATCCTCTATTGTCACCTTCTCCTCCTGCCTTCAGTCTTTCCCAGCATCAGGGTCTTTTCAGATGAGTTGGTTCTTTGCATCAGGTGCCCAAAGTATTGGATTTTCAGCTTCAGCATCAGTCCTTCCAATGAATATTCAGGACTGATTTCCTTTAGGATGGACTAGATGAATCTCCTTGCAGTCCAAGGGACTCTCAAGAGTATTCTCCAACACAACAGTTCAAAAGCATAGATTCTTCAGGCCTCAGCTGTCTTTAGAGTCCAACTCTCACATCCATAAATGACTACTGGAGAAACAATAGCTTTGACTATACAGAACTTTGTTGGCAAAATAATGTCTCTGCTTTTTATTATGCTGTCTAGGTCATAGCTCTTCCTCCAAGGAGCAAGCGTCTTTTAATTTCATGGCTATAGTCACCATACGCAGTGATTTTAGAACCCCCAAAATAAAGTCTGCCACTGTTTCCACTGTTTCCCCATTTATTTGCCATGAAGTGATGGGACCAGATGCCAAGGTCTTCATTTTCTGAATGTTGAGTTTTAAGCCAACTTTTTTACTCTTCTCTTTCACTTTCATCAAGAGGCCCTTTAGTTCTTCTTCACTTTCTACTATAAGGGTGGTGTCATCTGCATATCTGAGGTTATTGATATTTCTCCCAGCAATCTTGATTCCAGCTTGTGCTTCATCCAGTTGAACATTTCTCATGATGTACTCTGCATATAAGTTAAATAAGCAGAGTGACAATATACAGCCTTGATGTACTCCTTCCCCAATTTGGAACCAGCTGGTTGTTCCATGTCCAGGTCTAACTGTTGCTTCTGGACCTGCATACCGATTTCTCAGGAGACAGGTCAGGTGGTCTAGTATTCCCATCTCTTTCAGAATTTTCCAGTTTGTTGTGATCCACATAATCAAATAATCACAATGGTGTGATCACTCACCTAGAACCAGACATCCAGGAATGTGAAGTCAAGTTGGTCTTAGGAAGCATCATTACAAACAAAGTTAGTGGAAGTGGTGGAATTCCAGTTGAGCTATTTCAAATTCTAAAAGACGATGCTGTCAAAGTGCTACACTCAATATACCAGCAAATTTGGAAAACTCAGCAGTGGCCACAGGAATGGAAAATGTCAGTTTTCATTCCAATCCCAAAGAAAGGCACTGCCAAAGACAAACTACTGCATAATTGCACTCATCTCACACACTAGTAAAGTAATGCTCAAAATTCTCCAAGCCAGGCTTCAGAAATACATGAACCGTGAACTTCCTGATTTTCAAGCTGGTTTTAGAAAAAGCAAACGAACCAGAGATCAAATTGCCAACATCTGCTGGATCATTGAAAAAGCAAGAGAGTTCCAGAAAAACATCTATTTCTGCTTTGTTGACTATGCCAAAGCCTGTGACTGTGTGGATCACAATAAACTCTGGAAAATTCTGCAAGAGATGGGAATACCAGACCGCCTCACCTGCCTCTTAAGAAACCTGTATGCAGGTCAGGAAGCAACAGTTAGAACTGGACATGGAACAACAGACTGGTTGGGAAAAGGAGTCCATCAAGGCTGTATATTGTCACCCTGCTTATTTAACTTATATGCAGAGTACATCATGAGAAACGCTGGGCTGGAAGAAGCACAAGCTGGAATCAAGATTGCCAGAAGAAATATCAATAACCTCAGATATGCAGATGACACCACCCTTATGACAGAAAGTGAAGAGGAACTAAAAAGCCTCTTGATGAAAGTGAAAGAGGAGAGTGAAAAAGTTGGCTTGAAGCTCAACATTCAGAAAACTAAGATTATGGCATCTGGTCCCCATCATGGCAAATAGATGGGGAAACAGTGGAAATAGTGGCTGATCTTATTTTGGGGGCTCCAAAATCACTGCAGATGGTGGTTGTAGCCATGAAATTAAAAGATGCTTACTCCTTGGAAAGAAAGTTATGACCAACCTATGACCAACCAGCATAATAAAAAGCAGAGAGACATTACCTTGTCAGCAAAGGTCCATCTAGTCAAGGCTATGGTTTTTCCAGTGGTCATGTATGGATGTGAGAGTTGGACTGTGAAGAAAGCTGAGCGCTGAAGAAATGATGCTTTTGAACTGTGGTGTTGGAGAAGACTCTGGAGAGTCCCTTGGACTGCAAGGAGATCCAATCAGTCCATCCTACAGGAGATCAGTCCTGGGTGTTCATTGGAAGGACTGATGCTGAAGCTGAAACTCCAAACTTTGGCCACCTGATGCGAAGAGCTGACTCATTGGAAAAGACACTGATGCTGGGAGGGATTGAGTGCAGGAGGAGAAGGGGATGATAGAGGATCAGATGGTTGGATGGCATCACTGACTCAATGGACATGGGTTTGGGTGAACTCCAGGAGCTGATGATGGATAGGGAGGCCTGGCGTCCTGTGGTTCATGGGGTCGCAAAGAGTCAGACACAACTGAGTGACTGAACTGAACTGAAACAGTCAAAGGCTTAAGCATAGTCAATAAAGCAGAGGTAGATGTTTTTCTGTAACTCTCTTGCTTTTTTGATGATCCAGCGAATGTTGGCAATTTGATCTCTGATTCCTCTGCCTTTTCTAAATCCAGCTTGAACATCTGGAAGTTCACGATTCACGTAATGTTGAAGCCTGGCTTGGAGAATTTTGAGCATTGCTTTGCTGGTGTATGAGGTGAGTGCAATTGTGTGGTAGTTTGAGCATTCTTTGCCATTGCCTTTCTTTGGGATTGGAGTGAAAACAGACCTTTTCCATTCCTATGGCCACTGCTGAATTTTCCATATTTGCTGACATATTGAGTGCAGCACTTTGACAGCATCATCTTTTAGGATTTGACATAGCTCAACTGGAATTCCATCCCCTCCACTAGCTTTGCTCATAGTGATTCTTCCTAAGGCCTACTTGACTTCACATTCCAGGATGTCTGGCTCTAGGTGAGTGATCACACCATAGAGGTTATCTGTGTCACGAAGATCTTTTTTGTACAGCTCTTCTGTGTGTTCTGGGCACCTCTTATTAATATCTCTGCTCCTGTTGGGTCCCCACCGTTTCGGTCCCCTTGTGTTGTTTTCTCCTGTCTCTTTGCATCGTTCACTTAGGAAGCCTTTCTTGACCTCTTCCTGCTCTTCCTTGGAGCTCTGCATTCAGATGGATAATGTTTCCTTTTCTCCTTTGCCTTGTTCTGTCATGTAAGACTTGGAGTGCTGTTAAGCCTGAAGCTTGGCTGGCCAGCCCGGGCTCAGCAGTGGGAAGATTCTTCCGCTACTTCATCTGTGCTGCTGCAAGGCTCAGGGCAGCCTGCAGGCGTGTTAGAAGCAAAGTCAGAGACCGCTCTGCTTTGTCTCCGAGGCCGGAACAAGACTCTAATTTCCCTAACAATTTCTGTTCCCATGAGGTTGCCCTGACAGAGTCCCCAGGGAAAGTATGGAAGGCCCCGAGTCAGCCCGAGTCCCGCTGGCTGACTGGCCCTGAGCGTCCTGTCCACACATCCTCAGTCTCTGCCGCAGGCCCGGCACGGTCTGTGCAGCAGATACAGCTCTTCTCCACCCTGCCCTGAAGCTCCCAGTCACGCTGGGGTGATGGGTCTCGCTTCTGGGCAGAAGTGGGCTTCCCTTCCCTCCCGCCCCGCTGCGGGGGTCGGTGGCATTCCAGGCTTCTGGAGCGCAGCCAGAAACTCCGAGCGCTAACAGCAGCCGAGCCCGCCCCGGCTGCCGGCCCCACCTGAGTTCGCGGGACTCCTGAGTGTGCCGGCAGCAAACCTTTGCTGGTTCTTTGCTCACCGCAGCCTGAACTAATCTGATCCCCCGTGAACGCATCCTCGCACTCAACCCCTGGTTCCTGCTTCAGACGGGAGAATTTCTGTTTCTCTTCCTTCCGTGCAGCAGTCTGAGCCGCCCACCCAGAAAGGAGAGACGGCAGTCACGACAGGGCCGCAAGCAAACCTGACCGCAACGAGCGCTGTGCATGTGTGCTAATGGTTGGAACATTCCCGAGAGTTATCTCTGGATGGTAGGGTTATGGGCGCATCTGACCTCTGTTGTTTATACTTTTCCATATTTTTCCAGTCTTCCTCAATGTATATGCAAGCCTTTTACAATTAGAAAATAATATTAACCTTATTTTTAAAAGAAATTTGTTTCATTGAAATCGGCAAAACACATTATGACTGACGGGCATTCCAGAAAGTGGCCCTTCACGGCTGCGACCATGGTCTGCCTACACGCTCCCTGCCCCGGCTCCCATCTTCCCCTGTGTGCTCGCCAAGGCCATCTGCGGCTTCCGTGTGACCGTGGGGGGGTCTCGTCACTCCAACTGTATGTCACATGTTTGTCTCTGTCCCTGAACTAGACTACAGTCTCCTTGAGGGAGAGCCAAAATCATATTGAAAGAAAGAGTCAGCAGGACTGTGCCCCTCCCAAGACTTGAGGGGAGAATGTGTCCCAGCCTCCCTCCGAGTTTCTGGCAGCACCCCGCATCCCTTGGCTTGAAGCCACATGCCTCCCCACCCCCCGCCTCTGTCTACACATTGCCTTCTCCCCTCTGATAAGGACACAGGTGATTATTTTTAGGACTCACTCAAATAATCCAGGAGAAGCTCCTCCTCTCAAGATCCTGATGGTAGTACAGTGGATAGGAATCTGCCTGCCATTACAGGGGACACAGGTTCAGTCCTGGTCCAGGAAGATTTCCCAGGCCACAGAGCAGCTAAGCCCACGAACCACAGCTAGTGAGCCTGAGCGCTACAGCCACCGAAGCCTGCCTGCCTACAGCCCGTGCTCAGCAACAAGAGAAGCCACCGCAGTGAGAAGCCCATGCCCTGCAGTGAACAGCAGCCCCTGCTCACGCAGCTAGAGAAAGCCCACGTGCAGCGAAAAAGACCAGCACAGCCAAAAATAAAAGATCCATCACGTAACCACACCTTCTGCCATAAGGATCAGGACATAGACATGTATTTGGCCAGGTAGTTCCTGGCTTCAATCCCTGGTCAGGGAACTGAGATCCCTCAAGCCTGCATGGCTTATGGCAAAAAAAAAAAAAAAAACACACACACAAAATAAAACCCAACTAACTGCATATTTGGTGGGGCTACCATTCAGCCACTACACCTAGCATAAGATGAAATTGGCATCTCATCATATTTGTTAACTGGATCAGTAAATTACAAATAAGTGAATGACTCCTCCAGGCTCAACCCCTTCTATAAACTCTGACTTATTCTTCCACAGGCTTGACTAGGCACGTCTTGTCTACTCCAAACTCACTATGTCCAGTACTCCCATCACATGCTAGGGGAGAAAAGTGCATTTGGAATCTATGGTTCTTAACTGGCTAGCCCATTTTTGCCACAATTCCCTTTTGGAAGAGGAAATGTCTTGCTTCCTTTGGTCTGGTCAGTTGTTTAAAAAATCAGCAGAGTGTCAAGCAAATCTACATGGGGTCTGCATTCTTTTCGCTAAAGGTGATGAGAGGATTCAACTCCATTGGTGATACTCCTTTTCTTCTTCAGTCAAGTCGGCAGGAGGTCTGAGCTCAGAGTGAATCTCACCAGTGAAAGGCTAGAGGTCCACGCACTGCCTAACATAGAAACAATGTTGTTATTATTCATCACATTAAAAAAATCAAAGTCATTGCATAGAGAGGTCTGCTACAGAAACCAGTACGGATGCCTGCTAAGTTGCTTCAGTCTTGTCTGACTCTGTGTGACCCTATGGACTATAGCCTGCCAGGCTCCCCTGTCCATGGCATTCTCCAGGCAAGAATACTGGAGTGGGTAGCCATGCCCTCCCTGCAGGGAGATTCTCTACCAACTGAGCTACAAGGGAAGCTCCCTAGAAACCAATATGAGGACAATCAAAAGAATTTTGAGAAAGAATGTATCTCTTCGGTAACATTCAGTTCAGTCACTCAGTTGCGTCTGACTCTGCAACCCCATGGACTGCAGCAGGCCAGGCCTCCCTGTCCATCACCAACTCCCAGAGCCTACTCAAACTCATGTCCACTGAGTCAGTGATGCCATCCAGCCATCTCATCCTCTGTCATCCCCTTCTTCTCCCGCCTTCAGTCTTTCTCAGCATCAGGGTCTTTTCCAATGAATCAGCTCTTCACATCAGATGGCGAAAGTATTGGAGTTTCAGCTTCAGCATCAGTCCTTCCAATGAATATTCAGGACTGATTTCCTTTAGGATGGACCGGTTGCATCTCCTTGCAGTCCAAGGGACTCTCAAGAGTCTTCTCCAACACCACAGTTTAAAAGCATCAATTCTTCTGTGCTCACCTTTCTTTATAGTCTGACTCTCACATCCATCCATAACTACTGGAAAAACCAAAACTTTGACTAGACAGACCTTTGTTGGCAAAGTAATGTCTCTGGTTTTTAATATGCTGTCTAGGCTGGTCATAGCTTTTCTTCCAAGGAGTAAGCGTCTTTTAATTAAAGTCATTCTTCTTCTCCTAGGTGGAGGAATCAGACAACCCAGGACAGAGATACTTTTACTTCTTCAGGGACCTTGGATTCCCTCCAGCATCATCCAAGATCTACATTTCTTTCCTTTTTTTTTTTTTTTTAATGTGGCTGCACTCAGGTCTTAGTTACAGCATGCAGGATCTAGTTCCTTGACCAGAGATCAAACCCAGTCCCCCTGCATTGGGAATGCAGAGTCTTAGCCACTGGACCACCAGGGAAGCCCTTAAGATCTGCATTTCCCGTCAAGCTGATCCTCTGCACCATGTTAGTGTTAGAGACCCAAACAATAGCTTGGAGGTAAGACATATCTCTCCTTGTATCAAATCTCAAACTTCTTATCAATGTGAATTCTCATCATCTTTGATACATAGTATGGGTCAGGAAGAGTCAGACATGACTGAGCGACTTCCCTTTCACTTTTCACTTTCATGCACTGGAGAAGGAAATGGCAGCCCACTCCAGTGTTCTTTCCTGGAGAATCCCAGGGACGGGGGAGCCTGGTGGGCTGCCGTCTATGGGGTCACACAGGGTCGGACACGACTGAAGTGACTTAGCAGCAGCATAAATGGCTTCCCAGGTGGCGCTAGTGACAAAGAGCCCGCCTGCCAATGCAGGAGCTGCAGCAGAAGAGGGTCAACCCCTGGGTTGGGAAGACCCCCTGGAGAAGGGCGTGGCAACCCACCCCGGTGTTCTTGCCTGGAGAACTCCACGCACAGAGGAGCCAGGTGGGCTACAGTCCATGGGGTCGCAAAGAGTCCAACACAGCTGAGTGACATAGCACACGCAAGGCTGTCAACAACAAAGGACGCTTTTGCAGGAACACAGGGTTAGGAGCCTGCTCCTGCCCTGTGTCTTCCTGTTGAGGACAGAAATGCCAAATTTAGAGTGCTGACATTTGACAATCCGACAAGCACCCTCCTTGTGCAGACAGTCATGACATAAAGACACATTTGCTGTGACGAGTCTTCCCTGAGGAGCCCTCGGTGTTTAGAGATCAAAGCGCAGGTCAAGGGAGCCCAGACCGCTGAGAAGAATACGTGAGCACAATGACCTTTCAGCGACGAGGCAGCCAGAATGAGCCGCAGTTCTCCACGTGTGATCCGATGACCTGTGCAGAGATGGAACAGCCCAGGGGCAGTGGGTCTCCCAGGGATGTGGCTGTCTCTGCTGCCTCCAGGCTGGCCCTGGATCTCACCCTCTACTGCAAGGATTTGCCACCAAAGAAGCCACACCATCAAATGCAAGTGTGGCACACGGTCCCCTGAGTCACTGGCCTGTTCATTTCACTATCTTAGTTCTGCCTTCCTGCACACTCTCCCTTCTTTAAGAAGCTGTGCAGCTCCTTTTCGCTTTCCAGCTTATTGCTTCACCCAATGTAGCAGCAAAGCCTTGAGCCGCCAAGGGAACGGACAGCAAGCTCCAGTAATCCATTGCATCAAAACTACCAGTCAATTAGCCTGTCAGCCTGTCATCTGACTTTTTAAAAACTAAAATACATATTCTTTGGCATATACACAGGAAAAAACTGTCAGAAGGTACACCCAAATGGAAACAGTGGTACTCTGATGAGAGTGCAGAGAGGAAAAAAGAAAAGACTTTCACAACATTCTTCTCTTGCTTGAGTTTTTTTTGCAGTCATTCTACATTACTTTTGTAATCAGAAGAAATTAATAAAGATTGCTTTCTATTTAAAAAATTCAAAGAATTGAGCAAGTTCATTTTTGCTCTCTGCTCAGCCCAGGGAAAACGAGATCATCCTGAAATGGCGAAGTGGGAGGAGATGCATGTGCTGGAGGATGTGCCTGCCGTGGCACTGCTCGGAATGACAATGTGTGCACGCTCAGGAGGAGCTGGGGGGAGACGGAGCCCCCAGGGCTTGGGCCTCCCCTCCGTGAGAGCCTGAAGTGTGAATGCTCCATCTGCAAGCCGCTGGTGGTGCTAAGAAGCAGCCAGCACCTCCCCTCCGGCTCACAGCTGAGCAGCAGGGGCCTTGCGCCCCCAGGAGGAGGGTTCCCTTGGGTACACGCCATGCCCTCCGTGGACGAGGCGCTGAACTGTGCCCACTGCTGGGCAGTGAGGGCTCAGCGGTGAAGACGCTGCCTGCACTGCAGGGAACCCAGGCTCCATCCCGGAGCTGGGAAGGTCCCCCGGAGAAGGGAATGGCAACCCACTCCAGTGTCCTTGCCTGGAGAATCCCCAGGCGCAGAGGCGCTCGCTGGGCTAGTCCGTGGGGTCGCAAACTACAACAGGACTGAGCGACGAACACTTTCCCTTTCACGTTTATTAGTAAACCTGTCAGAATTTAAATACCAATGCTTGTGATTCTACCACAGATCAGCTGATTAGTAGGTTCAGGGGAAAAAAGACTTTCCTGCTTACCCTGTCACCTTCCATTTCTTCAGTCTCTTCTTTCACTGGCATGATAAAGATGTCACGAAAATACCACAGGACAAAGGGAAGGGGAGGATAAATTAGAAGTTTGGGATTAACATATATATATATACTACTATATATGAGAGCCAGCAAGGGCCTGCCGTGCAGCACAGGGAAATATACTCAATACTTTGTAACAACCTACAAGGCAAGAGAATCTGAAAAAGACAAAAAAAAAAAAAAATACATATATGTATATATATATCAGGATTCCCTGGTGGCTCAGATGGTGAAGAGTCTGCCTGCAATGTGGGAGACCAGGGTTCAATCCCTGGGTCAGGAAGATCCCTGCAGAAGGAAATGGCAACCGGCTCCAGTATTCTTGCCTGGAAAATCCCATGGAGGGAGGAGCCTGGCAGGTTATATACGGAGTGGCAAACAGTTGGACCCGACTGAGCGACTTCACTTTCACTTTCTTTCATATGTATATATATGTGTGTGTGTGTGTGTACCTATATAACTGTTTGCTGTGCTATACACCTGAAACTAATACAACATTGTAAATCAATTATACATCAACTTTTAACAACGGCTGATGAGGATGTGCACACACATTTACTAACCCAGCCAACCAAAATGCACATGGAAATAAATATGAATACAGGGAACCAGAGAAAACAGAAGTGAGACTAGATAGAGTTGATTAAACATGCCCTTGTGTTAAGGAAGATGAGAAACGACAAGGGAAATGGGAGTCAAAATTTCCTCTTCTTTATTTCTTGCCCTAAAAGCATGGCTGGGAAATAGAGCAATTCTCAAAAAGCAATTGATATTTCCAGTTTCACTTGGAAAATGGAGAAAGCCAGAAAGAACATCACAGTCTCTTACAAGAAGAAAACCTGGGACAAAAAAAAAAAAAGGAAAACTTTTCCTGAACCCATGGGAGAGCT
>CM035290.1:2457661-2507393 GCA_020226075.1 Hydropotes inermis
AGTCCCTTGGACTGCAAGGAGATCCAATCAGTCCATCCTACAGGAGATCAGTCCTGGGTGTTCATTGGAAGGACTGATGCTGAAGCTGAAACTCCAAACTTTGGCCACCTGATGCGAAGAGCTGACTCATTGGAAAAGACACTGATGCTGGGAGGGATTGAGTGCAGGAGGAGAAGGGGATGATAGAGGATCAGATGGTTGGATGGCATCACTGACTCAATGGACATGGGTTTGGGTGAACTCCAGGAGCTGATGATGGATAGGGAGGCCTGGCGTCCTGTGGTTCATGGGGTCGCAAAGAGTCAGACACAACTGAGTGACTGAACTGAACTGAAACAGTCAAAGGCTTAAGCATAGTCAATAAAGCAGAGGTAGATGTTTTTCTGTAACTCTCTTGCTTTTTTGATGATCCAGCGAATGTTGGCAATTTGATCTCTGATTCCTCTGCCTTTTCTAAATCCAGCTTGAACATCTGGAAGTTCACGATTCACGTAATGTTGAAGCCTGGCTTGGAGAATTTTGAGCATTGCTTTGCTGGTGTATGAGGTGAGTGCAATTGTGTGGTAGTTTGAGCATTCTTTGCCATTGCCTTTCTTTGGGATTGGAGTGAAAACAGACCTTTTCCATTCCTATGGCCACTGCTGAATTTTCCATATTTGCTGACATATTGAGTGCAGCACTTTGACAGCATCATCTTTTAGGATTTGACATAGCTCAACTGGAATTCCATCCCCTCCACTAGCTTTGCTCATAGTGATTCTTCCTAAGGCCTACTTGACTTCACATTCCAGGATGTCTGGCTCTAGGTGAGTGATCACACCATAGAGGTTATCTGTGTCACGAAGATCTTTTTTGTACAGCTCTTCTGTGTGTTCTGGGCACCTCTTATTAATATCTCTGCTCCTGTTGGGTCCCCACCGTTTCGGTCCCCTTGTGTTGTTTTCTCCTGTCTCTTTGCATCGTTCACTTAGGAAGCCTTTCTTGACCTCTTCCTGCTCTTCCTTGGAGCTCTGCATTCAGATGGATAATGTTTCCTTTTCTCCTTTGCCTTGTTCTGTCATGTAAGACTTGGAGTGCTGTTAAGCCTGAAGCTTGGCTGGCCAGCCCGGGCTCAGCAGTGGGAAGATTCTTCCGCTACTTCATCTGTGCTGCTGCAAGGCTCAGGGCAGCCTGCAGGCGTGTTAGAAGCAAAGTCAGAGACCGCTCTGCTTTGTCTCCGAGGCCGGAACAAGACTCTAATTTCCCTAACAATTTCTGTTCCCATGAGGTTGCCCTGACAGAGTCCCCAGGGAAAGTATGGAAGGCCCCGAGTCAGCCCGAGTCCCGCTGGCTGACTGGCCCTGAGCGTCCTGTCCACACATCCTCAGTCTCTGCCGCAGGCCCGGCACGGTCTGTGCAGCAGATACAGCTCTTCTCCACCCTGCCCTGAAGCTCCCAGTCACGCTGGGGTGATGGGTCTCGCTTCTGGGCAGAAGTGGGCTTCCCTTCCCTCCCGCCCCGCTGCGGGGGTCGGTGGCATTCCAGGCTTCTGGAGCGCAGCCAGAAACTCCGAGCGCTAACAGCAGCCGAGCCCGCCCCGGCTGCCGGCCCCACCTGAGTTCGCGGGACTCCTGAGTGTGCCGGCAGCAAACCTTTGCTGGTTCTTTGCTCACCGCAGCCTGAACTAATCTGATCCCCCGTGAACGCATCCTCGCACTCAACCCCTGGTTCCTGCTTCAGACGGGAGAATTTCTGTTTCTCTTCCTTCCGTGCAGCAGTCTGAGCCGCCCACCCAGAAAGGAGAGACGGCAGTCACGACAGGGCCGCAAGCAAACCTGACCGCAACGAGCGCTGTGCATGTGTGCTAATGGTTGGAACATTCCCGAGAGTTATCTCTGGATGGTAGGGTTATGGGCGCATCTGACCTCTGTTGTTTATACTTTTCCATATTTTTCCAGTCTTCCTCAATGTATATGCAAGCCTTTTACAATTAGAAAATAATATTAACCTTATTTTTAAAAGAAATTTGTTTCATTGAAATCGGCAAAACACATTATGACTGACGGGCATTCCAGAAAGTGGCCCTTCACGGCTGCGACCATGGTCTGCCTACACGCTCCCTGCCCCGGCTCCCATCTTCCCCTGTGTGCTCGCCAAGGCCATCTGCGGCTTCCGTGTGACCGTGGGGGGGTCTCGTCACTCCAACTGTATGTCACATGTTTGTCTCTGTCCCTGAACTAGACTACAGTCTCCTTGAGGGAGAGCCAAAATCATATTGAAAGAAAGAGTCAGCAGGACTGTGCCCCTCCCAAGACTTGAGGGGAGAATGTGTCCCAGCCTCCCTCCGAGTTTCTGGCAGCACCCCGCATCCCTTGGCTTGAAGCCACATGCCTCCCCACCCCCCGCCTCTGTCTACACATTGCCTTCTCCCCTCTGATAAGGACACAGGTGATTATTTTTAGGACTCACTCAAATAATCCAGGAGAAGCTCCTCCTCTCAAGATCCTGATGGTAGTACAGTGGATAGGAATCTGCCTGCCATTACAGGGGACACAGGTTCAGTCCTGGTCCAGGAAGATTTCCCAGGCCACAGAGCAGCTAAGCCCACGAACCACAGCTAGTGAGCCTGAGCGCTACAGCCACCGAAGCCTGCCTGCCTACAGCCCGTGCTCAGCAACAAGAGAAGCCACCGCAGTGAGAAGCCCATGCCCTGCAGTGAACAGCAGCCCCTGCTCACGCAGCTAGAGAAAGCCCACGTGCAGCGAAAAAGACCAGCACAGCCAAAAATAAAAGATCCATCACGTAACCACACCTTCTGCCATAAGGATCAGGACATAGACATGTATTTGGCCAGGTAGTTCCTGGCTTCAATCCCTGGTCAGGGAACTGAGATCCCTCAAGCCTGCATGGCTTATGGCAAAAAAAAAAAAAAAAACACACACACAAAATAAAACCCAACTAACTGCATATTTGGTGGGGCTACCATTCAGCCACTACACCTAGCATAAGATGAAATTGGCATCTCATCATATTTGTTAACTGGATCAGTAAATTACAAATAAGTGAATGACTCCTCCAGGCTCAACCCCTTCTATAAACTCTGACTTATTCTTCCACAGGCTTGACTAGGCACGTCTTGTCTACTCCAAACTCACTATGTCCAGTACTCCCATCACATGCTAGGGGAGAAAAGTGCATTTGGAATCTATGGTTCTTAACTGGCTAGCCCATTTTTGCCACAATTCCCTTTTGGAAGAGGAAATGTCTTGCTTCCTTTGGTCTGGTCAGTTGTTTAAAAAATCAGCAGAGTGTCAAGCAAATCTACATGGGGTCTGCATTCTTTTCGCTAAAGGTGATGAGAGGATTCAACTCCATTGGTGATACTCCTTTTCTTCTTCAGTCAAGTCGGCAGGAGGTCTGAGCTCAGAATGAATCTCACCAGTGAAAGGCTAGAGGTCCACGCACTGCCTAACATAGAAACAGTGTTGTTATTATTCATCACTTTAAAAAAATCAAAGTCATTGCGTAGAGAGGTCTGCTACAGAAACCAGTATGGATGCCTGCTAAGTTGCTTCAGTCTTGTCTGACTCTGTGTGACCCTATGGACTACAGCCTGCCAGGCTCCCCTGTCCATGGCATTCTCCAGGCAAGAATACTGGAGTGGGTAGCCATGCCCTCCTCCAGGGGATCTTCTCGACCCAGGGATGGAACCCGCATCTCTTACGTCTCCTGCATTGGCTGGCAGATTTTTACCACTAGCGCCACCTGGGAAGCTGGGTCTCCTGCCCTGCCGGGAGATTCTCTACCAACTGAGCTACAAGGGAAGCTCCCTAGAAACCAATATGAGGACAATCAAAAGAATTTTGAGAAAGAATGTATCTCTTCGGTAACATTCAGTTCAGTCACTCAGTTGCGTCTGACTCTGCAACCCCATGGACTGCAGCACGCCAGGCCTCCCAGTCCATCACCAACTCCCAGAGCCTACTCAAACTCATGTCCACTGAGTCAGTGATGCCATCCAGCCATCTCATCCTCTGTCATCCCCTTCTTCTCCCGCCTTCAGTCTTTCTAAGCATCAGGGTCTTTTCCAATGAATCAGCTCTTCACATCAGATGGCGAAAGTATTGGAGTTTCAGCTTCAGCATCAGTCCTTCCAATGAATATTCAGGACTTATTTCCTTTAGGATGGACCAGTTGCATCTCATTGCTGTCCAAGGGACTCTCAAGAGTCTTCTCCAACACCACAGTTTAAAAGCATCAATTCTTCTGTGCTCACCTTTCTTTATAGTGTGACTCTCACATCCATCCATAACTACTGGAAAAACCAAAACTTTGACTAGACAGACCTTTGTTGGCAAAGTAATGTCTCTGGTTTTTAATATGCTGTCTAGGCTGGTCATAGCTTTTCTTCCAAGGAGTAAGCGTCTTTTAATTAAAGTCATTCTTCTTCTCCTAGGTGGAGGAATCAGACAACCCAGGACAGAGATACTTTTACTTCTTCAGGGACCTTGGATTCCCTCCAGCATCATCCAAGATCTACATTTCTTTCCTTTTTTTTTTTTTTTTAATGTGGCTGCACTCAGGTCTTAGTTACAGCATGCAGGATCTAGTTCCTTGACCAGAGATCAAACCCAGTCCCCCTGCATTGGGAATGCAGAGTCTTAGCCACTGGACCACCAGGGAAGCCCTTAAGATCTGCATTTCCCGTCAAGCTGATCCTCTGCACCATGTTAGTGTTAGAGACCCAAACAATAGCTTGGAGGTAAGACATATCTCTCCTTGTATCAAATCTCAAACTTCTTATCAATGTGAATTCTCATCATCTTTGATACATAGTATGGGTCGGGAAGAGTCAGACATGACTGAGCGACTTCCCTTTCACTTTTCACTTTCATGCACTGGAGAAGGAAATGGCAGCCCACTCCAGTGTTCTTTCCTGGAGAATCCCAGGGACGGGGGAGCCTGGTGGGCTGCCGTCTATGGGGTCACACAGGGTCGGACACGACTGAAGTGACTTAGCAGCAGCATAAATGGCTTCCCAGGTGGCGCTAGTGACAAAGAGCCCGCCTGCCAATGCAGGAGCTGCAGCAGAAGAGGGTCAACCCCTGGGTTGGGAAGACCCCCTGGAGAAGGGCGTGGCAACCCACCCCCGGTGTTCTTGCCTGGAGAACTCCACGCACAGAGGAGCCAGGTGGGCTACAGTCCATGGGGTCGCAAAGGGTCCAACACAGCTGAGTGACATAGCACACGCAAGGCTGTCAACAACGAAGGATGCTTTTGCAGGAACACAGGGTTAGGAGCCTGCTCCTGCCCTGTGTCTTCCTGTTGAGGACAGAAATGCCAAATTTAGAGTGCTGACATTTGACAATCCGACAAGCACCCTCCTTATGCAGACAGTCATGACATAAAGACACATTTGCTGTGACGAGTCTTCCCTGAGGAGCCCTCGGTGTTTAGAGATCAAAGCGCAGGTCAAGGGAGCCCAGACCGCTGAGAAGAATACGTGAGCACAATGACCTTTCAGCGACGAGGCAGCCAGAATGAGCCGCAGTTCTCCACGTGTGATCCGATGACCTGTGCAGAGATGGAACAGCCCAGGGGCAGTGGGTCTCCCAGGGATGTGGCTGTCTCTGCTGCCTCCAGGCTGGCCCTGGATCTCACCCTCTACTGCAAGGATTTGCCACCAAAGAAGCCACACCATCAAATGCAAGTGTGGCACACGGTCCCCTGAGTCACTGGCCTGTTCATTTCACTATCTTAGTTCTGCCTTCCTGCACACTCTCCCTTCTTTAAGAAGCTGTGCAGCTCCTTTTCGCTTTCCAGCTTATTGCTTCACCCAATGTAGCAGCAAAGCCTTGAGCCGCCAAGGGAACGGACAGCAAGCTCCAGTAATCCATTGCATCAAAACTACCAGTCAATTAGCCTGTCAGCCTGTCATCTGACTTTTTAAAAACTAAAATACATATTCTTTGGCATATACACAGGAAAAAACTGTCAGAAGGTACACCCAAATGGAAACAGTGGTACTCTGATGAGAGTGCAGAGAGGAAAAAAGAAAAGACTTTCACAACATTCTTCTCTTGCTTGAGTTTTTTTTGCAGTCATTCTACATTACTTTTGTAATCAGAAGAAATTAATAAAGATTGCTTTCTATTTAAAAAATTCAAAGAATTGAGCAAGTTCATTTTTGCTCTCTGCTCAGCCCAGGGAAAACGAGATCATCCTGAAATGGCGAAGTGGGAGGAGATGCATGTGCTGGAGGATGTGCCTGCCGCGGCACTGCTCGGAATGACAATGTGTGCACGCTCAGGAGGAGCTGGGGGGAGACGGAGCCCCCAGGGCTTGGGCCTCCCCTCCGTGAGAGCCTGAAGTGTGAATGCTCCATCTGCAAGCCGCTGGTGGTGCTAAGAAGCAGCCAGCACCTCCCCTCCGGCTCACAGCTGAGCAGCAGGGGCCTTGCGCCCCCAGGAGGAGGGTTCCCTTGGGTACACGCCATGCCCTCCGTGGAGGAGGCGCTGAACTGTGCCCACTGCTGGGCAGTGAGGGCTCAGCGGTGAAGACGCTGCCTGCACTGCAGGGAACCCAGGCTCCATCCCGGAGCTGGGAAGGTCCCCCGGAGAAGGGAATGGCAACCCACTCCAGTGTCCTTGCCTGGAGAATCCCCAGGCGCAGAGGCGCTCGCTGGGCTAGTCCGTGGGGTCGCAAACTACAACAGGACTGAGCGACGAACACTTTCCCTTTCACGTTTATTAGTAAACCTGTCAGAATTTAAATACCAATGCTTGTGATTCTACCACAGATCAGCTGATTAGTAGGTTCAGGGGAAAAAAGACTTTCCTGCTTACCCTGTCACCTTCCATTTCTTCAGTCTCTTCTTTCACTGGCATGATAAAGATGTAACGAAAATACCACAGGACAAAGGGAAGGGGAGGATAAATTAGAAGTTTGGGATTAACATATATATATATATATACACTACTATATATGAGAGCCAGCAAGGGCCTGCCATGCAGCACAGGGAAATATACTCAATACTTTGTAACAACCTACAAGGCAAGAGAATCTGAAAAAGACAAAAAAAAAAAAATACATATATGTATATATATATCAGGATTCCCTGGTGGCTCAGATGGTGAAGAGTCTGCCTGCAATGTGGGAGACCAGGGTTCAATCCCTGGGTCAGGAAGATCCCTGCAGAAGGAAATGGCAACCGGCTCCAGTATTCTTGCCTGGAAAATCCCATGGAGGGAGGAGCCTGGCAGGTTATATACGGAGTGGCAAACAGTTGGACCCGACTGAGCGACTTCACTTTCACTTTCTTTCATATGTATATATATGTGTGTGTGTGTGTGTACCTATATAACTGTTTGCTGTGCTATACACCTGAAACTAATACAACATTGTAAATCAATTATACATCAACTTTTAACAACGGCTGATGAGGATGTGCACACACATTTACTAACCCAGCCAACCAAAATGCACATGGAAATAAATATGAATACAGGGAACCAGAGAAAACAGAAGTGAGACTAGATAGAGTTGATTAAACATGCCCTTGTGTTAAGGAAGATGAGAAACGACAAGGGAAATGGGAGTCAAAATTTCCTCTTCTTTATTTCTTGCCCTAAAAGCATGGCTGGGAAATAGAGCAATTCTCAAAAAGCAATTGATATTTCCAGTTTCACTTGGAAAATGGAGAAAGCCAGAAAGAACATCACAGTCTCTTACAAGAAGAAAACCTGGGACAAAAAAAAAAAAAGGAAAACTTTTCCTGAACCCATGGGAGAGCTGAGGTCACAGGGCAAAGCGTCCAACCCAAAATCTGGGGAGACACAGGCACCTGCAGGGAGAAAGGAGAGTCAAAGCCAAGCATCTGCTCACCTGGGGCAACCACTGCCATCTACCACATAAGCTGATAGGAAGATTCAGTTAAACTCCAAAGAATCACTAATATGCCAGCAAATCGGGAAAACTCAGCAGTGGCCACAGGACTGGAAAAGGTCAGTTTTCATTCCAGTCCCAAAGAAAAGCAATGGCAAAGAATGCTCACACTACCGCACAATTGCACTCATCTCACATGCTAGCAAAGTAATGCTCAAAATTCTCCAAGCCAGGTTTCAATAGTACATGAACCATGAACTTCCAGATGTTCAAGCTGGATTTAGAAAAGGCAGAGGAACCAGAGATCAAATTGCCAACATCCAATGGATCACCAAAAAAGCAGTAGAATTCCAGAAAAACATCTATTTCTGCTTTATTGACTAGGCGAAAGCCTTTGACTGCGTGGATAACAACAAACTGCAGAAAATTCTGAAACAGATGGGAATACCAGATCACCTGACCTGCCTCTTGAGAAATCTGTATGCAGGTCAAGAAGCAACAGTTAGAATCGACATGGAACAACAAACTGGGTCCAAATCAGGAAAGGAGTTCATCTAGTCTGTATATTGTCACCCTACTTATTTAACTTATATGCAAAGTACATCATGATAAATGCTCAACTGGAAGAAGTACAAGCTGGAATCAAAATTGCCAGGAGAAATATCAATAACCTCAGATATGCAGATGATACCACCCTTATGGCAGAAAGTGAAGAACAACTAAAGAGCTTCTTGATGAAAGTGAAAGAGGAGAGTGAAAAAATTGGCTTAAAGCTCAACATTCAGAAAAATAAGATCTTGGCATCTAGTCCCATCACTTCATGGCAAATAGATGGAGAAACAATGGAAACAGTGACAGACCTTATTTTGGGGTCCTCCAAACTCACTGCAGATGGTGACTGCAGCCATGAAATTGAAAGACACTTATTCCTTGAAAGAAAAGCTTTGACCAACCTAGACAACATATTAAGAAGCAGAGACATTACTTTGCCAACAAAGGTCCATCTAGTCAAAGCTATGGTTTTTCCAGTAGTCATGTATGGATGTGAGAGATGGACTGTAAAGAAAGCTGAGCACAGAAGAATTGATGCTTTTGGACTGTGGTGTTGGAGAAGACTCTTGAGAGTCCCTTGGACTGCAAGGAGGTCCAACCAGTCCATCCTAAAGGAAATAAGTCCTGAATATTCATTGGAAGGATTGATGCTGAAGCTGAAACTCCAATACTTTAGGCACCTGATGCGAAGAACTGACACATTGGAAAAGACCCTGGTGCTGGGAAAGATTGGAGGCAGGAGAAGAAGGGGACAACAGAGGGTGAGATGGCTGGATGGCATCACTGACTCGGTGGACATGAGTTTGAGTAGGCTCTGGGAGTTGTTGATGGACTGGGAGGCCTGGCATGCTGCAGTCCATGGAGTCACAAAGAGTCAGACACAACTGAGCAACTGAACTGAACTGGAAGAATCACTAAAGGCTGGTTGGAGAGCATCAAGCCTCTGGGACTCACAGACCTGGGGAAGTTCATAACCTGCAGATTTTAGTCCACAAATCCCACCAGGTACCTACAGGGGAAGCTGGGGAGAGTCCTGAGGATTGAGACACTGCAGCCACTGCTGAAACTCCCCCCAGATGTATTTTTTTCCATCTCCTCTACAGAACAAAAGCTTTCATTTGCAGAGCGAAGAGAAACACAGTTTGACACCTTAGTTTACTGGGAGAAGTCTATCCCAGCAGTGAGAAGGGAATAGATTTTTTAAACACTCTGCCCTTGGGAGAAAGATGAGATCACTTGCTAGCACCAGCACTACCGCTGGAAGAAAGACAAGGACACTTGTGAGGACCACACTCCTGGAAGCCAGACTCCCAGCTCCTGCCTAAAACTGAGCCTAAATCAAACAATCAGAAAACTGGACTCATCCATCACTCTTTCTCTATCACAGGAATGAGCAATGAAAAATTAACAGTAGAATACAGCTGGAAGAAGTGTAGGTGACAGATTCTCTCTTGAGAGGAGTCTCCAAGGAAAATCCTCTGGCAAAGTAATCCATATCCTTAAAGAAAGGTAATTATAGAGAAATTTAAAGCCCACAGGTACACTAAGGGTGACCCAGTACAAAAGAAATTCAAATTCAGCCCAATAACTGATTAGATTGACATAAACATTCACACTAAAGGCATAGAGGGAAAAAAAAGACATCTTCATCTCTAAGCATAAAAAGCAGTGCTGTGACCTCCTATCCTATAAAACATACAACTTTATCCAAAACAAAAAAATAATAATGAGGAAAAAGGCATACAGAATGGTAAGAAAAAATCCAGTCTGAAGAGACAAAACATCAACAGAAACAGACACTCATATATGACACAAAGGTTGGAAATTCAATAGAGAATTTAAAACAATAATGATTAATGTGTGATAGGCTGTAATGGAAAAGGCAGACAACATGCAAGATCAGATAGGTAACTTCAGCAGAAATCCAGAAATTATGGAAGAGTCAAATGAAAATGAAATCAAAACCACAATTACAGAGATTTTTTTTTTAATGCCTTTAAAAGAGCATCCAGGAGCTGTGAGATAACATGAAGTGGTCTAACATATGTAAAATCAGAACCACAGAAGTAGAAGGTAGGAAGAACAAGCAAAATATAAATAATGGCTGAGAATTTTCTAAAAGTGATTACAGAAACTAGTCACAGATACAAAAAAAAAAAAAAAAAAAAAACACCTTTGGAAAACACCCAGGAGAACACAGTAAATATACACAGTATATATGTACAGTACATATATGACCAGTACAGTACATATGACCAGTACAACTGAAGACCCCCAGAGTTTGGTTGCAAATTAATACCAATTATACTTTTTACTTTTTTAAAATGGTCTTTTTCTTCATTGTTAGTGAGGAGAACATTTATTCCCTGACTACTTCCGTTTCCATTAGAAGTCTAGTCAAAACACTTGAAGATTTGTACTGCCCACTCACACTTCTACACAGAAGGAGTGAGTTACCTGGTTGTTGAGTTCAGGAAAAGCAACTGAGCATGTTTGGCTCAATTCAGTCCATCCGGGCCCTTTGTCACAGATCTACCTGCCCTCAGAGAGGGTGACGTCTGGTCCTCTGGTCCAGCTCTTTGGCAATTATGAGGGCAAAATACCACTGCATAAGTAAAACATCGCATTCAAAGGTGAAGGATTGAAGTTAACCCAATTTGGTATTGATCTAAGCCATTCTCTAATTAACTTTATCAACAATAAAGCTGAATATTCATCTCTGTCTATCTCTTGTGTTTGGGTTTTCAGCTGATTCCAAATTTAGGAGAGGAAGAAGGAAAAATGTTACATAATTATTATTTAAAAGTTGTCCCAAGTATTCTTGAAATTAAGCATACATTTCATCTGTTTATTGGTTATTTCTATCATTATATAATTCCTGGTTGACAGAGTTTTTTCTTTCCTTTCATATCTTTAATGATGTTGCTTCACTGGCTCATTTCTGGTTAGAAAAATTACTGTCATCCTTAATTTTTTGTTCCTTTGAACGTGTCATGTCTCTTCTGGCTGCTTCTAATAACTCCTCTGTTGCTGGTGTTAAGTAGTTAGAATAGTATGCGCCTTGGTTAAACATTTTTGTGCTTCTTGAGCTTAGAACTTGCTGAGTTTCTTGGACCTATGGGTTACTGCAGCCACGAAATTAAAAGACACTTGCTCCTTGCAAGGAAAGCTATAACAAATCTAGTTAGCCTATTAAAAAAGCAGAGACATCATTTTGCCAACAAAGGTCCGTATAGTCAAAGCTATGGTTTTTCCAGTAGTCATGTACGAATGTGAGAGTTGGACTCTAGAGAAAGCTGAGTGCAGAAGATTTGATGTTTTTGAACTGTGGTGCTGGAGAAGACTCTTAAGAGTCCCTTGGACTGCAAGGAGGTCAAGCCAGTCAAACAATCCTGAATATTCATTGGAAGGACTGATGCTGAAACTGAAGCTCCAATACTTTGGCCCCCTGACACAAAGAGCCGACTCATTGGGAAAGACCCTGATGCTGGGAAAGATTGAGGGCAGGAGGAGAAGGGGATGACAGAGGACGAGATGACTGGATGGCATCATAGACTCAGTGAACTTGAGTTTAAGCAAACTCCCAGAGATATTGAAGGGCAGGGAAGCCTGACAGCTACAGTGCATGGGATCATAAAGAGTCAGACATAACTTAGAGATTAAACAACAACAGGTTTATAGTTTTCAACAAATTCTGAAAATTTTCAATCTTTATTAACTTCTTGAAATTATTTTTCTGTTCCCTTCCTTCAGGACCCTAATTACACATGTTTTAGGCCATTTGATGTTGTCCTGTGACTCACTGATATTCTTTTAGTGTTTTAAAATCCTCCTTTCTCTAAGTGTTTCATGTGGGGTAGTTGTTATTATTATGTCTTCAAGTTCACTAATTTTTTCTTCTGCAATATTTAATATAACATCAATTCCATCCATAATATCTTTCATATCAAACATTGTATTTTTAATCTCTAGAACTCTAACTTGGGTCACTTTTATATCTTCTAGGACCCATTTAATGTTTTGAACATCTGTATTACTTATAATAATTATTTTAATGTCCTCCTGTGCTAATTTTAACACCTGTATCAATTCTCAGTTAGTTGCTCTTGACTGATTTTTTTTCTCTTATTATTGGTTGTATTTTCCTGCATTTTTGCATGCCTAGTAATCTTTTTGTTTCAAAGACTATACACTTTACCTTGTTAGGTGCTGGATATTCCTATAAATATTTTGAGCAACTTTGTTATGGAATGCAGTTATGTTCCTTGGAAAAACGATCCTTTTTCCTCTTAGCTTTATTGTGGCGAAATAGATCAATAAAAATTTGTACACATAGTGATGACCTGCTATATATATAAATATATATAAATATACACCTTTGAAAGGATTCTCATCAAATTAATTAATGCATCCATCACCTCACACACTTATTTGGTAAGAATATTTAAGTTCTATGCCTTTAGCAAATTTCAGTTATACAATACAGTATTAACAACTATAGTCACCATGCTGGACATTAGATTCCCAGAACTCATGACCTATGTAACTGAAGTTTGTATCTTTTTACCAATATCTCCTTATTCTGATCCCTCAACCACTTTTCACCTCTGTTTTTGAGTTTGACTTTTTTGGATCTCATATCTAAGTGAAACCATGGCAAACGAATGCTTTTGGCTCTTGCTTTTAAGACTTGTTAAGTGGGTCCAGGGGCTGGTGGCTCAGATGGTAAAGAATCTGCCTGCAGTGCAGGAGACCTGGGTTTGATCCCTGGGTTGGGAAGATCCCCTGGAGAAGGAAATGGCCACCCACTCCAGTATTCTTGCCTGGAGAACCCCATGGACAGAGGAGCCTGGTGGGCTACAGACTGTGGGGTTGCAGAGAGTCAGACACGACTGAAGGACTAACATTTTCACTTCAAGTGGGTCCAGAGAAGCATGTAATCAAGAGTTAAATTCCCACAGCTGAGGCAGGACCCTTCTGAGCGCCCTCTCCTCCGAATTACAAGGTTTCCCATCTGGTCTGTAGGTGGAGGCGCTGCGTGAGTGCTGGCCGCCGCTCTCACTTACCCTCTGGCGCTCTTCCCAGGTCTGGCATCATTTACTCAGATGCTGGCCAGTGCTGTGCTGAGACTCGGGGTGCCTCCTCACGTCTATAGAGTTCCAGTTCTACCTGGGTCACCCTCCTGTGCTGTGGCCTGAACACTCCAGGCTGTAAGCCGGAGCGGTGGTTAAGTTTCACTTAGTCTGGTTCCCATCCATCAGGAATTACTGTCCTTCTTTTCAAAAATAAAGATGGAACAAAGTCTTTGTCAGGCAAGAAAAATGGTAAGAGAACTCACCAGCAACTTACCTTTAACAAAAAAAATGTTAAAGGAAGCTCCTCTAGAAGAAGAAAAACGATACTAGATGGAAATTTGGATCTACCCAAAGGAATGAAGAATGTCATAAATGGTAAATCAGTTCAGTTCAGTCACTCAGTCATGGCTGACTCTTTGCGACCCCATGGACTGCAGCATGCCAGGCTTCCATGTCCATCACCAACTGCCAGAGCGTGCTCAAATTCATGTCCATTCAAATTTCAAAATTTGTTGAAAATTATAAACCTGTTGCTGTTGTTGTTTAGTCTCTAAGTTATGTCTGACTCTTTATGATCCTGTGGACTGTAGCCTGCCAGGCTTCCCTGTCCTTCGCTATCTCCTTGAATTTGCTCAAACTCATATTCATTAAGTTGGTGATGCCATCCAACCATCTCATCCTCTGTCGTCCCCTTCTCCTCCTGCCCTCAGTCTTTCCCAGCACCAGGGTCTTTTCCAATGAGTCAGCTCTTTATGCCAGGTGGCCAAAGTATTCGGAGCTTCAGCTTCAGTATCAGTCCTTCCAACGAGTATTAAGGGTTGACTTCCTTTAGGATGGACTGGCTGGATCTCCTTGCAGTCCAAGGGACTCTCAAGAGTCTTCTCCAACACCACAGTTCAAAAGCATCAGTTCTTCAGTGCTCAGCTTTCTTTATAGTCCAACTCTCACATCCATACATGACTGCTGGAAAAACCACAGCTTTGACTAGATGGACCTTTGTCAGCAAAGTAATGTATCTGCTTTTTAATATGCTATCTAGGTTGGCCATAGCTTTTCTTCCAAGGAACAAGTGTCTTTTAAATTCATGTTTGCAGTCACCATCTGCAGTGAGTTTGGAACCAAAGAAAATAAAGTCTGCCACTGTTTCCATTGTTTCCCCATCTATTTTCCATGAAGTGATGGAAATAGGTGCCATGATCTTAATTTTTTGAATGTTGAGTTTTAAGCCAACTTTTTCACTCTCTTCTCTCACTTTCATCAAGAGCCTCTTTAGTTCTAAATAGTAAATGTCTGGGTGATTAATTCTTTTATTCAAATACATAGTTGGTCCCATGACCACTTATAGACTAGCCCATTATTTTCCCACTGAAATGAGATGCTTCCTTTATTATATATCATGTTCCTTAAATACACCTGGATCTGTTTATATACGCTCTGGTTTATTTCAATGACTTATTTGTCCATAACTATATAATGGTACCAATCTTTTTTTATTTCAATCACTATAAAATTTATATAGAATGTGTTAAGTCAAGTTCATCTCATTGGTCTTCATTTTTAAAATATCTTTGATCATTTCCCCATGTTTATCCTATGATAAAAGACTTAAAATCAATACATCCATTCCTCCCCCCACCACAAAAAATTTTATTCCTGTTTGGATTTTGACTAAAGTTATAATAAATCCATGTGGTAATTTGCATGCAACAGTTGGCCGAGATCAAGTTTGCGTTAGGAGAAAGAGGTCAGGAGGTTCTGGGCCGGGATAAGAGCTTGAGACACTCCGTTTCACAGGGAGGCAGTGACAGCTCCGGACAGTCACTCCGGAACTGCTTTGTGGGTGCTGCCGGGAAGGGGAGCATCCGGATCAGCGAGGGAGCCGGGAGAGAGGCTGTGTGCCTCCGGCGGTTCTTCTGACCGACCCCGGTCAGTGGTCCGCAGCGCCCTCTCTTAGAAACCTGATCGGCTTTGTTTTTACTGCTGAAAGATTCACCTAAGGAAGAAATGGACAGGGAGATTGCCATGGACCTAATTAAGGATACAGACCCATCTGGAAAGAAATGTTCCAGCCCGTGGACCCGAGGAAGGGCACCAAAGGTCAGCCTTGTCTTAGCCTTCGCCGTGCTGGAAGCTGAGAGTGCCCCATCCCTGAGCTGATTTTATGTTTCAGTTGAAACTCTAAACCACAGAGGCCCTGAGATAAAAGCTTATACACTTCCGTATAAATGTGCTCATATTTAGCCTAACCCCTTTCATGCAAGAATTTCAGAGCGCTATAAAAACGACAAGGTGTCAGAGTTCATGGATCCCTGCCTTTCAAGGGAAGAAGAGAGAGGAGAGGAACGTGTAGGTTGCTTTGAGCTCGAGGATGGCTCGGAGCTGAGCCGGGAACTTACACTGGGAATGTGCACGGGCAGCCGTCTCTGACCGCAGCTTTCTCCAGCCTGAGTGGCAGTTTTCATAACTGTTCCACTTGCTTTGGAGCTCTACCCAGAAAGTGGCCTGGTAACTGTTAATATATACATCCAGTATTACTTAGTCACTGGGCAGATTCAAAACCACGGAGAGATGGGGTTCCTGTCATCAAGGGGCTTATGATCTACTCAAGGAAGAAAGACACAGACACATGTAAACATTAGTACGCAGCTGTGTTGCGCTTAGCTGCAGAAACCTCAGTTAAACAGTGGGGAGTTCTCACATCCTGTGATGAGAGCTGAGCCCAATAGAGAAGGGGAGACGCCTCTTCTTTCCTGTCAAGGACCCAGCCAGTGGAAAACCATGGACTCTCTATTTTACAACTGCCCTCCCAACTTCCTTGTTCCCCTCTATAGAACTCTCTGTAAAAGGATTCTCTTTCCTTAGCCTTGAGGGAGACTTGCACATGACTCACCATGACTGCAGACCCCTAATTACAATTCTCTGCTGATCCCAGAATAACCCCATTTTTGCTGCAGAAATTTGTTTTAGGTCAACAGAAATAACATGGTTAAGTCACATCATGAGAAGTGGAAACTGTTTTACTCAGCTTTGCACCTCTAGAACCTGGATCAAAAAAAATTTAAAAAGGGAAAACTGAACGCTTGCTTAGCACACAAGTGCACAAGATAGGTAACCAGTGCTAAAAGGTTTCAAACATAACTCCCGAGAGATCACATGGGGAGGGGAGGCTGTGTGTTAGGGGAAGGATGTGATCCAGACCCCCAAATTCTTTGAGGGCAAATTCCTATATGACCATTGATCTTCAGCCCTCCCTTCTTACTCTGTGCTATAGAACATAAGAAGAAAACTGATGTTCCTACTAACACTTTCCTTTAACTCTTGAGAACCACCTCATTCATTCATTCTGCCAATGATCTTGAGCACACTCTATCTGCCTGGAGCTGCCCAAAGGCCTTAAGATGTAAAAGTGAGGAAGTCAGACAACTTACGCCCCTGATGCTCCTGAGAATCACAGGAGCTGTGCACTGGCCCCCCCTTGGTTCCAGCCTCTCTCCCACGTCGGATCAGAAGACCATCTTCACGCTGGAGGCTAAGAGAGCCTTTTCTTTCTGCTTCTGCTGAAAGAAGAGAGGAGAAAACCCAGAGGATCCCTCCGGGTAGTGAAAAGCTTCATGGTGACTGTAAACAGCAGGTTATTCCCAGGCCCATGGGAATCTCTAATGAGAAGAAACAGTCACACTCCAGTTCTCCAGGGTCCATTTCTTCAAAGAGCTTCCCTTGGGAAATGTTGACTGGACAAAATGCACTTTTTTGTGCTATGCCTCATCCATTACTCCTGGGAAAAGGTACAGTTGAAAATAGTTCCCTAGCTCTATAATTAGCAGCCTGATTCTCAAAGCAACAAGGAAATCAGATGGGGAAACTGGCTCCAGCCTTGTGCCTCTTGCTCTTAGATTTCAGCTCCATCTTCACAGCCACCTCTCAGAGGTAAAATGTGGACTTTCTCCCACAGACACCTATTCTCTGAGTCCTGCTACACCTCCAGATCCATTCTCTAACTTCACAGATTTGTACCTGTTCTCCTATCTTATTCACTGAAGGCCAGTGAGAGTTCCAATGAACAATATTATCATAAAAGAGGGATTGGAAAACTATGAAACACAGGTCAAGTCTGGCCCACTCCTTGTTTTGTAAATAAAGTTTTATTGGAACACAATTCTACCAATTCATTTATGTATAGCCTAAGACTGCCTTTGTACCATAACAGCAGGGTTGAAGAGCTGTTATGAAGATTACAGGGTCCACGAGACCAAAAAATATTTTCTAATTGGTCTCTTACAGATAACATTTGCTAACTCCTGCTATACAGTGAGAGAAATTTAAGACGTAATTCTGTGTTTTCCATTGTACTTAAAATGCAGTTGATTTTATAAATAAAATTACATTTAAACCTAGTCCTTATAGATAATATAAATTTTATACACCATCTTGGGTAATTTATCTTTAATTATAAGAATCCAAATGGAATTTGGCTCCCAGGGTGACTAAAGCTAATGATTCATTTCATTGGGTTCAAAATAAGGCTGGTGAGTAAAGAAGTAAAACATTTGGGGGTGGCCTCAAATGAAGTTTCTCAAAATAGTATTAGAGAAATAGAATTTGGAGGGGCAGCTTGTCTTGATTTGTGCCCTTCTTCCTCAGGTCAAAATATCAAAGGGCCCACAGGCAATTTTTTTTAAGTCATAGATTTCATAAGATTAGTAATACTATCATTTTCAGTTCAGATGGAAAGAAATAATCTCAAGTAATGAAAAGAAAAATCTAGAGACCATCTAAAATTAAGCCCTGTCTAGGAAGCAGGAGACATCACTTTGCCAACAAAAGTCCATACAATAAAGCTATGGTTTTTCCAGTATCATGTACAGATGTCAGAGTTGGACCATAAAGAAGGCTGAGCACTAAACAATTGATGCTTTCTAACTGTAGGGCTGGAGAAGACTCTTGAGAGTCCCTCAGACAGCAAGAAGATCAAACTAGTCAGTCTTAAAGGAAATCAGTTCTGAATATTCATTGGAAGGACTAATGCTGAAGGTAAAGCTCCAATACTTTGGCCACCTGATGCAAAGAGCCGACTCATTGGGAAAGACCCTGATGCTCATAAAGACTGCGGGTGGGAGGAGAAGGGGACAACAGAGGATGAGATGGTTGGATGGCATCACTGACTTGATAGACATGAGTTTGAGCAAGTTCTGGGAGTTGGTGATGGACAAGGAAGCCTGGCATGCTGTAGTCCTTGAGGTCACAAGGAGATGGAGACCACTTAGCAACTGAAAAACAACAACGTTTAAAAATATCTAAGAGGATATATCTGGGGATGTATCTGGAGAAAAAAGATGCATGCACTCCAGTGTCCCTAGTAGTGCTATTTACAATAGGCAAGACATGGCAGCAACCCAAGTGCCATCCACAGTTAAGAGGATTGGTCCTTGTATACAGTGAACTATTGCTCGGCCATAAGAAAGAATGAAATAATGCGAATTGCAGCAACGTGGATGGACCTAGAGATTACCGTACTAAGTGAAATAAGCCAGACAAATATTATATGCCATCCTTTATATGTGGAATCTTAAAAAAACATGTAAATGAACTTGTTCATAAATCAGAAACAGAAAGAGACCTAGGAAACAAACTTACGGTTATCAAAGAGGAAAGGTGGCAGGGAAGAGATTAGCAAACTGTGCCCGTTGGCATAAACTGCTGCAGAAGCACTCACTGGGCAGGGCAGCTCAAAATGCGGCTTGGGACAAAAATAAGAATCAGCAATGCTGATCCTGTCTTTATTTAAAATGTTGACTCTTTTTCATCATGGACTTTTGCATTAATTTTTATCTTTAAAACACTGCATCACTATTTTCATGAGTTGGGGGTGCCCCTTAAGTTTTACACCCCACTCAGCCCTTTCCATCTAAGAAGTGGCTCAACGGTAAAGAACCCGCCTGCCAATGCAGGAGATGCAAGAGACACAGGTTCGATCCCCAGGCTGGGAAGACCCCCCGGAGGAGGAAATGGCAACCCACTCCAGTATTCTTGCCTGAAAAACTTCCATGGACAGAGGAGTCTGGCGGGCTATAGTCCACGTGGTGACACAGCTGAGCATACATGCATGCAATCAGCTCATCCTAGTCTGGCCCTACTCAGGCCGAGACAAAATAAAAAGAGGGATTAGAACTGACTTCTGCCAGGAGCCCAGAAGTTACCAGAAGTGTGTGCACTGTCGAGGGCCGCTGGCGGCATCGCTCCTGTCTACCTCACTGGAGCAGGAGATGCGGTTGGTTTTGCCTCTTATAATAGAGCTCCTCTGTCCAGTAAATGGATTCCAGCCAGGAGTGGCTATTTAAATCTGTGTTAATTAGCATCTCAAATACAGACAGGGCGCCAGTTCCACGGGACTGATGGGGGCAAGGGGGCTCCAGGGGAACAACACCGGACGGAAGGTGATGCCCAGCACGCAGTGGGTACAGAGCAATTCTTCCTTCCTTGATTCATCAGCAGACGTTCGCTGAGCACCTCCTGTCTGCTCTCCCAGGCGCCAGGGATGCAGTAGGCCAAATCAGAGCGGAAAGCCTCTGCCTCTCTGGAGCTGACGACACAGTAAGGGGATAGAGCCGTAAACAAAATAAAAGAGCAAAGCGTACAGTGCTTCGGGTGGCCATAAATGCTAAGAGAAGGAATGCAGTGAAGAGGGAGGGAGCTGAGACCCCAGGCAGCGAAGACCCTGAGGCGGGAAGGACCGGCCCCTTTGAGGAGTGGTGAGGGGACTGCAGGCTGCAGTGGTGCTGAAAAAAGATGATGGGGTGGCCGCCGTCAGACAGGCGGGCTCCAGCCCCTTCTGCCGGCGGAGTAGGTCTGGCTGCTCTGTGAAAATAGTTCCTTCTCTCTGTGGCCGTCTTGTCTTCAGCTATCACAGGGGGATCAGTCGCCACTCCATCCCTTCCTAACGGCCATCTGGGACCCCTTTTCAACAGTTCCCCCTAAAGCAAAACACTGCCCCTCCCTCTGGGGCGCGAGCCCTCGCTGACTTCCTCCCTTTGGGAACATCTCGCCTTTTCAAAGTTCCATTCTTCGGGGGTCAGCCAGGGAGGCGCAGGCGGGCTGTGTCCTCAAGTCTGACCTCCAGCCAGGGCTCTGTTGGATACGTTCACAATTCTCCTGGCTCTCTCCAAGTGAATCAAAAGTGTGAAGGCCAGACGTGCTATTCCAAATGGTCCATAACAGGTAGGGCGGGCCCTGGCGAGGCACGCTAGACCCCGGGCAGGGCTGCGGACCCCACGGTGCCAGGGCACCCTTAGCTGCTGGGCGCACGGGTCTGGGAGGGGACAGGGAGGGCGGGCGGCAGTCAAGACTCGGGGCAGTGGCTGTTTTCCAAGCCAGCACAGAAGCGCTGACTATTTAACAACCGCTACAGCCCTACCAGCAGCTCTCGGCTGAATATGCACCCTGCTTAAGGCCACATTTACAGCTTGATACAAACCGCTCTGGTTTCCCGTCTGAGGGCTTGGCTTTCAATTTACAACCACTGGGCTCCCGCAGCAATGATGATCAGGAGGCGGTAACTTTGTCCCATTTGTCAGTGAGTCAGTTACTCTCAGCAGCACAGTTCTCGAAGAAGGGTCAGGAGTTTTCTTCCTAGCATCATCTCCGCGGTTGGAGAACGATGGGTGCGTGGATTAAGCGGTTCAGAGATGGTCTGCCCGCGCGTGCCACCACCCACCAGCCGCTCCGTGTTGGGTCCAACATTCAGGTCACGTTCACAATCACCGGAGCAATAGCTCACAGGCCTCCGCAGAGATCGGACAAGCAGCACCATTTCTGAAACCCGCGGAAGCTCGTTTGTGGCCACAGGTGGAACCCAAGTGAAAGACGAGAGACCTCCAAGTTCATCCGCCTTCATGTTTCTCATTAAATCTGAAACCACAGCTACCCCCTGAAAAACTCCTTAGTCCAGGCCATTCTCTGAAATGTTCAGCATCATATGAGGCTGTGCTTTCGGTCAGCTTCCCGCACAAGGCGTGGTGGGAGTGGCAACGAGAGAGGGGGCGGGGGGAAATGAAAAGGGGCGGGACTAGGTGGGCGCTCCTCCTCCTGCTGCTCCAGAGCCCCGCCCCCCCAGGGCATTTCCCGTAGGAGAAATTGGTCAACCGGGAGCTCGAAGGCCGAGGAGGTCACTCTGCCTGCATCTGGGTTTTGCGTTTGTTTGGTGGGCCACTTGGAAAGTTAAAAGATGTTGCCGGGGATTTCTGGGTCATGATTGCAGGCTGGACACATGTATTTGCCTGCCAGCCCTCCTAGGAGACCCCATCACCAAATATAAACATGTCAATAATGCTTTAAGAAAGTTACTTACAGTTTTGTTAGTGAAAGACTCAAAGTAGAAATTAGAAAGCATAGTCAGGGCAGGGGGCTGGGGTGGTTAGAATTTGGAAATTAGGCAGTAGCTCTTGGGAAATCAAGAGGCCAAAGGGGTTTCCAGTGAAAGGTTATTGGTGTTCAGACAGTTTGAGCTTAGCTAGTCTCATCTGCATGGGTTTGGTACAGTTACAACTGCTTGCTATAAACTTTAGTTCTGTTTTTGAAATAAAAAAGTTTTTTTTTTTTAAAGAAATCCATAACAGGGAACAAAACAGAAATGGGGAGTCACCAGAAAATGAGAAATTACAGGAAATTTCTAGAAAATAAGAGCAAATGCAGGTAGTTTGATAGATACAACAGGAAGTGAAGAGGCACCCCAGGGAGAAGGATAAGAGGGCCCACCTCTGTGTGTGACCAGACATCTGGTAGTAACAGCTGCTGTGTGGTGGCGTGCTTGCTGGGCCACCTGCTTCCCATTTATTGTGTCATTTAATCTTTTCAGTGACCTCATACTGTAAGAATTACTACCCATAGCTTACAGATTGAGAATCTGAGACCATGACTCAGAGGAATGAAATAATTACCTAATTTCTCACAGTCAACAAGTGTTAGAGCTTGAATTCAAACTAACAGGACTTGAACACAACTTTCATAAAGCAAAGATTCCATCTCTGGCTCATTACCAACCACAACTCCAATACATAACTGGCACGTGGCATCCATTGATGGGGGCAGGGGGTGAGGCAGGACGAGAAAGTGTGTGTGTGCTGCAGTATTGGATGGAAGGGTGGATAGATGGATAACTGACCAACCCAAATCCAAATGACTCCAAACCCACCATGCCACAGCATAGTGCCTCTCCAGGGCTCTGAATGTTAGAGCTGAGTCATGCTCACTCTGCCACACTACGGACTATAGCCCGCCAGGCCCCTCTGCCCATAGGATTTCCCAGGCAAGAACACTGGAGTGGGTAGCCATTCCCTTCTCCAGGAGAACTTCCCAACCCAGGGATTGAAACTGTGGTCTCCTGCATTGCAGGCGGATTCTTTACCATCTGAGCATCCAAGGAAGCCCCGGGAGCTCTGGAGTACCACGTGAGTCGGTCTAGAGACTGTATCTAGAGAGGAGAGGTTCATTGCAGCCAGAGGGACTCAGAGGCTATGGGGCCTTAGAAAGCCACGTTCAGACACAGGGTGAGGAGGAGGCAGAAGCAGAGAAGCAGGGCCCAGGAGACTGTGGTCAGCCAGTAAGGGGCGAAGAATCCCAACAGAAGTGTTCGAGCAAGAAGAAGCCAAGAATTGAGAGACGTCCTGAGTGGCGGGCCTGGGGCACCAGCCCAGCCCAGGATCGGAGCCCATTAGCTTGCGCTTGGACTGAGCCCAAAGGCCGAGAAGCAGCGAAGCGTGCTGTGGAGCCAGGGGCTCGGGAAGCCAGGTGCTTGCTGTATTCATTCATGTGTTTATAACCTGCCTGGCTCCAGGAAGAACAGAAGGCATCTTACAAGGACATAGAAGGTACAAGGTAACACTCCCAAGAGCCACGGGAGGAGGGAAAAGGTAAGTCATAGGAGCGGAGAAGAGGAGGAAGCCAAGGCGGATGCAGCGCGCGTGTCTTAAAATCCTGCAGACTGGCTGCCTCTGCGCTTGGTGAGGAAAGGCCTGGAGAGGAGACCCGATGGTCTCTTTCTTTCCTACCCAAGTATAAAACTACCTAAGACACAGGCGCGGACATCAGACCGACAGAAATGAAACGCCAGCGGCGTAGCAGGTCTGTCTGCGTGGTGCGATCAAAGCGGCTTGCGGATGCTCTCCTTGGGCGCAACCCTCCCCTTTAGCCCGGCGCTCAGGACTGCCCTCCTGTGGGAGAGTCCGGAGCTGCAGCCGGAGCGCTCTGCCCGGAGGTCTGCGGCCGAGAGGGGTCCTCCCGCTCACAGCCCTTCCCACGGTAAGCGCTACCCAAACAGGGAACAGTCCGTTCCCTCCCCTCCAACAGTGTCCGGGGGCTCCGCGTTATGAGCCAGTGAGAGAGTCCACGTGGTCCATGAGACAGAAGCAAACCAATTCCTCACCGGAGGCCCAGGTCTTCCGGTGCTAAAACCAGACTAGACTGGATCCTTGATTCATCGTTATAAAGGCACTCTCAGCATCCTCAGACGCGTCTTTGTGGGAGCGCTCCCCGTAAGCTCCCCACCACCCGAGCCTCAGCTCTGATCTCGAGCACAGGATTCCCCTTAATTGGAGGAGCTGAACCACAAAGCAAGATTCCAGGCGGTTCTGCACATAATGCTGAGAAAAGGCACGACGGCCCCCCACGTGGCCGAGTCTCCCGCCAGACCAGACTGAACCGACTTTTCCGAATTGCCCCTGGTGCGTACTTACTGCCGACAGGAGAGAAGGTGGAAAAGGGCCAAGAAGTAAAAGACCAGAAAAGAAGGGGACGTGAGCAGGCCCTTCCACGCGGATGTCCAGCGAGCGGCCCCAGCCCCGCGTCAGCACACTGGGGACCCCCTGGCGGGACGCTCCCGCTCTCCCCGTCTCTCTCACTCTCACAGTGGGAGGTGCGTCTCCGCCGGTCGCTGGCTGCAGGTACCTGGATGGTAACGCTTCTTGTTCGGCCCAAGGTTACCTAGGCATCAAAGGTCTGGGTTCGCCCCCTGCTCCCTGGGCCTGGGGCCTCCCGGCTTTGTGCGCCCGCTGCAGCTCCGGTTCGCCCATGGGAGGGCAGTCGAGAGGGCTAGGCTGCAAACGACGCGCACGGGCAGGCCGACCAGGTTGCACGCCTCGGCCAGGCACCCTAGTGCTGTCGTCATTTCCATTTCCAGCTGCCTGATCTTACAACTGTATCTGAAGTACTGATGATTCAACCCTTTGGCAGGGGAGAAAGGACCACTGCATCTCCTCAACGCCCTACCAAAAGACACACAGCGTTTCTCTAACTGAAAGCCATTAAATCTGAGAAGAGCTACTCGAGGACAGGTAGCGGTACTTTATCTTCGTACTGATTAGCCAAACGCCATGCGCCGAGTAGCGTCCGGTCATTGTTCGTGTCAATTTCCCTGTGATTTTTAGTGAGCTGTCATGGGAGGACTCAAAAATGGCATCCGAGAGTTATCCAGTTTTCATCATCAAAATCTACATTTTGGTCAGTCTCCTCCCTGAAACATCTATAGTGAGGGTAGTGGAGAGACAGCGAGTGAGAGGAAGCTCGTTCGCAGGTGAGGGTCAGAGCTGAAATCTTATGGCCCCCGGTATCATGCTGAACCAAGCTGTGCTTATTTGCTCAGTCGTGTTCAGCTCGTTGCGACCCCATGGACCGTAGCCCGCCAGACTCCTCTGTCCATGGGATTCTCCAGGCCAGAATGCTGGGGTGGGTTGCCATGCCCTCCTCCAGGGGATCTTCTCGACCCAGGGATGGAGCCCGAGTTTTTGCATTCACCTGCATTGTAAGCCTGTGAATGCAGGAGGATACTTAAAATCTGTCGGGAGGAAAGGAAACTTAGCTCTTATGCATAAGAGAAATCTCTCTCTCCACTACTTTTCTTGAACAAACTCAGAGATCCTCATTTGACCTGAGTTTTCATCTATTTCTGGATTCATGTGGAAGAGCAGATCTGCTGCCAGGAAGCATTATCATTGTGTCATTTTTAATGTTTTGGCCCCAAAACTTCCCTGGCAATCAATTATTTCCAGCTCAGCTAAGCCTTCCACCTAAGACTCGATATTCTGTCAGTACCTCTCTGCTCTGGTTCACCCCAGAGCCTTCAGAGCAGATAGGAGTCTGCGGGCACTTCACCTGTAAAGCTCTTCTCAGAATGAGGACTAAGATAAACTTCTAAAGGCTATGGGGATAACTCCCGTTCTATATGCCAATTTTCTCCAGAATCTTTGCTTAATATTCCCCTCTCTCAAAGAATTATTATCATTAAGCTAATTTTAAGGAACTGCTGTGACTAATAGAGGAGGAATTAAAAAGTATTAAAATCTTATCACTTCCTGATACAATAGAATTGAAAAACTAACAAATGAATAGCCACATCCCACTCGATAAATGATAAATCCCACCAATTTACACATAAGAAAATACAAGCAGTAAATTAACAAAGATAGAAATGCTTGCCTCGGTAATAAGGAAACTAATGCCAATTTAACTTACTTCAGGTTACCATTCAGTTCAGCCTCTCAGTCCTATCCAACTCTCTGTGACCCCATGGACTGCAGCACGCCAGGCCTCCCTGTCCATCACCAACTCCCGGAGCTTGCTCAAACTCATGTCCATCGAGTTGGTGATGCCATCCAACCATCTCATCCTCTGTCGTCCCCTTCTCCTCCCACCTTCAATCTTTCCCAACATCAGGGTCTTTTCCAATGAATCAGTTCTTCTCATCAGGTGCCCAAAGTATTGGAGTTTCAGCTTCAGCATCAGTCCTTCCAATGAATATTCAGGACTAATTTCCTTTAGGATGGACTGGTTGGATCTCCTTGCTGTCTAGGGGGCTCTCAAGAGTCTTCTCCAGCACCACAGTTCAATAGCATCAATTCTTTGGCACTCAGCTTTCTTTATGGTCCAACTCTCACATCCATACATACATGACTACTGGAAAAACCATTGATTTGACTAGATGGGCCTTTGTTGGCAAAGTAATGTCTCTGCTTTTTAATATGCTGTCTAGGTTGGTCATACCTTTTCTTCCAAGAAGCAAGCATCTTTTAATTTCATGGCTGCAATCACCATCTGCAGTGATTTTGGAGCCCAAGAAAATAAAGTCTGTCACTGTTTCTATTGTTTCCCCATCTATTTGCCATGAAGTGATGGGACAGGATGCCATGGTCTTTGTTTTTTGAATGTTGAGTTTTAAGCCAATTTTTCACTCTCCTCTTTCACTTTCATCAAGAGGCTCTTTAGTTCCTCTTCACTTTCTGCCATAAGAGTGGTATCATTTGTGTACCTGAGGTTATTGATATTTCTCCTGACAATCTTGATTCCAGCTTGTGCTTCCTCCAGCCCAGCATTTCTCATGATGTACTCTGCATATAAGTTAAATTAGCAGGATGACAGTATACAGCCTTGGCGTACTCCTTTTCCTATTTGGAACCGGTCTGTTGTTCCATGCCCAGTTCTAACTGTTGCTTCCTGACCTGCATACAGGGTTCTCAGGAGGCGGGTCAGGTGGCCTGGTATTCCCGTCTCTTTCAGAATTTCCCACAGTTTGCTGTGATCCACACAGTCACAGGCTCTGGCACAGTCCATAAAGCAGAAGTGGATGTTTTTCTGGAGCTCTCTTGCCAGGTTACCATTACTCACCTGTTTAAACAGTTATTAAGCGTTGTTGATGAATCTGTTCAGAAACAGATACTCTGACATATTTGTGGAGAGCAATTTATCAAAAGAAGTTATGAAGCATCAATGCCGTTGAGCTCCATTTTATGAAATTCACCACAAGCAAAACCTAACAAAAATTAAAATAACGTTTAAAAACATTTACGGAGTGTTATCTATGAACAGCCTGATTCTCAGCAACAGGAGGAAGGCTGCGCAAGTTGCGACACGTCAGTGCAGTTGTCGATCTCCAGCTTCATAGCTGTTTGCAGACATGAGTGTTTAGTCAATTCACATTTCATATAATCATTGATGAGCAACTTGTTTCTTTTTCCTAATTTTGCATCTTTTTTCATTTCTCTGTTCCACTTTCACTGCTGTCTCTCGTGTTAAACATGATTTTGTGTTCTATTTTAATTCCTCTGGGGGTTTTTAGCTGTATTTTTATGTTTGCTTATTAGAAATTGCTCTTAGGATTACAATGTGAATATTTATTTTGTCAAAGTTGGCTACAGATTGATCCTGACTTGATTTTGGATTTAAGAAAAAGAAAGCAACTCTACCCCAATGTACCTCCACTTCTTCCCCCTTTGTGGTATCATTGTTATGTCAGGTTATAGTCCCACAACCAGACATGACTGAGCATGCGTGTGGCATGGTGGTTATCATACAGTAATCACATGTAATACTCACATACAGTCACATATAATACATCATATGTAACCATATATGAGATACATGTCCTCATATCATAAGTAATCATACATTCCATGTGATACACCCTTATATATGACGCATTGTATATATATTATATACCCAACAATATAACATTATAATGATTGCTTTAAGCAGTCATTTTTTAAAATTAAGATATAAAAAGAGAAAAGAAAACCCTATTATAGTCTCATATTTACCCACATATTTCACATTTTTGGTGCTTTTCATTTCTTCCTTTGGATTCAACCTACTGTCTTGTAAAATTTCATTTCAACCCTATTGACTTTCTGACTTCTCCAACATCTTTTTAGGGAGGGGATTCTAGCAACATATGCTCTCATTTTTTTGTTGTTCACCTGAGGATATATTTCTTTCACCCTATTCTTGAAGGATAATTTTTCTTGACATGGAATTCTTAGTTGACAGATTCTTTCTTTGAGCACCTTGACTATGCCATCCCACTACCTTCTAACTGCCATCATTTCTAGTGAGAAAGCAAACCTATTGCTTCCATTCTATATTCTTTTGCTGTTATTGTTTAGCTATTTTTATATTTGGATCCAGCCAGATGTGAGAGTTGGGCCATAAAGAAGGCTGAGTACTGAAGAATTGATGCTTTTGAACTGTGGTGTTAGAGAAGACTCTTGAGAGTCCCTTGGACTGCAAGGAGATCAAACCACTCAATCCAAAAGGATATCAAGCCTGAATATTCATTGGAAGGACTAATACTAAAGCTGAAGCTCCAATACTTTGGACACTTGATGCGAAGAGCCAACTGGTTGGAAAAGACACTGCTGCTGGGAAAGATTGAAGGCAGGAGGAGAACGGGACGACAGAGGATAAGATGATTAGATGGCATCACCAACTTGATGGACATGAGTTTGAGCAAACTCTGGGAGTTGGTGATCGACAGGGAAGCCTGGCCTGCTGCAGTTCATGGGGTTGCAAAGAGTTGGACACTACTTAGTAACTAAACACAACAATTGTTTTCTATGATATTTTCATCTCTTTAACAGAGAAAAGTTTTTTTATCCCCATCTTTTGATTTTTGCAACGATTTCTGGTATGTGACTGTTGTAGCTGCTCATTTAACTTTTCACCCTCTTTGTTTCACTTTCCATGGAGGGTGAGTAGGTCCAAGTTCATTTTCTTTCAAAGTCATAGTTTCTTGTCCGGTACTGTTTCAAATCTATGAAGCATTCAGCTGGAGGAGGTTTAGCTGAAATGGGGATGAAGCCGAGCTAAGCACTGAGAACGTGCAGAACCCAGACAAGTAGGTGATATTCGCAAGGTCCAGCCAGAGGTGGCCAGAGGGGTGACAGACAGACAGGCCTTCGAGGAGATCCAGCGACACCCAGAAACAGGAGCAGGAGGACATCGACAGTCAGGTCCGCTGAACCTAGCCAAGTGCTGGGCCAAAGCCCGAGCCCGTGTGACTGTGGAAAGGACTGAGGTTTGGGCATTAGAGAAGCATATATCCCTTCTGCTAATGTGATCTGGACAGAGGAGTCTGGTGGGCTGCAGCCCATGTGGTTGGAAAGAGTCAGACACAACTGAGCGACCAACATTTCACTTCAATGTGATCTGGAGCAAGCTCTTAGCCTATCTGAGCCGTATTTTCTTATCTATAAAGTAGGGTTAATAATCCATATTATTATTGCAGGGCTGCCATAAGACTAAAATAAGCAGGATACTGTGGGAGACATTAAGGTGTTTAGTAAATGGTAACTGCCTGCAGTATCATAACGAAGGGACTGACAGTATAAGAGAGGACCTGTCAAAGCTGGTGCTGGATGAACAAGGCAAAGACTCAAGTCTTAGAACTCAGAGCCAAGAGATGAGTCCATTTACCTGCAAAGCAGACATACTGAAAGCTGGACTCTGGTTAGAACTTACCAAATGTAAATTCAGGGCTCCTCATATTTTCATTTGAAGCATCTGATGACACTGAAACAGACATGGGCATAACTGCAAAGTTTGTTTTTTTTTTCTATAACGGGACCAATACATTAGCATCTTGGTCTGATTCTCTTGACTGAGCCACAGATTGCTCCAGAATTTAGAACTTAAAACAGCGACAACATTTACCTTGCTTACAAAGCTTCAGTTTGGGCAGGACTTGGTAGGCTGGCTTGTCGGTGTCAGGAAAGGTGTCTGAAGGGTGAAGACAGCAATCGTCTGAAGGCTTCCGCTCACATGATGCTGACTCCCAGGTGAAGGATTCACAGGGCTGTTGGCTGGAACCCCTACTTGTGGCCTCATTGTGTGACTTGGACTTGGATCTACACCTACAATATGATGGCTAAGTGGTGAGAAAGACGAGGATCAATGGGAGGAAACATAAAACCCTATCCTTAATGGAGGAGTGTCTACATTACAATTTTAACAGAGCACGTTGGGCGGAATGTAGTGATATAATCATCCTGTAGGGAAAAAAGTCTGTCACTCAGCATTTAAAAAAAATATGCAAAAACTTAAGGTGAAAAATAAATGAAATTAGAATAGTAATTTGATCTAAGTGAAAAGTCATGGTTCACAAAATGATATGTAATCCACTTTTTGCAACTGTACACATTAAATCATTATTTGGGGGGACAGACTTCTTAAAATAATAACTAACTTTTGAAGCAAATGCTAATGCTTCTTCAGTAGACTTATATCTCCTGGCTTTCATGTGGTGGTGACATTGTTACAGTCTCCTGTAGCGAATTATAAAAAATTCAGCATATATTTGTGAAATTTATACATTATCACCAACTTTTTGAGAAATAAAATTCAATACTTAGTATTTCATAAAACATGAACTTCTAAACTCATTGCTAACAAGAGTTCATTGCAAAATAAACCAGAAACTTCAAGGAAGAATAAAGTGACATATCCATGCAAATGGAATATTATTCAGCCTTAAAAAGGAAGGAAATTCTGACAGCGTGACAGAGTAAACTTAACATTATGACAAGTAGAATAGTGTATTTGTCACTCAGTTATGTCCGGCTCTGCAACCTGACGGACTGTAGCCCGCCAGGCTCCTCTGTCCATGGGATTCCCAGGCAAGGATACTGGAGTGGGCTGCCATGCCCTCCTCCAGGGCGTTTCCCGACCCAAGGATCAAACCTAAGTCTCTAGCATTTCCTCCACTGGCAGGTGGGGTCTCTACTGCTGAGTCATCAGGGAATCCCAGTGAAATAAGTGAAATAAGTCAATCACAAAAGGACAAATATTGCGTGGTTTCAGTTATGTGAGGTATCTAGAATAGTCAAATTCACAGAGGCAAAAAGTAGAATCATGGTTGCCAAGGGCTGAGGGGAAAAGGAATGGAGAGTTAATGTTTAATTGAGTGCAGAGGTTCAGGAAAAACATTCTGGAGATGGATGGCAGCGGTGATTACAGGATAATGTGAATATACTCAGTGATGCTGAACTACACACTTAAATATGATTAAAATGGTAAATTTATATTATATATATCTTTCCACAATAAAAAATGTAAATAAATAAAATAACTGATGCATTTTTATTCCACATACTAAATAGCAAGCTACTGTTAAAGACATATTCAGAATACTCCACAAGCCCTATGGAAGGATGGCTCTGCACCCATATGTTGAACATATTTCTCTTATTATACATAGCCTATGATTTTCCAAGTTCCCTGCTGACCTCTCCAACTGGGAGCCTGATGGTTTCACGTAACCGGCTCACATGAGCAGCCAGCTGGCCCACCAAGTTGCCGGTCAGAGCCATGAGCAACACTGATGCCTCTTGCATCAAACTGGAGAGAGACCGCTCCTAATGGAAATGGTGCACTTTGTCTTACTGGTGATGTTCTCATCCAGCAGGAGGCACTTAAAAGGGAGGTGTTAGTAACTTTGCAATGAACATGGGTTAGGAAAAGGGAAAAGTGTTATCATGTTCATCTTTCAGATTTAGCACATATTAGGGGTGAGAATTCTTTTCTCTATATGCTCCTTATCCATTACTAGATAAGGCCATGACAGAGGTAAGAAGTTTCTCCATGGAGATGGTACCAACCTACCCTACATTATTTTAATGCAACGATTAACAATAATACTCTCCCTAAAAATCAAGACATCTAAGAAAAATATTAAGGGATGAAGGGGCATTTGGACCATAGCATGGGACTGCCCTAGGTGTGGTCACCCTAAAATGGGAATAATAAACATACCTCATTATAGTTGTTGTAAGAATTAAATGATAAAATGATGTGAAAGCATCTTCTAAATTTAAAGTGCTATATAAATTCTTTCTATATATTTATCCATAGATGCATTCTCATGCACTGATTATTTCAAAAAGGATGTTACCATCATTTTGTAAATTTCCATAAAGTATCTTGCTGTGATTTTAATAGGCATTGCACTAAATCCATGTATGAACCTCAGGAGCTTTGTCATTTTCACTACTTTTATGATTTTAAATAAATAGTATGGAATAACTCCCTACTTACTCAAGTCTATGTTTATTGTCCCCATTAGAGTTTTACAGAGTCTTCAAATAAATTCCTTTGTCCTGAATTATATCAATAGCCAAGGATTTCATGTCCTGTTGCTATTTTAACAGTACCTACATTCTCGTTGCATTTTCCAGCCTTTCATCACTAGTGTATAGGAAGATGTTTTTGTCGGTGTGGTAAATTAATCTTATATCCTTTTCTCACATGTTCACCCCATTTGGTAACTTTTGCCCCCTTCCAGTTCTAAAGTCTCTGCCCCTAAGTTTGTTCTCAGAGCATCAAACCCATCTATACAACTCCCTACTGCCCGGACCGCCCACGGGCACCTCAAACTTACTATGACCAGAAGAAAATTCATCTTTCTCCCAGAATTCCTGCTACTACTTTGATATTTGAGATCTCAGTGAACCAAAGATCCTACTGTACACAGTAGAATCTCACAGCTCAAACATGACCCTTCTGATCTTTCACAGTCACCTCTTATCACACACCAAGTCCTGGACACTCCACATCCTCCATATCTCTTGAATGCAGCGTCTTCTCTTTCTTCAACTTCAGGTCTAGAAACAAAGATCATTTTTGTTTGTTTGTAATGTTCTCCCTCCTTCCACTTTGTCTGACTCTCCCCTTCCTCCCACCCCTCTTCACCCTTACGCACCCTCAAGTTGCTCTTCACACCACAGCCAAAGGGCTCTTTCTGAAATCACACTGCTCCTGTGTTGAAAATCCTTCCAAAGTAACCCGTAACTTTTAGGAAAAATATAAATGCATGCCCCTTTGAGGAGGATGCACAAGACCAGTGGCCTGGTGCCTGCCCATCTGCTCTGCATCTTCATCTCTCAACACTGAGCTCCCTGCCCAGCCTGCATCTCCTTGATCACCATCACGTTGATTCACCTCTGCTACCCAAGGCAGCCATTCTGTTCTCTGGACTTATATGGTTCCCTTCCCCTCTTTTCAGGATAATCAAGTCCTTTGGGCCTCCTTTAAGAGACCCTCTTCCGGGTTAGACTCCACAGTCAGTTTACACGTCTGTCTCCAGAAGCAAAAACTCAGGTGCGCAGGAGGTAGGCGTCTCTGCCGGGGGCTTACACCGGAGACCACACAAGATGCTCTCTGCTCCTGAAGTCAGAGGAAGAGCAGGTCAGAGCTGAAACAGATCAGACCTTGACGTTTATTGGTACATGACACTGGGCACCTAAAATGGGAAGTGCAGCTCACTCGTATGTGTTTCACACGAGTAAGGAAAGCAAAATATTTGTCACCGTGCACTGAAAGCAAAGGTCAGTCATGGAGACAACTCCTGGCTCTGCGTGTCAGACCAAAGCTATTCCAGCTCTGCCAGGGTCCCTGATGAGGGAGACAGCTGGTCACTACAGTAGAGTGCGAGGTCAGGATCCGAGGGTCTGGGACATATCCTCACCATGCGGGAAACCCACTGTTCATGGCTTGTTTGCTAGTTTTTAATTAGCAACAACTTAAAGAACAGGCTGTTTCGTTTTGGGGGTATCATCTCCAGCAGTACAATGATTCCTCATGGTCCAGAGAGAGTTTTATGAGCCCAAAAGCTAGTCTGCTGGATTCCCTGGAGATCACTGTGGGGGTTGGGGGGAGCAAAATGCCAGTGGAAGGTGTTTTTAATTTTATCTTCGCAGTGAACTTCTCCATTTAAACGTGTTAAAAGAGGAATGTATGAACAAACCCTAGTTGTCCTGGTTATGTCTCATATTTACAGCAAGTTCTAGCATAGTATGAGGGAAAGAACACAAATGTTACATTGTAATGTTGCATTCCCTGGGGACTGTTTACCCTTCCTGGGCCACTGACCTCTGCCAGGACAAAGCAAGAGTGGTCAGAGAGGGCTGTGCACTTAATTCACACAACGATACGTGCGCCCTTGAGATTGCATTCTGACTTTTTGTCTGCACGTGGAGAAGGGACTTGTGGACACGGCAGGGGGAAGGGACTGGACAGGACCTAATGAGGGAGAAGCGTTGACATATGTGTGCTACCCCGTGTGGAACAGACAGCTAGCGGGAAGCTGCTCTGTAGCGCGGGGAGCCCAGCGCAGGGCCCTGCGATGACCTAGATGCTGGGATGGGGGGAGCGGGGTGAGACAGAAGTTCAAGACGGAGGGGAGTATGTGTGTACTTAGAGCCGATTTACATTGTTGCACAGCAAAAACCAACACAACAGTGGAAAGCAATAATCTTCCAATTAAAGATAAAGTTTTTAAAAATCGAACAAAAAATAGCTTTTCATCTGTTTTAGTTTCAAGAGTATTTCTTGTCATCAGCTACCTGCTCAATTCTGATTTTGTCATTGTTGTTGCCATTGTTTAAACTAGGGATCAGCCCAGCTTCTATACTAAGGAATCCACCTCATTAAGTTTATGTAATATTCCCTATATTGCCCTGTAATTTCACCATTTTAGTTTGTTTTCTCTTCTTATCTTACATAGATAGAATGTAAAGATATGTCAAACTCTTCGTTTTAGAAAATGAGTGGAAATAGCCTTACTTTGTCTAACCTAGTCTTATTATTTCACTCTCATTAACTAAGTTAATACCTGGCAGAAATAAGACATGTAGCCATTTGAGTTTCTACCACTTCAGTTTCCCTAATTGCCTCTGATGAGTATACCTTTTTTGAAATTTTATCTTAACACCTGGTAGTTTTCAGAGCATGTAATTAAATTCAGTGGTGTACAAACTCAATCAGATGGCAGACCTTCTGTAAGCAGTTATGATAGTCTTATATTCATCATAGCATCATAAATATTTTAACAAATACTTCCTGAGCCCCTATTACCTGCTAAGTTTGGAGGTACAATGGTGTATCTGTTCACTTTGGAGCACAGCAAATCACCCCCAAGTTTCACGGCTTCAAACAACTATGTACTGTTTCTCACAATTCTCTGTGAAGCCAGGGCAATTCTTCTAGTCTGAGCCAGTGAAAAAGACCTCAGCTGGGCTTGTTCACGTGTCTGTGGTCAACTAGGAGGTTGACTGATAACCAGTTAATCTAGGATGACCTCACTCACATGTCCAGCAGTTGGCAGGTGCTGCCTGAGGTACCTTCTTTCTTCTCCAAGGGGCCTCTCATCCTCTACACTTATATGTTCAAAAATCAAATCTTTCTTATGGTCACTATGGAGAACAGTATGGAGGTTCCTCACAAAACCAAAAAATAGAACTACCATATGACCCAACAATCCCACTCCTAGGCACATACCCAGAGAAAGCTGTAATTCAAAAAGATGCGTGCACCCCAAAGTTCATTGTAGCACTATTTACAGTAGCTAGGACATGGAATCTACCTAAATATCTAATAGAGGGACAGATAAAGAAAGAGGATGAGGTACAAATACACAATGGACTACTACTCAGTTTCAAAAAGGAACAATATAGTGCCATTTGCAGAGGCATGGATGGACCAGAGACTGCCATACGAAGTGAAGCAAGTCAGAAAGGAGAAAACAAATGTTGCATAAAACTGCTCACATGTGGAATCTAGAAAAACGGTACAGATGAACTTGTTTGCAAAGCAGAAATAGAGACAGATGTAGAGGACAAAACTATGAATACCGAGGGGGACAGTTGGGTGGGATGACTTGGGAGATCAGGACTGACGGGCACACACGTCTACGTATAAAATACATAACTGCTGAGAACCTGCCGCAAAGCCCAGGGAGCTCTGCCCAGGCTCCGTGGCGACCTGGATGGGCAGGAAATCTAAAACAGAGGGGACGTCTGTGTACACATAACTGAGCCACTCGGCTGTGTGGTGCAAATTGATGCTACATTAAAGCAACTTGTACTTCAGTAAAAATTAACCTTAAAAAAAAAAGGAAGTTGTGGTACATACACACAATGGAATATTACTCAGCTATAGAAAAGAATGCAATTTGAGTCAATTTTAATGAGGTGGATGAAACCAGAGCCTATTATACAGAGTGAAGTGAGTCAGAAATTGAAACACCAATACAATGTATTAATGCATATGTATGGAATTTAGAAAGCTGGTAACAGTGACCCTATATTTAAGATGGCAAAAGAGACACGGATGTAAAGAACAGACTTCTGAACCATGCGGGAGAAGGTGAGGGTGGGATGATTTCAGAGAATAGCACTGAAACATGTCTATTACCGTATGTAAACCGGATGGCCAGTACAAGTTCCATGCACGAAGTAGGGCACCTCAAAGCCAGTGCTCCTGGACCACCCAGAGGCATAGGGTGGGGAGGGAGAGAGGAGGGGCGTTCAGGGCGGGGGTGTACGTGTGCACCGTGGCTGATCCATGTTGCCTTATGACAGAAAACACCACAATGCTGTGAAGTAATGAGCTTCCAATTAAATAATTTTTTTAAATCTATAGGCTAGACCTCATCCTAGAATTTTTTTAAAAAAGAATCAAACCATTCAATTAATAATGAATGTTTTCCGAAGATTTTCCAGTCACATTTAATTCATATCAGTTCTCTGTACAGCAAGAATAGAAGTTTTAACAAAGAATTTGATGAAGGAGGGGAAGGGAATGTTAAACTGAGGAAACTATGTTCTTCAACTTGTTTTTCTTCATGCTGGGAAAATATTGCAATCATTTTATTAGTGGGACAGCCTGGTTTTACAGTAGGACGTTTGAGAATGACATATCTAATTTGCCTATTGGTTTTATCTTACAGCATTAATCTCGCCCTTCAGGGAAGTTCTGGTCTGCTTATGTCTTATTAGTGTCTTTCATCCACTTAAGATCCATAAAAATCCCTGGTAACGATCTTGCCAGCTGTGAAACTTCACTGATAACCCACATGGGCATCTCCACTCTTGAAATCATTTTCTCCTACTTTAAGAGAGTCACGTCTCCTTGACAAGGCTTTATAAATATGGCGATAACTCTATTTTTCTTTATTCACAGAGGTCATTTTCCCCTCAAGCCCTTCATTTCTCTGGAGCTGAGGATCAACAAAATTATCCTTACTTTAACATATTTAGAAGCTTTTTTTCTTTTCTTCCTAACAACTTGTACATGTCCTTTAAAGTTGTTAATACCGTGACGACTGAGCGACTAAGCGACCGCACTGAATATTGTGACAAGCGTGTATCTGCTGGGTGGGATGCTGCGCCTCCCGTGAGCTCAGAGGGCTTTCTCCCATGCATTCAGTCAGTTCAGTCCTTGTCGTGTCCGACTCTTTGCGACCCCATTGACTGCAGCAAGCCAGGCCTCCCTGTCCATCACCAACTCCCAGAGCTCGCTCAGACTCACGTCAATCGAGTCGGTGATGCCATCCAACCATCTCATCCTCTGTCGTCCCCTTCTCCTGGCTTCAATCTTTCCCAGCACCAGGGTCTTTTCTAATGAGTCAGTTCTTCACATCAGGTGGCCAAAGTATTGGAGCTTCAGCTTCAGCTTCAGTCATTTCAATGAATACTCAGGACTGATTGACTGGTTGGATCTCCTTGCAGTCCAAGGGACTTTCAAGAGTCTTCTCCAACAGAGAAGACTTCAGAAGACTTCAGAAGACTTCAGAAGCATCAATTCTTCACTGCTCAGCTTTCTTTATGGTCCAGCTGTCACATCTATACATGACCACTGGATAGAGTGTTTACTGAGTACCTACAGTCTGAAAAGAATTCTGCCGGACACTATAGGAGTCACCAAGATGCCTTACAAAGCCCTCAACTACTACACCCTTATTCTCCAAGCTCATCTAGTTCTTCACATGCTCTTATTGTTCACAGATTCTGTCTTGTGTATGTTTTCTTTGCGTTGGTTCTCTCTTGAAAAGTTAGCTCTGGTGGAGCATTCCTGAATTATGACATTGGACATCTCAGCTCTTCCTGAATCAGTGCCTTGAAGAACTGCCACTTCTTGAGGGCTCTGCCACTTTTATGGATTGTTTTCTGCATTATCATTAAGCGTTATTTGAATTGCAGATGTCAGTTACGTTGTGACAGGACGGTGCACAGAGCTGACTATTCCCTAGACGAGCTGAGCACTGAAGTTGGTAAAGGCTCTCTAAGCGTAAGCCCTAGAGAAACATAGAGTATCATTCTACCCAGAGGCAGAAGCATGATCACAGTTCTTTCCAAGAAAAAAAAAAAATCTTTTTAAATCACGAATTGTATTGTCGCTTATACTACTAGTTCCAAAGCTGATTGACATGATGGCGCCTTGGTTGAACTCTGAGGCTCTGGAGTTCAAATTTTAATTCCACTTCTTGTCTGTTATATGACACTCACTTTCTAAGTCTCTATTTCCTCATCTGCATAATAGGGGTGATCATGGAATCCAACTTAGAGGGCTGTTGTGGGGAGTAAATGAGACTATCCAAGTGTAGCATTTGATATTGTACCTATAATGAATTAAAAACTTAATAAATAATAATTACTCCTATATCTGTCTCCAATACTGGCATTTAATACATGAAAGTTTCCTGATTTTTCAGAAGTGTTTCATTATAGTTTATGAATTTGACCTCATCATCTCTTCTCATGACATATTCATATCTCTGATCAGGAAGAAATTGTGGCCAACTAAGCTTTGAGAACATAAATGTGAAAAGAAGTAAATTTATTCCATCTGATCGTGAGCATTGCCCAATATTTGGTCACTGGTCACATATGTCCTTAAATGAATTTGAATAGTACTCCAAACAAAAACAGAAATATTCATTGCTTAACAAATACTATTTCATAAATCATTAGAAAAGTAACTTACCAAGAGTTATATAGTGAGATGGAGGGAAATTCCAGCATTTCTGATTCACTTATAAGACTTTAGATACAAATCTGAAAAAAAAGCCTGACTTTCAAAACTCACAAGCAAAACAAAATAATAATACTTAGCTTTTAGAATTTAGGTTCAAAAGCTTTCATACAATTTACAATTTAAAAAATCAACACTATTGTACAGAGAGATAATATCCTTATAAAACCATAACAGTAAAATTAAATGGCCAATATAAATTCCGAGAACAGCCAAAGAGAAAATGAAATGCAATGAAAATTTGTATTATTGGGTTTTCTCATTCAGAGCAAAGCTGTTTAGTTTCTGCAATATTTGAAGCTCTGAGAAAGTTTTTCACACCACTCTTCCATTGTTGAAATATGCAAAATGCATCTGACAAATCCTGAGGAGACTGAGAAGGCAAAAGTGAGTTTACTGTGAGATAGAATCCCCCTCCCATTCAAGTCACTAATCCTGGGGTTTTATGAAAGTCTCAGTGCCTGAAAAGGAGTTTAACATCGTGTTTCTCTGAAGTCCCTAAAGCAAGTCTGAGGTAAGTCACTGAACCGTCTGTGTGATTCTAGGGACAGAGCCTCTCAGAGAGCAACACAGATGCAGATAAAGAAGTTTATCCCCCAGTAGAGTTTGAAAAAGACCTGATATTTGAAGACACTAAGAAGATTAAAGCTTAACTTTTTTTTTAAGCTTCAAAACAGAATCATCCAGATGGTCCTTATTTCGAGTAGAGAGTTCGTTGGTTTTAAATGTGTAAGATAAGAAATCCTTCGACTCCCAGAGCGTGACTCTCACCGAACGTGACTTTTATTTTTGCTTTCTGGTCTAAGCTCTTTTCTGTGGCCCCCAGTGCAGAGTGGAGCCTCAGAGAAATTCCAGACTGATTTGCGTGTTGTCAGGAAGAAGAGATGTGGCACCTGGAGGAAGGCTGGCATGTTAAACAGTTGTCAGCAATTGTCAGTGGGATTCAATCAGCAGCTACTGCCAAGTTCAGGTCTGAGAAATAAACCTCATCACCACTCCCACCAATTTACTCAGAGCTTATGGCTGCTGCGGGAAGGACTGGGGAAAGGGATAGGTAGGGAGATCGGGATGGGCATGTACACACCGCTTCATTTAGAATGGATAGCCCACAAGGGGCCTACTGGATAGCACGTGGAACTCTACTCAACGTTATGTGGCAGCCTGGATGGGAGGGGAGTCTGGGGAGAAAGCAGTGGTGGGGAAGAATGGATACATGTGTCTGCATGACCGAGTCTCTTCACTGGTCACCTGAAACTATCACAGCACTTTTTGTTAACTGGCTATAGCCCAGCACAAAATAAAGGTTAAAAATTTTACTCATTGCCCTCTTTGCTGATTACATAGACCAGAACGGACGGGAACGTCATGTTTTATTTATGTCTACGCAGGACAAGGTCCAACAACCAAGCTCTCTATGCATCTGAGGTGGGACTTCTACCCAAGGAAAGCTGAATGTGGAGGGGGTGCCACCAAAACCTCATTCATGTTGGGTCTGATTGAATGGGCTTCCTCAGTGGCTCAGATGGTAAAGAATCTGCCTGCCAATGCAGGAGACACAGATTTGATCCTCAGTTTGGAAGATCCCCTGGAGTAGGAAATGGCAGTCCACTCCACTATTCTTGCCTGGAGAACTCCATGGACAGAGGAGCCTGACGAGCTACGTCGATCGAAAAGAGTCGGACACGACTGAATGACTGACACTTTCAGTTTCACTTAGGGTCTAATTAAACACGGTGACTGGAGATTTCCCTGGCGGTCCAGAGGTTAAGACTTTGCCATCCAATGCAGGAGCTGCAGGTTCGATCCCTGGTCAAGGAGCTAAGATGCCACATGCCTCATGGCCAAAAATATCACAACATAAAGCGGAAACAATATTGTAACAAATTCAAATTTAATAAAGACTTTTTAAATGGCCCATATTTTTTTAAAAAAATCAAACATGGTGACTATAGTTGGTAACATCAATCAAACAATTTTTTTAAGGCTTCATTCAGGTCCATTCTCAGAGCAGACCACCCCACATAAGATAGCCCCGTACATCATCCTCTTCTCTTGTCCTACTACATCTGTCTCTGTAGCACTTACCACTCTGCAAAGTCGTGTCATGTAATTATTTGTCTATTGATTTTTTTTTGTCCATTCATCAGTGTTTCACTGCTTACTGACTCTTGTAGGCCTAATTCCAGGCACTGAGATTGCTATCCTGAGCAGAACAGACCAAGTACCTGCTCTGATGGAACTTAGATCCCGATTAGGAGAAAGATTGACAATGAGCAAATAAACAAATAAACAGTCTGTCAGGAAATGATAAATGCCCTAGAGAAAAAATAATGTGCGGAACAAGGAGAAGGCATGACAGCATGTCGTGAGTAGCAACTTAGACAGAGTCATCAAGAGGCCTCCCTGAAAGGATGGCATGTGAGCAGAGCTACTGGAAGCCAGTAGAGAAGGAAATGGCAACCCTCTCCAGTCCTCCTGCCTGGGAAATCCCATGGACAGGTGGGCTGCAGTCCACGGGGTCACAAAGCGGCAGACATGACTTAGTGACTAAACCACCATCACGGCCACCACCACCCCTGGACATGAGGCAGGGAGACACCGTGACCCTCTGGGAGGGGAGAGTATTCCAAGCAGAGGGGGCAACAGGTGCACAGGCCCTGAGGTAGGAATGTGCTCATTGTCCAAGGAGCCCAAGAAGACAGTGAGCCGGAAAGAGGAGGCAGCCAGAGAGTGATGAATGATGAGATCAGAGAGACACAGGCATCAGATCATACAAGGACCTGGTCTTTAACTTTGAGTGAACGGGGAAATCAATGGTTTAGGACTACAAGATAAAATGTAGGGCACATAGTAAACTTGAATTTCAGATGGACAATGATGTCTTTCTAGTGTAAGGATATCCCAAATATTTCATGAGTTCTATGTTTAAGTATTTATAGTTTATTTAAAACTGGAATTTAATTGGTTATCCTGTGTTTTTATTGGTTAAATCACACAACCCGACATTGGATGGTTTTGAGCAGAGGACCGACATAGTCCCATAAGTTTTAAACAGGATTTCTCTGGTTGCTGAGGTTAGAAGTGGAAGCAGGGGATCTCTTAGGGGCTATTGGGTAATTCGAGAAGATGAGGCTTTTCCAGTGTCAAAGGAACGAACCAACAAATGAATGGATAGATGGGTGGTACTTGAGCCTGACTAGAGGGTAGGGCGAATTGAAGGGAGCCAAGGAGGTCATGTTGGAAATGTCTAGAGGGACCAGTCAGAGTGGGGAGGTTTTAGTGTCAGGCAGGGGATTCCTGGGGGCTCAGCTGGTAAAGAATCCGCCTACAATGTGGGAGACCTGGGTTCGATCCCTGGGTTGGGAAGATCCCCTGGAGGAGGGCATGGCGACCCACTCCAGTATTCTTGCCTGGAGAATCCCCATGGACAGAGCACCCTGGTGAGCTAGCTGGTGGGGTTGCAAAGAGTCAGACACGGTTAGGTGACTATGCACACAAAGGATTTCAACTTCACATTTGAAGAAACAGGAAACAGGCTTTGGAAGGGCTGAACGAGCTGGCTCTTAGAAGGCCACCCTGCTCCCATCGCATCGAGAAAGGGAGAGATGCTGCAGGACTCCTCCACCTCTGGAGGTGCCACCTTTAGAGGTGCCGAGGGCATGAACTAGGGCAGAGCCTGTGGGGTTTCCGTTCATTCAGGGACCTGGGCTCTCCCGTGCTGTGTCTCTGCCATCCCTGTGTTGGTGGCAGATGCAAGATGGAAGCTGCGTCAGCCACATCTCATTCCAGTTCACGAGGAGAAGGGACGGTGGTAGAACAGATGGTGGCCGAATGTCATATGGCCATGACGCAGAGGTGATGCCCGGTCATCTCCACTTCACTCCAAACCAGCCCCGTGGCCACCCAAGACTCCAAGGCAAGTGGGCCCCTAGCCTGGGGTCTCTGCTCCCTCGACCTCCCCTTTCTTTGGATAAGTCACTGACTCCAGGGTTGCCGTCTCCCTCCCCTCATAGCTCAGTTGGTAAAGAATCTGCCTGCAATGCAGGAGACTGGGGTTCTATCCCTGGGTCGAGAAGATCCCCTGGAGAAGGAAATGGCGACCCCCTCTAGTATCCTTGCCTGGAGAATCCCATGGACAGAGCAGCCTGGCAGTCCATGGGGTCGCAAGAGTTAGACATGACTTACAGACTAAACCACCACCACCATACAGAGCATGGAATAATAAAGTACATTTAGCTACACAATACTGGGCTGTAACTGAATATTGGTGAAGAGTGTGGTCCTTCCTGGACAACGTGATTCCCAAGAAGCAGCTCCTTTGTATGGATGCTTCTCAACCACGCTTCATGCACTTGTTTTACCCAAAGTTTTCACTTTCATCTCAGGTTCAAAGGATTTGTTAACAAAATAAGCCACTCATTATATACGAATAAATAATACCAATATTAGAGAATTACCTATAGTACTTTCAATATCCTAACATTAAAAGAAAAGAGAAATAGAAACAGCAAAAGATACATCACCATACTGGGTTTTTGACCAACATCCAGACTCAAACAGCACCGGGACGTCTCGTGCCACAGCACATCTGGAGTCCAAACTGGGAAAAGGTCCCAGGCAGCGCATCCGCTCCATGGGTGAGACTCCAAAAATTGCAGTTCCGGGTTCCCGCTTATAATCCCACAAACTGATTCCATCACCAACCTGTGAGCGAATTGCACCTCTGGTTTCATGTTAATGCTGTTTGTTTTGTCATGGAAGCTTGGAATGTTGTTAAACCTGGGGCTTGGTTGGCCAGACCCCCTCCAGGGGCTCAACAATTTCAGAATTTATCTCCTGTCTTATCTCTGGTGCTGAAGCCTTGCACTCACAGCAGGCAGTCAGGGCACTCACAGTGAGGGCAGTGTCCAGGCAGGTTAGAAGCAGGGTCAGGGAGCTGCTCTGCTTTGTCTCTGAAGCCTAAACAAGACTCTTTATTTAATTTCCCTGTCAGGGCTTTTCCTGCCTGGTCTCGGAGATGAAGGAGCTGAGCTTTGTCCACCCAGCAACCATGATTGGGAGCCAGGCCACAGCCTTCCTTGGTGCACGGGAGATGCTTAATAGTTTCAACAATGGATGAATGAATAACTGGGTGGATGGGTGGATTTGAATGGACTGATGGATCGGGAGACCAACTGCTCAATAGATGAATGGATGGAATCTGTCCTCTTCACAGTCTAACACTCTTTCCTGTAGGCTAGGCCAGAGCACCACCCCTGTTGCAAAGCAACAGGAACATTCTGAGGACTGACCAGCCAGGAGCAGCACCTTCGTGGAGAAGGCGCGGCTGAGAACAGCACTTTGTCTAACATACTTGTTCTCCGTCTGTTTTGCTGTGAGGGGTCTTGCTGGAAAGATGACTCTGACTGTGATCTCTCTAAAATCTGAAAGTTTCCCCCAAGTCCCCATCTCTGAAGTTTCTGCAGCCTGACGTTGGCTATGTTGCTGGGATTAAGTCAAAGCAGGAGAACAAGTGTCGGTATATGCTCCAGGGTTGTAGTGAGTGGCTCTCTGCGAGGGCAGGCCCTGGGGAGAGGCAGGTCTTCATACCTGCTGGCACCGCTGGGACTCAGCCCTGACCAGGCAGCGAGTCGGCCGCAGCAGACAGGAGAGGAGGAGCATTCAATGGACCAACACTGGGATGCTCCAGTCCACAGCTGGAGCAAGCCAGCCTGCAACCTCACAGCAGCCCAGGCTCCATGAACGAAGTAGATGCTTCAGTTTCCCCTCGCGTATAAGACGAAAGGGAAACTGTTAGTCACTTAGTCGTGTCCAGCTCTTTGGGACCCCACGGACTATAGCCCACAAAGGTCCTTGTCCACGGGATTAATTAGGGGGCTTCCCTCACAGCTCAGTTGGTAAAGAATCTGCCTGCAACGCGGAATACCCAGGTGTGATTCCTGGATCAGGAAGATCCCCTGGAGAAGGAAATGGCAACCCACTCCAGTATTCTTGCCTGGAGAATCCCATGGACAGAGGAGCCTGGCAGGCTACAGTCCATGTGGTCATAGAGTCAGACGTGACTTAGTGACTAAACCACGACCATCATGGACAGATTACGGAGATTCCTATGGAATTAAGGAGAATCCCATGGACAGATTAAGGAGATTCCCAAGGGATTAAGGAGGATCCCATGGACAGAGGATCTTGGCAGGCGTTTGTGGCATTGCAAAGAGTCGGACACGACTGAGTGAGTAACACTAGAAGGTCAGGTACCAACTCATCACATCGAGTTGCTTTGAGGAAAATGAATACATAAGCAAAAGCTGTGTCTGCATCATCTAAAGGAGACACGGGACTCGTATGGCTCCTCCCAGGCTGCTGCCGAGGTCAGTCCTCAGTCTTCGGTTCTCTCTCTACAACGCCATCACTTACATCACTCGTCTTTCAAAACAGCCCAGGCCCCTGGAGAAAAATAATCTCCCTTTCTGAGTCACCATCTGAAGAAGTTGCTAGAATGTGCGGCATGAGGCAGGACCATGAAACAGCTTCAAAATCATGGGTCTGCACTCTTGGTAGTATCCTTTAAGAGAATTTTTAAAAACCTCCTTCCTACAAGGGGCTTCCCTGGTGGCTCAGAGGGTAATGCCTCTGCTTGCAGTGCAGGAGACCTGGGTTCGATCCCTGTGTTGGGAAGATCCCCTGGAGAAGGAAATAGCAACCCACTCTGGTACTCTTGGCTGGAAAATCCCATGGAAGAAGAAGCCTGGTAGGCTACAGTCCATGGGGTCGCAGAGTCGGACACCACTGAGCAACTTCACTTTCACTTTCATTCTTACAAGAGGACGGGTCCTAGTCAGCAGGTTAGATGCCTGAGAAATAAAGGAGACCCTTTTCCGTGGAAATACTCTCATCCTACTGAGAGTACTCTCCTCCACCTGCAGAGTGGAGATCAGGCTCCAAGGGTTACCAAGTGAAGGCAGGATCACCGAGAGCTTGGACTCACTCGTCTGTCTGTCCTGAATTGAAAGGGAAGGACTGAGGGTTTGTTTGTTTTTTTTTAGACCATTTCTGAAACCTGGTGATTACAAAAAAAGACCGCCCTCTGCCCCCTCCTTCAGAAAAGGATGGCCACAGGGTGTGGCATAGGTCATAGTGAGGATGGACTCGATAGGATACCTTGCCTTTGGCCAGATGTTTAAGACAGAGAGACAGAGAGAATCCCGTAAGGAGTAACAGAGAGCTTTCACCCAAGCAGCCATCCGAGATCCGTCAGAAGTTATTCCTCTGCCAGTCTGAGGTGAGCTGGTTGTCCATCTGACTGGTTTCCGGTGAATTAACAGGCGCTTTCCATTGAAGCCCCTGTGCATTACCCTGGCGTCCTGCCCCATCCAAGGCCGAGCACGGATCCTGCTGCGGTAGGAATGCCTCTTCACCTCCCTCATTCGCCTCACTTCCTGTGAGTCCCTCAAGGGCAGGCACCTCCCCACCCGCAACCCCACTCCGCCTGGTGCCTCCAGCGCCCAGCGCCACAGCCCTCTGATGATTAGCATGACCTTAAAACCTGTCATTTAACTCGGAAACGCTGGCGGTGGGAGTGGGGCTAACCTGATGGGAGAGTTGGAAAAACAACGTAAACCAGAACTGTCTTGAGCACTAGGAGTCATGATCACTCTATTTGTAGTGGACGATCAAATGTTGGTGGGATTACTAAAGTCACTTAAAAAGCATTCATTCAAAAAATTAATAAAATACAATATTTTAAAATTTGGTGAAAACTAGGGAATTGCCTGGTAGTGTCCCTAATTTTGATTTAAAATTAAGAAAAAAAAAGAAATTCCCTGCTGGTTTTGGGCTTCCCTGATAGCTCGGTTGGTAAAGAATCCGCCTGCAATGCAGGAGACCCCAATTCGATTCCTTGGCCAGGAAGACCCCCTGGAGAAGGGAAAGGCTACCCACTCCAATATTCTGGTCCATGGGGTTGCAAAGAATTGGACATAACTGAGTGACTTTCACTTTACTTCACTTGTGATTTCAATGGTTAGGACTCTGCTCCCTCACTGCCAAAGGCCAGGGTTCGATTTCTGGTTGGAGAACTAAGATACCACAAGTCTCATGGCATGGCTAAAAAAAAAGAAAAAGAAAGTAAAAATTTAGAAAGGAAAATAAAGGACTTCCCTGTGGTACAGTTAATGAGAGTCTGTCTGTATATGCAGGGGACACGGTTTCAAGCCCTGGTTTAAGAATATTCCACAAGTGTCCCTTGTGCAACAATTACTGGCACTTGCGGGCCCGAGTCGGTGCTCTGTAAGAAGCCCAAGCAGTGCAGCTACGGAGCAGTCCCCACTCTCTGCAGCTAGAGAAAGCCCAGGCGCCGCCACAAAGACTCAGCACAGCCAAAAAGAGAATAGGTAAATTATTTTTTTAAGTAAAATGAAAACTTTGACAGGATTGGCCCATTTCCTGTTTTGCATGGTGTGAGTGTCTCTCAGTTGAGACAGGGCTTTCCATGACAAAGCTGGGCAACAGGAATCACCCCACGGAGAGCCCCAAGTCCACAGGTAGGCTGTTGGCACGGCGCCCAGCACAGAGCAGGCCCTCACAGCGCCTGCTTCCCTGCCGGAGCAAACGGACTCACTTGATTAACCCGCCCGTGTGGTTGAGGTCAAAGATGGTGTCGTGGGTTGCACTGCATCTCCTAAAAAGATAAATTCAAGTCCTAACTCCCTTTAATTGGGAAAATGATTTTATTTGGAAATAGGATAATAGGGTCTTTGAGGAAGTACTCAAGGTGAGACGAGGCTATACCGGATTAGGGTGAAGCTCGAATCCAATGACTGACATCCATATAAGAAGAGGGAAATTTGGACCCTGACATTAACCCAGAGCAAAAATCTATGTGAAGACCAAAGCAGAGGTTGGAATAATGTATCTGTTGATGCAAGCCAAAGAATGCAGATGATGGCCAGCAACCAGCAGAAGTTAAGAGAGAGGCATGGATCAGATTATTCCCCAGACTTTCTAATAGGAACCAACAAAATGATGATATCTTCATTTTTTATTTCCCACTTCCAAATTGGACCGAGGAGCCTGGTGGGCTACAGTCCATGGGGTCACAAAGAGCTGGGCACAACTGAGTGACTTCTCTTCACTTCTTCACCAAACTGTGAAAGAATAGGTTTCTCTTGCTGTAACCACCCAGCCTGTGGCAATTTTTGCCCAAGGAAACTAACAGAGACGGCACACGTTCCTTGTGAGCGAGAATACAAGCGGCAGCGCACACATCACCTGGCAGCCCGCTCTTCACCCTCACCCCTCCTGCCTCCGCAGCGCCCGCCCCAGCCACGTGGGCTTACTCGCGGCCCAAGAACCTGCTCTGCCACCTCTTGATTCCGTGCCTTTGCACACGCTGCCCCCTCTGCGCTGGTCTTTCAGGTTCTTGGTCGGTAGCTAACTCCAAAACAGAGCAGGATCCTCCTGTCCTCGCCCGGCCATGCCCTGCACCTGCCTTCTGTCTGTGGAGAATCTTTAACCAAAGAATAAGTTTCATCAGAGAAGTAAAAAAATATAAGAGCAAAGACAGTCAACCAGGACAAAACAATGATACGTTAGTCAGTAGGCAAAGTCAAGGACCTTTAACTCCTTCTCAAGGGCTGTGGATCATATTCTGATAATATCTGAGCTGTTCCGTAGAGACTGGAACCCCCACCAGAGGGAAGGATTTAACCACATAATGACCAGACTGAAGCCATGACATAAGCAGCCGCAATTCCCAGAACTGGCCTCAAGGAAATGGGAAGAAACTTAGCCTGGAACTGAAGATCAACTCTACTTAAAGCAATCGAGAGGGTGCTTGGTCAGACCACGCATGACCAATTTCCAGACGACCGTCAGAGCTGACTGCGCCATTTCTGCATGGAGCCACCTCCTACTCTCTATAAAAGCTCTTGCTCCCAATGTCAGTGGGGAGAGTCGGCCTTTGGACAGGTGTCCACCCTCCATCCCCACCCTCTGGTTGCCTGCATCCAAAACAAAGCAAACTTTCTTTTCCACCAACTTGCCTCTTTATTAGCTTTGGAGTTGCAAGCAGACAGACCCCACTTTTGGTTACAACTCCCTGGAAACCATCTGTAAGCCTCTCAGGGCAGCTGAAGCTCCCTCTGTGACGTCTACAGAATGCTCTGCTTTCTCTCCTGGTGGCTTTGTCACAATCTCCATTCTTGTCTGTCTACTCCTGTGAGTGTTGAGTGCTTCAGGACCTGTGCCCTCCTCCTCTCTGAACCCGGGGTGCCCAGCAGGGTGCTAGACACAGAGTAGAGACACCATAAAAATGCAAATGATAGAAAGCCAAGAGTGCCATTTTTTGAGGGAAGCTAAGGATAGCAAGGTAGGTTTGAGCCAGATTGGGAAGGGTCTGAGATGTCATGAAGAGACATTTGGACCTTCTCTAGCAGACTTCTAAGGGCCTGTGGAAGTTTCTTATCTGTGGCCTTAAAAGACACGTGCTGTGGAACAACGGATCCTACAGTAGTGCAGAAGATGGACAGACCCTACAGCAGTGCAGAAGACGGACAGACCCTACAGCAGTGCAGAAGACGGACAGACCCTACAGCAGTGCAGAAGACGGACAGACCCTACAG
>CM035290.1:2507403-2561604 GCA_020226075.1 Hydropotes inermis
TAGTGGAGGCATCCACAAGCTCAGCTGGGAGGCACTTGTCTGTCCAAATGAGAGGCGGCAAGTGAATGAACTAGAATGGAGGTGGTCCAGACTGACTCCGGAGGTGTGTCTGAGATCCAATCAGGAGTCTTTATGGCCAGATTGTTGGGCACAATAATGGACAGAAGGAACCCCGGAGAACTCTGTGGTTTCTGGTTTGTGAACATAGTAGGTGATAGTGTCATTTGTCTGAGGCGATCACTCAGAAGAGCGTGTTTGGGGAGAGACTAAAGGCATCCAGAAAGTGAATTTTGTTTTGGGCATGCCTGGAGATTTCCAGAAGGCTGTTGTATTAGTGATTCTAGAGCTGAGGGAGAGAGCTGGTTGAAGATATTGGGGTTGGTCAAAAGGTTCCTTTGGGTTTCTCATAACCCAGTACAGAAAACCCAGAACGAACTTTTTGGCCAACCCAATACAACAGTGGGAGGTGTCAAGAGGTACAGCTAGGGAATGGCAGAAAGGGTGGATGAGGTCTTCCAAGGAGAGTGTACACTGCAAAGGCAAAGTCAGCTGTTGACAGACCCCTGAAGACACCATAGCAAGCCAGGAGCTCTCCATGAGGCGCTTTCTGGACGCCCCTGCTCTGAACCAGCACGGAAGCGGCCCGTCATCGTTCTGAGTGTGTCTGTCCCCAGGGCCCTCTGGGCCGCCTCGGGGACAGTGCTCTTACGAGGAACCAGTTGTCCAGTCTGCCGTCTCTCCAAATTATTTTCCCATTTGCTAATAATATTGCACAAAAAACTCTGGCTCACTAGCTTGGGGTTTCATGTGATGAAAATCCATATTCACCTTGAAAGGGAGTGTTTCAGACAATACATCTTTATTTGATCACACTCCATTATGCCCTCAGCACCTTCCCCGCTATGAGAAGAAAGGCTCAACCCAAGGTTTTGGAGACCATTGTTCAGGGTCCTTCCATCCCTGGAACACAGTAACCACAAGAGGAGACTGATTAAAAGCAGATGAATGTCTGTACGGGATGTCTTGTAGTCAAGGGTATTTATGAAGAGAAAAGAGCAAAGGGGGGGGAGGTGTCATCGCTAATGTTTTTCTTTGTAATTATTAAGTGGGGAAAATTGGTGAAGAAATTGGAGGAAGGGACAGGGTGACTGAGACAACATTAAAGACTTGCATTAAGAAGCAAGGCAGGCAGAGATGCGATGGTGCAGACAAATGGTCTTTTTAGGCTTGTGTCATGTGGAGGACAGCACACAATAAACCACGGAGGATAGCAGGGTAAAAAGCAAAAAAGACTTCCACATAGGCAGCTTCGCCCAAGGTCTGGCCAGCCCAGGTTTGAATGATGAGGCTGTTTGGACTAGCTGGAGGCCAGTAGCAGAGACTTACATAACAAAACAAAAAAGTCTCAGCTTATCTGCCTTCCCTACAGAAAAGAGAAGGCTTCCTGCACATTTTAATTTTGGGGGCCACGGGGTAATTTTGTGCAGGTGGTGTGTTGTGACTGGGGCTTCCCTGGTGACTCAGACAGTAAAGAATCTGCCCCAAATGCACAAGACCCAGGTTTGATCCTGAGTCAGGAAGATCCCCTGATGAAGGGCATGGCAACCCCCTCCAGTATTCTTGCCTGGAGAATTCCATGGACAGAGGAGCCTGGCAAGCTACAGTCTATTGGGTCACAGAGAGCTGGACATGACCGAATTACTAACATCTTCACTTTCTGTGTTGTGGTTACCACCAAGAGAAATGCGTGTTTCCTAGTAAGAAATGAATTTAAATGCCAATAAAAAACAAAACAAAGTCGTCCCCCACCCCAAGCACACACACACACACACACATTGAACCCTGAAACAAACCAATATTTTTATGATCTTGTAAGATCAATAGACTTTCCCCCTCCAAAACAAAAAGGAATGTGTAGTGAATGAAAAGCAAATCTACATACTTTCTAAAACTACTGAAGTATCATAAACTCAGAATATGAAAATGTTTTTCAAAGCAGGCCTGAAGCAAACAAAGATTGCATTGGGTTTGAGACATGCTTCATAAAATATACCATACTCCTAAAAAAAAAAAAATATATATATATATACCATACTCCTATGCTACTGTGAGCAGACAACTAAAATTTTGTTGATTAAATCCCTATAGAAACCAGAATATATGAATCTAGGATGAGGAATTGGTTGAGTTTTACAAACTGTATTTTCTCCGAACCAGATGGGCTTTTGGCAAATTAGCTCGGTGGGTAGAGCTTACAGAGCAGCAGAGCCAAGATTAGGGCCACGGTGGCTTCCAGAGCCGAGCGGTCACTGTTTTGTTTGGGACCTTGAACCCAAAGACCACCAGGGACACAAAGACTGTGTTCCCTGTGAGGTGGAGCTGATAGGAAAGTCCTTTCTCAAAGCACATAATCCATCCCACAGCACAGAGCCTGCTGGGTTCCCCAGCAGCACAGAAGTTTGGGATGTTCACTGTTCATCAGAATCACCCGGGGGAGCTTTGCAAATCTATCGATGCTCAGGCCTCACCCAGAGCTGCAGACCCAGTGGCCGGAGGCGGTTATGCAAACCGGTTTCCATGTGCCATCACCACCAGACCCTGCATTTGCCCATCCGAGCTGGAGGTTGAGTCCGCTGCTTCCATTCCATTTCTTCCCGGCTCAGGGATCGCCGTCACTGCCCCTAGTCCTCAAGCGTCTACAGATGGTGTAAACGCCTAGTCACACCAAAAGCTAAAGACAGACAGGCACTGTCTCTAAGCAAAGAGAGAGATTGATCTGATATGTTAGGAACCTCACCGTGCAGGCAGGACGGCAGAAGGACTGAAGAGGGAGGCTGGGGGCAAGCAGTCCAGCGGGCACACGGCCAAGGTCGGCTCTCAGGCCCCCACTCAGGGGGCCGGCCCCGGCGGGGACTGGAAGCACACGGGAGTGAGTGTGAGATTAAACCAAGGCACGTGTTGAGTATTAGGAAGGGGAAAGGGCAAGGAAAGAGGTGAGGGCAAAATTACAAGATGGGAAAAGAAGGTTACGAGAGACAAGATCAACTAAGAAGGCCAGCTGGCGGGGGAAAGAGAAAGCATCCTTAGGCCTGGAGGGTTTGCCGCCCTTCTCACGCACAGCCCCGGAAGAGCTGCCGTTAGACCCAGTGGCCTGGACTCCTGCTGCAATAATCTGCGTTTGTGTCTAGACTCTGAGCTGCTGAGGCGCAGGAACTGGTTGGTCATCTTTTTCTAGCCTCAGCACCCAGCACAGATGCACGAAACAGGCACGCAACACGCTTTCGCCACAAAGACGAGTGACATAATGGAATTGGGAACACCTCGCTGGGAAATCTCACTGTTGTCAAGCCAACTTCATGACGAAGACCTTCACTAAACAGGAGCCAAAATGCCTTATTCACCTCGGCTGCAAACGGCTCGTGAGACGCAGTGACTCCAGCGCCTTCCTCGGGGCGGCAGTGCTCGTGAGGAAAGGTCTTCCAGCTTGAGGCCTCACGTGCTGGTGCAGGCAGTCTCCGACAAAAGCTCTTGTCCCTGGGCGGTGCCACCTTCCTGGGTGCCAGGGGGTGGCAGGGCTGAGACAGAGCCTGGTCTGCCGCGTCTTTGTCACAGACGTGGTGGCGATGGGGTGGGGTGGGGGACGTGGCCGGGCAAGGGGTGAACCTGACCAGCGTATCCTGGGGAAATGGGGTCACACCCGTTCGGCTCAACCACACAGACAACTCTCTCCGGAGGCGTGACAACGGTGCTGACAGCTCCAGAAGCTGTCACTTCCCAGTGCACGGGCAAGCAGATTCCACGGTCCTGTCAGAACTGCCAGTCTTTGCTTTCGGATCTGCCTGCAACCCCCGTTTCCTTTCCCCAAGCTCCCTGAAATGATGCACTGAATATGCTTAATTAATCAGTCAATCAATAGCCAGAGATACTCAGACAGCTGCTAGATGCCCACCCGACAGGAATCTACCAGCCTGCAAACCGGGGAGGGGAGCGGGTCATTCAGACCAGGGGACCGCTGACCCCAGATGTGCCTGGGGCAGCGTTTAACCAGACACGCCATCCCCACCCTCCGCACAGACACTTTCTAAGTAGCTTGATCCCTCCTGAACCAAGAAATTGATCGTGTCAGTTACAGTTCTTTTTTTCAAATAAAATCTCCCTGTGCATCTTTTTATTGTGAGGGAGTTCTCTCTTCTCACCATCATCAACCCACAGCATCTCCCGTGGGGGACAGGACCTCATTGCCAATTAGAAGCGTGAGAGGCAGGCTTCTCTGTCTTCAGTGCTGTGAAGGCTTCATTTTCACATTTCTCTTTGGCTGGAAGTGTTAACTCGCAGTTTCCAGGAGTTCAGAGTGGGTTTTCCTTTCCATCTCTATGAAATTCAGTATAAGTCTGGACTCGTTTTCCCTGCCCTGCAGATTTTCCTTTTCCATTTCTTATCTCCTTCATGCTAGAAGTTAGCAAAATTCCATGCTGGGCAGTGCCTACAGACAACACTACTGTCGACAGCTTGGGAGGGTAAAACAGACAGAAAGAGGAAGAAGAGAAACACAGAACAGACCAACAGAAAAAGGACTCAAGGCCAGAGGGAGCTGTTGAAATGCTTTTGAAAACAACCTATTACCTCCTGTTGTCTGCTATAGGCTTTTGTTTTCAATGTCTTGAACTCAGTCGCCACGTTATTTATTCGGCTCTCTGACCCTGATTTTGCTTTAAAGTTACCTGATACATGTCTAAGCACACTCCCTACCGAAACATCCATCGCGGAAATGAAACCATCTTACAAGAAAGCACTACTAAAGTGAAAGGGGAGAATGCAAACTATGAGACAGGAAAATATCATATAAATATTCAGAGCCTATCCTCTACCCCACTTGAAAAGAGTTCTGGGCTTCTTTATGTGCATGGCAGAGGCCATTGGAGGAGAGCCTGAAGCCTGGCCAGGTTTGTTCTCGAGGGAGCAGAGCATAGATGTTTGGGGCTTTGTTTTGGCTGCACTGAGTCTCTTTGCTGCACGTGGGGCTTCTGTCTCGAGCTGCGTACTGCGGAGGAGACGGGGGCTCTTCACGGTGCTGCTCAGGCTGCTCCCTGTGGTGGCTTCTCTTGTGGACGTGGGCTCTGGGACACCCGGGCTCAGTAGTTGCAGCTCTTGGGCTCCCGCGCTTGGGCTCAGTACCTGCGGCACGTGGGCTTGGTTGCTCTGAGGCATGTGGGATCCTCCCGGACCAGGACTCAACCCGTGTCTCCTACGTTGACAGGTGGGTTCTCACCCACCCTGCCACCAGGAGAGCCTTCATTTCTTTTTTTGTAAATATTGGTTTTTTTAAAGCCTTTATTTTTTTTAATCCGTTACAATATTGCTTCCAGTTTATGTTTTCGTTTTTTGGCCAAGAGATAGGTGGGATCTTAACTCCCCAACCAGGGATCGAACCCTCACCCACTGCTCTGGAAGGCAAAGCCTTAACAGTGGGAGCATCAGGGAAGTCCTGAGAACAGCTCCTTAAAGGCATAAAGAGTCAGGGGGGCAACCAGCAGCTAGCAGCACAACTGGGGGAGGAGGGAGACTGGAGACGGAGCTGCTGTATTGAGGGGGTGGAGAAAACGAGAATGTTTAGAAATTTTCTTTGCGTTATGACAATTATTTGCCTTCATCATTTTCTCAATAATGTAGTGAAGATTCCAGTTACTTTTAAGTGTTTGGGGGTAATACTCAGACTTTACTCCATGCTTAGAAAGGCTCCATGTGGCAGCTTTGGTTACAGACAGATGTGACAAACAGCATTGCAGAAACTAAGTTTGAGTAAGAGCTGATGAGGAAAATGATGGGGAGAGAGCGCTGTTTAGGTTTAAAAAAAAAAGTGAGGGAAGTAAGACTCTCATAATGGTGTGTAGAAATTAGACTCCATTTTTGTACCAGATAGGCCTTAAAGACTGAACTAGCATTTATAAAGTAATGATAATCATGAAGAGCCCCAGGGCCTCAGACCCCCTCTTTGTAAAACCACCTCCTTCTTGTTACTAAATGCTAAAAGTTAGTTTGTGGTTTCCTCTGTGGTCAAAGCAGCAATGCTGACCCAAAGCAGCCGTCCCTCCCACCATTACAGGCTAATTAGAGACACCACGGCAGTCAGGTCAGGACTGGGCTCCCAGCAAGGCTACTGACCACTTCACTGGAGATGAGGGGACTGCTCTCTGCGGGCAGTTTCCCTGGACCCATCCATCCTCTTGGGGGTTAAAGGGAACTACGGGAGACCAGCCCCCTCTCCCTGAGAATTTATGAAAAATAATTAACAAATTACCATAGGTGAGAAGTCTGTTCACAGCAAAAACAGTGTTCAGTTCCCCAAAAATAGCCATTCAGGATATTTCAGAAAAGAACCCTTGTGCAGTTTCTAGAAAGCTGGGCTGAGATGCTCCCTGACCTTGACCTCACAGCTCCAACCTTGTAGTGTCTTTTTTTAATCCTATTTTTTTAAATTAGCTTCCCTCCTAGCTCAAACAGGAAAGAGTCTGCCTGCATTGTGGGAGACCTGGGTTCGATCCGTGTGTTGGGAAGATCTCCTGGAGAAGGAAATGGGAACCCAATCCAGTATTTTTGCCTGGAAGATTCCATGGGTTGAGGAGCCTGGCAGGCTACAGTCCACGGGGCTATGGAGAATTGGACACAACTGAGTGGCTAACACTTTTTTTTAAATTAATTAATTAATTAACTTGGCTGTGCTGGGTCTTAGCTGTAGCATGTGGGATCGAGGTCCCTGACCAGAAATAGAATCTGGAACCCCTGCACCGGGAGCACAGAGTCTTAGCATCTGGACCACCAAGGAAGACCCACCAACTTCCTAGTTTTCAAAGCTGCACACCTAGGGCTGTACTGGACCGGGCAAGGACCAAAAAGCCTGCCCGGCCCACCGCTCTGCCCCGCCCCGCCCACTGCCCCGCCCACTGCCGCCCACAGCCCCCCCCCCCCCCCCCCCCCCCCCCCCGCCCACAGCCCAGCCCCGCCCCTCCCCTCCGCCCCAGGCAGAGAGCCGGAAGCGCCAGGCTAGGTGGAGGGCTTTACCCACAACACGCAGGCTCCAACTCTTAACCCCTACACAAACTCCCACCTCACTGCCTCAGGAAGGAAATGGCAGCTCGTCCACTCTACTGGGTGTCGTTTGTCAAAACAGCCGCGGTGGTCCTGCATGCATATGCTTCCTCACTCAGGCGTGTCTGACTCTTTGCAACCCCATGGTCTGTACAGCCCACCAGGCTCCTCCGTCCATGGGATTCTCCAGGCGAGAATATTGGAGAGGGTTGCCATGCCCTTCTCTGGGGGATCTTCCCAACCCAGGGATCAAACCCAGGTCTCTTGCATTGCAGGCAGATTCTTGACCATCTGAGCCACCAGGGAAGTTACAGTGGCCCGACTCCCCGGCTCATCTCAGCCCCAAGGATGATGCAGGAGCTTTAAATCTTCCCCGAGGTGCAGGATCAAGTCTGGTTCCCCAGTATTCAAAATTAAGAATCACCATGGTCTCTGTTAAACACTGCGGGAAAAGATACATAAAAAAGATATGAAACATAACCCGGGTCTCCGTTAGAGCTCTTCATATTTTCTCCATCAAATAAAACTTTTCTATTCTCCCTATTTTCAGCTGCCATCATTTGTAAATTTAACGATCAGAAAAATCTTTCTTTTAATTGTGAAGATAATTACAAGTCACAGGTCCTTGCTCTGCCCCTGATTACTCTGGAAGAATGATCCTCTCCAAGCCTTGGTTTTCCCATATATAAAATGAGAAGGCTGTGTATAGCTTGCCAGCTAAGGTCGCATTCAGCACCAATATTCTGGAAATCTGTGAGAAATGTGATTATAAGTTATACTAATTTAGCCACAAGAGAGTATAGTCCTTACAAACCTGAACTTCCAATTATTTGTATCTAACTTGACAGAACAAAATTAAACTTGGCTTGCCATGGGGGAAAACCATTATCTATACTAATTCTATTTTCTCTTTTGGAGGACTTAATGGTCCATTCATTTATCAGATTTTGGTAAGGGCTTATTCAGTTCACTTCAGTTCAGTTGCTCAGTCGTGTCCAACTCTTTGCAGCCCAATGGACTGCAGCACGTCAGGCTTCCTTATCCATCACCAGCTCCCAGAGCCTACTCAAACTCATGTCCATCGAGTCAGTGATGCCATCCAACGATCTCATCCTCTGTCGTCCTCTTCGCCCACATTCAATCTTTCCCAGCATCAGGGTCTTTTCAAATGAGTCGGTTCTTTGCATCAGGTGAACAAAGTTTTGGAGTTTCAGTTTCAGCATCAGTCCTTCCAATGAATATTCAGGACTGATTTACTTTAGTATGGACTGATTGGATCTCCTTGCAGTCCAAGGGACTCTCAAGAGTCTTCTCCAACACCACAGTTCAAAAGCATCAATTCTTTGGTGCTCAGCTTTCTTTATGGTCCAACTCTTACATCCATACATGACTACTGGTAAAACTAAAGCTTTGACTAGATGGACCTTTGTTGGCAAATGTCTCTGCTTTTTAATATGCTGTCTAGGTTGGTCATAGCTTTTCTCAGAAGAAGTAAACGTCTTTTAATTTCATGGCTGCAGTCACCATCTGCAGTGATTTTGAAACCCCCCAAAATAAAGTCTGTCACTGTTTCCATTGTTTCCCCATCTATTTGCCATGAAATGATGGGACCGGATGCCATGATCTTAGTTTTCTGAATGTTGAGCTTTAAGCCAACGTTTTCACTCTCCTCCTTTGCTTTCATCAAGAGGCTCTTTATGTGCCAGGAGCTCTGCCCACCACTGTTGCCACCTTCACAACACAGGCCCGCATGTCCAGGAGCGGTGTATTAGCTGAGGTGAAGCTAGCTGCTGCAACAGATAAACCCACAGCTATCAGCGACTTGCAATGAGATGTTTGTTTCTCATTCACTTGAAGCCCCACATGAGTGTTCCTAACTGGGGTGGAGGGAAATGTTCTTCCAAGTAACAATTCTGGGGCTACGGCGCCTCAGTCTTGGGTCTCTGCTACCTTCAAACATGGCTTATTGGCCACAGTTCTCAACTACCTTAATCTGGCAGAAGGGTGAAAAGCATAGAGGTTTTTCTTAAGGGCTACTGCTGTAAATGGTCCTTATAACTCCTGCTTATATTCCTTTGATTCTCCTTAGTCATGTGATCATGCATCACTCCAGCAGGGAGGCTGTTTGTCCAGGAGGAAGAGGAAAAGCTTGCTCATCACCTGTCAGTCTTTGCCTCAACAGGCGTTAGTCCCATTTTGAAGATGAGAAAACTGAGGCTCAGGGAGCAAGTGGCAGCTTCAATTTTTAAACCCTAAACCGTTGACTGCAGCACAAATGCCACATTCACATAAACGCAAGGGGACTATACTTGTGAATGCTGTGATAGTGAAACCAGAAAGAGAAATGGATAAAGCAGCTTGTTAGGGAGGGAGATTAACCTTGCCTGTTGGAGGATGTTGGGGCTTCCCAAGTGGCTCAGGTGGGAAAAAATCCACCTGCCAATGCAGGAGACATAGTTTCTCTCCCTGAGTCGGGAAGATCCCCTGGAGGAGGAAATGGCATCCCACTCCACTATTCTTGCCTGGAAAAATCCCATGGACAGAGGAACTTGGCAGGCTATGGTCCATGGGATCGCAAAGAGTCGGACACAACTGAGTGACTTAGAACAGCATTGGAGGATGTGAGGGTCAGAGGATCAGAGAAGTTATTAATAGTAAACCAGTAAGGCCAGCCAACCAGGCAATGGCTAAGCTGGGACTCCAAGCCCAAGTCCTCTTTCTGCTACCCTGCCAGATAGCCTTACATTCAGTCTTGAATGACAGAAAGGTGTTTGCGGGCCCACAAGAAGAGGCAGGGCACTGCAGACAGATAGAATGGCATGGATAAAAGTCTGCAGGCAAGATAAAGCCTCCAGAGACAGAGCTAGTTATTTCATGTGGTCAGTTATCTGTTACTAAGGCAATCAAACTGTCTATAGCCAGCCCCAAAATAGATGACATCTGTGGAATATTATTTCTTGGATAGCCCAATTGTTATATTGCCTGTCATTTTTTTATATTTGTATAAAATTGAACTTTATGGTTCTATAATAATAAAATCCTTTCATTTAGACTGAGCTCCTACCCACTAAACTTTCACTAAGATGTACTCTTTTATGTTGTAGCTATATACTTGGATTAAAGCAGTTACAGATCCATCTAATTCCACATTCAAATAACTGCCCTGGTCAATTTTTATTTTCCACACTTTCCCTTTGGTTTCGTTATCTCATTTCTCCAGATGGCTCTGCGATCACTTGCAACGCCTGGCATTTTGCTGTATGTATAGGGGCTGACCTATACGTTTAATAGTTGTGCAAATCAGCCTGGCTTAATCTGTGCTATTCGTCATTATTTGCAGCCTGATTAAAGTCATGAATCTCTGAAGTATAACTATGTTTTCAAGATTGTCATCTAAATTATGTAAATAACAAGCCTCATAATTAGCTCTTTTCTGATGAGCTTCCGTTCAGGTTCAAAGTATGTTCATCTATATTTGTCACGTTCAAGGTGCGCTTGTCTGCCAGACAGCAAGCCTATGCAGGAGGCGAGCCTCTCAGGTGAGAGTGATGCCAGCACCCTGACCAATACAGCCTGCCCACCATCCCTTCTCTTCATGTCCACTCACACGCTCACCAGTCCTCAAGGCTGGAGGTTCTTTAAGGCGTGAAAACAGCTGAGTCCTTATTTCTCCTAACAACTTCTCAGGATCTTAAGGTCGACAGCCCCCCGTGTTTCTTTTGCCATATTGTCTCTGTCTCCAGCAGGGATAGCTTTTCCGATCCTTCTAGAGAAATTCTCTGTATTTTTCACCTTCACTCGGAGGTAAGAAAACCAAGCAACTTCCCTGTAACAATCAGGGGTTCTTGGAGCTTCCCTGGTGGTTCAGTGGTAAAGAATCCTCCTGCCGATGCAGGAGACAGAGGTTCGATCCCTGGTCCTGGAAGATCCCACGTGCCGAGGAGCCACTAAGTCCATATGCCATGACTGTTGAGCCCGTGCTCAAGAGCCTAGGAGCCACAACTGCTGAGCTCACGTGCTGCAGTGACTGAAGGAAGCCCCAGGCCCGAGAGCCCGTGCTTGGCATCAAGAGCAGCCGTCTCAGTGCTATGCCCACGCGCTGCAACCTGAGCGCAGCCCCCACTCACCACAACCAGAGAAAAGCTCGTGCAGCCACGAAGACGCAGCACAGCAATAAATAAATAAAATCATTTTAAAAAACCAGCGGCTCTCCTTTCCAGCAGGACAGGAGTAGGCTTCCAAGCTGACCGTTGGAAATCCGATCATTGGGACTGTTCTCAGCAGCCCCATGGAATGAGCACGTGTAACCTGGGTTCAAATCCTGGCTCTGCCACCGGTGAGCTGCGTGACAGGTCATCTCTCTGAGCACCAGGTTCCTCCCCTGGAAAACAGAGTAATTATAGCCACCTTCCAGAGCTGTCATGAGATGTAAAAGAGGTTAACGTGCATCACATGTGCTGGCAGTGTTCCCCCAGAAAACAGTGTTATACAGTGGTTACACACCTCGGTTCTGGACCAGAATCCCACTCCAGTACTTTCGGTGACGTTGGAAAACTTAATCAACTCTTCTGGGTCTCAGTTTCTTCACCTCTAAAATGGGCATGATGCATCAAGTTGTTTTAGAATTAAATGTTTTGAGATTTAAATGCTTTCACCACACACCGCATCCTTTGAGGCCCAGGACAGATCAGTCAACAAACGCTGTTGACTCCGTGACACTGTCTACCAAGTGCGGGCCTGAGCATGGTGTGGTGTGGTAGCACCTGCCCCGCAACGTTCTTCTGCCAGAGATGACCTGCCCTGCAGTTCACAGTTGGGATTGGCTCCACAGCCGAGAGGAAAGGGCAGTGATTAGACAGCTGGACCAGAGAGGAGATGAGGGATGCTTCCTGGAGGAAGAGAATCCTGAGCTGGACTTTAAAGCAAGATTTAAAACACCTGAGGGGGAAGAGGTGGGGGCTCTATCCATAGTGGCTGTTGGGTTTTCAAGCCAAATATCTCACATTTAATAACAGAGCTCTATAATTATAGATCAGTGGTTGCCCGGGATGGGAAGTGGGGTGTGACCGCTCATGGGTATGGAGTCGCTTTGGGAGGGTAACGAAAATATTCTAAAATTAAACAGTGGTGGTAGTCACAGAACTCTGCAAATCCACTAAAAGCCAGCGACGTGTATGCTTGGAAAGGGTGGATTTTATGGTATGCAAATTAAATCTCAATAAAGCTGTTATTCACAAAACAGAAGAAAAATGAAGTACTAATGAGATCCTATCCGTTCTTCCTGTCCCCCTCCAGCCTTGGGAACTGCCAGGAAGCAGATGTATTCCTGACACAATGACACAAACCATGAGGACAAGCACAAATATTAATGGATGATAACATTTTTTCATCTAGCTCAGTAATTTTCAGCGGTGCGTAATTTTGTCCCAGGGGACACGTGGCAATGTCTGGAGACGTCTTTGGTTGTCCCGACTTTGCGGTGGGGATGCCGCTGGCAGTTAACAGGTAGAGGCCAGGGATGATACTGAACACCACACAGGATACCAGGCAACCCCCCCCCACCACCACAACAGAGAATGATCTAGCCCAAATTATCAATAGTGCCGAGGCTGAGAAACCGGATGGATCTAGCCGAAATGCTACAGATTCTTTTTACCATCTCTTTTCAAATGTAAGTTTAAGACACAGAAATGCATATCTAAAGCAATTCAAAAATTCTCTCTCCAAAGAATTTTCCGTATATATGATTGTAGCAATAATATCCCAGTTTCAGTTTGTTCCAGATTCATAAGGAAAATGGGCTTTTTCTGTAATTTTCTAGTTTATTCCTCTCTTGAAAGCAAAACTAGGTAATATCTTTACAGGAATATGATATTTTCACTATATAAAAAGTTTATATGTTCGATTCAGTTATTCATTCAAGTTTCCTAGGTATTTCTCTTGGCACAAAAGCACTTTTTACTTAACAACAAGGACAGAAAAATGTTGCTTTTCCCTTTAAAATGAAATTTAGAAGAAAAATATCTTATTGGGAAAATGGAAGTGTGTATTCATCTTGAGGGGGGTGTCAGAGACAGATGGGTGAAGAGAAAGGGAAGGAAGCGAAGTCTGACTGCGTCTGACTCAGCCAAGCGGTCCTGGGCAGGTCACTGTTCCCACTAAACCTGTTTTGTTTGTGTGCAAGCTAAGTCTCTAGAGTTGTGTCCGACTCTTTGCAACCCTCTAGCCCTGTAGCCCACCAGGCTCCTCTGTCCATGGGATTTTCCAGGCAAGACTACTGGAGTGGGCTTCCAGGCCCTCCTCCAGGGGATCTTGCGGACCCAGGGATCGAACCCTCGTCACTCACGTCTGCTGCATTATCAGGTGGATTCTTTGCCACTGAGCAGCCACCTGGAAAGCCCGCCCTCTGCGTTACTATGCGTCAAATGAGACCCTGCGCGTCAGCACCAAGCCCAAGCTCGGGGATGTGCCCACACCCCCAAGCAGCCCTTGCTTCAGGCCAGTCTGGACAGCCCGCCTCACCCCCAACACACCGTCACCCATCCACACGCACGTTAGTAAATACAGGGCCCTTGCTCCTTAGCCAGCACTGGTGGTAGTTTATAGAAATGACATTAAGGAAATGAGTTTGCCACCAGGGATGGCTCTCTCTACTGTCTGGCCTGGAATAGGCGAGACAGTGCTGTTAGGCGGCAGCACTTGTTACCTCCAAGGCGAGAGTCTGGGGACCCCACTCCCACGCCATCTGCCCTGAGCTCACAGGAAGTGCATCTCTAGAACCCTTCCTTTGAATGCCAGGTCTGCTGAGAAGCACCTGGGGGTGGGAGGGGGGCAGCAAGGGGGTGTCATTCATGCTCACGGAGCACCGACCAAGGGCTTCCCCTGTGCTAGGCACTTCACATCATCCTCTCCTGTGACTCTGCAGTGAGTAACCACGGTCATGATCGGGACCTTTAATGATTGCTAGATTACATGCTCAGCACTTCACATGTACTGACTCATCTTAATTGTACAACAAATGTGTGTAGAAAATGATGTCCCTATTTTATAGGGGAGAAAAACGAGGCACAAACGGGTGAGATAACTTGCCTGGAGACACAGGAGAGGTGAGCCAGGCTTGCACCTTGTACACCAAGGGACTTCATACCACACCACAAGCATCTGCTTCCCTCCCCCAACCCACTTCACTCTAAACTGGCTCCTTTCTGTTTTACAGTGACCTACGTCCAAGGTGAGAGTTATAATGATGTAGGCCGGCATGGCTGGGGTACTGTCCACAGTTCTGATGTTTCAAGACTAAGTCTGCCTGCCTCTAGATGGACTGCGGAATGCAAAGAGTTAAGTGAGGGACTCAAACTTAGATGCCAAATCCAACTTAAGTCCAAAACATACTTAAAATTGGAAAACACTACAGTCATAGCCTTTAAAATCACTTCTAACTCTTAAATGAGTCAATCATACTGGTTTTCCATTCCTTGGAAGGTAGAGAAAATTTTATCATCCTTCATAAGCCAGTTTACCCCAGGTTAAAAAAACTCACCGTAACTTTGTCTGCATATCACTAGAGCCCTTGAGCATCCTGATCTGTACCCCACTATCCAGGAGAGTTCAAAACCTAGGTCTGTATTCAAGCAGGACCCAAGGGCCCTGTTCTAGTTAGATTCACTTTCCCTTTTCAGTAAGTTGTGTTTTCACGGACAGTCCTAGATTCAGTATGGCACCTCCGTACATCCCAGGCCAAGAAATGGCCGTACCTCTTAGGACACCTCTGGGCTGTAATTGATTCCCATGTTCAATACAGTCCAGACTCTGAACCCAGAAATGACCTTTGAGAAAATGGAATGTAGGTAATGGAATGCACAAAATAGCCCAATATTTCATCACTTGTCACAGGAGTAAAAATAAGTGCAGTAAACGATGCATCACTAATGAATCATCCATCAGAGATCCACCCAAATGACATGTTCCCTCTGCTTAGATTGCCTGCTCCTTTCCCCACCCATCTTCATCTCACTCAGGTTTCAGGAGATGCAGCTCAGATGCTCCTGCCTCTGGGGAAATCTTCCTATACGTCCACTGAATTAATTGTTCCCCTTTCTGGATTCCCACGCACTTTGTACTGACAGCAACTCCACACCTACTGTGCCTTGAAATTACCTGTGTAGGTCTGTCTTCTCTACAGTGAGCTTAAGGGGGACCCTGTGTTGGCTTGCCTTGGAGGCCCCCTGCCTGTCAGTCCTGAAGCAGAGGAGCTACTGAAGACCTCTGGGAGGAAGTGGGAATAGCGGAAGGGAGAAAGAAGGAAGCATATAAGGGGAACGAGGGGGACAGAATCCAGGAACGTGGAGTCCACGCAAGTCGGTTTTCCACAATGAGACGCTGGTGAGATGGAGATTGTATTAGCGTCCCAGGGCTGCCACAACAAATTACTACAAATGTGGCAACTTAACACAGAAGAGATTTTTTTCATTGCCAGTTTATCAGGCCAAATCTCCAAAATCAAGGTGATAGCAAGGCCACATTCCTCCCCAGGCTCCAGGGGACACTCCCTTCCTGCGTATTCCAGCTCCTGGTGGCTCCTGGGGCTCCTTGGCTTCAATCATAGCTTCAGTCTCTGCCTCTGTTTTCCTGTGACCTTCTTCCCTGTCAGTGTCAAATCTCCTTTTCTGTTCTCTTATAAGGACACCAATCACTGAATTTCAGGTCCGCCCTAAATCCAGGATGATCTCATCTCAAGATCCATAACTTAATTACATCTGCAAAGACTTGATTTCCAAAGAAAGCCACATTCATAGTTCCCAGGTGTTAGAATGTAGACATATCTTTTGAGGGGACCTAATCCAACCCGTCTGCTCTGAAACTCCACATCTTCAACACCCCCAGCTCCCACCACCACCCAGGGGTTCCCAGAGGGATGCATTCTATTCCCAGTCTTCCCGACTTGGTCCACTGCCCCCCACCTTCAGAAATGGTATTTCGGCATCACACTGGGGCACAGGTGCAGCCACTCACGGCCTGAGGCCACCACCAGTGAGACTTGGCTGCCCGCAGGCCAGCTCCACGGCCCTGAGCTGAGGGGATCATCTCGGCGACCCTGGGACCGATTTCCAGCCCGGCGGCAATGCGCTGTAAGCAGGTAAGAGTCATAAAACAGAGCCACCACCTTCAGTCTCCTAACTTCTAGAGCTGGCAGGAAGTACAAAAGCAACATTTCCCTCCTGGGAGCCCCCTTCTTCTTCTTCTTCTTCTTCTTCTTCTTCTTCTTCTTTGGCATCTACCCGCCAGGATTTCTTGTCCTTCTGTCTTGGCCTCTGAACCGAAGAGAGGAGGCAGGCCGATCTCCCACTGAGGCTGTGAAACACCGGAGGGGCCAGGAGCCGCCCCCTCGTCCCTGTGGACATTCTCCTCCCAAGTGGCATAGATCTTGCCTTTGTGGCCGCAAGCCTAGTTTCAAGCTTATCTTTCATCTTCTCTCATTATGCCCACCACGTTTCTAAGGATGTGCAGGGCATGCCCGAGAGCAACAGGAGATGGGTGCTCTTCATTCTTTCACCACTGTGTGTGTGGGATGGGGGCAGTTATGTGGAGAAGAAGACACGATTTTCCTTTGGGTGGACCCATTCTATCCAGCCCCAATATGGGATTCAGAAAAAGGCCCTTCCTAGATAGAATTCACTTCACATCTTTATTTTGTATTCTGACAGCGAATGGAGAGTAATCTGTCCTTCCTGAAACACCCTAATCAACTAACTTAGCCAAGTTCTTCCCTAAACAAACCCTGTGCAGCTTTCAGTGCTTTTTCTGCAAGAAATACCAAATTAGCTGCTTTGTGGTTTTCTGGTGAGCCCTGAGACCTTTATTTCATTATTAGGCACTCCCTGGCCTACAGGGATCACCGCCTGGAATAGCTAAAACTGTCTATTGTTGAAGTTCATTTCATTTCTGTGCTTGCTTCCGTTGGTGATCTCGAACATGCACTGTGTACCAAAACGTTCCGGAGGGGGAGAAACACATGAATAAGATGATTGCGATGGCAAAAGAACCCAATTCATTTAAAATACCCCACATTGCTTTTCAGATTTAATCATTCATTCCTTCATCTGTACAAGGATGGTAGTCAGTGTTGGCTGATCTTAAGGATAATCAGTGAAATTTTCTGGGAATATATTCTCAAACATGCTGCAAAATATATGTGGCTTAGCATTCCATATTCGAGTGGGAAGGTAGTTTTTATAAAAGCAATTTTTGCAGAAAATATTCAGACCCTCATTTACAGAGCTGGGGAGGTCATTTTGGTGAGTCAAGTCAGTCTGCCCTTTCTGGGCTCTCGTCTCAGCAAGGACCCTGACAACCCTAGGAATTTGACAGGGCTCATTTGCAGCTTCAAAGACAGGAACTATTTAAATGCACAGCATTCACAGCAGCTGGAGGTAAGGAATTGCGGTGGTGCTGACACTTTGCCCCTTAACTCAGCTGTGAGTCAGAGCGCAAACTTTCACAGTGCCAAAATTTTCAAGGAATGACTTTAATGTTCCTCCCTGGATTAGATGGACTGTGCATATGCTTGTCCTACTGCCCAATACCCCCCTAGAGTAACGATATAATTTCTCACCTCTGAGAATGAAAGGGGCCTCACTTTTAACAATTTATCAGGGATTTAGGCATAAAACCGAGACTATCCCAGTCAAACTGGGAAGTATAGTCCATCCTGCTGCTCTCTCTCCCCCTAGGCCTGATCTCATCTCCACCTCATCCCTGGACATTTACCGTTCATCCTCCCAGCCCCGTGACCTTTCTGATAGCAGTGGGGGTGAGGTGGGGGGTATCGGTGGCAGCCATCTCCACGGCCTCTCTCCTCAACCTCACACTTGGATCCTACCATTGTCAGTATATGAGATGCCGTATATTGATGCCGTTGTCAATACATGAAGATAGCTGAATAGTATGTGTGGAGGATATGTACACGGGAAGATATGCAACCCCCAAATGTACGCGAGGAAACTGTTCTGCATCTCCCCTCTACTCCTCAGGTGCCAGCACCTGCCTCCTTGCAGGACTAACCACCTGAGCACCGCCAGCACCTTCAAGTCACTCATGCCGCGGAAGCTAGAGCACCCAACCTGCACTACGCAAACGGTACTCGGAAAGTCTTCCAGTTGGCCAGCGTCTGGCCTTGATGACAGAAATGGATTTAGAATCATAGACTTGGAAGAACCCTGGAGAACATGGCTACCCCATCCACCCGTCTTAAAGGAAATGGTTTCAGTCACATAAGAAGATGCTTTGTTGCTAGAATTTGTCTAGAGATGGAGCCTCCAAAGCCTAGTGGAATAAGTCTGTTCTCATATCTGCCCACGTAAGCAGCCGGCATCTCCTATTTCACATGCTCTGCAGTTTAGGGGTTATTTCCTCTTGTCTGCCAGCGTAAAGCATGCTCTGGAGGACAACCCCTTCTCTGCGCTTTTCTTTCTAGCCTTTGTCTTTCTTGTTCCTATTCGTTTCATAATCATGTTTGGTTACATAGAGTGTCAAAGAGAGGATTTAGGAGGGATGGTTTTCCTATCTGATATTTCTAGACCTTGGATCTCTGACTGATAATGACATCATAACATTCATGGTTTTCCATCTAAAGGCTATTCCTCCACACTTGGCCATAGACACCCCTTTACCACTTATTTTAAAAGTTGGATTTCATATCTAGAGAGTTCAAGGCTATCACGTCCTGGGATTTTATCCTACTTGGTCTCTGACTTCTAACCCCTCCTTGGTGTATCAAGGACATTTGGGTTCAATATTATCTCACTCTGCCTTAATTAAATCAATCAAAGAAAAAAATATCAGAAAGCTAGTTACAAGCAGAAAGGATCTATAAGAGTCTTGTCTTGGGAGAACACATGATGCTCTGCACTTGCTGGGCATTTGCTGAACTGAGTTAATTTCAAACTCAAAGTGTCCTTTTTAAAAAAATGTTGAAACATATCTGTAATGTCTGCAGTGAGAAGAACCTTACCTGAGAGAGACTGGGTGTATTTCATCATTAGGAAAATTTTCCTTTGGGGTTACTCTTATGAGATGTTGGACAAAGCTTTTGACTGGAGGCCAAGGTCTGTGACCTTAAAAACTCACTTCACCCCTCTGGCTTTGGTGTCTTCATTCATAAAATGCAGAATATAAACTCACACTCTAACCTCTCAAGTCATAAATTTCATGATTCTCCTCTTCTACTCAGGTAAATAATGCATTTCCTTACATTCTTTTTTACTTTTTAAAATTGTTATTGGATTATAGTTGATTTACAACATCACATTAGTTTTGGGTATACAGCAAAGTGAATCAGCTCTACATATACATATGTCCACTTTTTTTAGATTCTTTCCCCATGTAGTTCATTATAATGTATTGAGTAGAGTTCCCTGCAACAGTACACAGTTCCCTGTATACAGTAAGTTCTTATTAGTTACCTGTTTTATATACAGTAGTATGTATATGTCAGTCCCAATCTCCCAGCCCCTCCCTCCCTTCACCCCGTAACGATTATTTTGTTATCTACCTCTGTAGCTCTATTTCTGTTTTGTAGATAAGCTCATCTGTAACCTTATTTTATACTCCACATATAAGCAATATCATACGATATTTGCCATTCTCTGTCTGACTTACTTCACTCGTGTGATCACCCCTAGGTCCATCCATGTTGCTGCAAATGGCATTATTTTGTTCTTTTTTATGGCCGAGTAGTATTGTATTGTATATATGTATCACATCTTTATCCATTCCTCCATTGATGGATGTTTAGGTTGCATCCATGTTTTGGCTCCTATAAATAGTGGTGCTATGAACACTGGGGGGCTTGCATGTATCTTTTTGAATTACGGTTTTCTCCAGATAAATACCCAGGAGTGGGATTGCTGGATCATAAGGTAGCTCTTAAATTCTTTTTTTTTAAAAAATAGTGTTCATGCAAAACGCTTAAAACATATAAAATTACAAGCAACAACATAACAGTTTACCATCCACCCATATTTAGCACATCTTAAAATTTTTCCATAGTTACCTAAAATTTTCTCTTAAAAAAAAAAGAAAAGAAAAGAAATAAAACAAGATAAATCCATTTGAGGTGCTGTTTGAAGACTTTCCTGAACGCTTTCCACCCCATCTCCCTAGAGCTTAACACTATCTTAAGACTAGCGGGTTTTCTTCCCCCATCATTGTTTTTATGCTTCCATGATCAACGTGTGCTATCTCACATTTCAAATCCCTACCCTCACTAATCATTTTTGTTTTTCTCTTGGGAGTTCATTTTGATTGAGAGTCAACTTCATTCATCTATTTGCCCTTTCGTTGTCACTGTCCAAAAGTATATATTCTTGAAAGGAAAAGAAAAGTTTCATTCAAAATTCCAGAACTCAACTATTAAATTAGAATAACATTATGGAGAAAATTATACCACTTTGCCGTGCAGTTTCTCTAAAGAATCCTTAACAGCTTCTGCTAGTTCCCCTTGTCCAATGGAGAAACAATTTCTACAGAATATAAAATAAAGAATAGTAGTTTCATTTCATTTATAACCAGTGTCCTTTGGGAAAGCTCACAAAAAGACTTGGTAAACACTTGGATGGGTTGGTAAATTTCTCATGCTTTATTCATCAACCTTGTCTCTACTACAAGGTAAGCACCGGGGAGACCTCTGTCTTTCAGAGTGTCGTCGAAAATACCAGCACGTAATAAAAGTTTTGGAACAACAGCGATGACAGTCACTGTTCTGGATATAAGGCACTGGGGAAAAGAGGACCGAGGCAAATCAAGACAAACATTAACCTTTATTTGGACTAGAACCACATACCCTATGATTATCCAACCAAAAGAAAATTAGAGTCAGCATTATCAAATACCCCTCAGCTAAAAATGGTTGAGGGTGATAATGATCACTTATTTTGGAACATCTTACATTAATATCGGCATACAAAGCAATATTCCGATGTCCAATGGAAATTACAGCTTTCTGCATTTTATCAGTATGGCTGCTGCAGGGTACTGAGAGTCCAAGCTATTGGGTAAAATTATGTAAGTCAGTGAACGGTCAAGCTAGGATTTGAACTCTGATGAGGAGAATAATATTAACCATTCAAAGAAGATCTTACTTTTAGGCAACAGAAAATATTTCTAAAGTATCTTACTTTTAGGCAACAGAAAATATTTCTAAAGTAAACGAATTACTATGCATCTGAAATAATAAGCAAATTAATTCCCCATTTGGGGAACATCTGCCAAATTGGTAGACAGCCCCCTGGGAAATGGTCCTTGTCTAAGATCCTAAGAGACTGGAGCCACGTGGGGAAACTCAGGTCGGTATCCAGTGAAGTGTCAGACTGAAGCGTCTTGTGAGGATGCTGAACGGTGCGCTGTCCTCCATCGGAGACGCCAACATCAAAATCCAAAAAGAAAAGCCTCTTCGCATATCTTTCCCATCTTAGTAAGAGGGTAGGGCAACCAGAGATGCTGAAGGGAATTTCGTGAGCATGAAAACCAATGTTTGCCCGTGAGGCGCCGTTACCCATCTAGAAAAAGCATGAAAAAACAATGTTTGCCCGTGAGGCACCGTTACCCATCTAGAAAAAGCGAAGGAAAAGTGCGACATCGAACGCAGAGCTGGGTTCACTTTTCTCCTGCTTCCGTGCTCTCACGCACAAGACAAGCATCTGACCGCTGCTCTCAAGAGCTGGGGAAACTACCGCTTAAAGACTTAACTATGATACTGATTTCATCTCTACCGTCACTCTAAGAAGAGGTAGTGTTTACTGAGTAATTGCTTCATGGCAGGCTCTGTGTTAAGCGCTTCATATGCATTTTCCCCTATGATCTTTATAATAACTTGTGTTAAGTGGTGTTTGAGGGATGGACAGATAACCCAGTAAAACTCCCTCTAGCTAAAACAGCATAAAGAAAAAGACCACATAACGAGAAGCCCAGGGCTGGATTTAGGTGCAGCTCGATTCGAGGCTCAGGGCAGGGCCCACAGTCCTCTCCCCACCATACCTTCACTTTCTCAGGATTAGCCCTCTTCTCCGCTTGGCTTGGATCTCACAATTTCAAGATGGTAGCCGGTAGCACCGAAACTCTCTTCCTCTCAAATTCTGATCTAGTGGAGAAGCTCCTACCTCCAGTCCAGAATTCCCAGCGGAAGTCTCTGAGTTCTGAGTGGGACACGTGCTGATCCCTGCATCACTTGCTGAGGCCAGGGGAAGCGGGTGCTATTCTCCTGGGCCCAGGTGCCATGATGCATCTCTGAGTGGTAAAGAGAAGTCCCACCCAGAGCCTCTAGGCTGAGAGCAGGAGAATGAGTACTTCCTTGAGGAAAATTCCAAAAGAAGGAGCAAATGCAGACTGGAAAAATACCTGGTGTGTACAGAATCTATGAGATAGTCTAGAAAGATTGAAGACATTCTTGGATGAGGAACATGGCATGGTGCAAATGTGCAGAGGGAAAGAAATGTGGTTCGTGTTCAAGGAGACAGAGTTCATTACCTCAGCAGAATTCACCGACCAAGCAGTGCAGAAAACACCGGAGAAGCAGGACACATCTGAAGCGTGGAAAGCCTCTGATTAGCCCTCGGATTAGACGGATGTTTAGGTTTGACTCAAGAGGTAACAGAGTCACTGTATAGACTTGGAGAAATAAGATGAAAAATAATTGTGGGGACATGAATTTTCTGGACTACCAGAAAAATGGACACAGAGATGTGATTCAGAAATACCCAGGTATTAACTCCGCTTTCATTAATGCTCATTCTGAAGTCTTGGTCTTACTGATGCCAAGTGTTGCTTAAGGACAAGAAGAACATCGGAGATGTTTATAAACATTCCCTTAAGTGGAAACTCTCCAGTACTTTGGCCACCGGAGGCAGTGAGCTGACTCATTGGGAAAGACCCCGATGCTGGGAGAGATTGAGGGCAGGAGGAGAAGGGGACGACAGAGGATGAGATGATTGGATGGCATCGTTGACTCAGTGAACATGGGTTTGAGCAAACTCCTGGAGATGGTGAAGTCAGGGAAGCCTGGCGTGCTGCGGTCCATGGAGCTGCAAAGGGTCAGACATGACTGAGCAACTGAACAACATGAACTATTAGTGTGAATTTTTCTGACTATTGACACGATGTTTGAGATTAAAAAGCTAAGTCTTAATAGAAAACAAACTATGGTTACCAAAAGGGAAAGGGGGGTGGATAAACTAGAAGTGTGGGAGTAACACATACATACTACTACATATAAAAAGAGAAAAACAAGGACTTACTGTGTTATAGCACAGGGGACTCTCCTCAGTATCTTGTAACAACCTGTAATGAAAAGAATCTGGAAAAGGATACATATGTATGTATTTGTAAATGAACTACACTTCAACTTAAAGAAAAGAGCAAGGTCTTAGCAAGAATTGTGTTTTCATGATCCAGGAAGAGCTAGACAATATTGCTGGTGACTCCAGGGCACCAGGAAGTATCTCAGGGACCAAGGATGCTGAGCTGACGTATGCTTTATGTGTTCTTCCCCGGCATGGCCTCAACGACTGCAATAAAATTGTGTATCTATTCCATAGAGGGACTTAATGTGACTTCACACCTGAGGGTAGTGCAGGGGAGTCTGTGATGGGGGGATATATGCGTATATGAGGAGAGGTTTTCTCCATCAACCCACACCCCTCACAGAACCATCACAGTTTGTGTCAAAAGTAGGATTAGCACAGAGACTCTTCTGTTCCCATGTTGGTCATTGGAAGGGATGCTGAGAGGTTAAAGGAAGGAAATCAGAGCAAAAATACCTGGATACAGACTGCCTAGTCCTTAATAAGAGACTGTGAATTTTTGAGGGATATTTTGAGGAAGAGGTGTATTATTAAATCCATCCATTTCTTTATATTCAACAGGACAGCCCCAGTGGATCATTTTAAAAGCCGTTTCTAAGGGCAAGATAACCCAGAGCATCATTCTCTGGCTTCTCCTAAATATGCCGGTCCTCGCACTGGGGAGGAGTGAAGATCCCCAAGGGTAAGGAAAGGCTGTGAGCCTGGAGGGTTTCTCAACTCGGTCATCTGGGAACATAGCCTGGAGGATCCTCGTTCCCACTAGGCAGAAATTGGAAACTGGTTTTGTAAGGATGAAGGGGAGAGCATGGGATGGAAAGGTACTTTAGCTCACTTAACTGCTACCATGAAGGGCCGGGGGAGTGCCAAAACCAGGACAGGTTAAGACAATTCAAAACATTTCAGGAGGGCTGTGGAGGGGGTTCAGGATGGGAACACATGTACATCCATGGCTGATTCATGTCAGGGTATGGTAAAAACCACTACAACATTGTAATCAGCCTCCAACTTATATAAATAAATGAAAAAGAAAACATTTTAAAAGAGACTTCCCTGGGTGGTCCAGGGTTTAAGAATCTGCCTACCAATGCAGGGATCACGGCTTGGATCTCTAGTCCTGGAAGATTCCACATGCGGAGAGGCAACTAAGCCAGTGCTCCACAAAAGAAGCCTCCACGTTGAGAAGCCTGAGGACCGCAACAAAGAATAGCCCCAACCCCTGCAACTAGAGAGGCCCACCTGCAGCCACGAAGATGAAGTGCAGACACAGACAAATAAAAGTTATTTTAAAAATGCTTTAAGAAATATCTTTACTGACCTTCTCCCCCACCAAAAAAAAAGAAAAAAAGTGGTCAAGGAAAACACTGACTCTGATTTTAAAATCTTCACTGTAAGCTTCTTCAAGTGTTTGCAGGTAGCTCCCCCAGCATGCAAATCTACCTCAGGCCAGATTTGAACAAATGTCCTAGGAACTGATTGGATTAAATTTTCTCTTACAAAGTTTCACATTTTTCTTAAATAAGGACACAGCATTTTTAGTAGTGAAAAAGTGAGCTGCTGCTTTCTGAAACTTGTACTTGAAACGAGGATGCACATGTAACCTGATGCAGTGGCATATCTGTGTGTCTGGGGAAACATAGAAGAAAGGGATGGAAAACATTATTTTCAGGATGTTCATGGTTTCCAAGAATACCAAATTTACATGGTTTCAAAAAACAAGGACTTCCCTTGTGGCTCAGCTGGTGAAGAATCCACCTGCAATGTGGGAGACGTGAGTTCGATGCCTGGGTTGGGAAGATCCCCTGGAGAAGGGAAAGGCTACCCACTCCAGTATTCTGTCCTGGGGAATTCCATGAACTCTATAGTCCATGGGGTCAAAAAGAGTCGGACACAACTGAGTGGCTTTCACTTTAGACCTTCCCTTGTAGCTGAGATGGTAAAGAATCTGCCTGCAATGCAGGAGACCTGGGTTCAATTCCTGGGTCAGGAAGATCCCCTGGAGAAGGAAATCGAAACCCACTCCAGTATTCTGGCTTGGAGAATCCCATGGAGAGAGGAGCCTGGCGGGTTACAGTCCATGGGGTCGCAAGAGTCGGTCACGCCCTAATGGCTAAACCACGAGCACCACCAAGATAATTCAGCTAAAGCATTAAGTGCAACTTCCGTGTTTCAGATGTGTTTCCATTGGGTCGGGCTTCCCTGGGGGCTCAGCGGTAAAGAATATGCCTGTAATGCAGGAGACTCATGAGGTGTGGGTCCAACCCTTGAGTAGGAAGGTCTCCTGGAGGAAGAAGCCCATAGGGTGGCAAAGAATTGGACATGACTCAGCACGACACAGCCCTTTAGGTCACAAGTGAACTTGCTGGACCAGAGTCAGAGGCGATAAAAGGGGAGTCTGGCACTGTGCCTAGCATCTCCAAAGAGGGAAATCTCAGAAGTGTTTTTCCTTCCTTTGGGGTCACCTTAGAATCTTGGCTTGAGGCAACAGTCTCCTTGGAAGTTGAAGGGGTGATGTACAAGGGCTTCTCTCTTCTTCCTTTGGTAAAATGTAGGGAACTGCAGTGGAAACTGAATAGTGTAGAAGTTGCTGGCGTGGGAGGTGAGACATGGGTACAACTGAACTCTGAAAGAGAAAAACACCAGTGTCTTTATTAGAAAATACGTTTTTTGGAGAGAATAACCAAAGGGAGTTGGGGCATAGAGACCCACTGGAAAGTTTTTGTGTGGTTACTTGGAACACCAGCAAGAGGGACAGAGCCAGACAGATAGGGCAGCAGGGGGTTGTAGGTGGAGAGAGGCCCTGGCCTGTTGCTCCAGGAGACCCCCATCCACCCAACTCCCCATCCCAGAGAAACCAGGACGGCGGCTCACGCCCAGCGCTGACCTATACAAACCAGAGGAGAGGAAGCCCGCTGAGCCTTGACTAGAAGAAGGTGAAGAACTCCTCAGTTTCTGAACAGAGAGGGTGGGGGACAAAACTGCATGCTTCCACTGTACTGCTCTCAAACCTGCGTGAAACCAGCCCATGGGGGCCCACTTGAGAGGGCTCCATATGCTGGTTCACTGATGCATTTTCTGGTACACATCATACAACAAGGGCAAAAACAAATAACTGGCTAGCTACCTAGGATCAAGAGGTATACTTCAGTCAAACAGATTTGTAATCAAGTCTTCAGATCAAAGTATTAAAACACCCCAAAGAAAACAGGAATACACTCATAGTCAGAGGGGGGCCCGCCCCATGACCCTAAAAGACTGGAGGCAAGAAGAACATTCAGGGGCCCCAAGGCCCTGACTCTGCTCCAGAAGACAGTGATCTTCCAGAGTAAATGCGACTTTTCCTCAAGTGGAGATGCATGGCTGCTTGAGTCACACCTTCTGGGACGATGATGTGAGCCCAAGTCTGAGGTTTTTGCAGCAGCAGGAATTGATGGGCGTGTGGATGTGTCGCCAGCAGCTGTGTGTCCCACAACGAAACCTGGAGCCACAGAAAGCCACCCAGAGATGGGCCATTCCATCTGCCCTGTGTCCCCTCCCATTACTTAAGAACTTTATATTCTTGGCTGATCAAACCAGGAAACTGCTGGAACCTCATTGTGAATGTGAGTGTGTTGGGGTGTGAGGGATCTCTTCAGCCCATCTCTAGTTCTCTTGAAACATTATATATGTCCCCTTAAAAAATGTTACCTGAGCAAAATGACCGTAATTTCTGGAGCAAGAAGTTAGAAATCTCTCTGATTTACCCTCTAGTTATTTCAAATATAATGCTATTCACCACTGACTAAAGTGCTTTGTTTCTCTGACTAAAAAGAAAAGCAGAGCTTACGAATATTTTTCCCTTCCATCTCAAAGGAGGCTGTGAAATTTAACTAGAAGAAATTTATGATCTCCGATAAAAGGTACTCATTAAGTATAATTGTTATCATTACCTGAGTCTATTTTTACTTTCCTCACTTTTCATATTTAGAGATGGCATGGCATGGTCCACAAGGACACCAGGGTTAGCATCCTTACTCACACCCTGCACACCTGGGCCTGTCCTGGGCTAGACGGTGGATAGTTCAAAGCCTGGGGTCTCTGGGCACTGGGGTTCACGGCAGCCCCAGATCCCAAGCTCCCAAGTGGAACTTTCTGACAAGCATCGAATTCCATTCCAAAACAAATGTACCAATAGTTGGCTTGCTGTGGGTACAATTAGTCACTTTCTCGGAATGAGGAGCAAAGGGCTAATTGTTCTGCAAGTGGACAATTGCTGCTGTAATTATTAGCCCCTGTAATTTTTCATCCATACATAATTGCACATGCAGATGAGGAGTGCCTGGGCCGTCTTCTTGCAATTCCACCCATGAGGCCGCTCATTGTTATGCTCGGGGTTTTTTTCCACTTGTAGCGGTCACAGTTGGTTGTGCTTTTCCATGATTGTCTTTTCTTACTCGGTAAAATATCAATGCAAAAGCAGTTTTTAAAAAGTTTTTCCAGAACAATTTAAATACTGAATCAGCCGTCTAGTCACTGGGTTTCTGTTAAATGTAACAAGCATTTACAAAAGCAAGTTTCTGGCTGAAGTTTATGGAATCATAAAAAAGGATGAAGCTCCCAGTATCTGCTCCCCCATGCAGTCTCAGGCCTTCTAAAAGTCTTCAAGAAAAGGAAAGTCACAGTCTCTCTTTGGATCTTCATTTCAGTGTACAATACTCTATAATATCCAAGTCTTGTGTGTTCCCAAAATGAACTCAGGAGTTCTAAGATCATCATGGCAGTGGTAAGTTCAGTGTTAGTTTCTTGGAGCATAATGGACCAGATTTGTTATACCTATGTTTTTAGCCAGAAACCATCTATAGTAGGTTTTCCATATGAAGTTTTAAAGAAAATGCTTTTGAAAGTAGCTGATCTTTCTCCTGAGGCACTTGGCCAGCATCCACCTAGCTTCATTTCACCTGCATCCACTAACCCTCTGCCCATGGCAGAAATGTATTCGGGTGATAGAGGAAGTTGTGGAGAAGTCTTACCTCCTTCCAATTTGCAAAGCAGTTTGAGAACTCCTTGTACCGAAGGGCATCCCACTGTCCCCTGCCCCTGGCGCACGGCTGGAGGTCTGAGACAAACATGTTTCCCCAGCACCCACAGTGCGGCAGGCTTCTCTTCAGATGAAAGCTCTGAATACTCAGGAAAATTCTTTTTAGCTTTGTGAACTCTCCTAATGCAAGAAGTCACAAAGCGTGGTAATTCTGGGAAAGGCAAGGTTGATTTAAAGGATTTGGGGAGAATCGTGCCATTAGGCAATGCTTTTGATTTTTCTTTTTCCTATTCTTTCAGTGGTTCCAAATGAAAGTGAAACTCTCTGAGAGATATAATATCTACCTGCTGAAGTTGAGAAATAGGCTCCGGTGAAACCATTTGCTATTAAAGGTAAACCTGCCTGTATGTAGACTGCAGATGTGCACCTATCTGCCTGCAACATCTTCTGGAAGTCTCCAAATAACATTCAACTGCTCCCTACCTCATGACCCCTAAAAACCGTGACCTGAATCACCGCCCCCCCCACCATCTAAGAATGTTGATAACCACTGCCAAGATCATGTACTGCATTTCCAGCACCCAAATCCCCCTTGTCTCCTCCTCAAAGAGGATCCCAAATGCACCACATTTGCTCTTTTCATGAGGCTACATTTGCCAGTCGGCTTCAACGCAAGCCCAAGTGCTTCAACAGCATTAATAACGGGGTGGTAATCTCAAGAGCCCTATTTTTGTCCCTACTGTTCACCCCAAAAGGAAATGTGCTTCTTACTAATAATAGAGGACGTGACCAGAGCATTCAGGATATTTATCTGTTCCTAGTTCATTTGCCAAGGTTGATGTTTCCCGTCAGAGCTCTTTCAGAAAGGCTCAAACCATTAACCTCTTTCTCGCTTGCCCTGCCGAAAGTCAAGGTCTGGCAATTTTTGCTTAGGAGATTAAACCAAAGACCAGCCCTCCTCCCCCAGTGCAAGAGCCAAATTAACACATAATGACGATGAGCGCTAACATTTGCCGAGCCGACTGCCAGACCCTGTCCAGTCCTTTACACACGCTGACTCATTTAACCTTCACAACGACCCTGTGAGGTAGATCCCACTCCAAACCCCACTCATCCTGTGGACACCGAGATTTTTGTTCTTTCAGTAGCTCAGTCGTGACCAACTCTTTAGTGACCCCACGGACTGTAGACCCCCTGGCTCCTCTGCCCATGAGATTTCCCAGGCAAGAAAGCTGGAGGGGGGTTGCCGTTTCCTTCTACGGGGTGGAAACTGAGATACGCAAGAGCTAAATAACTCACCCGAGGTCACAGGGGTGCTCAGGAAGCTGCTCCAGAGACACCGCTCTTGCTGTTGCTCCATCGCTAAGTCATGTCCAGCTCTGTGTGACCGCATGGACTGTACACGCCAGGCTTCCCTGTCCTTCACCATCTCCGGGGGTTTGCTCAAACTCATGTCCATCATGTCAGTGATAACATCCAACCATCGCATCCTCTGTCCCACCTTGTCTTCCTGCCTTCAATCTTTCCCTGCAACAGGGTCTTTTACAATGAGTTGGCTCTTTGCACCAGATAGTCAAAGTATTGGGGCTTCAGCTTCAGCATCAGTCCTTCCAATGAATATTCAGGGTTGATTTCCTTTAGGATGGACTAGTTTGATCTCCTTGCTGTCCAAGGGACTCTCAAGACTCTTCTCCAGCACCACTGTTTGAAAGCATCAATTCTTCAGTGCTCAGCTTTCTTTATGGTCCAACTGCACCTCTGGGTGTATGCTGCTTTATGTTTTAAGGTGATATAGGCTGACCCATGGGCTTCCCAGGTAGCTCAGCTGGTAAAGACTCTGCCTGAAATGCAGGAGACCCCAGTTCAATTCCTGGATTGGGAAGATCCCCGGGAAGCGAGGATGGCACCCCACCTCAGTATTCTTTCCTGGAGAAACCTCATGAGCAGAGGAGCCTGGTGGGCTACAGTCTGTGGGGTCGCGAAGAGCCGGACAAGCACAGCGCAGCATAGGATGAACCATTGTCCTCCCGTTGCTATCAAGGGCCACGAGGCTAAGAAAGGGCCGTCCTGGCTCCCCCTACTCCTTAGGACCCATGATCCCTATATGCCTCCTCTATAATTTAGCTCATTTATGCTTTGCCTGAATTCTGACTTCTAAAGCAGAAGTGTTAAAAAAAAAAAAAAAACTTTTGGGCTCTGGTCCAGTATAGATCCTTCCAGATTCACTTAGAAGTCTCTGAGTCAGTTTACAATAGAGCACATGTATCAGACAGATAAGCTCATTATCAGATTGCATGTCTAAAGAAATAATAAGTAGCACACAAGAGCCCATCACGTTGTGTTTATCACCATCAGGCATTTGTCAACCATAGTCACCACCTCTAAGGCTCATTGGTAATCGTCCATGAACCGTGCAATGTAGCAAGCAGGAAGGCAGCTAGACAAGCCTTGCTGCCTTGTACTTCAATCTCTTGTGACTTGACCCATCTCCATATACCATATATTACTGACTTTTTTAATTAATCTGTGTATAAATCTCATAATCATTTAAAATTAGTTTTCAAAATCTCTTAGCCCTTGTAATAATCTGATGAGCACTTGTTTGTTACAGTTCTGGTTGGTTTTTTTTTCAAACAAAAGCTAAACTAAAAAAACTGTTTTATTCCTGTTCACTTTTTATTTATACTGGAGAGTCGCTGACTGACAATGTCGTGCCAGTCTCAGGGGGACAGCCAAGGGACTCAGTCGCACACATACACACGTATCCATTCTCCGCAAACTCCGCTCCCAGCCAGGCTGCCTCACGACGTGGGCAGAGTTCCCTGTGACGGACGGCAGGTCCTTGCTGGCGATCCGTTTTAAACATAGCAGTGTGTACGAGTCCATCCCACGCTCCCCAACTGTCCCTGCCCCCCACGTCCTTCCCCTCTCAGTAACCATGAGTTTTATCCTGATTTAAAAAAAAAAAAGTATGCCCTCGTTTTTAATGCCTTCAGCAAGCTCTGTAGAAGACAAGGAGCTGAAAATAGAATTTGGCACTGAACAATATTCTATAACATGAAAATGCTTCCCTTGTGTAAAAAAAAAAAAAAATTGTCACAGGCAACTTTTCTCTACATTCAGTCGGATAACTAACGCCCAGGAAAATACAAAAAGGGACGCAGATTTCTGCTCCCGTGTTTTCCCGGATGCGCGTCCCCATCGCAGTCCCGGCCCCCCTGCAGTCAGCACCCCCCGGCCTGGCCGCTGTGCACCCACCCACTCACCCCCAGCTCCAAATCCGGTCCGGAGGAGGGGCGGGCGCAGCACGACCTCCGCTCAGAGAGAAGCGCAGCCTCACTCTGGGGGCTGCCCTGCTGGTCCGCACCCGCTGCGGGGCCGCGGGTTCGATCCCTGCTCTGGGAAGCTCCCACGTGCCTCGGAGCAGCTGGGCCTGTGCGTGTGCCGCAGCTACTGAGGGCTGCATGCTCCGGAGCCGTGCTCCGCCACGGCAGAAAGCCCTGCGGGGAGAAGTCCGAGCTCTGCAACTAGAGAAAGCCCCCACGCAGCAACGGAGACCCAGCAACCGAAAATAAACAATCACACAAACAAACAGCCTCACTCTGGGCTGAATTCATGGCGAAGAGAAAGTTGCTCAGTCGTGTCCTGCTCTCTGCGACCCCGTGAACTCTACAGCCCCTGGAATTCTCAGAATAACGGAGTGTCCGATTCCAGGGATCAAACCCAGAATTCATAGTAGTTTGTTTTCTTTTAATTTTTTTTTTTATTGAAGGATAACTGTTTCACAGAATTGTGCTGTTTTCTGTCAACCCTCAACATGAATCAGCCAGAGGTTACATGCATCCCCTCCCTTTTAATAATGAGTGAGTTCAAGATATTCTTTAGGTCACAGAATGTCTTCCACCTTAGAAACTTATCAGCAATATGTGAAACATCCTTCTGGGTCCTTAGCCTTAGCCTTCTGAGCTTTCTTCTCATAACTGGTATGTTTCGCCTCAGAGTCATTTGAATTAATTAAGAAGAAACCAGCAATCTGCCTTTAGTTTAAACTTGCTGGTTTCCAACTGAAAACAAAAGTAGAAGAATCCAGTGTTGGGCCCAGGTCCCTTGCCAGGAGAGTTTTCAGCAGGTATGGCCACCCTCTGAAGGCCAAGAGGTATACATTTCGGGCAACAAAACTGTTTTCCTCCTGCCTTGGGCTCCCCTCGGGTCCTAAAATGACTGTTTAACCAGAGACTTACATTACATATCACAGTAGACGGTTTTTTTCTACACTCCAGGCAAAAAAAAAAGAAGCACCAGCTCAGGTTTATCAAAAAGGCAATTTCCAGCAGTACTTTAATTAAATGTTAACCTTTCTGCGAAGAATTATAAATCGCATTGGAACATAAACGTCAACCAACGACATTTGAGACCTACACTGAACTTACGTAATGTTGCCAATAATAAGTGTCTCTATTTCAGATGTCAGTTAAAAGTTCAAAACCTTGATCTGTGGGCGCCATCAAAAGCAATGGTGAGAGCTCTACACTGGGGTCCTTGGGGAGAATTTCCAGAAAGGTGACAGATTTTGACCAGAATTGAAGCAGACTTCTAGCCTGAAGATCTGTTTTCTTTCTGCTCTCCTGGGCTTCCCAGATGCTTGGTGAAATCTCAATAATACCAGACATGTTTACAAGTCAGGCTCAGTCCATTTCAGAGTCAAGATTCATAATGCCCTTCTCCCTTCCTTGACAAGCTGACACCCTGCACCTTAGAGTGATGCAATTGCTGGTTCTGATCTTCCAAATTCCTCCCAGTCTGCTGACTAGTGAGAAATGGCTTTCCCTTCCAGGCGACTGACAGATGCCTTAAACTGCACATGATTTTGTCAGCTCTGAAGTCAGGGCATCGATAACTTCCATGGAGACAAAGCTGATGATCACCTCTTGGTATAAAATTGTCTTTTAGAGAATTAGATAAATGTGAAACTCTCCACGATGTCAAGGGCATCCCTCAAGGCCACCTCCCCCATTCTGACAGCGGGTGACGGCCTGGCGTGGACATTTGTTTTCAGGCCTGTGCCTCCCGCAACCTGCCTCCCTCTGCCCTGCCCCAGGCGGCAAACGGGGCCGCCCTCCTGAACCCCTCCCGGGGCAATGCTCCTGCCCTGGGAGCAAGGCCTGCCTCCCAGGGCTGGGCCTTCACTTCCTGCCCTGAAACCTGCTGACTCCGAGGAATAAATTATTCACCTCTCTCTGGGCCTATCTCTTCTTACAGAGACTTCTGTGACAGAGCCTTGACAGGAGTAATGGGCAAACCGTGGTGGTTTGTCCACAGAAATAAGAGGAAGGCCTGCGGGGGACAGAGGGAAGCCCCAGTCGAATCCAGAATACCACTCCACGCCAGCAGCACCGGCAGCGTCAGGAAGGACTCTAACAAAGCAAATAAAGAGAGGTGCAGGGTGTCCGCACTGGCGGGAAGTTGCTGAGAGTCTATTCCCTGGTCTCAGGCTTGGGCAGGACCACGTCCTGGCTTGTCAGCAGAGATCCTGGCCCCCTAGACATTCTTTCAGCTGGTCCCGTCAGAGAGATCCTGGACCACTTGCCCTTTGGGGGGTTTTTTGGGGGAGGGGGGCATTTTCTCCTTGCAGCACACCTCTGCTCTTCCTGTTTCTTTTAGCTTAGGCAGAGCAGACTCCTAGAGGGTTACTCTGAGCGAGGAGTGTAACTCCAGCCCAGGTCTGGGTGCCTGCAGGCCAAGCTGCCCAACTCCTTGGCAGGGGAAGGGAGCAAAATGACCAACATCTTTGAAAAAGACATCAATAAAAACCCTTACCCAGGCAGAAAACAAGGCTCGTGTTAGGTGAATGAATGCCTCCCATTCGTTGTGGGGTACAGAGGGGACAGGGTAGTTTTTCTCTGAAACTATCAGGGCTGCCTGTGCAGGCACCAAAACAATCAGTAAGATCCTGAGTACCTTCAGAGCGGCCCCTGGCTCACCCCTGGGCCGTGGCGTGTGCCCCAGGCGGCATCACAGCAAAGCAGCGTGGATGTGACGAGGAGGCAGGAAAGGAGCTCCGACCACAGAGGCCAAGGAGAAAACGTGAACAAAAAAAGGGCAAGAAGGCCAGGATCTCCCTCGACAGGACCAGCTGACAGACTCTCTAGAAGGCCAGGATCTCTGTTGACAACCAGGGAATGAACTCAGAAGCCTGGGCTTTTCGCAGCCCAAACCCTCCTGGAAGCTCTGACCACAAGATGAGGAAAGACAACACTGCCCGCGGATGGGTTCCGTCCAGGAGGCCCCTGGCCCCGGGTTTGCTTTATCTTGTCTTGTGTCGTAAGGGCACAGGAAAGGGGCGGGGGGGAGGAGACACTTTGACCTCTGCCCTTCTTAGAGAATCTTTGTGGTGTTTCTCTCTGACACCTGGGTCAGGATCTGGCTCGACTCCCAAGATATGTTAACCCCCGCAAGCCGTTCTAACCAGGCCTGGCCCTAGCTCGTGGCTCCACAGCTGCTGGGTGAGGGGTTCTAGACTGAGCTAACGGCGATGCAGAGAAGGGTCATTCTCAGGATCTGGCATCTGAGATATTTTTTACCTGGATTTCTAAAATCAAAGTGATGCCTCTGCCTCCTGAAACAAGAATACCAGGTAAGCAGAGGGGCGGAGCCTGTGATCTGGGTCTCACTGGGTCCATGCGTCAGGACCACCACGCGCTCAGAAGCAGGTCCCCAGGTCTGGACAAGAGCCCGCATAGCCCTGACCCAGGCCCAGGCCCCAAGCTCAGTGTTGGGCAGCCTCGCTCCAGGCGCCCGAGGACCGTTCTGACCTGGACTCAGCTCCCAGGTGAGGAGCTGCTCTCGACCCGGGCAGGATGGGTGCTGGGGGGAAGGGGACTCCCCTCTGGGGAAAGGAGGAGTGAGGGGGGGAACACGAGGGCCCCCAGGGAGCGGGGGAGCGTATCATGGAGGAGAAAGACTCGGCAGCCAGTCAAGCTCCCTTCACGCTTGTGGTGACCGACGTGGGGCCCAGCCCAGTCGTGCGGCTCCCGCACTGCACAAAGGCGTGCCCCCGGGGTGGAGGTGGAGCTGCAGAGGCTGCTTGCCCAGGCCTGTGCCCTCCACTCAGCCCAGGGCTGGGTCACCAGGAAGATAGGGGCCCGTTCGTATTCACACAAAGATGCAGCAAACACGGATGGCAGCCCTGGGCTTCTCACCAAAAGGACACTCGGGACACGTCACAGGAGTGACTGAAACGGCTGATGGAAGCACACGCCCTCTGCTTCCTCTGGGGAACGCGGGGTCTCACACAGTAAGCTGCGCCCCCGCCTGGGTTTCACTGGCCCAGCCCCGGCTCCGCAAAGCCACATCCTTGGCTGGCCATGGGGGACAGCATCTTCCATGTGCTGATGGGGCTGGGTGTCAGACCCCTGCCTTCCTCCCAGTCTCGCTGGGCAGGACCAGTTCCTGCAGAAGAGAGCATTGCTTTCCGGACTGGGGCAGCCCACCCTCTTCTCTCCTGACCCACAGACATAAGAATCGCCCCCTGCCATTAAGCAGCGGGCTCCCAGGGGGCAGGGGGTAATCCCCTCCCTGTGACCGCTCCCCAGGGATGACAGCTAAGAACCATCCAAAGTGCAAGGGGATTGACCCCGCTCCGCGGTGCGCTTTCTGCTTAATAGGAACAGCTGGTCAGTGAAGTGTTTGCTAGCAATTTAACAAGGCTCAGACAGCAAGCGGCATCTGCCGATAAATCAAACGGGAGCGCCCAGCTGAATGAGGTTTAATTTAAATTCCTATCTCGAGCCGAGAGAGGAGCGTGATTGTGCCTTTCAGTTGTATCAGTAGCAGCAAGGCCCGGGTCAGATCCGCTTCGACGGGAGCTTGCCCCCAGCCGCCTTGGGGTGTGATGGCCCCGATTCTAAGCTGTAGACCCAAGCCAACTTGAGGGGGAGAGGGAGGCCGAAAGGAAGCAGAGGAGGCGCCATTTCTTCTCGCTTAGAAACAGAACAGAGCAAGCTTCACTGCATTCAGAAGCCACAAAACTCATCATGGCCTGAAGCGCGTCCCCTGTGGCCGCCCCACCAGAGCAGAGGGGCCCAGTGAGCCCGGCAGAGAGGAGGGCTCATTCCAGGGAACTGTCACCAGTCAGGGCCGTGTGACACCCAGTCTCTTCCCTCTCACTGTTTCCTGGCGCGGCGACCCTGTAACCCACACGCGCGCCCTCCTCCGCGTGAGCTGTGCTCAGCCTTGCACGTCCAGCTGTGAAGCCCCTGCCCCCGAAGACCTCACTCTCCCCTCCCTCACATTTCCCTTTAGCGTTAGGGCCTTGACTTCACATCGGGCAAAACGCTGGCTGCTGCCTGCCTCTCTGCCATAGCCTCAGGAAGTCAAACCATGGGTCTCTGAAGATTGGTCCTTCAGGGAGTCTTATCCTGGCCACCCTGCTCCCACGTTTCATTTCACGGGGACCGGAGAGGCCTTCCCCATGGACTGGGTCCATGGGTGTGCTACGAGCTCTGTCCCCAGGACCTATTAGACAGAAGGGGAGGCCTGGGATGGAGGAGCGTGTGGCCCCCTGCTCGCTGATGCTAAAAGTTACGGCTTCACGTTCCTCATTCAATCCTCACCCTTCATGTTTCCCGAGGCAAAGTCTGTCCTCCCCTGCTCCTTGCCCCTCTCAGTTACACTTCCTAATTCTGCTCTTCAAACACATCAGCCCCTGTTCTCTTAAAACCAACACATGCTCAGCGGGGACAGGAGACCTGCCTCAGCAATCTCGTTCCCTTTTTTAATAGGTCCCAAGGCTGACAGGCCAGGACAGTGCTGCACATGAAAGGGCATCATTTAGAAACTGTGCTTGACAACTAGTAATGTATTTCTTCTCTCACATTAAAGTTCACAGATGGCAGTCCTGGGCTGTATGGCTATGCACATCAGGAAGGAAGACTCCTTCAATTTCCTGGTTCTGTATCTTTTTAAAAAAATTAAACTATAATTGATTTTCACAATATTGTTGTTAGTTTCAAGTGCACAACTTCAGGTCCTTTTCTGTTATAGGATATCACAAAATATTGAATATAGTTCCCTGTGCTATAAATAAACCCTTAGCGTTTGTCCATTCTATAGACAGTGGTGTGTATCTGTTAATCCCACCCTCCTAATTTATTCTTCCTCCTCCCCTTTCCCCACTGGTAACCTTAAGTTTGTTTTCTGTGTCTGTGAATCTGTTTCTGTTTGCAAATAAATTGATTTGTATTATATTTTTAGATTCCACATATAAGCAATATCATATAATATTTGTCTTCCTCTGTCTAACTTATTTCACTTAGTATGATCATCTCTGGCCTCCCTGGTAGCTCAGAGGTAAAGAACCTGCCTGCAATGCAGGTGGTGAGGGCTCAATCCCTGGGTCAGGAAGGTCCCCTGGAGACGGAAATGGCAACCCACTCCAGTATTCTTGCCTGGGCAATCCGATGGGCAGAGGAGCCTGGCGGGCTGCAGTCCACGGGGTCACAGAGAGTCAGACACGACTGAGAGACGAAACAATGAAAGCAACATGATCTCTAGGCCCATGCATGTTGCTGCAAACGCGTGGTTCTGTATCTTTACCTCTGGCTTTCATTCTTGAAGGTCCTCTCACGAGCAAACATTGATACTGGAACACCAGTGATCACATTTGAATTCTGCCCCCAGCCTAGGGGCTGAAGAAAGAGGAAAGGGCTATGGTCTTTTTTCAAAAGCCATTTCACAATTGTCTCTTTTATAAGTTTTCCCAGAAGTCTCGCTCAATAACCCTTCTGTGTATCTAACTGGCTGAAACTTAGTCACATCACTGCACCCAGATACATTAGGAAGCTGGGACGTGTGGTCTGTTAGTTGAGCACATTGCCACCTCCTACATCAACAGGGTTGCTTTTACAAAGAAATGTGAGTGGATTCGGGCTGGCGTTAGCAGCCTCTGCCACCATGGACAACATCTGGATTTCACCTTACCAGCTGACAAGTCTTCTTATGAGGCTCTGCAGTTGAAGTGGTAACAGGGGGACTCGGTGACCAGACCGTCTGGGTGGATTCTGGCTAAGCAGCCTCTCGAAGTGTGTTGTGACTGTACCAGCTGGGAGGGAAGTCCAGAGACCGTCACAGGACCCAGCCTGGTTGCAGACGTCAACAATGGCTTGACCGCAGTTCTCCAGAAGACAGGACCTTTGCCTCTCGGGCAAGTCCACCTAGAACCTCTCTCAGCAGCTTGGAGTCCTGTCTTCCAGCGAAGAGCCTTCAAGTTGCCCACCTTGGTGGTCTCTTGTCATGGAGTCTGTCAGCACGGTTAGTATGTTATACCCCTGCGGTCCTGCCTCTGTAAGTCACCCCTTCCTGTGATTCACGTTGGCAAACAAGCGCATAAAGTAACGCTCTTCATTTAACCTCTAAGGCTCTCCTAGTCCTACGTCAGACCTCTCAGAACACCTGATCTGGAGGCTGACATCGGCCACTGTGACTCCACTTTGAACTACTTAACATGATTCAAAATAGCTTAAATCCGAAACGTTTCACACAAGATGAAGAAGAATCGTAACACAAGAGAAATCACGTCATAACATATACTTTCTCAGGATACTGGATGGGGGGCAGTGAGCTGCCCTTCCGGTCAGCCACACCACGTGAGGATCCACACCGGATACCCTCACAGGCATCCTGTACCCAGACAAGTCTGCTTTTTCACCTTTGGTACAGTGTTCAGTGTCATTAATACATGAGATAGTCAACACTTCTATTGTAAAATAGGCTTTGCATTAGATAGTTTTGTCCAACTGGAGCCCAATGTGAGCATTCTGAGCACATTTAAGGGAAGCGAGGCTAAGCCAGGATGTTCAGTAAATTAGGTGCATTAAACACATTTTTTTTACTTGGAAGATTTTCAGCTTTGATGGGTTTAATCTGGATGTAGCCCAGTCATAAATTGAGGAAGATCTCTATATTGTTTTACCGTCAAGGTAAATGAGTTCTTGATTTATTCTAAATTGTAGGTTCTCTGTCAGATATAGAATCTGCACACATATGCCCACTTTCACCACTTTTATCCAGCATAGTACTAGAAGTGCTAGTCAGACCAATTAGGCAATAAAAAGGGGGAAAAGGCATCCAAATCAGAAAGTAGAAAGTAAAATTATCTCTGTTTGCAGATAAGTTGATTTTTATGTAGGAAACCCTGTAAAGATTCCACATACACACACCGACTGTTGGAGCTAACAAATGAGTCCATCAAAGCAGCAGGAGGCGACGGCAGCACACAGAAAGCTGTTGCATTTGTTTATGCAAACAACGAACAAGCTAAAAAGGCGGCGGTGAGCGAGACTCAACCAGCAAGGGCAGAAGGAGAAGGTGAGGCCCTTCATCCCTGCAGGTTTGTGCGGAAGGAGAGAGGTTTGCACGGCTCGGCCCAGGCTGACCATCGCCAGAGCCAGCTCTGCACGGGGAAAAGACACCCAGCCTTCCGGAGGCCAGGCTTCTGACAAGGCGCCGCCGCCTCCCTGAACACAGCCCGCAGACCACGCGGGCGGCTGAGCGGCCTGCCTCGCTTTCGAAGGAGAGGCGGCTCCTCTCTTCTCCTCCTGCATTAGCAAGTGGGTTCGCGTTTCCACTGTTGATGTGTCTTGAAGCCAACGTGTTGAGTGTGTTTTGAGTGTGGAGAATGATCAGCCCACAACTGGCACGGTGAGGTTATTTCTCAGCGAAGCGTTTCCGCCGAGACTGAGCCGCCGTTTGTAGAGTTGTGTTACCGGAGACCACACGTTACTTGGCTGCTAAGCTGACAAACTTTCTCAGCAACGTGAGAACCGTCTCGGCGCCTGGTGAGAGGGGAAGCTGGCAGAGAACACGCGCCCGCCTCCCTGCTCCCCAGGCTGCACCCACATCCGCACTGGGCTGGGTGAGCTTAGGGTGCCCGCCGCTCACACACAGGCCCCTCCACCCTCTGCCTGCTCCCCGAAAGGCCTTTCTGCTCCTGCTCCAGCGCAGAGCAGAAGGGCAGAAAATGGCCTTTTTCTGAGCCAGATCCCAAAGAAGTCCAAACTGTGCAAAATATGTGGGCGCACTACCTGCGTTAGTTACCCCGGGAGGGGTTCAGCTCCTCCCACACACTCCTGGGCCTCTCCCCTTCCCTTCTTCCATCTTCCTGGCCTTAGAATGTTTTCCTGAGGTTTAAGCAGTAAGCTTAAAAGGACACACACACTCAGTGAAAGAAATATAATTGGCATGCATAAGCTGCAAAATGAACTTCTTTGTGATATTTGGTGATTACATCCCCATGGGTAAAGGCTTGGACTCGGGGTACTGGGGGATTTTTACTCAAAAGGAGTAGATAAATAGTACCTACCCATCTGCATGGGTAGATGAGTAGATGAATGACTGGGCAGATGGATAGCTGGGTGGGTGGAAGGATGAATGCATGTGTGAATGAATGCATGGGTGGGTAAGTGGATGGGTGGATGGATGAGTGAATGGATGGGTGGTTGGGTAGGTAAGTAGACGGATGGATGGGTAGGCGGGTGGATAGATGGGTGGATGAAGTAAAAAGAGAGCCACAGCAAGCTCCACAGCCCTGTCCAGTGAGTGGGGTGGGGGAGACATATGAGCTTTTCTGTCTCCAGTATCCTGTAGGAAAATCTGGTTCCTCCCTGGCCCTGGACACAGTGCACAAGTGACAAGCAGGCTTGGAGCCCCCTTGCCCACACTGACATCTGTGTCTCTCCCTTGGCAAGAGCATGGTCTCTCCCAAGAAAGGAAGACAGTGACAGGAAAAGGCCCTCAGCTGATTAAAGACAGAGCTATTCAGCATCAAAGTCAACCTCAACCAACTATCCTTATTCTTACTTCAAAAGTAATTCATCAAAATAGAAATACATTCAGCAGCATCCATCGCAGTCCCCAGCAAGGACAGAACTCCAGTGACGGGCCTGCAGGTCAGACACCAGCCAGGGCAGAACACAGGTGACAGAACCCGTATCAGGCAGAGGCCCTTCCCCGGGCGGGCAGCGTCTTTGCTCTCTTCTCACACCCTGGCACCTGCTGGGCTTCCCAGGGGACAGAAGCCAGGCTGGGATCTGGGATCTGTTTCCAGGCCCCCAGCCCAAGGTCAGTGGTTCTGGGGCGTCAGCCAGCCAGACCCCCGATGGGATCGGAGCCGTGCGGGAAAGAGCGGGTTGGCAGGAGCTCTGGGCGGGGCCCGCTGTCCTCACTCCGGCTCAGCAGCGGGCCCTTCGGGCTTCAGATCAGCTCTCCTGCCAGACTTCTTCCAGGCTATGAGCTGGTGGGTGAGGTCGGCCCGTGTTCCCAGGGGGCTGACCACTGCGTCCTGTGGGGTCTTCTGGGGACGAGCTCCCAAGCGTTTCCTTTCCCTTCCCCCTCTCTCCGTCAGTTCTCCAATCTCACGCTCCTGCCTTAAGTCTTGCCCTCTCTCCAGCACCTGCTGGACGGTGGGGACGGGGCCAGTCTTCCCTGTGAAACTTCCTTGCCTGCCCTTCTCTGTTCCCAGCACCCCACTGCTGGGCCCAGCTTCCTCCTCTGCAAAGAAGTGTCTGAGCTTCCTCCCAGTCCTGACATGTTCTTTTAAAGTGCGGGTCGTATGTCCTTCCACAGATCCTCAGAGCAGAGATCGTGCTCCTAACCCCTTCTGGGTCCCAGGGAGACCCCAGACCCGGAAACAGAACAATCCACTTAGCTATAGCCCTGTCTGCACCGTCCAGCTTCCACTCACAGGAGCCATCAGCCACCAGCTCTGGACATTCTTATTTAAAGTAATTCAACTTATATAAGACTTAACATTTTATATTTCAAATAATCTGAAAAAGAATATATACACACACACACACATATATAACTGAGTCACTTTGCTATATACTTGAAACATTGTAAATCAACAATACTTCAATAGAAAAAAAACTTTTGGAATGAAATTTTTTTTTTAATCCATATTTCAGTCATGCTACCCACTTGTCAGCTACCCAGTAGCTATGTGTGGCTGGTGGCTACTATATGGGATGGTGCAGAAAAGCATTTTGTCAGCAGAGGAAGCTTCTCCCAAACACTCCTAGGAGGCAGGCATGCAGCCTGTGGAGGCCAGGCGAGAAGTTGAATTGGACGGACCTCTACTGCACTGTATTCATTAGAAGTTAGTCACCCAGGCAACTCTGTATTCAAGACAGGAATAGTGTTCAAGAATTGGTGGGCATGTTTTAAAATCTGTACAAAAAGTAACTCTGGCAGGGCCGATACATAGAATCTGACATCTTCTACTCCAGCTACGGTCTTCTTTGTTTTAATTTTTATTGGAGTAGAGTTGACTTATGATGTATGTTAGATTTAGGTGTACAACAAACTGAGTCAGTTACACGTGTGCATACATCCACACATGCTTTTTAAAGATTCCTTTCCCATGTAGGTCGTCACAGAATACTGAGTAGAATTCCCTATGCTACACAGTAGGGCCTTATTAGTTACCTCTTTTATATCTATTAATGTGTGATCGTCAATCCCAATCTCCCAATTTATCCCTCCTGCTTATCCCTCCAGTAACCATAGTTTGCTTTCTATATCTGTGACTCTACTTCTCTTTTGTAAGTAAGTCCATTCGTACCCTTTTTTTCAGATTGCACATGGAAGCGATATCGTATGACATTTGTCTTTCTCTGTCTGACTTACTTCGTTTAGTGTGACAATCTCTAGATCCATTCATGTTGCTGTGAGTGGCATTATTTCATTCTTTTTAATGACCGAGTAGTATTCCACCGTGTTTTGTACTCTGTCTTCTTTATCTATTCCTCCCTCCGTTGCTTCCATGTCCTGGCTATCGTAAACAGTGCTGCGATGAACTTTGGGGCACTTATATCTTTTCAGAGTATGGTTTTCTCCCGATATAACACAGGAGTGGGTTTGCTGGGTCATATGGTAGCTCTGTTTTAGTCTTTTTGAGGAACCTCCACGCTGTTTCCCACCTGTATAATCTGAATCCCCCCTGACAGTGTAGGAAGGTTCCTTTTTCTCTACACCTTCTCAGGCATTTGGCATTTGTAGGTTTCTTGCTGGTGGCCCACTGCCGCCTCGAGCTACATCCTTCACACCCTCCTGGGTCCTCAAGGCAGGGATGAGAGCATCTGTCAAGACCCTGTTCACCTCACACCCACCTGGCATCAGGCCCTGTTGACTCAGCCTCTCAAATTTCTTTCAGATTCCTCAGCTCCTCTTCGTCTCTCCTGTCGCTGCTTCTGGACCACTGCCAACCTCTTTCGTCCTTCCCTGGAGTAGAGAGGCCACCATTGGAATACAACTCAGACCATAACATGGCCCTTCACTTACCGTGGGGCCTTGGAGGCAAGGGCAGGCTGGAGCCCAGGACTGCTGGCCCCTGGGGCTGGGCACCTTCCACTGCCCTCACAGCCTGGAGGGTAAGTCTTTGGATGTTCTTGGAAGGCATTCTCCCCCCAGAGGCCTGGGACAGAGTATCCCTGCCTCTGCATTACAAGGCCCCAAATATAGTCTCTATTGCTGGATTTTTGCAAACAAACTGTTGCTAGAGAAATAAATGGCCACTTTTATTATCTTCTTAATTTCAATTTACCATTTAAATAGGCATTGCCAGATTTCTGGTTGTCATCATCTCATGAAGGAACTATTCCTGCTCTTAAGGAACTTCCGTTCTAAAATTATACAAGACACAGACAGAGAAGATAGACACACACAGAGAGACACTAGGCTTTTCTTTTTTTGGTAAGGGCTGGGGGGAGTGCAGGGAAGGGAGAGAAAATAGAAAAGGATAGAGAAAGATCAGCACTGTTCAGTGGATGAAAATAGCTGGAGAGACAGCAATGAACTTGATGGGCTCTATCCCCGAGAAGAAGGGATTTCGAAGCTGCGTGGCTATTTATTTATTTTTGCATACAGAATCAGCCATTTTATGCAACTGATAAAATCAAGGACAATTAGACCAAATTGAGCTTTAATTTTGGATTGAAAGTGTGATTCTTCCACCAAGAACTCCCTCCCACAACATCTGAAATTACTAACTAGCTGTGGAAGGCACCAGGAGCCATCAGCCCAGATCAGTGTGGGCTTCTGGCTTGTCAGAGATGTAGACACTGATAAGACCCACGTGCTTCTGCAGGGGCATTAGAAAGTCTAGACGGCATGCAGATTAAGGGCACACTTCAGGGAGCATTATTTAAAGTGCTTGCTTGTTTACACTTGATTTCGTTTTGCAACCAAAGAAAAAAAAGTGACCCCAGAACTCCTGAAGTATCAGGCTGCTGGTTGCGGGCTTGGGAGGAATGAAGGGGTAGGGATACTGGTGGGAGACACTCCAATCAAAAGCTAGATTTCCCTTACAATTTCATTCTTCAAAATGTACTGAGCTTCCCTTAACCTTAAAACAAACAGAAAAAACAAAAACCAACAAAAAACAGAACATGCTATCACCTCTTTTCTCTCCCCAACATCTCTGTTCCTTTGTTAACCTGGGCCATGGAAATACAACGTCCAAGTCAAAAGTTCGGGATCTCTGAAGTCAGACAGTCCTGGGGTGACCTCTCTCTTCACGTGTCAGGTGGGTTTTCTCTGAGCCTCGGCCCGTGGCCGCTAAGTGCCAGGCTGTGATGTTCTTGACTTCACAGTGTGTGGGCAGGAGAGTGAGATGATGTGGAAGGTGTTTGACTGGCACAAAGGCGGGGTTCAGAAATCATCTGCCATCATTATATTTATTCCGGTGGTCATGCAGCTTTAAGGCTCCTTTCTGATAATGATTTCCCCCATCTTGGGGAGACTGCCCTTCCGAAGGCTTGGCCCCGTCAGGAAACTGAGAGATAGGGTCGAGGTGGGTGTTCCCCCTGTGAAGAGAGGGGGACCCCACCCCATGCATGGGCCCTCTAGACCAGACGAAGCTTTCCCCAAGTGCTGCAGGCAGGGCTGGGGGTGGGGGACGGAATTCATCTCCGGCTTGCCCGTTGGAGGGAGATGCTGATGGGTGAGATGTAAGGTTTGCACCTTCGTGGAAGGGCTCAGGGACCAGGAGGGCCTGCAACTTGAGACTCCTGAGCAGGGGGTGCACAGCCGGGCCTTCAGAGTCTGCTCGGGGCTGGTGTCTGGGCTCGAAACTTGTGACCGAACCCAGTTTCAACTTTCCCTCCATCCTCTTTGAGATGCCTTGACTCTCCATCAGGCCCTGGGTTTCTCTCCCTCCTGCAGGGGAGGGCGGGGCGGAGGGTTAGTGAGCTTCTGTGGAGGACAGGGGCCTGGGTGTTGAAAGGCACCGACCAGAGGGAGAGAACGGAAGACGCTGGGGGATTTGCGCTCAGCCATCAGAGGGCTCCGGGGGAGTCGAATTCTTTGCGCAAGTTGTATAGGGCGCAGCTCCTGCCAAGAGGGGCCCGTGAAGCGGGGAGAAGGGGGTTCTAGTTAATGAGAGAGATGGGCACAGGCTGTGCTGGGAGCCCACGGAAGGAGGGGTCAGTAAAGGCCTCAGGAGAAGGCGAGGTCTGGACCAGGACTGGGGTTTTCTCAAGGAGGCGATGGGAAGGCCCACAATATGTTGAGCCCAGCCAGAGCCACAGCGGGCTTGCCTTTCAGACCTGCCACCGCCGCCGCCCCTCCCAGGACGCCCGCCGGGACCTCTGCACACACACCCGCGGCCACCTCTCTGCTTCGCAGAACTGAGGGGACTCGAGGCGTTTTTTGTTGCTGTTCATGCCGTTCCTCAGCAATGGAAGCAAAACAGACTCATCTTCCATGTGACCCGGGGTCCTTTAAAATGTAGTTTCATTTTTAATCAAAGTGGCACATCTCCATAGATTAGGAAAGCTGAACATGGACTCAAGGTGCGTGATAGCAAAGTTGTCCCACTGCCTCCCAGCTCTCACTCCTCATGTACAAGAAACACACTCCCTCCCTCTTCTGCTCTCCACCTCCCTGTTTGCAGGCAGCATGCCTAGGATGCTTTTTCTTTCCTTTTTTAAGATCTATTTTATTTGACTGCATTGGGTCTTAGTTGCAGAGTATGTGGGATTTAGTTCCCCGGACCAGTGATTGAACCCGGGCCCCCTGCATTGGGAGCGTGGTGTCTTGGCCACTGGACTACCAGGGAAGTCTGTTGTTTCATTTTCTTCGGTTTAGATTCTTTGCGGAAGCCTGGGACCCGGGACCCTCTGAGGCAGCGTGTGCGCCTGGACAAGCTGTCCTTGAGCAAGAAAACACAAAGAAACTCTACGGAATCAGAATGCCTGCAGGGCCCGCACAGTTGGGGCAAATTATGGACAAAAAGATACAAAGAGACCAAAAAAAGCCCCACTGCTACTTCTGAAGAGCCTGAAGCGGAACAGGGTATCCACTGGCTCTGCACACACCACCCCCAAAGGGCAGCCAGGCCGCCCCTCCAGCCCACGCCCTGGACACACGCCCACCGTCACCCCGTGTAAGGAAGCAGTCCCCCACCCCACCCTGTGCTGCAGTGGGGCCCCCAGAAAGCCTTGCCCGAATTTCATGCCTGGCCTCTTTGTCTATTGATCAAGGAGACCAAGAACCCTGGTGGGTAACACCATCCCTCCCAAACACATAATCTGCCTCCTCTCCATTTCCTCGATACAGTGATGTCACTCACGCTTTTAGCCAAATCGGTGATGAGTTCCGTGTTCCAGCACAGCTGAGCCGCTTGGTAAAAACTAGAACAACGTTTTCTTCTGTTTCGCTTTTTGGTTTTCCTGGAGTTAGTCATTGCCAGCTGGTTTGGTTTCCCGTTAACTAAAGAATTCACCGGTGCAGGAGGTGGAAGAGAGGCAGGTTTGACCCCTGGGTCAGGAAGATCCCCAGAGCAGGAAATGCTTATCCGCCCCAGGACTCTTGCCTGGAGAATCCCGTGGACAGAGGAGCCCAGGGGGTCGCAAAGAGGCGGACACAGCTGAGCCCATGTGTATCATTAAATCACTATTCATCCCCAGCCTCTTCAGCTGACCCCGTTTCCTTAGTATCTTCAGGCAAAGCAAGCCTTGTGTGGGGCCCTTTCTGACAAGCCCTCTTTCCTTCTGGACCCTCCTCCCCTGCTAGGGTGGGAGACACTGCTCCCTAGGCGGCTGCCCAGGTGGCATGTAGGGGCTTCTCATTCATTCTCTGTCTGAAAATCCCTTTGCCTTCAGAGAGCCTCTTGGAGACGATTTCGGGATGCTTCCTCCGGTAGAAGAAGCTACACAAAACATTTTTTATAAACTATAACAATTTTGGATTCCCCCTGTAACTAACTGGAAACTACTCTTAGCCACACGCATGCCTTGGCTTTCTCAGGCTGCAAAATGGAATCCCCTCTTTGGTTTTAAATCCACGGAAGCCTCTGCTCTGCCAGCCTGACGGCTGCAAGGGCATAGAACATATGCTGCTGGCAGTTTTCTCCAGGTGCACACATGGTAATTTAACTGAATGCTATCATAGACTTTCTAGGTGAAAAAGCCTCCTGGGCTTGTCTTAATGAATAGATAAAGCTCATTTGTAATTAGTACATTTAGTTGTTAATATGTAAATGAGGCCTGCTGGTATCTGTAATTAGCACCAAATTCTTGACAGGGAAGGATGCTGCCAAAATACTGTGTTGACCAAAAAGTTCATTCGGGTTTTTCTGTGCGGCTTACAGAAAAATACCAAATGAAATTTTTGGCCAGCACAGTACTTCGGAAAGTCTGCCATCGTCAAAGTCTCTAGCCACTTGAGGGAGGACTTCCCAGACCTCATCCCCAGCCCAGCCTCCCCTCTAGGCTCCCCTCCCCGAGTCCAGCTGCCTGCCAGACCCTCCTCTCTGCATTCCAGAAGCATCTCGAATTAGTCCATCTCTGAACTCAAGTTCTGTTCCCTCCCTACCCTTGCAGCCCTTTCTAAGAAGCCCGGCCCTGGGTTACAGCCATTGTCTTCCCCTCACAGTCATCCCACCCAGCAGGCTCCCCTCATCGGGAGCCCCCCACCACTGCACCGACCCAGAAACACAGGCCTCTTCTGACCTCACCGCTGCTGAGGGGATGGTTGGGGGGGGGGGAAGGGCCACCCTGTCTCTCCACCATCTCCCCACCTCCTGTCTCGATAGTACCATTCATTTCCCGGGTTTCAGCCAAGCATGATTTTTCCAAATCACCTCTTTACAGCTTTCAGTTCTGAGGTTTCAACTCAGCATCCCCTGGGGAGATGCCAAGTTTCCCCACTCCCCAAGTCAGACGTAAGCAGCCTGCCCCACCAGCCTCTTCAGCACCCCAGACTGTCCCCCTGCAGTGTGTGAGTACTCAGCAAAGTGTCTGCCTGTTCATTTGTCTGCCTGCCTTCCTAGGAACAGGGATGTGTCGCCGCCCTCATCAATTAACACGCAGTAGTAGATCTTCAGCAAACCCTCTCCAAAGAAGGCGTTCTGAGATTATTTTTTAAATTTCTCCATCAATTCTTGCTATTTGATTATTTTGCCAGCAAACTGACTCCCACCCCCTGCATGCAAGGGAAACCTTTGTCTTAATCTTGCTTGATTGACCGTGAGCCCTAAATTAGCAAAGCCTGAGCAAGCTCTTGTGTCTGTCTGGTCTCATTGCGGCGGCCACGCTAACCCTCCCGCCCCCACCCGCAGGTACACACACCGCTCTGGAAAGCTGGGTGGGAAGGGGGCCGGGGCTGGGTGGGAAGGGGGCCGGGGCCCCGCCCCGGGTCAGGAGGGTGGGATCGTCCCCTCTCTGGGGCGGTGACACCGAGGACCACCCGGCCACCCCGACTGGCCCCCCGGCCGGCCCAGGTGGGTTTGGAGCTGAAGCCAGAGCCCGCCTTCCTGGCTCTCTCCCCCCCAGCTCTGCCACGATGCATGATTTTGTCGCCTCCATCACTCACATCTGCAGCCACCCACCGGCCCCCAGTGCAGATTAAGTCCTTTGACGGCAGGCTCTGAAAGCCCGAGCAAGATGTTGTCTTTAGTAGGAACATTTGAAATAACATCTTTTCAAGTGTGTGGAAGATCAGAATATGAATGGGATGGGGGTGTGGTGGGAAGGGGGTGGAAAGGGGGGCGCTGGGGCCTGCAGCTTGGTCTGTTCTGAAAGGGGTGGCCCTGAAGCTGGCTTTCTTTTCTCTGCAAAATGACAAAATCACTGTGGGGACATTTACAGCCTGTATCTCTGACATTTTTGAATCTCCGACATCATCACAAAGCACCATAGCATGGGAAAGGCTTTGTGTGTGGAGTGGTCTGGGGGATACCAATGAGCCTGGGTAGCTCCATCAAGACCGCTGCGAGCTTCTGGGTCACTGAGACGCCGGTTATAGGCCTCCCGGCGGCGTCTGAACCACGTAGAAGGGGGTCGGGGGCGGGTGGAGAGGACCGCGAGCTTCCTCACAAGTCACTGCAGACGCGGCCAGCGTGTCGGGCTCGTCTCGTCCGCCCCTCTCGGGATGGGCGGGAAGGGACGGCAGTGGAAGGCTTCCAGCTGCAGGACGCTGTCACGGACTGAAACCAACCTTCACGGTTGGGTGTTGGAGGCCAGCCCTGGCCCATGCCCCTCAGCATCAGGGAAAATGAAGGAGCCTCCATCTTTCATGCACTGGGAATAGAGTCCAGCAACCCGGGGCTCCTGGAGCCTTTGGCCCTGCCCCTCACGTCTCCTCGCTTCTTGGGGTGGTGACTCAGTGGACAATGCTCACGAACAAGCACTGGCCTGGAAGGCAAAGGGACGGCAACCCCGAAGCCCCAGGTGAGGAGCCATTTGGGGGCCGGTAGATAAATCACCCTCCTCCCCCATTTTCTACGTGACAGCATCACGATAGCAGCCTCGGCCTTTGTTGCCCGGCTAACACTCCTTTAGGAGCCGGTGCGATGCCAGTGTCCAGCGGGCCATGCACACTTAGCAACAACGCCCAGCAAAGATGCCAATCACGGGATGCCTTCCGCCTTGCTGAAGATGCTATTGCTTGCACGGAAGAAGCGAAAGGGAGGGAGAGAAGGGGCTGCAGCCCTGCAGCAGGATTAGCCAGGCCGGAGTCTGAAACAGACTCTTCGGCGCAGGGCGACCCTGGCCTGGGTCCTCTAGGAAGAACTCGTCACTGGCTGCTTCCGGGACCGCAGTTCCAAACCAGCCACGCTGCAGCTTCGTGCTGACAGACGCATCACCTCCACGTCCAAGAGGGGTGCTGAGTGGTGTAGCCATAAGTGACGTGTGTGGGTTGCTCTTCCATTTGGAAACAGGAGACAGCGTCAGCTTTGTATCCAGGATTGCTTCTCTGTCACCTTTACAAATACGCACAGACAGGTCTGACAACTTGTCAGCTGCCAAGCATAAGGGAGGATATTTTGTGTCACTCACCCAAGCAAGGGCCAGTTACACGACCACTGGGACAGGTGTGCACGAATACCCCAAAGTTGTCCCCAGGCTGCTTCGGTCCGTAAGCTTTTTGGGTTGTAGAACTCTCTGAGTATTAATTGGGTAGGATCTCTGAACTCTCATTCCAGAAGTAATGTACCTATACACAAATTTTGCTATGATTTTTCCTGTAATTTCCCTGGAAACCAGGGATCTCTGGAGCTCATTTACAGACTCCAGGTTAAGATCCTGGCTTAGGAGTTGAACAAAGTCCCTCCAAGGAGAAAATTCTTCACTGAAACTGGCTAAATATTGAGCTCTCTCTGAAAATGGTATAAACACATTATAAGCGATTGGTTTTATTAAAATTCAAATTATTGACTTCTCAGGAGTTTCTCTGCGGATAAAGCAATACATACCTGGGGCATGAAGGAGGAAGATGGTCCCCAGGGAGCAGGCTGGAAGGAACTGGTTTTCTCCAGAACTCACAGTCCCAGTTGCCTCCAGAGACTGTCTGAGCTGGAGCGCATCATTGATGTTTTCTGGGACGTCTCGTCTGCTTCTGATAATTTATCTGAGCCACGAGCATCGCGGCTGGTTTAGTGACAGTGCTGGTGACGGATTTCGTGCAGGTTCATTCACCCGGGTGTGATTTATTGCCCACCGGCTGCGCGGCGGTTGCTGAAGCTGAGATGGCTCTGGGGGTGGGTGGGCGCCGGTGAAATGATGGTGGGTGGGGGCCGGCTCCTGGTCTCCATCTGCGTGGCTGCCGCCTTTTTCTTCCCCGACACCCCAGAGGCACTCTTCAGGGTGGTCACCAGTACTGGAGGTTTTAGGAGTCACAGTCCTGTCCAAATTCTTAGCTGGGATGTGGAAGGGCTGGCTTTTCTCATTTCTCCCAGGGTAGCTAAAACAGCGAGCTGCTTTCTGGGGTATTGGCTGGCTCCAGGGAGGGCTGAGAAGGGGGACCCAGGGCACCCCGTTGGGGGACAGTTGGTGGCCTGCCGGAGTGGGAGAGATGCTGAGAGCCACTGCACTCTTGGCTTTGCAAACTCTACAGGAAGGCAGTTTTTCTTTTCTTTTTAAAATATTTTATTTAGGGACTTCCCTGGTGGGCCAGTGGCTAAGACTGCGCTTCCAATGCAGGGAGTGCTGGTTCAATCCCTGGTCAGGGAACGAAGATTTTGTGTACCTTACTGTATTACCAAAAGATAAAAAATAACAAATTTTTTAAAAAATTTTATCTATATTTTATTTCATTTTTGGCCATGCCATGTGACATGTGAGATCTTAGCTCTCCAGCCAGATACTGAACTCACGCCCCCTACACCGGAAGCACAGTCTTAACTGGGACTGCAGAGAGGTCCCAGGCGGCCAGCTTCCTGAGGCCCACAGAGGCACTGCCTGGGGAGCAGGGCCCTAGCAATGAGCCCCTCCTGATGGGTATGGGGGTGGGCCCAGGTCAGAGCGGAGGAGGAGGTCCTGGGGCGGATCCCTGTCTGACGGCTGCCCAGGACTGAGGAGCCTCCGGCAGACCGACATGACAGGGTCCTGCCACCTGCTCAGCACTGGGATTTGGGACAGAGGTTTGCTATAGCATCAGCAGGACTCTGGCCTCTCAGGAGAAGGCACTGCATCCCCCCAGGACTACTGGAGCTGGTGGCAGATGTAAATCAATCCTCTTGCTGCTTACAAGTTGCCACGAATCATTTTCCAGGGATTTCCTATTGAGCAAAGGTGCTTCTCAACTGCGGGGCAAGTCCCAGAAGAAGAATTGTGTCTTTTGTTTTTTAAGGTCCACCTGCGGCTCCATGGACAGAGTCCCTGGGATCGCAAAGAGTAGGACCTGACTGCGGCTAACGCTTTCACCTTCACTGTGGCTCCAAGGCTGGCCCTGAACTTGTGGAATTCAGGTTCTCTGGCCACATGCCTTCTCTCATTGTGGTCATGAGTTCCCCTAAAATGCAACTCTGTTCACCAGCGAAATCTGAAGTGACCCGAGTACACACCACCGGGAAGACCCACACTGAACACCACCACAAGGTCATGTGGAAAAAAAGAATGAGAGGTCAAGTCCCAGCTAGACCTCCTCTGGGTCACATGACCTTGGACAAGACACTCAGTTTCTCTGGGTCTACTCCCCTGAGCAATGGGAGTGATGATAACAATTTCCCACAGCTGCTATAAGGGTTCAGTCATGGGTTAGATGTGGGTTTTATTGGTGTTTGGTTGTCAAATTGTGTCCGACTCTTTTGTGACCCCATGAACTGTAGCCCGCCAGGCCCTCGGTCCATGGGATTCTCCAGTCAAGAATACTGGCCTGGGTTGCTATTTCCTTCCCCAAGGGATCTTTCCAACCCAGGGATTGAACCCAGGTCTCCTGCATTGGCAGGAGGGGTCTCTACCTGGGAAGGCCAAAACTCGCTAGAAACTTCTCATCAGTGTTCACTCTAGATTATGGCCTTTCCACCAAGAAGCAGCTTCCCACAGCCAGCCCAGAGGCCCTCAGCCTCTCTTGGACCTCCACGGCAATGTTCACCTGCATAGCTCACACTTCTGCCTGTGTCTTCACTCAGCTGTGCAATGTATCGTGGCTGTCTGCTCCTGCCCCAACCCTCAACCCCAAGACACATTCACTTTTTAAATAAAATTTGTTACTTTCCTTATTAAGGTAGAGCCGATTTATAATAGTATATGAGTTTCAAATGTGCTGCACCGTGGTACACAATTGTTAAAGGATGTATCCCATTTCTAGTTATTATGAAATATTGGCTATATTCCCCATAGTGTATCTTTATCATTGATTTATTTTATACATAGTTGTGGGTACCTGTGAATTCCCTACCCCCCTTCTCTCTCTCCACTGGTCACCAAGAGTTCTCTGTATCTGTGACTTTGCTACTTTTTTTGTAATTTCCACTAGTTTGCTTTAAGATGTCACATATAAGTTATAACACAGAGTATTTGTCATTCTCTGCTAGCCTATTTCACATAGCATGAAAGGTGAAAGTGAAAGTGAAGTCGCTCAGTCGTGTCTGACTCTTTGTGACCCCATGGACTGTAGCTCCCCAGGCTCCTCGGTCCATGGGATTTTCCAGGCATGAATACTGGAGTGGGTTCCCATTTCCTTCTCCAGGGGATCTTCCCGACCCGGGGATCGAACCCAGGTCTCCCACATTATAGGCAGACGCTTTACCTCTTAATGAAAGTGAAAGAGGAGAGTGAAAAAGTTGGCTTAAAGCTTAACATTCAGAAAACTAAGATCATGGCATCTGGTCCCATCACCTCATGGGAAATAGATGGGGAGACAGTGGAAACAGTGTCAGCCTTTATTTTTTTGGGCTCCAAAATCACTGTGGATGGTGACTGCAGCCATGAAATTAAAAGACGCTTACTCCTTGGAAGGAAAGTTATG
>CM035290.1:2561704-2682054 GCA_020226075.1 Hydropotes inermis
ACTGTGAAGAAAGCTGAGTGCCAAAGAATTGATGCTTTAGAACTGTGCTGTTGGAGAAGACTCTTGGAGTTGGAGGAGTCCCTTGGACCGCAAGGAGATCCAACCAGTCCCTCCTAAAGGAGATCAGTCCTGGGTGTCCATTGGAAGGACTAATGCTGAAGCTGAAATTCCAATACTTTGGCCACCTCATGCCAAGAGTTGACTCATTGGAAAAGACCCTGATGCTGGGAGGGATTGGGGGCAGGAGGAGAAGGGGACGACAGAGGATGAGATGGCTGGATGGCATCACCGACTCAATGGGCATGAGTTTGAGTAAACTCCGGGAATTGGTGATGGACAGGGAGGCCTGGCGTACTGCAATTCATGGGGTCACAAAGAGTCGGACACGACTGAGCGACTGAACTGAACTGAACTTACTGTCTGAGCTACCAGGGAAGCCCTAATACCCTCCAAATCCATCCATGGTGTTGCAGATTGCAACATTTCATTCTTTTTGGCTGAGTAGTGTTCCATTATATATAGAAACCACATCTTCTTTATCCATTCACCTGTTAATAGACACTCTTAGCTTGCTTCCACGTCTTGGGTACTGTAAATAGTGCTTCTGTGCGCATTGGGATTGGAATGCATACATCTTTTTAACTTATTTTTTGTTATTTTTGGTTATATGCCCAAGAGTGAAATGACTGGATCATATGGTTTTTCTATTTTTAGTTTTTTTTTTGAGGAAACTCCATACTGTTTTCTACCACCACGGCAGCACCAATTTACATTCCCACCAGTGGTGCACGAGGGTGCCTTTTCTCCACGTCCTCACTATCCACATTCATTTTCGTGAGCTTCTCAGGGCCAAGTGGACCTCCAGTTCAGATTTACACACTCCAGAGCCTCCAGCGCACAAAGGATTAAAGGGCCACTGCCTGTACTGAATCATTCACTGCCGTGGAATAAATATTCAAGTTCTAAGAAGAAAGTCACACCGAAACACACAGTGGTGATGTTTCAAACTTGAAGATTTCCTCTGCAACAAACCCTGTTTTTCTATCAGCAGCAGGCTTAGCCAGTCATGTGAGTAATTTTAAACAGCCTGAAAAATTGCCATTGATTTCGCAGCATTGATTTTCTGCACCACAGTAACACATTAAATCTCTTTTCAGAAAAAGACAAAAGAGAACTGAAAGAATAAACTTTCACTCCAAAGGGTGGGGGTAAGGGGGTACTTATACAAAAAAATTAATTTAGTAATTTGTCTATTTTTATAGTGGATGACCTGGGAAGGACATTTCGCTTCTATACAGAACGCCGTTATGTAATAAAGCTCAGCTGTGGTCCCAAAGAAGGGGGAGCTGACCTGTCACTGGCTACAGAGTGACATTGCGTGATGCGGGTGATGCGGACCAGGGCCACCCCCTCTGCCCGAGGCTCTGGAACCTGGGGGCTGCTGGGGGAGCCTTGAAACTGCCCACTTGGGTCCACGCCCCTGGGGGTTTGCATCCACATACGCCTCCAAGTCTGGGTCCTGAGTCAGGTCAGCTCTGGGTTTGCCTTGTTTTATTATTTAAATGACAGGTTTAGAAAAGGAGTATTGCTTCTCAACTCTAAAGAAGAAACCTCCTCAGGCATATGTGTGATGATCTAACCACCATTCATAATTTTTTCCAAGCCAACCTCGTTTCCATGACCTTTAGTAATCTTGTTATTCCCAGCAGAAAAAGCTCAGAGCTAAAACAGTCTCATTATAGCTTCGTCTTTACACTGAAAAAAAAAATGTTTTCTCCACTGTCCTTCACCTCACTGTCCCCTGAATGCTCCCCCTTCCCCCCAAAAAAGAGACCCTGAAATTTCCATACTTGGTTTCAAGCTGAAAGCAGATTCAATTTATTTATTTATTTTTAGAACGCATCAGTTAAATCTGTTAATCTTTTTTGAGTTGAAGGACTGGAAGAAATCACACATCGTTTCTGATGTGACATACCCATGGGCGGTTTTGCATCCTACCCAAAGATAGCTCAACTTCGTTTTAAGATGTTTCGCCTTCTATGGCAATCAAAATCAAACTTTGGTGAAAGTGACGTGTGCGTGTGGGTTCCGCAACCGCTGTCAGCGGTGCCTCGGTCTCTGCTTGACCTTGGATGAACAGCTAAACCTTGGAGGCGGGTGTGTGCATCAAAGCTGCCTACAGGCACACGGGTATCCCAGGTTGCTCAAGCTCCGGGATGAGAAGAGGGTAAAGGACAGTCGCCTCTAGGCTATGTATAGGCTTCGTGAAAGGTCACATCGTCTGCCTAATTGGAAGCAACTTTCTTTCATGCCTGTTTTTATCTCCACGGGGAGAAATGACAAGTGAGCTGGGAATTAAGAAGTCAGGGAGCCAGCTGTGCAACCTTGCTAAAGTCACGTTGGACTTTGGGTCTCACTTTGCTTATTTCTAAAGTGGGACCAGATATGTTTGAAGGCAACTTCCAGCTCACATTCAGGTTCTTGCTTTCTTCCTGGGAAGAGCCCTCAGAGTCCAGGTGGTCACCCCCCACCCTGTCAGAGGTCACCCAGCCCGCCTGCTGCGTGGCACTGCTTCTTCCCTCCCACATGAACAGCATCTGGGCCTCACCCCAGAGCAGTGTCTTCCTTCCTGCCCACACCTCCCTGCTCCCTCCAGCCCTGGCCACCCCACCACCAGCCGCCTCCACTGGATCCCATCAGCAAGATATCTGGGGTAATATATTTGTAACCAGGACTAGCTTTGGGAAAACCTCTGTTTCTGTTCCTAGGAAAGTTGGTTGTGCTTATTATCATAAACTCTTAGTTTCCTCAAATTTTCCACTTAATTGTTCTCCCTATATGAAATGTGATCTTTCCCCAAATGTAATACTTCCTATGCAACGCCTTTAAAGAAGACCATCGCATTCATTCAAATGAAATTATTCAGGGCCTACTATTTGTGGCACTCAAGAAAAGCTTGTAGAGTGAATAAATGAATGGATAAAGGTACCTTGCTGGGTGCTACAGGAGATTCAGAAACAAGCTCTCTCCCCAGCCTTTAGGAGGATGGTCTATCTATGGCAGTGAAAAGGATTAAACACACACAGAAATAGTTGGAATAGAAGCAGAGCTGATATTCAAGTTATGGTAACCCCGCCTGTAAATATTGAAAGCTGACACCACTTGAATACTGGTTGGGAAATAGCCACTTCCCTAACTACCCCCTGCGAGTGCATTTCCCCTCCCAGCTATCCTGCCTCTTGCTTGGAAGCCCAGGTGTTAGAGTCACTCAGTCGTGCCCGACTCTTTGTAAGTCTATGCACTGTAGGCCCACCAGGCTCCTCTGTCCCTGGGATTCTCCAGGCAAAGACCCTGGAGTATATTGGAATCCCCAGACCTCACCCAAACCTAGCAACCAGGGAGGGTTAACATCTGAGGCTTGGCAGGGAGCCTCAGGTGTGCTGCTGCAGAGCTGATCTGATTGGTCAGCACCCTCGCCTAACTAACCAGTTAGTTAACATTTGAACTATCTCTACTGAGTGAGTGAAGCTCAGGTAACTGCCAAATAATAACAACAATAAAAATAAAAGTGAGGAAAGAAAAATATTGGGAAAGTTGGTTCCATTCTCAACTACAGTGATGGGCACCAGCCAATAGAGGGCATTACATTCCCTGGCCACAGAGACCAGCTCAGGAATGAGCAAATGACCAACTAGACAAAATGGGAAGTAGATAATCACGATGGTGTGATCACTCACCGAGACCCAGACATCCTGGCATGTGAAGTCAAGTGGGCCTTAGGAAGCATCACTACGAACAAAGCTAGTGGAGGGGATGGAATTCCAGTGGAGTTATTTCAAATCCTGAAAGATGACGCTGTGAAAGTGCTATACTCAATATGTCAGCAAATTTGGAAAACTCAACAGTGGCCACAGGACTGGAAAAGGTCAGTTTTCATTCCAATCCCAAAGAAAGGCAATGCCAAAGAATGCTCAAACTACCGCACAATTGCACTCATCTCACACGCTAGTTAAGTAATGCTCAAAATTCTCCAAGCCAGGCTTCAGCAATACGTGAACCATGAACTTCCAGATGTTCAGGCTGGTTTTAGAAAAGGCAGAGGAACCAGACATCAAATTGCCAACATCCACTGGATCATTGAAAAAGCAAGAGAATTCCAGAAAAACATCTATTTCTGCCTTATTGACTGTGCCAAAGCCTTTGACTGTGTGGATCACAATAACCTGTGGAAAATTCTGAAAGAGATGGGAATACCAGACCACCTGACCTGCCTCTTGAGAAACCTGTATGCAGGTCAGGAAGCAACAGTTAGAACTGGACATGGAACAACAGACTGGTTCCAAATAGGAAAAGGAGTACGTCAAGGCTATATATTGTCACCCTGCTTATTTAACTTATATGCAGAGTACATCGTGAGAAATGCTGGGCTAGAGGAAGCACGAGCTGGAATTAAGATTGCCGGGAGAAATATCAATAACCTCAGATATGCAGATGACACCGCCCTTATGGCAGAGAGTGAAGAGGAACTAAAAAGCCTCTTGATGAAAGTGAAAGAGGAGAGTGAAAAAGTTGGCTTAAAGCTCAGCATTCAGAAAACTAAGATCATGGCATCACTTCATGGGACATAGATGGGGAAACAGTGGAAATAGTGTCAGACTTTATTTTTTGGGGACTCCAAAATTCACTGAAGATGGTGATTGCAGCCATGAAATTAAAAGATGCTTCCTCCTTGGAAGGAAAGTTATGAACAACCTAGACAGCACATTAAAAAGCAGAGACATTCCTTTGCCAACAAAGGTCTGTCTGGTCAAGGCTATGGTTTTTCCAGTGGTCATGTATGGATGTGAGAGTTGGACTGTGAAGAAAGCTGAGCGCCAAAGAATTGATGCTTTTGAACTGTGGTGTTGGAGAAGACTCTTGAGAGTCCCTTGGACTGCAAGGAGATCACACCAGTCCCTCCTAAAGGAGATCAGTCCTGGGTATTCATTGAAAGGACTGATGCTGAAGCTGAAACTCCAATACTTTGGCCACCTCATGTGAAGAGTTGACTCATTGGAAAAGACCCTGATGCTGGGAGGGATTGGGGGCAGGAGGAGAAGGGGACGACAGAGGATGAGATGGCTGGATGGCATCACCGACTCGATGGGCATGAGTTTGAGTAAACTCCGGGATGGTGATGGACAGGGAGGCCTGGCGTGCTGCGATTCATGGGGTTGCAAAGAGTCAGACACGACTGAGTGACTGAACTGAACAAAACTTTGGCTGGGACTGTTGGTAGAGAGATGTTTGTTCTTTATGATGCATGTGAACTAAGATGTGATTCTTGAGAAACCATGGGCTACCATTTGAAGCCCAATGATGCTAGGAGTTGAGTGATGGGAAGTTCCTAGGTCAAGCCATTCCAGAAGTCAAGCATGCTTTGGAGACTTCAGTTATCTAGAGTAGGTAAGCTTGGTTTTCTGTTACAGTATAACAGAAAAAGTCCTGATACTGGGATGAGGCAGCAAAGGAAATCCAGAGTGAGAGATGCAGAAAACAGCTCCCTGTCATCCTCAGTTCCCTTCTCTCTTAGCTTTCTGGAGCCAGCTCTCCAGGATCCTGGGATTTACTCCCTTTCCTCTTTGTCATTTCCCAGGCCTTCTGACTTTTCCTTGATTTCCTACCCAGTCTGGGGCAACATCCTTCACCCTTTTAAGCTTCTGTTTTCAGCTTGCTAATCTCTAACCCTGGGCCATCAGAGCAACACTCCTTAGTGTTGTTCTTTTCCCATCAGGGCAAACTCAGGAAATGACAACTTTGAAGGACACCCTGGGGTAAGCTAGAGATTTAGGGTGTCTTTATGGGTCTTGGGGAGAAAAGTCTACTATATTTTTTATATTATGAAATTGTGATTTAATGAAAAGTAAAACACAAAGTCCCAGGGAAGATGGATATTTGTATTAAACTTCAAAATAAAATCATTTCAAGAATGCTAAACGAGAAATTGTAGAGCTTTCTTCCATGGACATGACTTTTTACACTACAACTGCTGTCCTCCAATCCTGATCAAAACTTTTTAATGATAATCTCTTTAACTTTTGAGGAAGTCCCTATTAATGAGACACTGCACATGTTAGAAGTTTAAAAATTAAAACCATTTCTGGGAACCTTTCAAAATGTCAACCACTGAAATTATATTTAAAGAACCAAATAGTGTTTTCTCTTTTCAGTTCTACATATAAATGTCTTGTGATTTCTTGCTGTGATCTCTTATGATAAAACAAATGAACTTTGAATCCAATAGGATTATTTTTAAATCAATTATTTCCAAATAATGAGAAGTCCTAATGTACAGAATGCGCATGTATTTTTAAAGCAATCTCCTTGTACCTAAAATGAGGGCTATCACAATGGATCCTCAGTCATGGTGAGAGCTTCCCAACCACTGTTTCAAGACACCCTGCAGGGTGGCCAGGGGGGTTCTAAGTGTGCTATAGCAGTGCGGACCCTCTTGGCCCCCAGGATGGCCAGGTGGGGCCTGGACTATAGCCTTGAGATGAGAGTCGCCTCCGGGCTCCTGCAGGCAAAAGCACATCGGTCAGCGTCAGAGACTGCGACGTGCGAGGCTTTACTGCGGCGATGGGGAGAGCCCGCCACGCAGCATGACCGCTCGGCCTGGACAGAGAGCACACAGCCGCTGTGGCTGAGAAATCAAAGGGGCTCCTGGGGGGCTTTGGCATGTGGCACTGAGCGTCTGCGTTATGTGTCAGGTGTTCGAGTCCCCTGGACGTATCATCACAAACTGAATGCGCCCTGTGTAACCATGACCCTTTGGAAGGGTACTCTATCTGCTGACCTAGAGAGAAAGTTGCTCCGTTGTGTCCAACTCTTTGCGACCCCATGGACGGTAGCCCTCCAGGGTCCTTTGTCCATGAGGTTCCTCCAGGCCAGAATACTGGAGTGGGTAACCGTTCCCGTCTCCAGGGGATCTTCCCATCCCAGGGATCGAACCCAGGTCTCCCACATCGCAGGCAGATTCTTTACAGTCTGAGCCACCAGGGAAGCACATCTGTTGACACAGTTCAAACCCCGAACCCCTCCACCTCCATTTCATCCTGTTTTCTCTTGCTTTTTCCTTGATCCCAGTCATCACCATCATCCTTCTGAAGGTCACCTGGACACCCAATTCAAGAACTTTTTCTCAGTCATTGACTCTTCATGACTTTCCTGGAGCAATCAGAACTATCTTCTGCCTCTTCCAGCAAGAAACATTCCTCTCCCGGGCCAGGACCAGGAGGTTTTTGTGTGACTTGTTGAGGAGACTTGAGTGTGGCTCCTCTGTCCACGGGATTCTCCCGGCAAGGATACTAGAGTGGGTTGTCACGCCTTCCCTGTAGAGCCCTGAGGCCTCTAAGAAAACATACACAAACGTGCACACACAGACTCATAGACTGGGCTACATGGAGTAGGGCCAGGTTTCAGAGAAGCGGTATTTGTAATCACATTAAAAAGCCATGGCTGCTACTTTGGCTTTTAGCATTTTTCACCTTTGAATGCTCAATAAAAGTATTTTTGGCAAAGGAAAAACAGAACACAATCTCTCTCTCTCGGCTCCTGTGGGCTGTGCATTCCTGAGTCTCTTTTCCTTCCGCCTCTGACCCGCCGGTATCCAGACCTTCTGCTCCACTGTTTCCACCATCACTGCTCTGTGGGTGAATTTAAAATCTTGCTAGGGCTCTGCTGGTCCAAGTTCCAGTTCCACATTTCTGCCATCCCTTTGGACAATTCCATCTGAATCTCGCGGCGGCCCCTCCCGCTCCTCACTCCGAGGCTCCTTCTGCATCCCAGGTCCAGCTCAGCTCTTCCTTCACACTTCTCTGCTTTTGTTAAGGGCACCACTATCCGCCAACGAGGCTCGAACCCTTGAAGGTAAACTTGACTTCTCAATTATTGCTGGATCCTGACGACCTCCCTCTTGAATGCCCATCACACCTGGATTTTGGCAGATGCCACGCTATTCTGTGCTGCCTCTCACCTGGGTTACCACAGTAGCCTCCCAACTGGCCTGCCATCTTCTTTTAACTGTCTTCTGCCACTTTTGGCAGATTAGTACCAGCTTATTTCAGCAAAAAACTCACTTGCTTATTTTTTAATTTTTTTTTAAAACTTCCTTGTTTAAAAGCTTTTAATAGCTCTTTACTGTTGATTGAATTTAACTTCTTAGCCTGACTTTCAAATCCCTTCATAATCTGTCCCCAGCCTATCTGTGTAACCTGAATTTATTTATAGATTCTAGAAATATTTATTGAACTCCATTACTTTGTGCCAGACTGACCGAGGTGCTGGACAAGCAAACATATATGTTAGATCATAACTGCTTGTAAAAAAATTAATTCAGGTAAGGTGGTACATGGTGACGGGAGAGGCATTTTAATTTCTTATTTTTTATTTTTTTGGTCACACCATGAATCACATGGGATCTTAGCTCCCCAACCAGGGGTTGAACCCACACTCTTTGCATTGTAAGCATGGAGTCTTAACCAATGGACCACCAGGGAAGTCCAGGAGAGGCGTTTTAGATAGGATGGTCAGACAAATAAGGCGGCATTTGTCTGTAAAGGCTTGAATGAAGCGAGTGAGCATGAGCCTTCCAGACACAAAGGGGAAGCGGACTTCGGGTGGAAGGAAAAGAAAGTTCCAAGCCCTTAAACTCGGAGCACGCTTGGCAAATCGGAGAAACAGCAGAGGGGGCAGAATGCATGAGCAGGGCGAACAAGCAGGAAAAGACACGTGAGTGAGGCCTTGGGGTCAGTTTATACAGGCCTGGGGGCGACGGTGTACATCTAGGATTTAATCCCAAATGGGGTGGAAGACACTGGAAGGTTGTGAGCAGTAAAGTGACATGTTCTAAAAAGTACTACATTCAGCTGTGGGGAGACTGGATTGGGGAGGGGATGAGGGAGAGTGAAAACTGAGTGACCAGTTAGGAGGCTACTGCAATCATCCAGGCAAGAGATGAGGGGAGGGGTTTAGGGAGGGTGGCGGTGTTTGGTTGCCGGGTCCGATTCTCTGCAACGCCAGGGGCTGTAGCCCGCCAGGCTCCTCCATCCTCTGGATTTCCCAGGCAATAACACTGGGATGCGTAGCCGGGCCCTCCTCCAGGGGGCCTTCCCAACCCATTGGCAGGCAGGTTCTTTACCACTGAGCCATCCATGTCCCCCAAAGACAGGAGACACCATTAAATTCTGACTACTGTTAAGAAACTACCGCTAGCATCTGCTGGTGGATTGGATATGAAGTGTCGGAGAAAGAAAAGAATCCAGGATGGTTCTGAAGCAGCTGGAAGACAGTTGCCGTGAGCTGGGCTCCATGAGAGGCAAGTGGGAGCAGCAGTTGAGAGGAGGCGGAACGCTCAGCCTGGGCTGCGTCAGTCTGCGGCGACTGTCAGGTAGCCACATGGAGACGTCAGGGCTCAGCCGGGTATCCGAGCCTGGAACTGACAAGAGGTCGGGCTAGAATAAATGCGGAAGTTGTCTGCGTGTGGGTGGCACCAGTGTTCAGAGAGTGGGAGCGATCTCTTACGGCCTATAGACGGAGGCCAGTGGACTGAGCCTGGGTCCCTGTCACGTGCAGAGGTTGAGGACGTAAAAGGGGCTCAGGGAGGTCGCAGGAAAGCAAACGAAGAGATCACGAAGGCCTGGAAACCCGGGGCAGGAGGGGTTCAACAAGCAGGGAGCAGTTTAGGGACCGAACCACGTCCCCTGCAGTGGAAGCACAGAGTCCTCGCCACCAGACCACCAGGGAAGTCCTACGGAGCGAGTGGTTCGCGGTTGTTTAGAAACAATCGCGCGTGTGTGTGTGTGTGTCATGTATGCACACGTGTGCAATGAAGGACGGCAGACTAGCTCGTGCACCCTAAACGTTCATAAACAGAAACTGCCAGATGGATCGTTGCTGAATCTGGGTGGATGGGAGTTCATGTTGTCATTCTCCGTATTTGTGTATCAGTTTGAAGTTTCCCATTAAGTAGAAGGAATGAAACAAAGGAGGGAGAGAGAAACTGAAATGCCGATGTCACTGACAGGTCAGTTAGGAGTGGATGGGGCCCGTACTGGCCGTGGGGCTGGTGGCGAGGCATCTCAGCAGGAGGAGGGTCTGTGGCAGTGGGTTCGAGGGTGCGGCGGAGAGCAGTGAGCAAGTACCGTCACCTCCTCCTGGGGGTTCTGTGGCAAAGGGGAGCAGAGAGCGGGTCACGGGCTGGAAGGGGAGCAAGGGGCCAGAGGCGCGTGGGGGGTGGGTGGGCTCAGGATGGAGTGATTACAGCCTTGCTTCCTACCACTGTCCTGCACAAAAGCTGTAGACACACCCCCAGAAAGCGTCCTTTCCCCCACATCTCTGCCCACAACCCCACCCTCATTCATCCCGCCCACCAGAGCCTGGACCCGCTCCCACCTCTGGCAGCATCCTAATTGTGCGTGATGTGCCCGGTGTAGTTTCTACCCACAGGCGGAGTTTTTAAGAATTCACTACGGGAGTTCTGGCTGTGTGTGCAGCTGGGGTCTCGGCAGTCCTCAGCGGTAGTATGTGTCGGAGTACACTGCGTGTTTATGTGTAGATTCAAACTACGCAACACTCCCCGGACAGCCTTCAGCGGGGAAGCAGATCTTCTGCACAAACGGGGAAGTTTCTTATTCCTTTAGATCCTGGAAGGCAGCATTCGATACAGCAAGAAGAGTATCTTCCGCTTGCCTTTCTCACACTAAAGACACGGCTAGAAGCGAGGCTCACGCTAAGGGATCACGGACTGGCAGTTTATTTCTGAAAAGAACTGAAAAGCCTCCGCTGTTCCCCAAGAACTTCTCTTTGAAAACATCAGAGGTTGGGCGGGAGCAGGTGGGCGGGGAGAAGGAGCCCTCCACTTTCAGATGTTGGCAAGCTCCGTGAAACTACACTGAAGAATAAGACGTGATGACAAACGCCGCTTCGCTCACACCTCCCTGAGTGTATCACAGTGAGGAGGCCAGGGCACCAGCTCTCAGGATTCTTCCTACCGGGAAGTTTCCCTCAGAAGTATTCCTTTTCAGTGTAAAAGGCAAGAACAGACAAGACACTTCTCATCAGGATTAAATGCAAGATGCATCAGAGGTGGGCTGTGGAGAAATTCCGAAGAAACAAGAGGTGTGATCAATGTTTCTGTGATGGTGAGGAGGCTAGAGTGACAATGTTTTTGTTCCTACACAGCTAAACTGAGGGAGGGGAGAGGAAACACAAACTTGTTTTTGTTTTTTTTATTAACTGGATTGTAAGTTGATTTTCAGTGCTGTGTTAGTTTCAACTGAATCACTTGAATCAAACTGAATCACTTGAAACTAATGCAACATTGTCTATAAGCATGTATTCTTCTACAAATTCTTTTCCCTTATGGATTATTACTAAATACTGAGCATAGTCCCCTGTGCTATACCAAACACGTGCTGGGTCTCGGTAGCACGAACCGAAAGGCATGCGAACCTCGGGCCCCTGATTGCGCACTGCCCGTGCGTGCTGTTGCCAAGCGCTGGGTTATGTATGCCCCGCTCACGAAGCCCAGGGGACACCTTCACAGCACAGGGTGACGGCCAAGAGTCCCCCCGCGGTGGGAAGGCCTCCCTGATCCCCGAAGTAAGGGAGCCTGGGGCCCTGACAGCAAGCAGCATGAGCAGGGGTTCCTGGCCGGAGAGAGGCGGACCCCCGAGTCGGCCAGGAGCCACACCACGGTGAGACCCAAACCTGGACAGACAGGCAGAGGCCAGGCCACAGAGGGCCTGTGATGCCAGGAGCTCTGCCTGGGGAGGAATGACTCAGAAGACCATCCTGGGGGCAGCGATCTAGAGGGCAAGTAGACCGTGTGCCAGCTTCAAAGCTGTGAAAATCGGTGACTCTTACTGGTGTGCTGTGCTGTCCAAGCCAAGTCTGCTTTTCTGTTATATTCAGCTATGCTTATTTTTGTACCTCCAAGAGGTGAGGGTGTCGTTCTATTTGAGTATTTTTGAACATTCAGACAATTTTCTTGTTCACCTATGCAGCTTAGATCACAAGAACACAATGTAATCAATCATGGTGATGTAAGTGGATGGTAGTTACTATGAAAATGACCTTCAGCTATGGAACTGGGACAGCTTCTTCCCCTGCAGTTACAAGCCCTTGCCTGGAATTTCACTGATGCAATAGTTCCCAGCACTGGTCTATGAGAGAGTTCTCACCAGTTTGCGGTTAAAGGTAGAGGCAATGGACAGTGCGGTGAGATGTAAAACAAACTCTGTTCTGTGTAATTACATGTCTTTTCTTTGAAATTATGTCCCACTTCCTTTTTAGGAATTAAGATTCCTTTTACTTTATGAAACAACAGCACCAGGTTTTTTTTTTTGTAAACATCCTTTTATGGCAAAACAACTGGCGACGCCAGATCTGTGCAGGGACTTTTTGGAAATGTGGAATTGTCTCAGAAGCCTGGGAGGCCAGCGGTCACCTGACGGCCGAGTCTGGGGAGAGGACTGGCAATCTGGGCTGACCACGGCTGGTACTGACCTGGCAAAGGGTCAGAGCTGACGGCAGGGTACGTGACAGTCAGAAAACATTAAGTCACAAGGTGTGACGCTTTCTTCCAAGCGTGTGACTTAATCACTCATTAAGTGTGATTGACTTAATCACTTATTTCCTCTTAGTTGCATCTTTGGGATTAAGCATCTTAATGAGGATTATTAAACTCCTTTTCATGGCCTCAGTGTCACTCACATTTAAACACTGTTTCATTTAAATGTGACTTAGTAAGCTCCTAAAAATGAACTTACATTCCTGCTCCCAACTTCATCTTACTTTGGAGAGTCCCTTGTAACCTATGACCTGTTAGCACCGGAGAAACAACTTAACCAGTCTGGGACCCTGGCCCGAAAGCAGCCCTCCCCACAAGAGCGGTGCCAGAGGCTTTCAGCAAGGACTTGCCACACAGTCAGTCAGGACAGCGGAGCCGGGTACGCTGCCGTCCACGGGGTCGCAGAGCTGGGCACCACTGAGCGACTGAACAACAAATGGTGAAGGAGGCCAAAGACCTATGTTTGCTTCTTAGCTTACAACTCACTAGCTACGTAACCTCGGGCCAAAGCTTTCTCAACCGCGAAATGAAGTTGAGACGGTATCTCCCTGAACAAGGTGGTTGTGTTTGGGGTTTGGTGAATATTCCACAAGGGCGATATGGCTATTATCGTGAATACAGGATATTCACAAAACACTGGCTTTTGCACAAGAATCACACCAGACCTGAAAAGGTTCTTTTTGATCATCTGGCCCACTCTTGGCACTTTATAGATGGGGATGGGAAGAAACGAGTCCTAGAGTGGACACAAGTCCAACGGGAGGCAGAGCCTAGACTTGGTCTCTGGGTTGAGCCCAAGGTTCTCTCTAACACATTAGTTTTTCCTACATGGAAGCATCTGATTCGTAATTTTCAAGTTTCTTGGTTTCTCAGGGAGAAAAATAGAGAATTTTCCAAGTTTTTATGCTAATCTCAAGAATGCAACAAAACTAAGTGGATGTTGAGGGGCATGGTTGACAGGATCTGATAAAAGCAATGAAAGGGACACAAACGCATCACCAGTAAAACAAAGCAGACACACGTTCTGTTGTTTTAAATCAGTAGTTTTATTACAATATGCACTGACACACAGTTAGAGAAGGAATGTCCTGACATTTTCTGAGCATTTCACGGAAAGCAAATGTGACCAGCCAGGCAGTCGAGTCTTCCACATCTTTTCCAAACACAAAGCAAAATCTTTTATCTGTGATAACAAAGGAAAGGAAAGTTTTCTTATTCTTGTCTACAAAACTTCAGTGTCAGAAAACAGTTATTAGGAAGTGGGCTGAGACAGGAAGTATTTCCTTTATGACGTCCCAAATCGTGCCTCCAGACTTCCACCCCGATGATTTTCTGGATGACTTTTTATGACACTATGGATGGTAATGTGTTCAGGGGCTAAATGGGATCTACTTACTATACATCACTAAAACTGAAAGGGAAAGATAAATTAAGAAAATAAAGTCCTAGAAAATGCACAAAGGCAAAGAGAAAATATCTGGGCATACTGAAGATGAGATGCTCTTTCCACGTAGCTCATTTAAAAGGTTACAATTACCATAAACATTTTAACTCCATTAAAGATAGCTCACAAAGGCTTGCTCTCTCATCAACAAAAGACTTCTGCCTTTACGTGGGCTTGGAAGAAAGCGTCACACCTTGTGAAAAGAGCCACTAATCCTGGTGAAGCAGCTGTCAGACCATCAGGAGTTGCACAGGCTTTTCAGATCCATTTTGTACAAGACACCATGAAACCTTGACCAATTTCTACCTTTCAATAGTTGCAGTAGCAATCAGATGTTTTTATCCCTGTAGCACTCAAATACACAAAAGTACTCTAGGAAAGAAACACTAAAATGACATTTTGAATAAATTCACATTACATAACTTGGGAACAATAAAGTGAGAAGGCCAAGCATGACTCTAGCTAGCATTTCATACAGAAAACCACCACAGGAGAAAACTTTGTTTAAGGACATTAAAACTCGAATGAGTAGAAATACACTTTTGGTTAATCTGTGCTGTTTCATACAGGAATCCTGTCAGATACTCAATCTACTAGGTGACTCGTTTGGATTTTCGTGTCTCACTATCTTAGTAGAAGAATATATACTGCTGCCTATACTCACATATATATGCATTTACATATATAAAATTCAGATCATGAACATTTGTTTTAAATACACATACTTAAAACCTGTACCCTAAAAATAAATACATTGGCCTCTAGTAAGCTAAATCTCAAGAGTTCCTTGACAAACCAATCAGAACACAGTTTCTCAACAATGGCATGTGACAAATTAGCCACTCTTTAGATCCATTATCTATCAGTAAATGTGTTAAAATTCAGATGTACAACCAAAATAGCATTCCCAGAATAGAAGATGAGAGAAAATTCTGGCTTTGAAAATAAATGTCTTGGCTTCCTTCATGTTTAGTTCCTACAGATGTCTAGTCTTTGCCTCTGCATTTATCTAGCAGTGGGAGAGCATTTTCCAGTGACAGCGTTCTCTTCCACTGACATTACCTTCTAATCAAAGGATTCAGCTGGCTTCCTTTGTGGTCTTGTGTAAAAGAACTAATACAACATTGTGTATGTATTTGATATCACTCCCATCATCACAGTGAGCTGCGTGTTTTAACGTAGTTTACAATGCGCTGATACCACCGAGATGAGGAGAAGTAGCCCTGGCGTTGAAAAAAAGTCTCCCAGAAGAACAGCACACACAGGACTGGGTGTGTGTCTCTACGTTGTGTGAAGTGACTCAAGACCACAGCCAGAGTGGACAGACTGGCTATCTGTCTGATACTGCGGTTCAAACGACAGAGACAGATGAAAAGACTTGATATACTTCCTTCAGAATGGATGACATTCACAAAATGGAGCTTTATTTTACTTTTACAGTTCCAAAACAATTTCTTAAAATGATATAAGCCAGACCAAGTTGTTTAATACAGTACAATATTTAACAACCTTGTCATCTGGTTTTGAATACAAGAATTTCAGAGATGTATGAAATCCATGATAAATAACAGCAAGAATGTTTAATGCCACTGCCTAAATGTTTTAAAAGGAAAACCTATCATAGTTGAAATGCAACTTCTAAAAAAGACAATGTTCTATCCACTCACAGTTCCAGATTGCTAACTTTATAAATTAAAGCAAAAGTTATCCATATATAAACAAGGCCTCTTTTTCATTGATTTTGATCTCGTTTAAACCTTCAGATATTTTAGTCTTCAGGTTCCACAAGGTAAGGCTGAGTTTACCAGGTATAAATAAAACATTTAAGTCCATGATGTACTGTAGCAGAGAGGAAACAAAAACATCAAATATTTACAGACTGGCTACAATAGTTCTCTTTTAAAAAAAAAAAAAAGTCAAATGTGTATCAACATCAAGCCACACTCTTTTTTTCTTTTTTAAATTTCTCTGGTTGCAAAAAATGGGACAACAGCATTTTTTCTCACTCATCTTTCCTCTCAATCCTGAAGTCAGAGGCAGGCCTTCAGGGCAACAGTCTCTTGGGAGGCGGTGGAGGCATGAGCTCTGTGTCCGGGTCCGGGTGACGCTTCCGCTTCTGTCCTTGAGAAGGTGCTGCACATCTGTCAATGAACTCGAAGAGCATCTCCTTGGTGACAGGGTTGGAGATACTGTTGCACACAGCTGTGGAGAAACGGAGACACGTGTCTCGTGTGAGGGTTCATGAAGGGAGCTGACTCGCCCCAGGGGGATGAGGACGGGAGAGGTTTCCATCCCAACAGGCTAGAACGTTCCGTCTTGCCGACGTGGGTGACTTGCTGCGAATTAAACTGTGCTCCTCTCTCCCCCACCCTGAAGCGAGGCACTGCTGGTAACTGTACTTTTCCTTTTTCGGCAGAGCCATGTGGCTTGTGGGATCTTAGTTCCCAGACCAGGAATCTATCCCATGCCCCCTGCGTTGGAAGCACTGGACCCCCAGGGAAGTCCCTCTGGGGACTTTTACTCTTTACTATTAATTCTAGAACAAAATGTTTAAGCTTTGGGGTGTAAGCCTGTCTTCACCACAGTGTTCGATCCTTCCAGTTTGCACTGCACATGGATCTCGCGCAGGGCGTCACACCGCAGTCCATGCTCACACGGTTTCTAAAGAAAACACACCCCGTGTCCTTCCACCTTTCTCTCTCAGAGAGCAGTGCACGTGGTCACATGTGCCACACAGCACACGAGGCTACGCTGTAGCTCGGAGAGCATGTTTTCCTTTATTTTAGTAACTGGTTTGAAGTAAGGTATTATAACAAAATGACTATTAAATAAAGCAACTTTTCTTATGTGATCAAAACTGTATTTTACCTACTTGGTTTTAGGAAAAAAGACAAGGGCTTAATTACTCCTCTTTTTTGAAATTAACTCATCCTGTCTGAACACAAATAGTTCCAACAAGAATCTTTTGAATATATAAAAGTAACTTTTAAGATGAAAAACTCAAACTGGCAATTTCTTTATTATCTCTTAAGCTTATCGAACCACCATCAGCACCTTGACTGACTGAGCACTCTAAAGTTCACGATCCCATTAACCTTTCATCTCGCTTTGCTTTTTTTTCTCCCAATTCCACTAAAAGCTCAGTCCAGAGTTGCCTGAAGAAGTAGTTTGCCTTATAAAAATAATTAATGCATGCTGCTCCTCATGAAACAAGCTCACCACCCTGAATTCCCAAAGCAATCACACTGTGCCCACTGCACATGCTAAAGACGGCATACCACATTTTACTTTTTTTTAAGCTTTTCATTGACTTCGTCCGCCATTGTTTGTAAAGCTATTTCAGGAGCTGGTGTTACATTTCCCCTGCTAATCCTGTCTCTCACCATCTGGCAAACGATGGTGTTTAGTGTTTTGAGCAGATCTGCAATTACCGTGCGCTTTGTTGTGGTTGTTGTTCAACAAATTCATCTTGTCCACAGCTCACCTTCCTGCCCTTTAAGCTGCTCCCCCGGGGTGCCTGGCAGGAGCCCACAGGTTGAAGGAGGGGTAGAATCACAGGGCACAGACCTGCCACATGCCCTTGTGGGTCTGGATGACCTTCTCCCCTCTGAGCTGACCGTGAAAGAGGTCAGTTCTAACACCTTGCCTCTTTTGGGGGGTTTTGTGTACCACCCACTGGGAGGCGGTCATACTCACCCAAGGCAGTGTTGTAGGCATTGGGGAAGCTTTTATCTGTTCTCTGTCTCATGAAGACCCAGCTGTTGTTCTCGAATTTGCATTCTATAATTTTGTTGTCATACTGTTTTAGCTCTTTTGTCACCTGTTTTAAAAGAGAATTGAGGAAAATATTTTAAGTCATTTGACAGGCTTCTTGCCTTCGTTACGTGACAGACGCATGAGGGGATGCCAAAAACACCTCGGCGGCTCGTCACACGGAGTTCTGTGTCATATGAAGCATCTACTCAAGCCCAGGGATGTGGTACTCACTCCCCTGTACACTTGCTGATTTATCTGACATCTTATAAACAGTAGTGAAAACGGCTGTCTATATATAGCAGTTAAAGGAAGCTATGCAAAACCCAGCCAGATGAAACATGTTAACCCTGGGGACCGGTGCCTTCAATATTGTCTGTGTCCCTCTGGCTTTCAGAAACTGAGTATCCTCAGAGGTTTCAAAACCTTTCAGAAAGGTCCTGCCATCTAAACTCCGACGTCAGAACCGAAGAAATCCCCTCTGCTGGTTACGATAAACAGTTACACCCAGAGAGCAGACATTAGGGCCTGACTCAGGCAATGTGCATCCTAAATATTTCGCTTTTCAAGCAGTGATAATTAACCAAAAAGCTCATCTTTGGACTATTTATTTACCCTTTTCATCTCCAAAATGGTATGAATTTAGAGATGGAGCTGCTTTTGATATTAGCTGGTGGGTGTTTTTGGCTACTTCACCTCAGATGATTGAATATGGATTACAACTTACTCTATCAAAGCTAACAAGTATCCATGGCAACTGTAGAACCTTTTAAAAGATATTTCACTGGGCTGTGAGTATGGTTTTCATAAATAGGAATCTAAGCTTATCTTTGCAGTTTTCAAATCAAATGCCAGTCATAGTAATATTTTAATTCTGTCCTCATCTTTTCCAGCTAACAACTTTTCCTCACAATATGGAAGATTGCAATCAGTTAACTTCATTAGCATTATTTGAAATGCTCTCCTTTTTCTACCCATGTATTCGCTATCACCTAGGAATATGAAGGGAAGCAAATTTTTAAAAGACGCTGTCAATCCACAGATTTCGCAGCGCATGCCGTCATAGAAACTTTCAAATTGTAGTCCTTTCCTCTCCGTGAGCATTGCAGCTGACTGGACTAGTGTTTTCAACAAATCTGACAGGACCAACAAGTCTCAGTGTGCTGGAACCAGACCTGCCCGAGAAAATGGTGTTCTACAAAGTAAACGTGATCATTTATTTTCAAATATTCATTATTCTAATCTCAACTCCCCTCCCTCCCTTCCGAGGGATCTACCCTCTTTTATTTTTGATACATGATCTATATCTAACCTAGACAACTTACTCAGGAACAGGCACCACTTACATCACACCAGAAGTACGGTCTAGCAGGTAGGTCGCTACACTTTTCAGAGTCTTCATTTTCTAACTTCTTAAATGGGCAGTGGCGTTTCTAAGGCACCGGGACACTGGGGCAATAATAAACAAAAGTGCCTGACACACGTAGCCCACCGGTAAAATTCTTAACTGAATATAAAGTCAGGAAATGAAACATTACTTGTAAACTTAAAAAAAAAAACAAACTAAGCAAATTCACTGAAGAAACCAAGATGACATGAAAAGATATTCTTTAAGAGCACTTGTCAGGAAAACTGTATCATATACACATTTACAAGGATGGCTTGTTACCAATGTGCAGTCTGCACTTTTACTCACTACTCATCACAGTACATCTTTACCAAATAGCTTATCATTCTTATGTTCCTAGTATCAGATTTGCTATAAATTATGTGTTGCTCAATCTGACTATAGTAGTTGGGCTGTATTATTAAGCATCTGTATCTGGCCACATTAACACTCTGGGAAACAGGACTTTCCAGAAAATGCAGGCACTTGCCACTATGCCAACCTAAATGTATTTCCATGTTCAAAAACAGTAAATTGATTTTCATTCACCACACCAAAAATAATCCCCAAATAGACACACCACACTCATTTGGTCAAGCAGTAAAATATATACAACTGATGAACACCATACATCCCACATGTGCACAAAGACAGTTTTCACTAATGGTCAGATCAGAAGAATGATTGGCATACAGGGAAAAAGTTTAATTTTAGTATCTAAATTCTAATTTGTTACTATGACAATAATCATCCTCAGCCAATCACACATTATTATTTACTAAAACAGGATCTGGTTAGGCCTTTTATAATCAGCTCTGCTATCCTGTTTTGAGTTAATCAGAGGTTGCAAGTAATAAGAATAAAATATTTATAAATCAAGATTTCACATCTGTACCCATAATTACATTGGATTAATGAGATTTATTGGGGTTTTTTTGAGGGGGGAATGCAGTGTATTTCATACTGAAGAAAATAATTTTTTTCCTTTCTTCTTATCCATCTTATTGAGTACCACACTTTTGATACCACTTAAATCTACCAATAATTGGGTGTTAAGAGATAGTCAGATGAAACCAGATCTAGTACCTCTGAAGATTTCAGATTAGCAGGTCAATGGAACAAAGGGCCCAAGACAGAAGAAGACAGAACCACAGCTGTTCTTCTCTGTATTTTTTTCCTTTCTTAAAGATGCAACATAGTTTAATCTAAAAAACAGTATGCTGAGCAAAAGGAGCCTGACACAAAGGAATATATACTATGTGACTCCTTTATACAAATTTCAAGGACAGACAAAACTAATCTAAACCGATATAAATAAGAATAATGGTTGCCTGGAGTACAGATCCAAGTGGTAAGGGGACTGACAGCATAATAGCAGCATGCAGGAAATCTTAAGTGTGTTGGAAATGTTCTAGAGCATCATTAGGGTAGTTGTTATGAATATATTTTTTCAAAACTCATCAAATTGTTTAGCAAAATTTATGCATTTTATTGCATGTAAATTACACCTCTATTTTTAAACAGAATACTTTTTGTAACCTAAATGCTGGCCATGATACCAAGTCATAAAAGGCGAACCATCGTGTTGGCTGAACCAACCTACACAGAGCAGGCAGATGAGTTTCTGTGTGAAGTGTAAGCCTTTAAAATTTACTATCCCTGCTCTGTGAGAGCTGTTTTGTTATCAAGAGCTCCTCTTTCTTTTCTAGAGAAACTACAAAGGGGAGAGGGATTTCTCTGAATTAATTTTCTCTAGAGATACTACAAAATAACAAATATCCTTAGATTGAGAAGATACCAGTAAGCTGGGTTTTAACTTTTAATTCTGAAATAATTTTAGATCTACAGAAAAGTTGTAAAGATTATATCAAGAGTTCCAGGATTCCCATCACCCTGCTTCTTCTAATGTTCATGTTTTGTATATCACAGAACAGTTATCAACTGAGAGGTTAACAATGATACAACACAATCAGCTAAACTTGATTCAGACTTCATCAGTTTTTCCACCTTCTTTATCTGCTCCAGGATCCAATCCAGGAAACTGCACTGTACTTAGTTGTCACGTCTGCTTAGCCTCTTCTGACCTGTGACAGCTTCTCAGACCTCTCCTGACACATGTGAAGACTGCTCAGCTCAGTTGCTCAGTCGTGTCCGACTCTTTGTGACCCCATGAACCGCAGCATGTGGGGGCTCCTTGCCCATCACCAAGTCCCGGAGTCCACGCAGCACGCCAGGCCTCCCTGCCCATCACCAAGTCCCGGAGTCCACGCAGCATGCCAGGCCTCCCTGTCCATCACCAACTCCCAGAGTCCACCCAAACCCATGTCCATCGAGCCAGTGATGCCACCCAACCATCTCACCCTCTGTCGTCCCCTTCTCCTCCTGCCCTCAATCTTTCCCAGCATCAGGGTCTTTTCAAATGAGTCAGCTCTCGGCATCAGGTGGTCAAAGTACTGGGGTTTCAGCTTCAACATCAGTCCTTCCAATGAACACCCAGGACTGATCTCCTTTAGGATGGACTGGTTGGATCTCCTTGCAGTCCAAGGGACTCTCAAGACTACTAGTCAGATATTTTGTAGAATGTTCCTCAGTTTGGGATTTTCTGATGTTTTCTTATGCTCAGACTGAGGTTATAAGTTTTGGGAAAGAATGCCAGAGAGATGATGTACCCTTCTCATTACATAATATCTAGGCGATAGATAAGATCTTGGGTTTTCCAAGAGGTGCAGTACTAAAAACTCCGCCCACCAATGCAGGAGATGCAAGAGACACAGGTTTGATCCCTGTGTTGGGAAGATCCCCTGGAGTAGGAAATAGCAACCCACTCTAGCATTCTTTGCCTGGAAAATTCCATGGATGGAGGAGTCTGGTGGGCTATAGTCCATGGGGTCACAATATGATTCCTTACTGGTGATGTAAACCCTAATCACTTGGTGAAGAAGGCACCAGCCAGGCTTCTTTACTATTAAGCTAGCATACTCTGTTAGTTATGAGGCACTATGTCTAGCCCTGATCAAAGATAAGCGAATTCAGCCACTTGCTTGAAGGAAGGGTATCTAAGAATTTGTGGACATTTATTAAAAGCATCACAGAAATCAATACATTTCCTGGAAGAGAGACTTTGAGGCTATACAAATATCCCTTTTCTTCTTAAAAGTTTCACTCATTAATTGTAGCATTCACCCATGAATCTTGCCTATGGCAATTATTACTGTGGTATTCTAACGTAATTTTCTACTTTCTCCATCCCTTATGCATTTATTATCTGGATGTCCGCTGTAAGGAAGATTTGCTCTTCTCCCTCATTTATTTATTTGCTTATTTGTATCAGTAAGAGCTCGTGGATATTTATTTTACTCTTTGGCTCATCACAGCTATTCTCACTTCATTTTCTGGCTCAGACTGCTCTGGTTTCGGCTACTGGGGCTCTGCCAAGTTTCCTGCTGTGTCCTCTTAACTTGCTTCCACTTTTACTTACTAACACAGTTTTAGTGTTTAGTCCCTGGCAACACAAGATACCACTCCAGTCTTATCTTTTATTTTCTTTGCCTCAGCTCTAGAGTTAGCCATGAATCAGTCAGCTCTGAAGTCATCCTCTACCAGGATTTTATAAGAAAAAATCTACTCTTCAATAGTCCAGACTATGCTAAAAAAGTATTAACACACACCACTTGCTTTGGTCGGAATTTAAAATTACTGAGAAAAAGAGAGGTGGGGGAAAAGAGGAATGAGTGTGAGAGAGAAAAAGAGTAACAGTGAGACTCTAATATGAATATGAACATATGTTTATACTTAGACATTTCTGCCCCATCTTTTGTGAACTTCTATCTGGAGCTAAACTAAGTTGACCACTGTCTCTTTTCTGCACTTAAAATTCTACTCAAGCTCTACCTCTGTAGTGTGACAGAAGGTGAATTTTTAAAACATATTTCAAGGAGATGAACTCAAAGGTCTTATCTCCATGTATGCAACTTTGGTACCTAATACTTATGAATGAAGGCAGAGAAAATAAAACAACAAAGAAATCAAAATGGAATTATGAAAGTTCCTTGTGATGTCAGAACAGGACAGTCTGCTTGAATCTGAATCATCAGACAATCTTCCAGAACTGCTACTTTATAGCAGGGCCTTGATATGTTACTTTCAGAAAGTGCATCCATCTATCAGAGGACATAAAACTCTTGACAAGTTACCCTTTCTAAAAATATGCTACACTTAGCCACTTAAAAAAAAAAAACCAGTTCCTCCATTAAAATCAATATGTGTTTGTACTTTTACAATGAAGAACTACTGGGTAAATAACACACCTCACATTTGCTAAGTTAGAAACACAGTAACAGGAAGTCCTTCTCTCATGAACAGCAAGGTCTTCAAGCCCTCCAATCTGGAGTTCAACTAATGAAAGTCGCCAATAAAAAGAAAGCAGCTAAAACTCAGTCTTATTCATCCCACTGCAGACAAGTCCAGGACATGAAATCACCACTAAACTACAGATTACTATCTCTTCATAAAATTAGAGTTAGTTACAGTTACTATTCAAAACATAATAAATCATATAAAATAACGGCAGAAAAAACAGCATGTTAGTAGGGAATATTAGTAGATGCTGGAGTTAGGAATGACTTATTTTCTTCTCTGTGCCTGGCTGTATTGTCCAAACTTTCTGCATAATGCATGCTTAACTTTCATAATTTTATCATGAAAAAATTCCTAAAATAAACCGTGTTTCATAAAAGATGGTAAACATGAGATTGTTTTTAATGTATTAAAAAATGTCAATTAAAAAAAGAAGTAAATCAAATTATGTCACCCCCGTATCGGGGGCTTCCCACTACAGAACACTCAATGACACAGCCTCTGTTTATCTTTCTGGCTCTCATAAATTATCTTAGAGCATCCCACAACTTTTCCTCTGCCTTGTTTATCATTATCTGACTATTTGTTTAATATCTGTGCACCACAATGGTTAGTAATTACTGTGTACTTACTAGGTGCAGAGTACCTTCTAAGTGCTTTGCATGGATTCATTTATTTAACCCTCACAACAACTCTAGGAAGTATCCCCCCATCTGTAAAGAGAGGGAAGCAGAGGCAGAGAGGAGTTAAGTGATCTGATCAGAGGCTCACAGTCAGTAAGAAGCAGAGAAACACTGCATCCCTATTAGGTTTCATTCCAATCTCAAAGGTTTTCACTCCATCCCTGTTAGGTTTTCATCCCAGTCCCAAAGAAAGGCAATGCCGAAGAATGTTCAAACTACTGCACAATTGCACTCATCTCACATGGTAGCAAAGTAATGCTCAAAATTCTCCAAATGAGGCTTCAACAGTATGTGAACTGAGAACTTTCAGATGTTCAGGCTGGATCCAGAAAAGGCAGAGGAACCAGAGATCAAATTACCAACATCCGCTGGATCACAGGAAAAGCAAGAGAGTTCCAGAAAAACATCAATTTCTGCTTCATTGACTACACTAAAGCTCTTGACCGTGTGGATCACAACAAACTGTGTAAAATTCTTCAAGAGATGGGAATACCAGACCATCTGACCTGCCGCCTGAGAAATCCGTATGCAAGTCAAGAAGCAATAGTTAGAACCAGACATGGAACAATGGACTGGTTCCAAATTGGGGAAGGAGTATGTCAAGGCTGTATGTTGTCACCCTGCTTATTTATGTGAAATGCTGGACTGGATGAAGCACAAGCTGGAATCAAGATTGCAGGGAGAATTATCAATAAACTCAGATATGCACATGACATCACCCTTATGGAAGAAAGCAAAGAGGAACTAAAGAGCCTCTTGATGAAAGTGAAAGAAGAGAGTGAAAAAGCTGGCTCAACATTCAAAAAACAAAGATCATGGCATCCTGTCCCATCACTTCATGGCAAATAGATGGGAAAACAATGGAAACAGCGACAGACTTTAATTTTCTTGGGCTCCAAAATCACTGAAGATGGTGACTGCAACCATGAAATTAAAAGATGCTTGCTGCTTGGAAGAAAAGCTATGACCAACCTAGACAGCATATTAAAAAGCAGAGACATTACTTTGCCAACAAAGGTCTGTCTAGTCAAACCTATGTTTTTTCCAGTGGTCATGCATGGATGTGAGAGTTGGACCATAAAGAAATCTGAGTGCCAAAGAAGTGATGCTATTGAACTGTGGTGCTGGAGAAGACTCTTAAGAGTCCCGTGGACTGCAAGGAGATCAAACCAGTCCATCCTAAAGGAAATCAGTCCTGAATATTCATTGGAAGAACTGATGCTGAAGTTGAATCTCTAATACATTGGCCACCTGATGCAAAGAGCTGATTCACTGGAGAAGACCCTGAGCTGGGAAAGATTGAAGGCAGGAGGAGAAAGGGATGACAGAGACTGAGATGGTTTGATGGCATCACCAACTCGATGGACATGAGTTTGAGCAAGCTCTGGGAGATAGTGATGGACAGGGAACCTTGGCGTGCTGCAATTCATGGGGTCGCAAAGAGTCGGACACGACTGAGCGACTGAACTGATTAGGTTTTATAATCTGAACATGAATCTAATGAGGTTTCAGATGTAGACACTGAAGCCCAGAGTATTTAAGTAACTTGTACAAGGATAAAAGTTGTATCGAAATTCAAATTCTACGCCTCTGTAAGTCAAAAGCCTGTGCCTTCCTTTCCCCTAAGAATCTAGCCTCCAGGTTGGAAATGTATTACAGGAGCAAAGGTAGACTATACTTGTGAGAGATTTTACTTCTTGTGTAATAAACTGTAATTTAAGTAGTCATTTCCAAGGATTACATTCCACTTGGGAGAGCCTGTGGGTGGGAGGCAAAGTGACGTGTGACAGACGAAGGGCGGGAGAGCATAACGTGCTGGTTTGAACCAATCACTGTGTCTATCAAGTTTCCTTTTTCTGCACTTTCCAAACGCCCGCCATGTTGACCTGCATCAGTCTCTGCTGTTTGCTATTCTGGTTGCGCGAGCACGAACCACAAATCATAGCAAATTGCAGAACTTCTCAGTCATTAAGAATTTACAATAGGTTAATTTTAAAATGGGCTGCACTTCACAGCTGCAAAGCTTTTGTCTGATTTCTCGACCAAATGAGAAGCCATTATTGGACTGAAGACCTTTCTATGGGCATGACCAGTCAAAGGAAAAGGTCATGTGTGCGGAACAGGCAGTTCTGCCAGGTAAGGGGAGGTAATGGTAACGGTTCACTAAACAGAGAGCCACACTCTATGGTACAACATATTGCTCTGTTTAGCACCAAGCATGATGAGAATCTATAAGTAGATCATGGGTTCAGTGCATGCTTGGGACAGTAAAAATGACACAAAACCAAGGAAACCTTGACCGGCTACGGGCATACTCACGTTTACTGCACTGCGCTTCATTTCACTTCATAGATGATGCGTCTTTTTTTTTTTTTTTAACAAATTAAAGGTTTGTAGCAACACTGTTTTGACAGATGCTGATTAGCATTTTTTAGCAAAGTATTTTTAAATTAAGGTATGCATATGTTTTTGGACATAATGCTATTACTGAACACTCAGTGAAAGAGAAAGTCACTCCATTGTGTCTGACTCTTTTCGATCCCATGGAATTCTCCAGGCCAGAATACTGGAGTAGCCTTTCCCTTCTCCAGGGGATCCTCCCAACCTAGGGATCGAACCCACTTCTCCCGCATTGCAGGGGGATTCTTTACCAGCTGAACAATAAGGGAAGCCCAAGAATACTGGGGTGGGCAGCCTATCCCTTCTCCAGGGGACCTTCCTGACCCAGGAATCGAACCAGGGTCTCCTGCATTGCAAGCGGATTCTTTACCAGCTGAGCTACCAGGGACGCCTACTGAACACTTAATAGGCTATAGTTTAGAGTAAACATAACTTTTATATACACTAAACAACCAAAAAATTCATGTGACTTGCTTTATTGCGGTTATTTCGGTGGTCTGGAACCAAACACCAATATCTCCAAGGTCTGCCTGGATCATTAATGTGAGGATACTAAAATGCAATATGCATGTCTGACACTTTTTCTTACTAAATAGTTATAGGTCTGATGACAGACTTACCTGAAGGTATTTGTTTTTTAAGATGTCTTTCTCACAGTCAGTGCAAATAATGAATAAAGTATATTTGTCAGACTGAGTTTGATTAATGGTCCGTCTACTGGCAATAACAAACACCTAACTTAAAATCATGTTAATGGTCATTAAATGTCCATGCTTAACAAAGTTCACAATACCCTGGATCTTACGTTTGAGCTAGGAAAGTCACTAAAATATCAATGCTAAATCCAATTTACTCCATTGAGTCTTCCATTTACTTTCCAAGGACTTGCTAATGATTTGGACCCAATAATGGTCATTTTTTATTCTTTAGTAATGCAGGATGATTACATATAACTTTATCTCTTCTCTCTCACCCATTTTTAAACCCAACTATTCAACTCTGCCCTTTTTATGCGACCTCATGAGAACTGTCCTCCAGCTCAGATCAATGTAGCATGTGGCAATAAACCAAAATGCTACCATAATAAGTAAAGATTTCCTTCCTGTTCTGCTTACCACTTAGAGAGAGAGAGAGAAAGGCTGACATTCTTCCCTTTTGATTATCTTCCAGAATAAACTCTTGTTTTAAAATGGCCTGATTTGCTCTCAAAGCACTAACAGGCATTGAAGTCCACACACCCATGATGCCTGTGAATCTTTAGCTTGGGGACACAGAACTCCTTAGTTTAGCGATAATGCTCTGTGGTGACTGGGACCCATCTAAGCAAATGAAGTTTTCCAGAATTCCGTTCTTACAAGTTGGCATCTCAAGTCAGAGCAGACTCGCACTGAGACACTCCGACCACAGTCACAGTAACTGAAACTTCACTGTGCATGCTGCATTCTGCTTTTAGGCATGTTTCTCAGCAACTGCATTTCTTCTTCTTTGAGAAAGAAATCCTGGAGTTATTGAAAAACAGATTATACAAACACAGAGTGACAATACACTGCTCTGAACCCTAGAGTTCTATTTTGTATCTCTATACACCCTCTGAAAGACATTCACAATGAATTTATTTAAATCTGCTTCATCAGCTCCAGGTATTGGAAATATCAGAAACCACTCAAAGGTTGAAAGTTTGAAAACAGTGAATATAAATTATCTTTATCAGTTGTCACAGTCCTTAAAACACCTTCCTCAAGAAAAAAAACAAAAAACTTTGTTTCTCCCCTAAAAGATACTACAAATATCTTTCATAAAATTCAGTATTTTGGAGTTAATAAGAAACTTGGAGATCATCAAATAAAACACTTATTCTGAAATATCCAAGTACTAAAGTGCATCCCACACTATCTCTGTGAATTAATGCATTTTTATGAGTGTGAACAGTCAGGCTTTGAGAAAGTTATAAAACCAGCAGAAAAAGCAAATTCATTACTTTGGTAACTTGCACTCAAGACTAATTTAATAATCTTATCCAAGATACTACTTTTTTAAATTAATTTTTATTTGAGTACAGTTGTGGCTTCCCCGGTGGCTCAGTGGTAAAGAACCTGCCTGCAGTGCAGGAGACCGGGTTCGATCGCGGGGTCAGGAAGATCCCCGGAGGACGGCGTGGGACCCACTCTAGTACGCTTGCCTAGAGAACCCCATGGGCAGAAGAGCCTGGCAGGCCGCAGCCCGCAGGCTGGCACAGAGCTGGACAAGACTAAGGTGGCTGAGCGGCAGCGGTTCCTGCCGTGCGGCAACTAAGATGTTTATTTTCATTCAGAGATGTTTACTTTTAAAATTACTGACAGACTGTTTTCCTTCACGAGGAAAGGAAACGGAGAGAACAAATCGTTTTTGAATACCTGACTTTGCGATCAGCACTTTATGCACATTAGTAGGAAACGGCAACCCATTTCAGTATTTTTTTTTTTAGCAATACAGGTTATTTTATTTTACATTTTATTAGCAGACAGATGGGCAGAAGAAAACAAAAATAAACCACTAAAGAGGAAGTTGAACACAAAATGCCTCAGATAATTTTTTCTCTTAAGTTTAATTGAAGAAAAACATCTACAATTTCAGCTAAGAAAACTATTACAGTCAGGTGTGTCCTGCTGGTTTCAGAAGAGTTGAAAATTTCATCTGAATCTTTGTAAATGTAAACCTTTTGAAAAATCAGGATAGGGGTGGGGTGGGGTGGGGTGGAGAGTTAATATTCAGTGCAGAACTATACATTTTCCCCATCAATCACTTACTATGTATTTTCCAAACATAAGGAAACCAGCAAATAATTACTAGGAAAAATGGGACTACAAAAAAGTCTGGCTGACAGAGAAGAACTCTGGAATGATGTGAAATGACAGTAGGGAAGACTGAGAAGCAACAACAGGATAGTGATGATACACTCTGTCCACCCAGCCTCAAAATACGCAGACATGAAGAGCGTCCAGAGGCCTCTGCTAGAATCAGAAGGAACGTCAAATTGTAGGGTTGTTTCTGAACTTGTGTTACACCAAACGGCACAACTGTACTCACAAGGTTGAGGCCTGAGCCTGAGACCCCCACGCCCCAAAGCAATCACGTGCTCAAGGTCTCCTGAGTTTTGTGTTCTTGGGACAGAGCGCTGTAACCAGCATCTGAGTTTCACAAGTCAGTCGGAACCATCCGAACGCCCACCTAGGAAATCAACACACAGCCCAGTCTTTCCTGGAACCAACTGTACTCTCATCAGAGGCAAACCCAGCCCTCAAAAATAAAACCCCAAAGGGCTGAGAGGTACAGTTTCCACCTGGCTCTCCGGCTCCCCGCCACTCCAGCACTCTTGCCTGGGTAATCCCGTGGACAGAGGAGGCTGGCAGGCTGCAGTTCACAGCGTCCCAGAGTCAGACACAAGTTGGTGACTAAACAACAAGGATCAGGAAGGTTAGCTAATTCTCTCAAGGCTGTTTTGAGATCTGGAGCTCTGCATCATACCGTCTCTTGGAAATATCTAGAAAATTCAACTAGCTGGAGGGAAGGAAAATTTTATTGTTGTTCACTCCTGAACAACTAAACCAAAGAGCTAATGGAGTACACTTTGCAAAAACCATGAACTACAGGGGACAGTGAATTCCTTCAGGTCACATTAAATTTACTGTAATAGAATCTTCTAAAATAGATATGATAAAAAAACACAGGCTACATGTGAGAAAAACAAACAAAAGTGAGCAGACAGACAAAAAACTAGCAGCCTCCAGCGCCACAGGCTGGCTAACAGCAGTGTGGAGAAAGGAGGCCTGCAAACAAGGGACCGGGAGAATCTCTACAGTGGTGGGGGAAGACGTGGAGAAGGAGACGAAGGACGTTCTCAGTGTCCTAAGCCATGTCTGTGAGATGAAGATAAAGTGCTTTTCAGCTGAGAATAGAGAAGGATCTCAGTGATAATTAGAGCTAAATTTTTAGGAGGTTCCAGTGATTTTGTCATGTGATTTTTCAGTCTTTTCTGTCATGACAACTGGTTTATCTGCTTTTATTTTCCCAACTTGGAGGGGTGGTGTGGGATCTCTGCGAAGAATTATGCATGTATGTAAAATGCATGAAAATTCTATTATGTAAAGTGCTGGGGTCCAGCCTGAGCAGGATCCAGGGGTACCCTCAGGATGAACGGCGTCGGCGAGAAAAGGAGAGAGAGAGAGAGAGAGACCGACCGACCAGACTGGGAGGGGGTGTAGTAGATTCTGGCAAATCTTTATTTTTCACAGTAGCTTTTATATTCTAAGTTATTACATTTTTAGGGGAAGAAAGTTTAACATTACATCATCTTGTCCCTCAGGAAACCAGGGTGTTTCCAGTAACTTCTTTGTGAGTGTCTTATACATTATCTTCTGGCCTCGGGGCCTATTGACCTAGGTGAATGCAAAGCTGTTTCCCTGTAATCTGTACTTTATTTTTTTTTTTATTTGTGGTGGATTTTGTCATACTTTAATGTCATACTTTAATCTATACTTTAATGAACACAAAGGTTAGTCCTTTTGCAGAAGTTATTAGTTGAATTTATCTAAAAGGTTTACAACACAAAGACTCTGCAGCTCTGGTGAGGCAGCCCCTGTTTAGCATTCCTGGTTAAAATGAACAATTTTAACCACTTTTAAAATAATATTTTTGTGTTCTCTAATAGGGCTTCCTCACCCCTCGAAGGGCTCTGTGGCTATTAGGGCCTTTAGTGAGATCAGGTTCTTTATGCTGTTCATGATTAAGGTGTTGTGAGCAGTCATGTGCATTAGTACGCATTTGCCAAGCAGGCTAGAATGCCAGCAAAGGGGTCTAAATTGAAACACTCCTTTCATCCTGGATAATCTTATAAGATACCGCCGTCCGGGGAACATGTTGATTATAAAGTTCTAGGTTGATTCTGTTTGGAGAGAGATCAGGGAAGGCCTTCTCCCCGTGTCACAGAAATTAGGGAGCAGTCTAATATAGCAAACATCAGAAGGACAGAGATCATCTTTAAGGTGAGCGCCGGGGCAGCTTTTCAAAATCCCTGAAGTCCTGATCTGCCTTGCTTGTCAGGTCTTCTCCTCATGACCTTGTCATGAGTGGGATCTCATGTGCTGGCTCCCGGCAGTAAAAATTTCTACATTTAGAAGGATCTGATTGCCTGATTTTGGGGAGATCAGCATTCACAACTCCTGAAGGTTACATTTAGAACCAGATTCAAGTTCTCATTTAGCTTCCTCCCTCCTTGACTCCCACATTCCCTTAGGTTTTTGTTCTCATCTGGTCCTGATGAGGACAGTGGCAATGTCTCTTCATGGGAATAAAGGACAAAAATCAAAATTACACAGGCAATCCACCCCCTACCCCACGCATGCACACTTGTCTTTGCACAGTCACCACTCAACTGCTCTTATCAAGCCTCCAGAGAGTCTATTCTGAATAAGGTAGCTGTGGTTGCCTGCTAGGCAGGAAATTATTCTCCGGGCTGTAGCACTAATTTACCTGTATTTAATTTACCTGAAATTAAGTATGAAGATATAAGGTAGGTGGCTTTTTACCTTTCCTCTAACAGGTACCTAGCACAATCTTGGTGCTTAATAAAAATAATACATCAGGGATGTGGCATTCGGCAGGAACGCTTTTAAATCATATGTTATAAGACGTCCTACAGTAGTGTGCCTCCCTCTAATTCTAAGTCAGCTCAGCCCTGCGGCTGCAGAAATCCCTGAGCAAGCCTCTGACAATGCTGCTCCCACCAGTGCCAACCTGCGCCGTTGCCAACTTTTAGGCCGGGACACCTGCCACCCTGAGTGCCCACGGCTTCCTCTGTGGTGTTTCACTGTGCCAGAAGCACACTTGCTACGAGGGTCTGCTCGGGCCAAACGACAATACACGAAGGATGCCTGTCTGGGGGTTTATTCGTAACTGGAACGTTGGAAAGTAACAAGCTGACAACACTCCATCGCGTGCTCTGCGTGCCAGCTGCCGCGGAAGAAGGGTGATTGCCTCCTGACCCTGTCTGTGCCTGGAGGTTCCAAATTACCACCACTTTAACTGTCCTGCCACCACACCTCAGGTGTTACCACTTATGTTCCATTTTTGCTTTTGAAATGTCCCAGGAACAACAGAACCCCATCCATCTAACCGGTGCCAAAGTATAGTCATGCTCCCCCACTGCGGCGCTCAACGCACAGCCCTGTCCCCCTCTGCCCTGAGGAGAGGGTGGGGTGGGGGTATGAAGTCCTGTTTTACCACTGACACAGCAGAGCCCGGAGCTCCCCAGCAGACGAATGCTGCGTAGCCCCACTCCAAAGGCTGCTGACTACAGAGCAAACAGCTGAATTTAACCCCAAATTAACCATGAAATATGAACTCTGGGTTAAACAAGTTGGCTGCAATTTGGTAAATTAGGGAAAGTAGTAGAGTGAACTTCTGGGATTTTTTATTTTTAATGCGACATTAAAAGGAAAAGTAACTCATTCTTAGTTTATTTCTTTTTGCCCACTCCTCCATCCACCCATCCCGTTTTATTGTCCTTAAATAACTTTTTAGAAATCAAAATCCAGCAGAGAACAATTATGTTAATAATGCTGGGAAATTTGTTTGCCTTGTTAAATTGGGCTTCAAAAGCACTTCAACTTACATTTGTGATCACAAGTAATGCCTGTTCTTATATCCATTTAAAATGTTTACTCTATTACAGCTTATTATAAAAGTAAGTCTCAGATGCAGCACCATGGCTGCTCATTTTTCAGGCCACAATTTTATGATAATCATATGAAATGTATTCATGTGTCAACAGCCCTGCCTAACAATGCCCCAAATGGGGTTGTTTGCAAGACTGTGTTTCCAACAGACACACAGTTCTGTGCTCCAGGACATTAAGAAACTGCTACAAGCAGAGAGCTCTCTATTTGACTATTTTAACTGAGTTTGTAACATGAACTTTTGCTACACTTAGCTCAGTTTAACTATTATGATCTCAGAAAACAGGTGAGCTCCAACAAGAAAACTGACCCTAAATACCCACACATGATGGGATAAATGGGTTCAATTACTCTTATTTTATGCTTGGGGTCTCTCTCTGAGCCACCTTCAAGTGCCAGAGGTGATGGACTGGAGAATTCTTCTGTACTTGATGTTCCCCTACTGCACACAGTGATGAGAAGCTATGTGGAAGGTACTTTTTGTCACCCTGGCGTCTCATAAAGAAGTAAAAGAACACTTATAAGACGTGCAGATCCAAGAACTGAAAACAGAAAACGGGTCTACCTTCCTCGCTTTTGTGACAAGCAGCTCATCTAACTGCCTAGTTCTTGGAGCTGCAATCTCAAGCAAGTTTCCCAACTTAGCATTTTTGAGACTCTACTGAACAGGTACTAGGCCAAGTGCTTTTATGTTCTTTGCATGTGTGCTAAGTCACTTTAGTCATGTCTGACTCTGTAGCCCGCCAGGCTCCTCTGTCCATGGGATTCTTCAGGCAAGAATACTGGAATGGGTTGCCATGTCCTGCTCCAGGGGATCTTCCTGACCCTGGATTGAACCCATGTCTCTTACATCTCCTTCGAGTTCTTTACCACTAGCACCCCCTGGGAAGCCCTTCACGCTCATTATTTCATTCATAAGATGTGTCCACATGCAGTGGATCATCTACTTTCTAGAGGGAGGAGCAGGCATGTACTGGCAGAAAGTAGGATCACATGGAAATAAGCCATATATTATTTTTTGTTTCACTCTTGTTTCTCCTGCTAGGACCACCTCTCTGAATTAATAAGAGATTTGTGCAAATGTTTAATCTACCTTAAGACAATTCACTTTTTACAGACGAGGGCTTTAGAAAGAGTACCAAGTCCAGAATCTTGGCTAGAAGGGAGCATAAGAGCTCACCTAGGCCTCTTCTCTCTGAAAACAATGAGGTTCATAGAAAGCCTGCAATTTATCCAAAGTATATGGTTCTGTAGGGGCAGAGTCAGAATGAGGTTCCGGACGCCCTGCATTTCAGTCTTGCCCACTGACCCTGTGGTCTACGAGGCAACCCTTCACCAGTAAACTGGGTAACTTAGGAGGTCAAATTTTTACTTGCAGTCACACAAGTTTCACCAAAGAGGAGGAAAATGTCTGACCCAGTTTATCTAATATAATAAAAAATAATTTATATCCCAACCTACTATGGACACACACACACAAACACATCTCATAAAACAATTTGTATCCTGACGTGGTACACTTTGCTGTTTTTCCTTCTATTTCATTCCATTTCACGAAAATCAAAAACAAAACTGGTTGAGACCCATGTAACTGCTCTCAAGACCAAGCACCAAAGTTAGGAAAAAACTTCACAGAGTATATTAAGAAAATAATAGATTAATTTCAAACAACTAACAAGGAAGTTAAGGGAGGCATTTTACCATTTCTGGTCTTGAAGTATATATGAGAAATGGAGGCGGAAGACTCTCAGGGCAGCAAGTTAGGCCCCACTTTACGGCTCCTCCACCTTCCCCACGTCCTCTCCTTTCCCAAAGCAATACCCCTTGGAGAGGCTGCCCTGCGCCAGGCAAACGCTCTCACCCATCTCTACCACGGCCCCTTGGCACAACATGCTGGCCTAGAAGAGCTAAGGCCTGACTTTAATGATTTCAGATGAAATTTCCTTAGAGAACTGAGTTTATTCTGTCAACTCCTGAAATATCACCTGATTTATTATTTCAGAATGTAATTTCTTCCTTCTGTTTATGTTCTGCTTCATTAGATGGCAAGCTCCTTGAGCAAACAAAACAAGGGTCCCTGTTTCGTTAGGCACCAGAGCTCACTGCGCATGTAAACAGTGCTCGATAAATGTTAGGGAAATAAAGGAAGAAGAAGAAAGTTGATATGCATTATACAAAGAATTTACAGAAATGACATCAGATTTTGAAATATTTCAGCTGTTATTAAATGATTTTCATCTCTTGGACTGATCAGACTCTCTCATGTCATCTTAGCTTCCCCTCTGGCTAACCACCTCTCTAATCAGAATTACTTTCTCTGGGAATCCTGCTCTGACTCCACAGACTCTGCTTCACTGACATGCTCTCACAGTACCTGATTCTTCCCCTTATCTTAGAAAAATAGCCTACTGAATTCTCTACATGTAAGACTTGACAGTAAGCTCCATCAGGATGATGCTTTAATACAATGCCTCTCATGCAGTATGTCCTCCATTAAAAATTTTGCATGCAAACATACATGACAAGTTCTGTACTTCTGAGCTGAAAACCAAACCAAACCAAAATTTTATAAACCCAACCTAATGACCCAATTCTATGCTGTGTCCAACTCTGTGCAACCCCAGACGGCAGCCCACCAGTGTACGGATCAGTCAATTTTCTGAGCAGAAGCTCCTTTAAGCCATGCTGCCACACAAAAGTAGGCTTCTCCTTTGTGGCTGTGGGTACAATTCCCAGTGAAAGAAGAAACAGGTTGTCAGCTATGGAGGAGAACTGAAGGGGGCAACTGAAGGGGGAAAGAGAAAATAAGCAAACACAACATCTACCACGCATTTTCATGTCAGATGGAAAATAAACATACACAATAGTTAAGACATCCCACTGTATCCCATTCATTATAAGCCAAAGAGTTTTCTGCTTCCTAAAATGTGAAAGATGATTATGCTTCCACCCAGTATTTATCAATATTGTTTACAGTAGGAAGAATTCCTTTTTGTATCAAGTATACAAGTAGAAGCACTAGAAAAATACACAGTGTAAATATGCAAATTTTAAATAAGCAATTCATTTACAAAGCTAAAGAGGAGAGTCAAAAAGCTAGTTTAAAACTCAACATTCAAAAAACTATGATTATGGTATCTAGTATCATCACTTCATGGGAAGTGGGAAAACAATGGAAACAGTAACAGATTTTATTGTCTTGGGCTCCAAAATCACTGCAGATGGTAACCGAAGCCATGAAATTAAAAGATGCTTGCTCCTTGGGAGAAAAGCTACGACAAACTTAGACAGTGTATTAAAAAGCAGGGACATCACTTTGCCAACAAAGGTCCATAAAGTCAAAGCTGTGGTTTCTCCAGCAGTCATGTACGGATGTGAGAGTTGGACTATAAAGAAACCTGAGCTGCAAAGAATCAATGCTTTTGAATTGCGGTGTTGGAGAAGACTCCTGAAAGTCCCTTGAACAGCAAAGAGATCCAATCAGTCCATCCTAAAGGAAATCAACCCTGAATATTCACTGGAAGGACAGATGCTGAAGCTCCAATACTTTGACCACCTGATGTGAAGAACTGACTCGTTTGAAAGAACCGACTCATTTAAAAAGACCCTGATGCTGGGAAAGACTGAGGGCAGGAGGAGGAGGGGACAACAGAGGGAGAGATGGTCGGATGGCATCACCGACTAAATGGACAGGTGTACGAGCAAACCCCGGGAGATACTGAAGGGCCGGAAAGCCTGGCATGCTGCAGTCCATGGGGTCCCAAAGCGTCAGACACGACTGAGCGACTGAACTACAAACGACTGACAGGAACTCAAACATCTCTGTAACATCAGCCCTTCACACTCTCATGAGCTAATTTTACAAGATTCCTATTTTAAACAGTGACTTAGGACCCATGTGAATAAGGATAAATTCAAAATAGTTTCTGCCTTCCTGTCTGCCACTCAAAACTGAGCCTACATTTCTTTCTTAAAATAATTTTCCATGTATTTTCCATAATAAATCTTAAGTAAGATCTCCATAAAAATTCCCTATAGAGAACAGACTTATGGACACTTTCTTCCTGTGTTTGGGGTCTGTGTGTGTATGTACATGATAGGTATGTTTATGATGTGTGTATACATTTTTTTTTCAGATTTTAAATATCAAATCCAGAGTTTTTAGAAAGGATATAGCTGATATTTGGATATTAAAAAAATAAACAACTAAAACAGAGATGGAGTAATAAATCAAACCTTGCAACTGAGGCTAGGAACAGAAGGCTCTTTTGTCATTTTTGAACCTTCCAAGGCCTAAAGATGAACAAATCTCAGCCCTCAATTCCTCTGTGTCTGGGGCGACATCTAGCACCTGCCCTGCAGAATGAGGAGGAACGTTTCATCAGACCACCACCGTCTGTCACATGAGCACTGCTGAGCTTCTCGGAGCAGATCCAATGCTTTCAAGAAAGACAGTATGGTTGCAGCACCTCCTAGACGTGCCTTATTCTGAATTCAGCTCTTTAAGGAAGGCTGTTCTAAAGAAATTCCAGTTTATTATTGCCAATGAATACATGACCCCTTGGTAAAGTAGACCAAATTTATAACGAAGGGCAGACATATGCTACCAAGAGGCCACAGACTGTGTTTACAAAATTCAGAGAGCTAGTCATGGAAGGTTTCAAGCTTACTTTCTCCTGACTCCAAAGCTCTTAACCATGTGACCTGAACAGAATTCTCAAAGCATTTATTTTATATGACTTTGAGTGTGTTCATCTTCCTTTTATAAATCCTTAAAGTCAAAAAACTGATAAATGACTGCCTTTTAATTTTGGTTAAAAAGAAACTAGAAAACCAGACATGATTTACTGAAAAAACATATTTTTAATTTAAAAAACTGTTTTAAGCCAAAGACAGGAACCCCAAATCTCATACTTAATCCTTCCAACATACCACACTACTTCTTTCTACTTCTTTGGTTAACCACATAGCATGCAATTTAAGGACAGTTTGGTACGTATTTTCCTCACCTTGCTAGATATTTGAGACAATTCAGGAAAGAGTGCCGCAGAAGAATACAAGGACTGTGGACCAGGTGGGACTGGAAGTGGCACTTGGATTCCGGCGTTTCTGCCACATGGGTGCCGTGCCATGCACTGCACACGCCCTGGGCTCCATGCCATGCCCCTCTGTGTGGCTCAGTTCGTAAGCCATGTAACCCGGAGCACAGGGCCTAGAATCCGCCAGACGGCTGTTGTTGGTCTGAATGAGCTAACCTATGTAAACCATTTGGTACAGGCATCAGGGGCCACAATTCTGTTTGCCTGCCTTCCTGTTATTTTCTGGGGTTATTCTGCACTCAACTTATATGAGGAAAATATGATCATGTATTACATAAATAGAAGAATTCTTTTTCCATTCTATTTATGCTAACTTCCATGTTAAACAGGAAAATAAAACTAAATAAACTGAAGAAACTAAATCCCATGCAGTTCACCCTGACTTATCCAATATATGCTTCACTGAATATACTTTACATAGCATATATATGTGGCGGTGGTGGAGTTGCTAAGTCATGTCTGACTTTCTGTGATCCCATGGACTGTAAGCACCAGGCGTCTCTGTCCATGGAATTCCCAGGCAAGAATACTGAAGTGGGTAGCCATTCCCTCCTCCAGAGGACGTTCCTGATCCAGGAATCAAATCTGCATTTCCTGCATTGAAGGCGGTCTCCTCCATCACAAGCATTTTCTCTACTGCTGAGTCACGAGGGAAGACCCTCATAGCACATATATACACTTTTATATAGTATAAAAATATTAATGGTACTAGAGAAAGGCAAATACTTGACTATTAGGTTTACTTTTATTCTACTGTCAATCTGAATTAGAAAAGGCTGACTTTTCCATGAGGTTATTTATAAATTAAAACCAAATTCATAACTGTCTTTGAAACAACACCTTGAACTCAAAATCAAAATGTCTCCTGAAGTTAGACCCTGCAGCACAGACGGGAACTCCTAAGCACAGTCACAAGCTCTAGTTTCTTAGGAGAGGTATATCAGGTTTCCAATATCCAAGAAACAGACCTGTGGTGTTAGTTATGTACTCACACAGTTTCTCATGTCAAAGTTCTTTACATGAAGGAAAAAGTCAAAAAAAAGTATATCAGAAGACCCTAATGATCTGGATCCTAAAGTTGATAAAAGACTAAAGCCCCTATTTATAATGACTGGCTACAAGCTTTAGAGATGAAGTGATGCGGGGGTAGAAGGAAACATCATTTTCTAAAATGACTTTTATAAGCCTGATACAAGATGTTTTACCCACACTATTCTACAGAATTAGGCAATAGCTCTAAGCAGGAGTCACTGTCATTCCCATGTGACAGATGAGAAACCAAGATATATACACTGGATGGGGATCCCACCAGATTCATCTCATTCTTGTCTATCCTGTGGTTCAGGGACTGGTTTGCTTTTCAATTGAATGGCAAATCATCCTTGTGCATTTTAACAGATTCATGAAAAAATTTCCATAAAGATTTCTAAAAGCTAATTATGAAAATTAATCCCATACCCCATAAATGGCATAAACATGTCTCACACACCAGCCTGCCACATTTCTCACAATTAAATCTTAGCAAAAAAAAAAAAAAAAAAAAAGCACAAGAGCCAAAACAAGCTAAAAAAACTGAAGGGTTCTATTCTTTGTGATAAGATATATCTTCTTCCTGATCTTCCAGATTTCTCTATTGGTTACATAGCATAAGCAATTTTCTCACAGGAAATCTCTTGTATTTATAGCAAGCTAATTACTCTCTAGAAGTGATTGTCATATGTATGTGGATGGTTTTGGATTCAGTTTTGTCAATAGCTGGGAAATTAATTCATGTCTCATCCCATGCAAGCCTTATGTTTTAAGAGATTAAAAACCACTGCAAAGACCAATTACCAGGGAATTTCTGAAGACTACCCTTAATTTAAAAATCCATTAATCTACTTCCTTGTGGATGAGACAATCTATGAGACTATTTGCTATGGTCAGCTGAATGTTCCATCTAATTGTGAGTGGTAATATCTATTTATTAAAAATAACAGCTTTATGCTTTAAATTTTTTAAAAAGTTTACTTTTTAATAAATGTACTACACTGACATAAAGACAAAAGATTCCAGCCAATAAAATGCTCACTAATCTTATATACCAAAAGTTACAATAGGCTATTTACTACACAATGACTGTTTTCTCTCAAGAGAGAAATATAAGCAACATTTTGCAAACTTCATATTGTTGAAATATATTCACGTCTGCTGAGCTTCTTATTTTGTACCAGCAAAAGTGAAATATACCACTTTTGCTACTGTCAAACAAAAACTATTTAAATGATTACCAATTTTGACTCTTGCTCTTAACTTTTTTTAGCTGCATGCAGTAATACACTTTAAAAAACTGATGTCAGGGTTGTCTCTTTACTACAGCATAATATTAAAACAGACAATTAGTGTTATCAATTTATGGTGCACTCCTGAAGAATAATATAGAGAATATTTTCACCTTATCTTCGACAAAGGAGGCAAGGAGATACAATGGAAAAAAGATAGCCTCTTTAACAAGTGGTGCTGGGAAAATTGGTCAACCACTTGTAAAAGAATGAAACTAGAACAATTTCTAACACCATACACAAAAATAAATTGAAAATGGATTAAAGATCTAAATGTAAGACCAGAAACTATAAAACTCCTAGAGGAGAACACAGGCAAAACACTCTCCGACATAAATCACAGCAGGATCCTCTATGACCCACATCCCAGGATATTAGAAATAAAAGCAAAAATAAACAAATGGGACCTAATGAAAGCTTTTGCACAGCAAAGGAAACTATAGGCAAGGTGAAAAGACAGCCCTCAGATTGGGAGAAAATAATAGCAAATGAAGCAACAGACAAGGGCTTAATCTCAAAAATATACAAGCAACTCCTCCAGCTCAACTCCAGAAAAATAAATGATCCAATCAAAAAATGGGCCAAAGAACTAAACAGACACTTCTCCAAGGAAGACATACAGATGGCTAAGAAACACATGAAAAGATGCTCAACATCACTATCAGAGAAATGCAAATCAAAACCACAATGAGGTACCATTACACACCAATCAGGATGGCTGCTATCCAAAAGTCTACAAGCAATAAATGCTGGAGAGGGTGTGGAGAAAAGGGAACCCTCTTACACTGTTGGTGGGAATGCAAACTAGTACAGCCACTATGGAAAACAGTGTGGAGATTTCTTAAAAAACTGGAAATAGAACTTCCATATGACCCAGCAATCCCACTTCTGGGCATACACACCAAGGAAACCAGATCTGAAAGAGACACGTGCACCCCAATGTTCATCGCAGCACTGTTTATCATAGCCAGGACATGGAAGCAACCTAGATGCCCATCAGCAGACGAATGGATAAGGAAGCTGTGGTACATATACACCATGGAATATTACTCAGCCATTAAAAAGAATTCATTTGAATCAATTCTAATGAGATGGATGAAACTGGAGCCCATTATACAGAGTGAAGTAAGCCAGAAAGATAAAGACCATTACAATATACTAACACATATATATGGAATTTAGAAAGATGTTAATGATAACCCTATATGCAGAACAGAAAAAAAAAAAGACACAGATTTACAGAACAGTCTTTTAGACTCTGTGGGAGAAGGCGAGGGTGGGATGTTTCAAGAGAACAGCATTGAAACATGTATATTATCTAGGGTGAAACAGATCACCAGCCCAGGTTGGATGCATGAGACAAGCGCTCGGACCTGGTGCACTGGGAAAACCTAGAGGGAACGGGTGGAGAGGGAGGTGGGAGGGGGGATTGGGATGGGGAACACATGTAAACCCATGGCTGTTTCATTCCAATGTATGACAAAATCCACCACAAATTAAAATAAAATAAAATAAAATAAAAATAAAAGAGGTGAAATCTATTTCTTTATTTCTTTATATTGAGTCCCTCTAAAGCACGTGATACCATCATTATAAAGATCTCTAGCAGTTATGAGGGTTTTGTATAAGTAACTCTAAAAAGTTTAATAGGTTTCCAGGACCATTCATTAACATTCAGAGCACCTACCATTCATCTACTTCAGTGGGTGGGATACATACTTTCTCAATTCAAACATGGAAAGTTTCAGTGGCAAGTAAAGATCTACATATGCAAAATCTTAAAAGTTAAATAAGAATACAGGAAAATAAAAGATTTCATAGACAGTATAAGATAATTTGCCAAGTACATGACACAGATCATATACCATTCCCAGAAAGAAAGGACTGTTCCTCACCAGAGATGGGCTCATACCTCCCTTACTATTCTCACCATAGAGTCTTTGCTTTTTAGCCATTTGTATACATATCTTACTCAGGGATGAGGAAATGGCAACCCACTTAAGTATACTTGTCTGGAAAATCCCATGGACAGAGGAGCCTGGCGGGCTACAGTCCATAAAGGTCACAGAGAGTCGGATATGACTTAAGTCCTTACACACCTTAAGTTCCTGGAAAGGCAGATTTTTACATTCTTCATTTCTGAATCCCACCACAGTACTGGAAGATACCCAGCACTTGGCATAGCTCAATCAATGTATATTTGAACACGTGAATAAATCAGTGACTGATGACAGTGACAAAGGCGGTGAAGACAACAGCCCCACTCAGGGCCAGGCCATGCTCTAGGTGCCCTGTGTGCATTACCTAATTCACAGTTAGTTTTCTCCTGGTATTACCATTGAGAGGCCAGCTTGCCCCCATGCATCTAACTCCTTCATGCCCTTCAATTTTGGGCTTAAATTTGACTTCTTTAGGGAGGTCTTCCCAATTCACTAGAAGAAGATACAAACCCTTGTCCTCTATCCAAATAACCCCTTATCTTCCTTATCATTATAGTCATCACTCCTGAAGACTTGATTCAGTCAGCAATCTGGTACATTACACAGTAAACTCCACCAAGGCAGGGACCATGTCAGGCTTATTCACTGCTCTGATCCCAGTGTCTCTCCAAGAACATGGCACATAATGGGTACCTAATAAATTTAAGTTTAATGACTGAGTGATTCAGGTAGTCATTAAATGTTCCTATCAAAAGTAACAAAAAATAAGCAAATCTGAGATGATTTGAAAGAGTCAAATATAACTGTCTAGGAGGCATCTGAAGATTCAAAACTGTGATTTAAGAGAAGAATAAGGTAAAGATTTAAGAGTCATCAGGAGGCTATTGCTCCATGGCTATAGATGACCACATAAAACTGTGGCATTAAGGATGCCCCATTTCTGAATACATATCAATTGTATATTCAGGAGAACCCAGCATCTTATGTTTAAGTTGTAAGCCTCCAAAAGAAAAATCAGAAAGGGGCCTTATGAACTGTAAAACTAATTAAGATGAAACCACCCTTTAAGAGTCTCCTCTTAATAAGAATACAGTGCCTTGTAAGTGACTGGAACCTGCCATTGGCATATTCTAGTTTGGCAGAAAAGCTTCCAGTTTACACTGAAGCTATCCTGGGCGTTTTCTTTGAAACGACCATGGTGAAGCTAAGCGGCACTGACCCCGTGACTACATGCCAGAAGTGCTCGGCAGCAGAGATGAGGGAAGCACCTAGGCCTGCAGATGCGCCCGAAAAGGTGTGTGGGCTACAAACCGCGCTGCGCTGTCGCAGCGACAAACACGCACGCTCCCGCCAGGCTCTGACGGGCAGGAGAGAGGGAGGCAGGGCTGGCCCAGCCACCTGGCTTGAGAAACCTGACGATACACCTGGGTTTTGGGGAAAGCGTTATTAAGTTCCCAACCTGTTTTACATCACTTGGGGTGGCTGTGAGCAGCGGTGACAGAGACATCAACGACTGCTACCACGAGGAAAAGAGACGCTGGGGAACGGCAGCAGTGGGCTCACTGGAGAGAAGAAACCACTGCAGATGAAAGGATGTCGTTTCAGAGCAGAGCTGCTGACGCCTGCTGATTTCTTGGCTGTATTCACACATATGCAACCAGTAAGCAGAACTGCCTTCAAATATTTAGGATCACGAGAACAGTGTACACAATTAAAAGGAAAAAAGGGTAAGTTTGCAGGCCGTTCTAGCGAACAAAACGTTACCGTAGTACAGTACTGTCTTGAGGCAAAGATGGCAGAATTAACACCTTATTAAGAGAAAACCATGAATGAACAACAGTGAACGAATGTACTGCACTTTTTCTAGGAGGATGTATAGACACCGTCAGCCCCACTGGTCAAAGCTTATGGATGTATATAATTGGGTGCAAATTAAGGTTATTGATTTAACAAGCTTCATTCCTAATGTTCCCTAGAAATTTTGGCACTTTTTAAGTTACTAACAGGAAAAAAAAAGCAGCAAGAAAGAACTGCCAGAATATGACTCTAAGAAATAACAGTGGTGGTGTGAGTCGCTCAGTCGTGTCTGGCTCTGCGACCCCATGGACTGCAGCCCACCAGGCTCCTCTGTCCCTGGGATTCTCCAGGCAAGAATGCTGGAGGGGGTTGCCATTTCCTTCTCCACCGAGAAATACTAGTTGACAGCAAATCGCCAACCCAAAGCACAATCTTCATGGGTCACTCTCTGAAGCGACAATTGGTTTCAGACGGCCTGGGCTTCCCAGGGGGCGCTAGTGGTAAAGAACTCGCCTGCCAATGCAGGAGACATAGGGATGCAGGCTCAATCCCTGGGTCAGGAAGACCCCTGGAGGAAGGCAGGGCAATGCACTGCAGTATTGTTGTCTCTTGCCTAGAGAGTCCCATGGACAGAGGAGCCTAGCCAGCTAAGTCCACAGGGTCACAAACAGTCAGACACGACTGAAGCGACTGAGCACGCAACACACGCAACTGGTTTAAGAGGGATTAACAATCCCTGAGGCTGTCGCTTTATTAAAGCACAGGCAAATGGCCCAAGATGATACTCAAACTGAAAGTTATGTAAATTACAGAACACTTTAAGGAGGCAGAGATACTTTCAATGTATCAGTGGGAAAAAATTAATATAAATGCTTGCTTAGAAAAGCTCCATGGGAAAATTTTCATTAAATGATGAAGCTATTGGGTAACTGATTGTCTTGCATTTCTATAGAGCTCGCTCTACCCAATGCACAGTTGAATGAGTTGACTCCCGTGGAATACACGATCAACATCTCCAATGGAAAATTTAAATTAGCAGTGTTTTCACAAAAACAGTGCTATAAAGAAGGAAGACTGGGCTAGGGAGTCAGGAGAACCTGAGTTCTGATCCCAGTTACAATATATCATTTACTGGTTGCATGACCATAGGTAACCTCTCTGTTACCCATGTTACTCTGTTATCTAACCTCTCTGTCTGTTGATTTTCTCATCTGTAAATAGAAACAGTATTTACTTTATAACACTTCATAAACATTAGCGGGTATAATACATCCTGGGTATATAATATGCGCTGAATAAAAACGGTTTCTTTCGCTCTTCATAAAAACACCTTATTCTTCCCATCCCTCGTGCAGGCGGTGCCAGCAGACATCGCTCCCGACCTTTCACCGCTTCCGCTCTTACGCTTCATTTGCAGCGGAGCTGCTTTTGTATATTATCGCTGATCTCCACGAAAACATCGAATTTTAAAAATAATGTCAAACGTTCTTATTTCCAAAAGAAAGAATATATATATATATATATATATATATATAAAATCAGAAATATGCAAATTATACTACTGGGTAGTATATCACTAGAGCTCAGGTTTCTGCTTCCAGATTACTGTGCAGAAACACTGGAGGAAATGTTGGATGAAACGGTACACTAGAGGAACTGGCTTTTTCCCTTATCTGTGTATTATTTGTAAACAATCATTTAACTCAATAGCAGTGCTGATGCTATGATTTTTAAGTCAAAATCTTGAAGATAACTCTCTAAATAAGTTGTGAGCGCAACAACATAGGGTCTTCATCAACTTTCTGTGGGGAAAAAGGTATTATGAAGTGATTTCCTTCTGAAAATAAAAATCTGCACTGAACAAACCTGAACCAATCAATCTGTTGTCTTTTTCCAGAATATAATTCCCCCTGTGAAAACTGTGTCTATCAGACTCAGGTTTAATCTTAACTTCTCAAGACACACAAAAGGAGATGGAAATAACTGAAAAAACAACTATGGAAAGGCAAGATCTTCCGTGAACTGTCGGATTCAAAAGTATAACCAGTCACATTAAGAAAGGTTCTCTAGTGCATTCACTTCCTGTCACAAATAATAGTTCCACTTGAGCAGGAAGAGAATGATGGAAAAACAACAAATAGAAACATTACTTTGAACTATTTTTATATTAGTTCCACTTCAAATAATGTGAAGAAGATATAAAAATATTTTACCACCAGACAGTTATGACTTTAGGAATCCAGGACCCTTCTGTCATTGTCCATGGCAGTGAGCATTATAGCTAGTCACTTTAGCTGGGCCTAAAGAAGCCATCTGAAATACTCATATGAATCACCAAGAAAATGTCAGTTCTTGATGGTGAGTTTGGTTCTCACCTAAAATTTTCATGTTTCTCTAAAAAAGTATTAGGTCCCCCAGCCCAGTTCCAAATTAAAACTTCTTAAAATGGTCTGCAGAGCTTCAGTATTAGTGTGGCTGTTTTTTGTTTCTGTTTTTTTAATTCTTTTAACACTGATTTACCTCTTCAGCCCCATCTCGGCTTACTTTCTTAAATAAGCTTCTGCGCTCACACCCACGGCTGCACCCCACGTTCTGTGTCTTCTGCTTCCCCAAGACACTGGCCCTCCTCCTGTTCTTACAGCAGATGGAGAAAGACAGAGTCTCAGCCTCTCTCTCTCTCTCACACACAACTCTACACCTAACTGGTAGGACACTTAGGTTCTTATTCACTTCACAAATCCCACTTCAGCTGCCCCAGCTCACAGTTCTTCCACAACTTTTCACATTTATAGCTAAGTCCAAGCAAACACATCACTTCCTACCTTTCATTATGTATCTTTTTACACCTCACCAACCAGACTATTAATAAGTCAGGGGCAGATAAAACATTTTTAAGTTTTATTGTACTTTTAATTGAAGTATGGTTGATTTACAATGTTGTGCTAGCTTTGGGGGTACAGCAAAATGGTTCATTTATATATATATATATATTGTTTTTTCAGATTCTTTTCCTTTATAGGCTATTACAAAGCACTGAGAAAATATTAATCTTTATATCCCTGTCTTCACCAAAATACCTGTACATATACACCTAATCAATGCTGCTTTTTGATTAGCAGATCAATTCCGTGATACGGAATGGATAAGAGAATAGTCTGTACAGTCAAAGGGATAGAGAACTTTCAGCATTAGAGGGATGCAGGAGGTAGCAGACACGAGGGGCCAAGAGCATGGGAAAGCCTGATGGAATTTACCTTTGCTACAACGTGCAACAGGAAGCCATTCTTGGTGACGATTTAAAAAACAAACAACAAAAAAAGCAAACGAGTATGTAAGGTTCTCAAGGCCCCAAACAGGTCACTGAATTTATGCCAGAGAGCGTCAAGATGCCTACAGCAGAAACTATCAAAGAGCAGGAGGTCTGGAGGAAGAAAGCGACACGGCTCTACCACAAGTCACTCAGAAGAGGTGATCATTAGTTAGCCGCCGACATGACTGAGTGAGGCAGAGGCCTGGCCCTGAAGGATGCAGATCTATCAAGGACATCTGTGACTCCACCAAGAATGAGAAGAATTCAAAAGAACAGACATATCTTCACTTTTTTCTCCCATTTTCCATAACTGCATTGCTTTAATAAATCATAAAGACTTTTGAAAATCCTCAACAGACTCAAGATTTTATTCATTATGGATAAGAAGACCTATGAGGGCATCGGAGTCTAAGTTCTTATAATAGCATAAAGAGAATGGAATAATTCATCACTGGTAGTAACTGACTCTACCAGTACAATGTCTACCTTTTCCCTGTGTGGCCCCATATCACTCAGGAAAATCCCACTTCATGACATCTCATGACCTGTATCATGTTCATGTTGCTTTATTTCATTCATCCTTCTGCTAAACCATAACCACCCTGAGAACATCTCTCTGCTTATTTTCACTGTCACTGCTTTCTACATCATCCAATTATCCTTGTGCTATGCAACCAACCTACTCATCCTGAAACTTAGAAAACATCTGTTCCTTCTCTGCAATTCTGCTCTAGTTCCTTCTGTGGCTAAAATCAGCCCTGAGTCATCAAAATTCCTCCAAGATACACTGATCTTGAAAAACATTAAAATGCTTTAATTCCAGCTATGCTCACAAAGCATACTCAACTTTGAGTCAGAAAATGAGAAACTGTTTTTCACTGTATTTAGCAAAACTGTCACACCTGGTGGGAAAAAAATCTTGCAAAGGAGGTACTAACTTTTTCTTTCTGAGCTAATCAAAGCACCCAAAATGCTCGGGTGATTTGTTTACATACCTGATTTCTTCCCAGCTGGTTCGTAAAGAAATAGATTTCTAGAGACTATTTCAAATTAATAACCGTATAATACTTTTACCCAAATCTCTTGAATATTAAGAAGTAATAAAGACAAAATAAAAAGCATTTACTACAAAAGAAAAACAACAAGGAGGGTGAGCCTCTCTAAAGCCTTTTTAAAAAATCATGGCTGAGGAGAAATATACGACATGATAAAACTCCAAAACAGATGCTTTGGGAACAAAAAGGAAAATACTCCACAACTAGATCAGAAGATATTGTAATTAGAAGCCTTTTACTATCTTAGCAATTCACAAATGTTCTCAATACGAGAGTCTCAGCTTTTACTATTTACAACTAATGAGCTTAAACATTTAACAATGACTAAACAGGTAGCAGAGGTAAGATTATAACTCTGTGCTCTTTATACCCCCTCTTTATACATAAATAAACCACAATGGCTCCATCTTGATCCTTGTGGTAGAATCCTATTTCCTCTGGTCAAATCACTTAGTCTAATCTGGGTCTTAACTGGTATTATACCAATTACAGGGATAATTCTGACCAGCTGCACAAGCAAAACTCAGAAGGGTTTCAAGAAACACAGCAATATACCATATATAATGCAGCATAAACAGTAATTACTATACTAAATAGTGCCCACTAAAACAATACTCCATAGGACACAATACAAACTACCTGTTGTCGTCTATGTCTTCCTGATCTGTAAAACTGAAAATACTAAAAGTACCTATACTTTACAGGCTGTCTGAGAATTACTTAGAATAGTGCCTGACACTTGGTGCTCAATAAATGTTGGTTATGATTTTATTTGCTTGATAAAAGTACTAACTGAACTAACTGTTTATGCTTTTGGTTTTAAACAAATATATTACTCTGTTTTCCTTCTTTGTGTTAGAAAGTTTTCAAATACTGACAAAGCATTAAAAAAAAAAAAAAGATTAGATGTCCAAAGAGAGAAACATGGTTGTAACATTTGATAAAATGCAAAGAAAAAGATATATTAGAGGTACATTTAATTTAAATATTCTTCTATACTATTTGTTTTTCAAAGTTTCAGACTCCTTTGTCTAAAAAAATGTTTTACACAAAATGAATTTTCCACTAGACAACCACTTTTACTAGTTAAAACCTACAAAGTCAAATCTGATTCTAAAATATTGCAATCTATTGAGAAGAAATTTTGGCTAGCCAAATAATCTACAATGTCATTTTATGTGTCTATCTACAAAGATTCTAGATTGATTAATTTTTTTTAAGATACATAATGTGTGTTCTATATTATGAATACACAACAGAACAGTATCACAGTATTGTTCTGATATTGTGACTATTATCAGACTTGAAACTTAGGAGAAAAAAATTAAAAGTACTTTAGTACTAGAAAGAACATATTATTTCAGCAGATGAGATATTACTTGTGAAGCTATTTCCTTGTAGCATTAATGTTATGATCTGGTGACACTGTTGAAAGAATCCAAATGGTATCTTGTATTTGCAACATTAAATTTATAATAGTTTCTCCAAACCTAACATTTCATCTAGTATAGTTTGTGACTTTTCTGAACTACAAGCTTGTCATTTTTACTTACTGACAATAATAAGCAAATGAAATCTGGAGATGTGAAGAAAAAAAATATGTAGCTCACTATTTAGAAAAAACTATTTAAAGAGATACTTGGATTTATTTGACCATTTTTAAATACCTGTTTAAGACAAAGAAAACCCTCCTACCCACACCTTATAATATCTACTTCCCACAAAGTATCATTTACTACAGTAATCTCAAACTTCTGAAGGTGCTCAAGGTAGTAACTTTAATAGTGCTGATTACAAGTCATTAGCAACAGTAATGCATTTGTACTATCTAGGCTCAAAGCTTCAGTTTGTTACTTGAAGAGTCAATGAAGAGAACTCCAATCTGGGGTGTCCCTGACTGCCTGAGTCCCGGCCATGTGACTCTTGAAATGGTCTTTGTTGCTACCTCTGCCTTTGCAGGGGGCGGGGGGGTAGAGGGTTACTAAAACTTTATCAGGCAAGAGGACAAGTAAATATGCCTTCCCAGTTGGCTACTTATTTGAGAAATTCTTTTTCTCTTTTTGTGGGAAAAAATGAAATCTATAACTTCCAGAAGTCTAACATATAATCTAGATCAGAAACCATGACATTTGTCAGAAATATGACTTCAACAATAGTCACTTTAGATATGATCTTTTATTTACATGGTTATCAGTGCCTTTGAAATTCTTTTTACAAGTAAAATATTTGTAGGGAAAAAAACCCAACAGGTTAAGAAACAATATATTATTTCCTTCCACCAAAATAGGATGTCTGCTGCATTCAGTTCAGTTCAGTTGCTCAGTCGTATCTGATTCTTTGCGACCCCATGAATCGCAGCATGCCAGGCCTCCCTGTCCATCACCAACTCCCGAAGTTTACTCAAACTCATGCCCATCGAGTCGGTGATGCCATCCAGCCATCTCATCCTCTGTCGTCCCCTTCTCCTCCTTCCCCCCAATCCCTCCCAGCATCAGGGTCTTTTTAAATGAGTCAACTCTTCACATCAGCTGGCCAAAGTATTGGAGTTTCAGCTTCAGCATCAGTCCTTCCAATGAACACCCAGGACTGATCTCCTTTAGGAGGGACTAGTTGGATCTCCTTGCAGTCCAAGGGACTCTCAAGAGTCTTCTCCAACACCACAGTTCAAAAGCATCAATTTTTTGGCACTCAGCTTTCTTCACAGTCCAACTCTCACATCCATACATGACCACTGGAAAAACCATAGCCTTGACCAGACAGACCTTTGTTGGCAAAGGAATGTCTCTGCTTTTTAATATGCTATCTAGGTTGGTCATAACTTTCCTTCCAAGGAGTAAGCGTCTTTTAATTTCATGGCGTCTTCCTTTCAAGAGTAAGCGTACTCTTGCCATCTGCAGTGATTTTGGAGCCCAAAAAAATAAAGTCTGACACTGTTTCCACTGTCTCCCCATCTACTTCCCATGAAGTGATGGGACCAGATGCCATGATCTTAGTTTTCTGAATGTTAAGCTTTAAGCCAACATTTTCACTCTCCTATTTCACTTTCATTAAGAGGCTTTTTAGTTCCTCTTCACTTTCTGCCATAAGGGTGGTATCATTAGGAATACCTAAATACATGATACTATTTTCTTTTCCGAGAACATTTCAAAATTCAAACAAAAAAAGAAGAAAAAAAGCTTAGTCTTTTTCTCTCTAAACCACATTTACAATAAGAGTCACATTGATATGATAAATCTAGTTTTCAAAAAAAAAAAACTAGAATATGCTAAAATGACTTCTAATACTTTTCTATCAAGTGTCTAACTCAAGAGAGATAGAAAATAACTGGAATTTCCAGCTAAGAAAAATGCTAACTTTCTTAATTGGAAAATAATTTGAGGACTATTTTTAAAATATCCTCAGAATAATGTATTCATAAAATCTACATTTCAAATAAAGCTACTGTATTAATAATAATTTACAAGCACAATCCTAAATTTGAAAATTAATTTATATTGCCTCAAAGACATCCCAACTCAAGACACAACAGAGATCAGAAAATAAAGTTTTAAGGCAGTAAATATATATGGAATTAGAACAAGAGTTGTAAATACTTTGATGAACTTCATGGTAAATATGTGGTAACTAAAAAACAAAAAAAATTACACAACAACCAAGAAAAACACAAGTTCATAGATACAGAGAAGAGATTAGTCGTTGCCACAGGCAGTGGGTGAGGGTGGGAAAAATAGATGAAAGGGCTTAAAAGGTACAAACCTCCAATTATAAGGGAGATAAGCTCTGGGATGTAATCTAACAGCGTGGTCGGTCAGTTCAACTGCTGTTGTGTCTGACTCTTCGCCACCCCATGGACTATAGCATGCCCGGCTTCCCTGTCCATCACAGCATGGTGACTATAGTTAATAAGCATGTGTGCTAAGTAGCATCAGTTGTGTCCGACTCTGTGACCCTATGGACTGTAGCCTGCCAAGCTCCTCTGTCCATGGGATTCTGTAGGCAAAAATACTAGAGTGACTTGCCATGTCCTTCTCCAGGGCATCTTCCCAACCCAGGGATTGAACCTACCTCTTTTAAGTCTCCTGCACTGGCAGGCAGATTCTTTACCACTAGCTCCACCTGGGAAGACTCCGGTTAATAATACCATATTGTATATTGGAAAGTTACACCATATTGTATATTACTTGAAAGCTGCTAGAGGGTAAGGGGCTTCCCAGGTGGCTCAGTGGTGAAGAACCCACCTGCCAATGCAGGAGATGCGGGAGATACGGGTTTGATCTCTGGATTAATGAAGATCCCCTGGAGAAGGAAATAGCAACCCACTCCAGTACTCTTGCCTGAGAAATCCCACAGACAGAGGAGGCTGGCAGGCTAGTCCATGGGGTCACAAAAGAGTCGGACACGACTAAACATACACACACAAGGTGATGTATATTAAGCAGACTGACTGTAATGATCATTTGCCATGTATACAATATCAGATCATTATGCTGCATTATATATCAACTCTAGTAATAAAATTAAAAAATACTTGGTTTTCTAGGCATTCTTCAATAACACTGTTAACAAATATTTATTTAGTGCTGTTACATCTTAGGCACTAGGTTACTGTTGAGGATACAGACGTACACAAGACACAGTCCAGCCCTATGGAATTCAAATTCTTATAGGTAAGTTTTTTAAGGGCATGAACGTAAGAATACTGAAACTGAGACATGTATGACAACAGCCTGAAGTGTTTCTCAATTCTGGCAATAACAGCCTAAAGGGCCCTGGTAAAAATGGCAGGAAAACTACTGCTATTGAATACATTTTGGCACCCTAAGCCTGCAGTTTCTATATAACTTTTTGGTAACAGTGAATGATTTTAAACGTCCAGAAAGTTATAATATGGACTCACTAGAGAGCCCCGCAAGGGCCCTGAAGCACTCTGGTAGCAAGTATAAAAGATAAAATGCTGTGAGCGACTTAATAGCTATTGCACAGAAGCAGACAGACTTTTGGCTTTTACAACAGTTTTTGGGTTTTTTTTTTTTTAAGCTTCTTTCACTTTTTGAATCTGCTTTCAACAAAGAAATATTCATGCCTGCTCTGATTACTGCAACACGAGACACTGAAAACTTACCTCTCTGCTCACAGTAGTACAGAAAACGTATTCAATGAATATGGCACACAAATCCACAAATCTAGATACACTTCCACTGCTTTCTCTCAATTTCTCACTCATCTGTTTCTTTCTGTTTGTTAATCTAGGAGGATCTTAACTTAATTTCTTTATCTTCAAAATACAAGAAGTCATTTGAAAGACAGAGTAGGTATGGAAGGTTCTCTTTTGTTCTTGAGAATTTGGGTTTTGTTGAAACAAAAGAGAAGCTTTGCTTGGCTCCACAAAACACCTTAACTCCATTCTCAATAATCTTTTCCTATGCTCTCTTCCTCCCTCTCCCCAGCAACCATGATGTCCCCTCCAACCCCAGGCCAAGGGGCAGCGTCCACTCAGGGGCAAGTAAGCGCCCTCCACTCTCCCGTGCTGCATCAGCGTGCCAGATGGTAGCATTAGCTGGACAGGCCCTACCTCACAGCAGTGCTGGCGAGTCATGACCCATTTTCCAAGGAAAGAAGTTAACTGAGTGTGCTGAGACCACATCTAAAAACTAAGTCAACAGAAAAATAAACAGAACGGAATGAAAAATACAGCAGTTACCTCACACTTCTTTTGGAACTTTGGTTTACACTGTGTGTATATATAAATGTGTGTGTGTATATGTGTGCTGGAACTCAGTGAAAATGACAGTCCTACAGGTTCACAGCGATAAGTATGGAAGCCACTAAACCAGAATACTCAGTTCTACAGCCTGCATCTTTATCTGATGTAATACTTTAGCTACCTTAGAGACTGAAAAGTGTCAATATTAAATAATTCCCTTCAGTAAAAAACATTGATCTAACATTGAGATGATGGAGTTCCAGTTGAGCTATTTCGAATCCTAAAAGATGATGCTATGAAAGTGTTCCAATCAGTATGCCAGCAAATTTGGAAAACTCAGCAGTTGTTACAGGACTGGAAAATGTCAGTTTTCATTCTAATCCCAAAGAATGGCAATGCTAAAGCATATACAAACTACTGCACAATAGCATTCATCTCACACATTAGCAAAGTAATGCCTAAAATTCTCCAAGCTAGGCATCAACAGCATATGAACCGTGAACTTCCAGATGATCAAGCTGGATTTAGAAAAGGCAGAGGAACCAGAGATCAAATTGCCAACATCCACTGGATCACAGAAAATGAAAGAGAATTCCAGAAAAACCTCTACTTCAGCTTCACTGACTATGCTAAAGCCTTCGACTGTGTGCATCACAAAACTGTGGAAAATTCAAAAGATGGGAATACCAGATCATCTGAACTGCCTCCTGAGAAATCTGTATGCAAGTCAAGAAGCAACAGATAGAACTGGACATGGAACAACAGACTGGTTCCAAACTGAGATAGGAGGACGTCAAGGCTGTATACTGTCACCTTGCTTATTTAAATTATATGCAGAGCACATCATGCGAAATGTGAAACTGGATGAAGTACAAGCTAGAATCAAGATTGCAGGGAAAAATATCAATAACCTCAGATATGCAGGTGATACCACCCTTATAGCAGAAAGTGAAGAGGAACTAAAGAACCTCTTGATGAAAGTGAAAGAGGAGAGTGAAAAAGCTGGCTTAAAATTCAACATTCAGCATACGGTCCCATCACTTCATGGCAAATAGATGGGCAATAGATGGGTAAACAATGGAAACGGTAACAGATTTTATTGTTTTGGGCTCCAAAATCACTGCAGATGGTGACTGCAGCCATGAGATTAAAAGATGATTGCTTCTTGGAAGAAAAGCTATGACAAACCTAGACAGCATACTAAAAAGCAGACACTTGACTTAACCAACAAAGGTCTGCATAGTTAAAGCTATGGTTTTTCCAGCAGTCATGTATGGATGTGAGAGTTGGACCATAAAGAAAGCTGAGCACTGAAGAATTGATGCTTCTGAACTGTGGTGTTGGAAAATACTCTTGAGAGTCCCTTTGACTGCAAGGAGATCAAACCAGTCAATCCTAAAGGAAATCAGTCCTGAATAATCATTGGAAGGATGATGTTGAAGCTGAAAGTTCAATACTTTGGCCACCTGATGGGAAGAACTGACTCACTGGAAAAGACCCTGATGCTGGGGAATGATTGAAGGCAAGAGGAGAAGGGGACGACAGAGGATGAGACTGTTGGACGGCATCATTGACTCGATGGACCTGAGTCTGAACAAGTTCCAGGAGTTGGTGATGGACAGGGAAGCCTGGCATACTGCCATCCATGGGGTCACAAAGAGTCAGACATGACTAAGTGACTGAACTGAACTGATTGATCTAATGAGCCAAACATTTTCTAAAACACCATCAGTCAGTCAGTGAACAAACATAATCAACTTTCTTAGCTTTTTCAGTATTTTCTGAGAGAGATCCCATCTCTTTTGGGGTCCTTTTTGCACCTACTGCATATGCACATGGATACAAACACCATCCCTGTATTTCCTGGGCTGTAAAGAGACTTCTGAGAACTGAAGCTCAGAAAGCTTAGAGTGTGAGACGGACTAATGGCCCCCGTCCCTCAGCAGGGCCGGAGTGGGCACGAGGCAGAGAGTCACTCAGCTGGACTGACTATAATATAACTACTCAAAAAACGTTTATATTCCTTACTCTTCACGTATGGCTGCTGCGCGGAATCCACAGTTAAAATACAGAAGACATCTCTCAGCTGTTCTGCGGTGTCAACGTGGAAACGGGACATGACTCAGCCTCACAGCTCCACACGCTCCTTGGGCTGAGAGGACTGCAAGAGGCAACTGATATCAAGCCTGGTGGGGAGTCACAGCCCTATGGCCTTGAGACTCCCTGAAAACCATTAAGTTGACTAAAAGTGATGCTGACAGGCTTCACTCTTTCTCTCTTTCATGGATTCTGGCTGCTAAGTGGAGCCTCCAGGACTAGAACCCTATGAGAGCAGCACTGAGATTTTTATCAGACTATAAAATGCTTTAGAAAACAGCACTGAATACTAGGTATAAAATGTAAACTATAATTTAAACTTGACCATGTCTATAAAAATAAACTATGGATAACAGGATTATATACACACTGAACTAAGATAAAAGAATTATGCAAAGACATACAGAAATAACCACCCCAGAAAGTTTCTGACAACCTGAAAGCATATGAATAGGAATTAAGTAAAATTTTACTTTAATCAAAATGCTTCTTTTGAATTTCAAAGACTGAATATAAAGATATAATGAAATCTATTTCTTTCTTAAGAAAACCCTAAGTCACAAATAACCCAGTACATTTAGAAACTTATCTTAATCTCAATGTTGGTGACAGAAGTTAGTACTGGGTGAAGGTGAAATGCGCTTCATTTACAGCACTCAACAGTAGCTGTGGATATGTGAGACAATTCTTTTCTTACACTGTATTACAACTCATTATAAGATACCAGTGTTTTACTTAGTTTATCATATTTTAGGATAAAATAAGAGCATAATCATGAGTGTTTACAATCAAGTTCTTCGGATGACAAATTTCCCATGAAAACTTAAGGATTGAGCTTCTTTGAAAAAGGAACCTTCCAATGACTTACAGAAGATGTTAGGAGATACAGAAGGCAAAGTTGGAATAACCTCCTCTAAAAATAATGAAACCTGAAACTAGCATATAGATGTACCGGTCTAAAACTATAACGAAGTTCCATGTTTGTGCACATCTGTATCCAGGGTATGAAGGAGGGAGGGAGAGAAAGACGGCTGCAACAATTCACATTATACACTAAGAGTACGTACACCTACTGTCACCCTACAGCAAATTTCTGAGCTCATTTAATACTTGTCCAAATATCTATCACCCTTTTTATGTTTTTCTTTTTCTTTCTGATCTTTATAAACTGGAGCTCCTTTTTAGAAATACAACCATGAAATGTCTCTTTAACAAATGTAACCTCTAACACCAAGCCACTCACATTTAGTCTTGTGATGGTAATGAAATGAGAATTCCTTTTCTTAAATATTCAAATGAACAAACTCCTATCTTGATTTATAAAAATTTCAACCAATATTCTCTCAAGAAAAGCAAAACCATTTCCATTTATTAAAGGTTATATCTGATATCTATGCCATATAATATAGCATCATTACATTTAGTTTAAAGGGAGAAAAGTACTGGTACTTCATGACCAAAAGAAGTCAGATGCAAGGCAAGGGTCAGAGAAAGAAACTGAAATTTCTAGCCTAATCTCAAGCATTTAAACTGATTTTTTAAAAATTGTTTTCCAATTAACTTGTAAGCATTCTAATTAGATAGGATCTATATGGCATTTTCATAAGAACTACAGGAATTATAAAAGAACCTCAATAATTAATGAGGATAAGAAATCCTTTCATAGCATATGAAAGAAACCTTTCCCATGGAAACATCAAAGGAAAAACATGCCCTAAAATAATGGACTTTTTCTATTGAGTTGATTATCCAGGCATAAAGGGTTGACAAAGGATTGACCTCTGTCACTGGGCTTGATAGAAATGGCCTGAATAAAGAAAATGATATGTTAATGGATCAGGTGAGTGATGGAGGAATCAGCCTCATACATACACTTATGTTTTTGAGATAACATGTAACAGACACACACACATACAAATTCTACCCTTCCTTAAATGTATCAGACGTTTCTCTCACTTTTTCATTATTTCAGTGCTAATAAGGGAAAAGAGGATTTTCCAAATCAGTGGATAGGGAAAAAAGCTGGGCTTTTAGAAATGTTTCTGCTGAAACTTATCAGGATTCCTGGCTTTACTGTAGAACTTGGTGAACAGGATAGTGAGGGAGGCTTATGAAGAGACTCTCGCCAACTCTGCTTGAGGTTCCAGGGATGTTAAAAATAGGAAAAAAAAGAGACAAAGTACCTGAATTCCTGTCATTACTTAGGGGATCAGAAACATTCAAGAGGGTTCACAGCTTAAGACCTTAACATGGACTTTTGAGTGTCTTAAGTTAAATTAAGGAAGATATTTAAAGAAATGCTAATGCTATGGTAGCTAAATAAGGTATTTAATTTAATAATGTCAATAATGTGACTAACCTCCTCAGTACTATATATCTTGTATGTCCTATTCAGGTTCAGTATACTCTGAAAAAAACCTTTGTTTTTCAAAGCATAAAAATATGTCATATACACAAGGGGAAAGGATTTCGAAAAGAACAAACTTGGAGGATTTACACTACCTGATTTCCTGACTTGTTCTAAAGCCACAAAAATCAAGACTGTGATATTAGTGAAGGCATGCAGTATAGACACATGGGGCTTCCCTTGTAGCTCAGGGGCTTCCCTGGTGAAGAATCTGCCTGCAATGCAGGGAACGCTGATTTGACCCCTGGGCTGGGAAGACCCCCTGGAGGAGGGTCAGGCTGCCCACTCCAGCGTTCTTGGGCTTCTCTGGTGGCTCAGGTGGTAAAGAATCCACCTGCAATGCAGGAAACCTGGATCTGACCCCTGGGCTGGGAAGACCCCCTGGAGGAGGGTCAGGCTGCCCACTCCAGCGTTCCTGGGCTTCCCTGGTGGCTCAGGTGGTAAAGAATCTGCCTGCAACGCAGGAAACCTGGATCTGACCCCTGGGCTGGGAAGACCCCCTGGAGGAGGACATGGCACCCCACTCCAGTATTCTGACCTGGAGAATCCCATGGACAGAGGAGTCTGGCGGGCTATAGTCCATGGGGTCGCAAAGAGCTGAACATGACTGACCAAGCACAGCACAGTATAGACAGACACACAGGTCAATGGAACAGAATAAAGAGTTCTGAAATAGAGATTCACACACACACACATGGTGAAATGATTTTCAACTGAGATGCGAAGACACTTCAGTGGTGGAAAGGACAGTCTTTCTAACAAATGGTTTTAGAACAACTAGATATTGTAGGAGGAACAATATTCCTCTTTACCTTGAACTTTGCATCACATACAAAAATTATTTCAATTAGATAATAAACCTAAATGTAAAACCCAGAACTATAAAGATTCCAGAATGATACACAGAAGAAAAATCTTTCTGCCTCTGAGCTAGGCAAATGTTTCTTAGATCAATACTAACAGCAGGAGCCATGAAAAAAGAGTAATAAACTGAATTCCATTAATATTAAGAATTTTTGCTCTTTGAAGATCTTGTTAAGAGAAATCCCATATCTGATAAAAGACATATTCAGAAGATACAAAGAATGCTCAAAACTCAACAGTTTAAGAAAACAAACAAAAACAAAAAATGGCAAGTTTTTGAACACACACCTCACTAGAGATGTAAAAATGGCAAATAGTACATGAGAAGACGCTCAACATGATTAGTCATTACAGAAGAGCAAATCAGAACTACAGCAAAATACTATATACCTACAAGAATGCCTAAACTCAAACACTGACCATACCAAATGTTGATGATGAAATGGAGGAACAGCACTTACCCTGATGGTGGGAAAATAGTTTGGTAGTTTCTTAAAAAGTTAAAACACACAACTACCATTTAACTCGGGCTTCCCTCATACCTCAGTTGGTAAAGAATCTGCCCGCAGTGCAGGAGACCCCAGTTCGATTCCTGGGTCGGGAAGATCCACTGGAGAAGGGATAGGCTACCCACTCCAGTATTCTTGGGCTTCCCTTGTAGCTCAGCTGGTAAAGAATTCGCCCACAATTCAGTAGACCCGGGTTTGATCCCTGGGTTGGGAAGATCCCCTGGAGAAGGGAAAGGCTACCCACTCCAGTGTTCTGCCCTGGAGAATTCCATGAACTGCAGAGTCCATGGGGTCGCAAAGATTCGGACATGACTGAGCCACTTTCACTTTCACCATTTAATTCAATCATTTTGGTGTTAGGTATTTACCCAAGAGAAATGAAAATATATGTCCATACAGAGACTTGTATACAAATGTTCACAGCAGCTTTATTTATAGAAGCCAAAAAGTAGAAACAACCCAAATGTCCCTCAACATGTAAAAGGATAGAGAAATTGTGCTAAAACCATATAATGAGATACTACTCGGCAATAAAAAGGAATGAACTACTGAAGTGTAACAACATGGGTGAATCTCAAAATAATAACTGAATCAAAGAATCCAAAAGAAAGAAATACAGTATGATTCCATTTAGATAAAATTCTGGCAAGTGCAAATTAATCCATGGTGATTAGATCTGTGGCTACCTGGGAACTGGAAGATAAAAAGGAAGGGAAGAGGTGGGGAAATTCAATGGGGCACAAAGAAACTTACAGGAGTGATGGATATGTTACTTGTTTTGATTGTGGTGACAGTTTCACAAGGGTAAGTGTAACTGGATGTCAAACTGAACTGTTTAAATATGTATATTTTCTTACATGTCTATTATACCTCAATAAACTGTCAAAAAAATTCTACTGGCAACTAGGGTAATGAAGCTCTAAACGGTACTCTTCTTAACTAATCACCAAATTGTACTGGTCAAATTTATTATGGGCAAGATTATTAAACCAACTGATTCACTGAAAAGATGAAGTACCATTTCGGCAGAGATTTGTAAAAGCAAACAAAATTAGTAATTCACATTGCCCAACTTTGTGATAGTTACTTGAAGGATTTTAGTGGGTTCTGGATGAACGAATTGTACCTAGGGAAAAAAGTGAACATCATACCTTGATTTGTGCAAAGGGTCTTTCATAACCTCCAACGTAGAGAAGGCCAATGTTCTGAGGAAGCAACCTACAAAGGAAAAGAAAAACACCATTTATAAAAATTCTTCCTTAAATATAAGGTTGTATAATTATCAAAATTTGCATAATAGATACTTAATATGAAAAAATTAATATCTATGCAACTATTCTTGTCTTTTGCACGATGGAACAGTAACCAGCAAAGGAATAATTCTTATACTTCAGAAAATGGTGGATAAACATTGAAAATGGCAACTTAAATGTAAAACAACCCAACAAATTAGTAATTCTAGCAAAATCACTCCATAGAAGAGAATTAAGCAATGCACAGATTTTTAAAAATCTGTGAGTTCAATTCAAGAAACACTCCCTATGTTTATATACCAGGCACTTATGGAGACAATATTAATACAAACCTAAATAGTTCACTCCCAAAATCTAACAGGAAAACCAGACACACAATTAACTACAACAAAAAGTAGTCTGATAAATGCTATTACAGAGGTATTTATCATTGCAAAGTAGTGGAGTGAGAGGTACTTGCTATGGAGGGAGCTAGAGAAGCCTGAATAGGTGGAATTAAGGCTTAACTCTGATGGGTGGGTAAAGCAAAGGGAAAATTTTATAAACTAAATCCTGAGAATGCAAAAGATTTGAGACAAAAAGGAAACAAGTATGGCTCAAGTTAGGGATAAGTTAGTTGGAGATAAAAACCCAAAGAAAGCTTAAAATGGGCCATGAAGAATGTCAAACTTCATCTTTATTTCATAAGCAATATTTATTTTTTTGTACAAACAACAAGTGCACACAAAAGTGAAAAACCATCTAGAGGGTGGGGATAAGCTGGCTACCTTTCCCGCACCCTTCCTTCCTATTTAAAGAGGTCTGCCTTTCCCACAGCCTTCCTTCATTCCTATTTAAAGAGGTCTACCATTCTCGACTTCTAAGGGCTTCCCTGGTGGCTCAGCAGAAAAGAATCTGCCTGCAATGTAGGAGATGTGGGTTCGATCCCTGAGTGGGGAAGATCCCCTGGAGGAGGGCATGGCAGCCCACTCCAGTATTCCTGCCTGGAGATTCCCATGGACAGAGGAGCCTGGCGGGCTATAGCCCATGGGGTCACACAGAGTCAGACACAACTGTAGCAACTGTGCATACACACATCACTCTTGACTGCATGAAACATTACAAATAAGGAAATACCATCATTAGAACCATGCTGTACCAGGGCTTCCCTAGTAGCTCAGTGGTCAAGAATCCACCTGTCAAGGCAGGACACGTTAAGTTTGATCCCTGATCCAGGAAGATCCCACATGCTGTAAAGCGACTAGGCCTGTGTATCACAATTATTGAGCCTACACTCTAGAGCCTGCAAGCTGCAACTGCTGAAACGCACGTGCCCTAGAGCCTGTGTTCTGAACAAGAGAAGCCACCACAAAGAGAAGGCCACGTACTGCAAGTAGAGAGAAGTCCCTGTTCACTGCAACTAGAGAAGAAAACCCTGTGCAGCAGTTAAGACCCAGAAGAGCCAAAAATATTAAAAATAAATAAACATTAAAAAAAAAAAGAACTATACTTGTGGAGCATGTAGTCATGCAGGGTATGCTGCTGCAGCTGCTAGGTCGCTTCAGTCGTGTCCGACTCTGTGCGACCCCATAGACGGCAGCCCACCAGGCTCCCCCGCCCCTGGGATTCTCCAGGCAAGAGCACTGGAGTGGGCTGCCATTTCCTTCTCCAATGCATGAAAGTGAAAAGTGAAAGAGAAGTCGCTCAGTCGTGTCTGACTCTTAGCAACGCCATGGACTACAGCCCACCAGGCTCCCCCGTCCATGGGATTTTCCAGGCGAGAGTCCTGGGGTGGGTGCCAGGGCCTTCTCCGGGCAGGGTACGATAAGCACATAATTAAAGTAACTACTCCATGGTGCTTGTAACCACTGTCTGCAGGTGACAGTGTGAGTAGTTGTTATTACTGAAGGGGAGAACATGCCGGCCTAAAATATGCCACCTGACGTGTGGGTTATTTCCAGCTGACAGCAATCAAGATCCAGCAGACTCAGGAAGAACTTTTCCTCTCCCTTAACTACGTAAAAGAGTTTGGATGGGGGCCTGGCCCAGAAAAACAGCTATTACCACATGTTATCTGAAAGTGCTATCTGCATGACAGGGCAAACCTCTAAACACCACACATTCGGTCCTATTATCTTATGAGTCACTTCACTCCCGTTGAAGGCCCAGGCCCTACTCCCACTCCTGAGCACAGGGTGGCACATAAGCCTTGACTGTCCAACTTGCTCTTGAGTCTCTTTATCACAGGGGATCCTGAATGTACCAGCTCAAATATGTTTTCTCCTGCTAATTCATCTTCTGTCAATTTAATTATCAGACCAAAGAAGCTAGTGCTGTGCTGAGTCGCTCAGGATTGTGTCCAACTCCTTGTGACCCTGTGGACTGTAGCCCGTCAGGCTCCTCTGTCCATGGGGATTCTTCAGGCAAGAATACTGGAGTGGGTTGCCATGCCCTCCTCCAGGGGATCCTGCCAACCTAGGATCCAGATTCAAAAAACCTAGAAGAGAACGGAAACATTTTCCACCCCTACATTAACTTTCCATTGACTTGGTCTAGTAAGACTAACAGCACACTTTTAAAGCATCTTTGCTTTTATGAATTAGGTAAACAGATACTCTCTCTCTCGGGAATACCCTCTGTTGCCTCCCTCTTTAAAAGGTCTATAGAGTGTCAAAGGCCCCTACGTGTCAGCCGCCTAGTTGTGTCCAGCTGTGTGTGACCCCGCGGACTAGGGCTCGCCAGGCTCTCTGTCCCTGGGGCTCCAGGCGAGAGTGCTAGAGAGGGCTGCCACTTAAGAGTGCTAACAGCAGATAAACACAACGACAGATTAAACCAGTTTAGCAAAAAGCTACTTAAGTGTGGAATGTGAATCTTACAGTGACACATTTTAACATGTTGTTGAAGGTTATAAATGACTGAAGGCATATTTGTTTCCTGGATGCAAGTAGAAAGCATGAGAATGTCCCCAAGTGTCTCAACTGGGAAATGGAGAATTTCTTCACCATCATTTGACAAATAAGAAATTAATCAAATCAACAAAACTTTAAATCACTCACAAGTTGCTAGTATCACAAATTTAATGTTAGTTATATATAGCAGTGGTAATTTATTTCCTGTATAACAAATGTTCACAAGAAGCTTGGTAAACTCCTTTCAGAAGTAAGAATAGTCATTTCATACAAATAGATGCTAGAAAAGGAAGAGAATAAAAGCTGGCTGACATTTACAAATCAATGTCTCTAATTACTATGCATATGCATTTCAGGAAGCATGCCAATATACAATTTAGTGTCCCCCTCTTCCTCCAACTTGCCTATCTAATAACTACCTTCTACACAAGAAATATCTTAAATATGTTAGTTACAAAGCATATACATATTTTGCTTTTTAAATCTTGTTCTTTCTCATTCATGTACATATTATTCCTTACCATAAATTATACTACCACCTTCATTTGAGTGGGTTTTAATATGTACCATAATTTAAAGGTTTGCTATGTGTAAAATAATTAATACTCTGAGAACAAAAATTTCAACTTGTAAGATGGAACATTTCTTAAAATGCTTTTACCTTTCAAAAAATTATTTTGCCAGATTGTATGCATAATTATTGTGAAATAATAGGCACCACTTCATTATGACAGGGTACTCATATGTTATATAGCAATCACATTTTAAATCCCAGAGTAAAGGCATTAATTCACCATTGATAGATGCACTTATATGTATATGTTAAAAAGTAAGTGTTAAAGTAAAAACCGTGACTCATTTAGTACCAGGTAATTGTTTTGCAACTTCTGTTAGGTGAATATTAATATAATCTTTATACAAATGCTAATAACTCCCAAAATATTTGCTTATAACCAAATGCTTCTACAAAATGGCTAGCAAAGAAATTTTTGGAATCAGAAGGCATTATTGGGAAAAAGAAAGAAAATCTATTAGAGCTTTTGAAAAAAATAAAGATAGGCAAGACTGATGTTCATTTTGCTTCAATTTCCCAAATACAAATATTAACTAATATCTATTCTGGAAAGAAAGCTGCAAAATTATTTCCAGAAAATTTTCTCACATAAAGGAAAAATAAAACTTGGCAGGTAATAGAAAGAACATCATTTAAAAGAACCTCATTCATCATCATTCAGTGATGATATATCAGGCTTAGAAAAAACTGCTTTGAAAGGAAATTGAGTCTATAATTATTTCAAATTAAAAGTTTAAAAAAAGGCAAAGGGGATCTGTCTAAAAATAAGCTAAATAACTCAAAATCAACTGTTCTGTCTACAAGCCCTAATTACATTACCCACTAACGGATACACTTTTCAGCTGCAATAAAATACTTTGAAAAAACTTACAGTACCTTGAATAATGACTGACAAATAAAATTCCACTTCTAAGCCAAAGAGCAAGTTCCCCAAAGAGCAGACTATCTCTAATACATTTAGTACTAGGAAAAAAAGAGAAAGCCAGTGCACTTAGAATAGGATCAATAGGGCCCTTCTGAGTTTGAGAAAATGTACGTTATTGAGAAGGCCTACATTATTCTTTGAGACTTGTAATAGAATGTAAGTAAAAGCAGCATATGCCATTAGGCACAAGATAAAACATGAATGATAAATGAATGAGTTTATTATTATCCTTACAGACTTTTCTGTAGCCTACACTTTTCTCTTCTGGTTTGCTTTCTAAATCCTTGTATAAGAGTTAGTGCTTCATGAAAAAACAAATCACCACCACCACCACGTTTAAATGTGACAGTTGGGACTGTGAAGAAAGCTAAGCACCAAAGAATTGATGCTTTTGAACTGTGGTGTTGAAGAAGACTCTTGAGAATCCCTTGGACCGCAAGGAGATCCAACCAGTCCATCCTAAAGGAGATCAGTCCTGGGTGTTCACTGGAAGGACTGATGCTGAAGCTGAAACTCCAATACTTTGGCCAGCTGATGTGAAGAGTTGACTCATTGGAAAAGACCCTGATGCTGGGAGGGATTGGGGGCAGGAGGAGAAGGGGATGACAGAGGATGAAATGGCTGGATGGCATCACCGACTCGATGGACATGAGTTTGAGTCAACTCCGGGAGTTGGTGATGGACAGGGAGGCCTGGCGTGCTGCGATTCATGGAGTCGCAAAGAGTCAGACACGACTGAGGGACTGAACTGAACTGAACTGAACTGAACCACGTTTAAATAAAGATCTGTGTGCTGTTAGAAATAAATTACCTGAACATGATCTTTGTGAAACATACACTGACATAAATAACAGAAATAATAAACAAGACTGGGGAAGGATAAATAAGACGCTGAAGTAAACAAAAGAAACCTGAATCATTTTGCAAAGGTATATATGAAGAAATGCTGTTGAGCTACTGATATTCAGAAAATAAATACCAACATAATGCATAAGGATATACAGATGAATAATATACCACATTAAGGGAGCAACTTCAGAAAAGAGAATTTTGGCATACTCTGTAAGTCTACAAATAAAAAGAACTGTATATAAATAAGTCCTTGAGTTCATAAACTTGTTTCGCACAGGGGTATGGGTTAGTAATTATGAAAATACATCATATGTATATAAGAATTTAAGGGACAAATATTCCATGGATAAGGAGATACAGAGTGCTCACTGGGCAAAGTTATAAATAAGGAAAGGGGAGAGGCTAAGAGTGAATATAATGATACTGGATTAGAATCAAGAGGTATCAACTGGGACTCTTGGCTTTTAATAAATTCACAGATAGATAAAGATATAAATATAAGTGTGTGTGTAGGTGCATGTCAGTATACAATACATTCCCAACTCTGACAACTGACAGGGTCTGTAATGACACCCAGCAGCAACGACCCTGCCGAGAACCTCGATCTGTGTTTCCAACCATCAGTCTTCACCAATTAAAACAAAAACATCTGGCTCTCTAGAGAAAAGGTTGATTTCTGGACTGAGGAAGGAAAATTATAAGAAGAGTCTGAACATCTTGTGGTAGCGGGAGGTCAGGAGGTACGGAAAAGTGATGGCCGTGCATCAAAAACTCACAGAAGCCAAATTGAAGGTGTTCCCAACGGCCAAAGCCAAAACAGCAAAATCAAATCAGAGTGCTGGCTTATAACCCACAGAGTGAATTATTCCTAAGTCCTCAGTAATATAAATAAGTATATCAGGAAGAAGGGACAGTGCTTCTTTACATTTCAATCCCTATTAATGCACTGAGAAAGAATGAGGGAAGCTGAAATTCACCATGTTTGAAATATTCGCCAAAATGAAACTGAAGAAAATGTCATGATAACTATTGCTGCAGGCAAAAACCACTGAAAGATACTCAAACTAGAAGATGAAGGTAGGATGAGAAACGTGACACTTGCCTAGTCGCAAAGTTCTTCCCCAGAAAACACTTTTTAATTACAATATATACACACACACACACATACAGCCACAGTAACTTCAAGGTACAGAAATTCAGAAAACCAGCTAACCAATCAAAATTATCAACATGACGGCCTTACCTGCCTGCCCCTCCCCAAAACACAGTGCACTGAGAAGGTCACTCTATCACTTCCACGATGTTCTTCCCAAAAGTATCCCCCCAAAAAGATCAACCTCAGGGGCATTCTATATAATAACTGACTAATATTCTTCAAAAAGTGTCAAGAGCATGAAAAGCACAAGTGAGGTAGTCACAGATTATATTAAGGAGACATGAAGCCAAACATAAAAGAATATAGGGTTGCATTTATGTAAGTTTCAAAATCAGGCAAAACCAAACCCCAGTGTTTGGAGTTGGATGTCTAAGTAATAAAAGTATAAAAAAGAGCAAGAAAGCACAGATGTACAGACAACGGTCATCTTTGGTGGGAAAGAGGAGCTTGTGAATGAGAAATAGCATACTGGAGGCATCTAGGGTGCTGGCAACATTTTCCTTCTTGTTCTGAGTAGTGGTTAAATGTGTGTTGGTTACATGAAATTTCATTAAGTTGTACATTTATGTTTTATGCACTTTTATGTATATATATTACATATATATACATATTTATAGTATTAAATGTATACTATAATACTATAAAAGGTCTTTATATAAAAAGCCCAAAGGAAAAAAAAACAACACAAGCAATCAGTAAGAGAATAATACTCCTAAATGAGGGGTACAATACTAATTGGTATATCAACATATTTTGATATTCCTGTATAAACAGATGAGTGTTTTAAGAGATGAGCTTCTAGGGAATCCACAAGTCCCTCTATCCCCTTCTTAGTGCACGCATACATGCTAAGTTGCTTCAGTCATGTCCAACTCTTTGCGACCACATGCAATGCAGCCCGCCAGGCTCCTCTGTCCATGGAATCTTCCAGGCAAGAATACTGAAGTGGGTTGCCATTTCCTACTTCAGGGGATCTTCCTGACCCCTACTTAGTACTAGAGCTAAAAATTCTAAGGAATATATATAATATGAAAACAGGGAACTCACATGTCTGGGCATGATGGTATAATGGTTTTAAACAGAACGACATTAAAATTTGCTTAAAAAGAAAACACAAGTGCATTAAAAAATGTATAGATAAAATTTCTACTTCCAGCCAATGACAAGGGTAATAAGAACTGAACTAGGTCCTACTCCCTCTAAGCAACTAAAAACACAGTGTTGTACAATGGTTTTCAGAAATTGGTCAAAAGGTAGCGCGAGTCAGTGGTACCCACAGAAAGGAAACAAACAAGCGAGTCCTACCACTGCCCCAGCTGACCACCTGGAGCTTTCAGATCACAGTGTCCATAAAGCCCAACACACTTGCTATCTGAGTCTCCGAAGGAAAAAACTGCCAACCGCATTTCAAGACAAATGAAAGCACACATCTGTGAGAAGACTTGTACCCGAGTCTCACAGCAGCTTTATTCGTAATGGCCAAGCCTGAAAAGATCTCAAATGTCCATCCACACACAGGTGAAGAGCCAAGTAAATCGTGACACAGCTGTACAACAACAGGCTACTCGGCAATAAAAGGAAACTGACTGCTGATCCACGTAACAAGACGGAGGAGTCCAGTGTTAAAAGCAGCAGCGGAGAGGGGACACACGGACTGTGTTCCCAGTTACTTAAGATTCTAGAAAATGAATTCCAACAGCAGTGGTTGCCAGAAAAGGGAATGAGCGGTGCTGGAGGAGAGAAGGAGAAAGGGGTTAACAAAAGGCAGGAGGAAACTGAAGGGTGATGGATGTGTCCATCATCTTATTCCAGGGGTGGTCACTTCACACTCAAAAATCTAACTGCACACTTAAACTGTGTACAGTTTATCATTTACCAATTACTCCCCAATAAAGTTGTAAAAAGTAATGTACAAACTTAACCTTCTAAATTTTACTAAATATATTTTAAGAAGAAACTCTATAAAATGTTTGCAGGCCACATCACAAACCGAGTCTATGAATAATTCTTAATCAATCCACCCTGATAATTCTAAATGGCAAGTTGGTTTTTTTTTGAAGAACTGCCTGTGCAAACAGGAAGCAGAATAGTCTGAAAAGTGGATTTTAACAGGGAAATAATTTAACAGATATAGTTCCCCACATGCTTTATTATCTACTGATCATAAGAATTATGCTATAGTTTACTTCTACCTACAAAAGAAGAGAGACAAGAGTGATTTATATTGCTGCTGCTGCTGCTGCTGCTGCTAAGTTCACTTCGGTGGCGTCCGACTCTGCATGACCCCACAGATGGCAGCCCACCAGGCTCCCCCTTCCCTGGGATTCTCCAGGCAAGAACACTGGAGTGGGTTGCCATCTCCTTTTCCAATGCATGAAAGTGAAAAGTGAAAGTGAAGTTGCTCAGTTGTGTCCAACTCTTAGCGACCCCATGGCCTGCAGCCTGCCAGGCTCGTTCATCCGTGGGATTCTCCAGGCAAGAGTACCGGAGTGGGGTGCCACTGTCTCCTCCGATTTATATAGGGATTAGCCTCAAATCTAAACATCTGAAATTATGTGAACATCACCATATCCATAAATTTTCACCTTTTTGAAAACTGACTCCAAGATGTATATGTAAAGCATATTTGTTAAAAGAAAAATAAGTGACTAAAACTTTTGTTTCCTGTATTGGGAAATTCTGAATCTTATTTTCTCCCTCAATTTTTGTTGTACAAGTTTCCCTTGAATATTCTGCATAAGACTTTGACCATCAGCCTTCCTTTTTCCCTGGAAAAAAGTAGGAACATTATGCTAAGGGGCCAATTTTGCAGAAAAGTACAAAAGACGCCATGGAGACAAGAAACAGAGAAATTTAAGCTGAGTGGATATAATTCACAATTCCATTTTTTTTCTGTCTAAATTATAGGACCATGTCGCATATTACCAGCTATTTCAATAATAGCTATGATCAATCAAAGAGAGAAATGTCATTTTTTAAAATCACAGACCCCAGAATGACTGAGACTGTTATATTCTACATTGAAAAGAATTATTGCAAATCTGAATTTCAGCTTCATAGAACTCTCCACAAAATGCCTACTGACACATGAACTGTAAAAACTACCACAAACTGCCTGTATGTCTCCACTGACAGAATATACATTATTCTGATTTTCTCCGTACTATTAACTTGAATACTCTTCTAAATATTACATATGCATTCCTTTTCTTAAATTATAAATTATGGTAGATATTGAATTAGCATTTTTTCCTTGCTAAGGCAGTATTAGCTTTCTTTATTAAGTAATTAATTCTTTATCATTTTCAAGACTCCACTTATGAAACTGCCTATTTTTTTAATAAATCTATATAGTTTTATTAAGACAAAAAACTGACAGTGTTGATATGAAGTTTACATTTAAACAAAAGTTTTCACAAAAACCTATCACACGCCTAAAAATTACGGGTGCCCTGAAACACTGACTCTCCTTCCCCGCCACGGGGATGGGTGTGCAAACTATACAGCATGGAACGGCTTTAAAGCACTTGGGCTGCTGCAGGGCAGAGAAACTACACTGGCTCTTCAAAGGACAACTTCTCAAGCCACCTTTATGGTGTCAAGACAAGTAGAATTCTTTCTTTCCCCACCTGAAACCCACAGTCAGATGTGACAGGGGCTGGTATTCAAGAAAGTTAATTCCTATCATCTTTTTTGTCATCATCCTCTGAGGGGTAAGAATGCCACGTCAGCCTTTCCTCATAGAAGGATATGACAACCTGTGGGCACTTGATATTGGCTTCCTTGGTGGGAACCAGGTCAGCCTCATCAGAGTTCTTCCATTTCATCAGGAACATGAGCTCTCCACTGGAGTCCGAAGCTCCAATAATCCGCTCTGGTTCCAAACCCCGGGAAAAGCCTTGTGGCTTTTCTGACTCTTCTTTCTTCTTCTTTGGTTTGCTCTCCTCCCCCTTATCTTCTGAATCAGAATCAGCTTTGCGTTGCCTCCCTCTGATTTATCGGTCTCGTGTGCTGTTTTCTGTGACTGCAGAAACTCAGCAATGAGGTCAGGGCAATCCAGGTTCTCTTCTGGTTCCCATGTGTTATCCTCATCTGAGGACCCCTTCCCCTTCAGCAGGTACTCCACTTTGCCCCTCACCACTCGGCGGTCTAGGACTTTCTCCACCACGTACTCTTCCTCCTCTTCTTCTAGCACCGCCTCCACTTTCTTCTTGTTTTGTTTTTTCCCCACAGTGCCCGCCAGCTTTCGGGTATAAAGGATGACGCTGCTCGGGTCTTGCAGTCGTCAACCCTCCCTCTGCTGGTTCAAGTGCCCAGGCTGTCCCGTTCGTCCTCTTCCCAATTTACTGTTTCCTCTCCAGCCCAATCCCCCAGCGGTCCACCCAACCCATGTAGCACTGTCTTGGTCTGTTCAGGCCGAAGAGCGACCTGCAACCCTGTAACTGCCTTTTTTGAGTTAAGGGACAGTTCCTGCCTTAATTCAGTGTATTCTTTTGTTCAAACAGAGTAACTTCTGACTGGCTTAGTTTATAAAGCCGTTGAAGGAACTTTTTACCTAGTTGAATAGCTCATGTAAAAGAATTTAAACTATAATTCACTTTAATCTTTATTTTGATATCAGTTCAAAACACACTGATAACTAATGAATTATTTTTAATTACTTCAAATTTAAAAGTGACCAGAATACTATACTGCACATCAATTATTTGCTTATAAATCAATATTTATCTTTGATATACACCTTGATCAACTAACAAAGGTCAACATAATGTGTGAGATAGTTTAACTTCAGTAATGTAACAACCATAATCTAGTCTAAGTATATATAAGATGAAGTTCCAGAATATCATATGCTGGGCTGAGAACAGGAAATTATGAGATATTCCTAAGTAAGACATCACTGGATAGTGTTGGCAATGCTATAAAGCATGATACTAAATATTACCCAGCTGCCTTGGACCATATTTTATAAATGACTGAAAGACCCTCCTGCCTTTACAGTGAAATCAATTTGATTATTCCCCCAAAACAAGATAGGAGTCTGAAAACATTATGCTAAGTGAAAGAAGCCAGTCACAAAAGGACAAATGTTGTGTATCTCACTTACACAAGGTGCACAGCAGAGCCAAACTCATAAAGACAGAGAGGAGAACAGCAGCTACTAAGACCAAGGTGAGGAAGGAGCAGACAGGTACTGCTTACTGGGTACGGAGTTTCTGTTTAAAACGTCACCACGTTCTGGAAGCTGACAATGGTGATGGTTGTACAACACTGGGTACTTAAGATCACCGATTTGAGGACTTAAAAAATGGTTACAGAGGTAGGTTTCATGTCATGTATATTTTATAACAATTTTAGGAAGTCCCAAAATACCATTACTAAAATACAAGCCTATCAACAACTTCAAACATTTTTCTCTTCATGATTCCCAAAGATATTGCTCCAGACCTCCTTCCATCTTTAAATCTCCTCAGATCATCCCTTTGTCCTCTCATTCCAAAAAACACTTTCATTCTTCATTGAGTGGAGAAGCCTCAGTCTTGAGGTACCAGTTTATCTATTTTCCAATCCATATGTATTTCTATACATACATTGTTAGCCTCCCTTCTCATCCCCTTGCTGAAGCTGTCCAGCCCTCCACTGACTTAACACCTTCCCAACCTCAACACTTATTATTTTCTTTCTTTTCAAAGATCTGTAGTCTATTTTCTCCCACTCTGCCAATTAACAAGGAGGGTTACAAGGGCAGGAATGGCCATTCTGATGTTGGGCCAACTAAAAATCACTATATAATGGATAACATTTGCGGAAGTAATTTATCCTGAGAGAGATGACTCATAGATGAAGATTTCTAGGTCCTTTTTGTTCAGAGTGTTATAATGCTGTGGAAAAGAGGGCTGACAAATTACACTGTATGTCTGATTCCCAGCTCTGGTGCTTATTACCCATACAACTTCAGGCAACTCATTTAACTCCTCTGTAGGCTTAGTATTTTGTTGGGTAAATGGTGATGACTTAACTTCACAGAAATGTTTTAAGGGTTAAATGAAATAATGTATGTATTTAATATTCACACAATCTAACTTAAATCAGTGGAATACATTAAATGACCCAAAGTATATTTTCAAAATACAGAATGTTTTAAAAAGAAGAAAAAATGAATTGACTTGGATGAAATAATCTGTCAGAACGTATATGATCCACACATGTCTACATGTAAGAAAAGAAGGAGAAAAAGAAAGAGGCAGATAGGCAGGAGGATAGAGACTGGCTGACACGATCAGCAGAGATAAACTGTCTGGGTGCTGGAAAGGCATATGCTAATGTGGAAGAGACTGAATTTTCTAAGCTCTGGATGAAATATCCTTCAAGATAACCTAACTTTTTCTTCGATCACACAATCACAAAAGAATCTCTTCTAAGGACTGAATAAGTATCTGAGTAGTTAGAAATGAAGCTGTGAACAGAGACCTCAGTATGTATGTATATGGGCTTCCTCGGTGGCTCAGTGGTGAAGAATCTGCCTGCAATTCAGGAGAAACAGTTCGATCTCTGGGTTTGGAAGATCCGCTGAAGGAGGAAATGGCAACCCACTCCAGTATTCCTGCCTGGAGAATCCCATGGACAGAGGAGCCTGGTGGGCTACAATCCGTGGGGTCACAAAGAGTTGGACACAACTGGGCACACACATATGTATGTATATGTATTCATACCGCACATGTGCACCTACACACCTACGTGTAATGATATACAGCTGACCCTTGAACAAGACAGATTAGGGGCACCAACCATCAGCAAAGTAAAAAGCTGAATATAACTCACAGTCTGCCCTCCCTATACAGAGTTCCTCATCCAAAGACTCAAACTATCATGTATCCTGTTGGACTGTAGTATTTTCTCTTAAAAAAAGAAAAAATAAAAACACATATAAGTGGAAAAGTCACAAAAACTATAATAATTATAGTTGTTACTTACTGAGAACCTCATTGTACAAGGCCCTTTGCTAAGCTTAATTTTACATTACATGGTCTTCTCTCTGGTGTGAATTTCAATTTGAATACTCTTTTAGTGTTAGGAATTTAGATTTGTCATTTAATTTTATCAAAGAATCCCATGAGTTAGGTACCATTATTATCCCCATTTAATAGATGCTAAAGCTAATAGAAATTTCTAATTTGCCTAAGAGCATACAACTTGTAAGAGGTCAAACTGGGAATCACACTGCTTTTCCTCTGGCTCTTTGTTCTTAATTCTCACAGTGCACGGGCACTGTTCTTTAATAATTAAGAAGTTTGGTTAAGGATAATTAATTCCCCACAACACGATCAATGCTAAGGGATAAAATCAGTTTGGGGTTTGCAAAGCACTAGCCAACCTCTTCAGATGTGTGGAGCGCCTCCTCCTCAGGCGATGGGTTTACTTCTTTAAGCACAGAAACAAAGGGTAAAAAAGAAGAGTCAACAAGGGAGGAAAATCAGGTCGACCCTCGGTTCAGCCTTGGCTCTTCCCCATCTCCCTCCTCTTTATGAAGCTGAGCCATTTGTTAGGTATCGTTTGCTCATGGTGTACTTCAGGCTCTAGGCCAGGATCAGAGACACAGAGACAGTCCCTGCCTCGCAAACTCTAACTCTTCAAAAGAGGCAGCAGGTTTGAAATATTCGAACTATAATAAACTGAGATAAACTGGCAAGTTCTCTAATAGGCCCACAGAAACTATGCAGGGCAGTAACCTCCTGACTACTTAGGACTTTTAAACCCTGAAAGTAGAGGCTTGCAGATTAAGTGTAAACTCACACACTGGTTTTCAGGGACTTCCTTTAGGTGCATGCCTTCAACCTAAGCCCCAACACTGGAACCACTCATAAGAGTTTTCATATTTTAAGACTCTCACCAAATGCCATGAAATGCCGTCATATAACGTTTTATAGTATAATCCCAGACCACCAGTATGGTGCTCTGACACAAGGTGCATGATCAGTGGTTGCTTGGTAAGTGGGAAAAAAAATTAAACAGAAGAAAAAACCAAAACAAACAAAGAACAACCCATATGTCCTTAGGGAAGAACTAACCACTGAAATTAAGTTACTTAAAAAAAATACTGAGAAATATAATGCAGATTTTTAAATAAATGAATATGAAGCAAATTTATATGTAGATGACTCTGCCATAAAATATTTTGATATGAACAACCAAAACTGACAGCTGAAGTTCTAGTACGATCTAAATAAGACAAGATTACATCGTTTGGGGGAACTTAGAATAGGATTTCCACAAATGAGATGACAGATGAGGCATAACAGAAATAAGGAAGATGCTTAACAGGTTCTGAAAATTCTTCTTCAGTCTCATTTTAGAAAGAGAAACCTGAGATACTTATGCAAAAATTTAAAATGTTGCTGGATTACATCCTTACTAGAACCTAAAACATCTGAAAGCACCTGTGGCATAACTGTCAACAAACATAGTCTTATAAATGCTCTGATTATGAGTAGTAGGGCCCAAGGTAATTTACTTCTGAGATCAAACAAATATTTCACTTTATTTCCTGAAGTTCTGTTATATTAGTATTATAGAACTCACAAGTTCAGCCTCCTTTTCACTTTCCATTACGTGTCTCTCCTAAGAATGTTAATTTTAAAACAGCCTCTTTCTGAGACCAGAATTTTTGCACCAGGAGGGTGACTTGACACTCAATCACTGGGTAAGGTGGGGAATGGGAGGGCAGAGGGGGACGGAGGCAGGGGAACCGCCTAAGAGAGCCAACAACAGGAGGGCTGCAGGTAAACGGCCGAGAGAGGCTTGATCCGATAATGCTCCCCGTCTCCAAAAGCATAAAAGTTTTTCTTGTGACTTTTTGCCTTAATTAAAGAGAACAAGGCAGCGTGGCAGGGAAGTAGCACAAGGCAAGTCTTGGAATCGACATGAACACCGAGTATGTCATAAATGCAGGGAGATGCCCTTTTAATAGGGAGGGAGAGGAACAGTAAGTATGCTCTGGGTGATTCAAAGAGGTAAAGCAATGGGTTGCCTCTCCGAAATCAGATTAATTTTACAAGAAAGTGAAGTTGTCTTTACATTTTATATTCCAAGCTACAGTGCTTATAACAATCTCTACCATCAGAAAAAACACAGAGCTAATGAGAAGGAAAAGACACTGTGAATATATCTATTATATATAAGGAATCTAGAAATTGCTGCAAAGAATATGGCTATTATACTAATTGCCAATATTTATTACTATATATGAACAATAGCACTGATAAGATTTCCTGCCAGATGGCAGGTAAGAAGGACCTATTAATATGATTCTGTAATTTAAATGGTTACAAGCAGCAAACTGGAAAACTAAAAAAACTTTCAACTCGTACTGTTTTAAAATAGAATTCTATTATAACACCTGAAAATAGCAAGCACATTTCAACTATTTCATACGGTAAAATAAATTTATAAGGTAAAATCAAGGTGGCTTAAAATAAAGCGAAACAACTCTGTACGTGTGCATGACACAAACAAAGCTACAATCTCACGGTGCGCAGTCACTGCAGGAAATTAGCTGCTTCATGAGCACTTACTAAGAGATCAAATTGCAACACTTAGTCATTCATTAGCGAGGCACTCAAAAGGCACGTATGGCAGTCTGAACTGAAGACACACTGCGGAGAAAGGGCAACTAGGTCCTCTGGAGGTGCTACTGCCGTAACTAAAATTATCCAGAATACTTTGCTTTCTTTTCTTCTCAGAGCACACGTTGTTTTCTAGTTGCTAAGCCATGTCCAGCTCTTTTGCTGCTCCACGGAATGTAGCCCACCAGGCTCCTCTGTCTCCTCTCCACGTCTTGCGTCTCCTGCATTGGCAGGCAGGTTCTTTAACACTAGTGCCAATAGAGTACATATAATATTGTTTATAAACTACCTACCAGTGTTGCTTATAAAGTACCTACAAAATTTGCATTTATTGACAGTTTTATCCATAGTTTAAAAGCAATCTGACAAAGTGAAACTCAAACAATATGGTTACTTACAATGATGGTGAGCACAGTACTTTGAATTATAACCATTTCAGGCTATGAAAAACACATCTCTCTTAAGTCAGGGAAGAGAGCTGCTGGGTGCTGGGGGCACTATGAAAGGAAAAGAATCCATTTATACATATCAGGGACTCTTTGTAAGGAATAACTATTTATAATTCCTATATACTCCTATATTAAATAGGAGTGTTTAATATTTTAGTTTAACTTTTCTTCCTTTAATTAATATTTCATAGCTCTTTCTTCTTACTGCTATTCCCCAAAAGGGTGTTTTGCAGAAATACCTGAGGAAACTGAGTGATCATGATATAACAACAAAAAAAAAGAGGCAAGAATAAAGAAAGACAATTGCTGCTGATTGTATCAGTGAGCAACCAGAATTAATTAGGTTGACAAGAAGTTCTTGTGTAGAAATAAATGCACAAAAAGACCTTGATGCTTACAACGTCTTGCCTCAGAGAAGCTTCACGTCAGCATTCCGATGGAAACATGGTGGCGACAAGATTACATAGTCAGATGTGTAAAAGGAGAGCAGAAAAAGCTCCAGTATAAAACTGCCATTAAAAAGCTAAAGTCTAAGACAAGGACTCAGATCCTGCTCTCCTATTTCCTTATCACTTAGCAGTTGGAGGCCTCTTCATTGTCTCGTGAATGTACCATCCAGTCGTCTTCACCTGAAATACCCGTCTTTTCCCACACGTACCCATTTTCCAGACACAGGTCCAGTGCCATCACCTGTCTGAAGCTGACCTTGATGGCCCCACCTTCACTGACTCATCACTGCTCCAAAGGCTTCTGCAGCATCAACACTCTGTGACCACAGTTTGAACCTCACTTATATATTGTCACTGTTATTTCACGTGTTTGTATGTTTTCCTGTAACTATATTACAGTTCCCTGGGGGAAAACGATTAGTATTTCTTCTATATCCAATGCACTGCCTTATCACTGTCCCAGTAATCAGTAAGCTATTCAATAAGCATTTGTAAAACAAACTGTAATAATAATTATATACTAGCCAATATTTATTAAGTTATATGTATCGGACATTATATTCTCAGACTTCAATTAACTTCCACAATAAGTAACTCTGCAAGGTGGGTTATAATTCATATTAGTGACATTAATGTTAACTCCATTTTATTTATGAGAAAAGCTAAAGCTTGGTAACAAACAGGCTCATGGAAGTGAGTGTTCATCTTGAAGAAACATGCTACCCTGAAAAGATATGAAAACTAATGCAACTGGTACTTTGTACTTTCAGTCTATGAAAAGTGTCCTAAATAAAAGGGTAAGGAAACTAAAAAGGCTAATTACCCAGTTAATAGGGCTTTCCAGGTGGCACTAGTGGTAAAGAACCTGCCTGCCAATGCAGGAAACATAAAAGAAGTGGGTTCAATCCCTGGGTCAGGAAGATCCCTTGGAGGAGGGCATGGCAACCCACTCCAGTATTCTTGCCTGGGAAATCCCACAGAGAGAGAGGCTTGGCAGGCTACAGTCCGTAAGGTCACAAAGAATTGGACATGATGCAAGTGACTTAGCACACATGCACACATACATGTACATAATACATCTAAAATATAAAGATCTAGATAAACCATGTTTACCAAATCAGATACATAAAAGATCACTTTGAAACTAATATTCCAAATTTACCTTTTCTCTCCCTGAATCCTCTTCAACAGTAGATTTAGGCTAACCTGAGGATGACTAATCATATAATAAAACACTTGCTACATCAAAAGACACGATGCTATGCACAAAACAATTACTAAAGAATTACTAAAATAATTAATAAAGATTAAACAAATTTAAAACATGTAGCTCAAAAGTAATGACCACATAAATACTATCTAAAGAGCCTTAAACAAGACAGAAAGACTGTGATTGATCCCATACATACAGATTCTGTTTCCATCAATCATTTCACAATGGTTGTTCTAAGAATAGGGAAGATACTAGACTGCCTAGCAGTATAGCTGACTTACCAGAATCCCATGGGATCAAGAAACATATTTTACATTAAAGATTTTTTTCTTCATAAAAGTTTGCTATTCTGCATTTGTAAACTGTTAGACCCAAGAGACAAAACTCCTGCTCTCTAAGACTAAACTTTTTTCCCCAAGTATAATTTATTTTAAAGAGTAAGAATGGGGTTCAGTTTTGAGTAACTATCTTTTCTATGGAAATAAAATTTTCAGTCAATTTTTAAAAAAAATATTTGTAGGAAAATCAATACTTCCCTTTTATGATTTGTGAAAACTGAAAATTTTTTTTAAAAGTCTAGTAGAACAGTAGGCCTTTGCCAAAGTATAAAAGATGCCAGGATAAGAATGCAATCCTTAAAGGCGTCTTAATTTCTAACTTTAAGAGATATACATGCTGTGTGTATAGAACCAGGTGACAAGTGCTTCCAAATCTTGCTGCCAATACTCCAGCTGAAGTGGATGATATCAAACATGGTTCTTTCCTATTTTGATCTCATAAAGGAAACAATTATATAATCAGTAAGAGAAGGAAAAAGACTGCCCTCCATAAATGGAACAGGCATTGACTCTGCTATTCTTCCTCCCTCACAAAATTTGAGAGGTAGAAATCCATTTAGGGAAGAGAACCCAGTGGCCCTATGAACTGGATTCTTCTAGCTTAAAGTCTGAATCAGATGGTTTCCCATCCTGTCCAATGCTAAATACTCGTCGCTCAGTCGTGCCTGATCCTTTGCAACCCTGTGGACTGTACCCCCATGGACAGGCTCCTCTGTCCATGGGATTCTCCAGGCAAGAATACTGGAGTGGGCAGCCAATCCCTTCTCCAGGGGATCTTTCCAACCCAGGGATCGAACCCAGGTCTCCTACGTTGCAGGCAGACTCTACCATCTGAGCCATCGGGGAAGGCCCTGGTCAAATGTTATGACTGATGAAAAATATTTCTAAAATATTAAGTTAGTCACAGCTATGAAAAACCTTAGGAATTACAACTGACATGTAGGACATAAAAGATGCAAAAGCAACAGTGATTTAATCAAAGGATTAAGAAAATTACAGTGGGCTCTTTATGACTTTTCAGGGGAAGAGAAAAGAGGGTGGAAAGGGCAAGACAGAGGACAAGTGAACAAGTCTGAGGGTTTTCATTCTTTCAGGGAAGGAAATGGGTGAGAACTGTTTCTCAGAAGACAGTTAAGCAGTTCTCTGAAATATGGAGCTACAAACCAGGTGAAATCCTAGCTGGTATCACTTTATCTAACTTAAGACCTTGATGGCAACCCTTTCAAACCATGGCAAATGCTATTTCTAAAGCATTTATACCCTCTTCAAAGTACAAAAGGCCTTCAAAGTGCTAGGTACTCTGTTTTATCTTGGAACAATAGACTCGTCCCTCAAGAATATTATTTTTTTTAGTGAAAGACACCATAAAAAAGAGAAAAAAACAAGCTCCATAATTCAATGCAATATGTCAAATACACCGCAGAATGACCAGTGGACTCAGGTTCAAGAGGCCCACCAAGTTCAGAATATCCCCGCCTCATGGTTTCCTTGTCTTTCTCACGTTTTCTTTTCTTTTTTTCAATAGTATATTTGAACTGATACCATACCTATACATTTTGTAATTTAGGTTAAGAGCTTCAGATTTTCCTGGACCAGGCAGGAGGTTCCAGTGAAGGAAGGACTGGGGGAAGGAGGCAGCCTTTCAGGCTATACACTCCAAGAGCTCTCTCTCCCGCACAACCGTTGACAAGCTGTTTCTAATCCCTGTTCTGCATCACTAAGTCCTAGAGGGTTTCTGTAGACAGCACAGTTCACCCTAGTCATCTGGTTACCTCACTGACCATCGTCCCCAGGGAAACAGCCCTGCTTTCCAGGGCACAAACCAAGGAAGGCCATGTGAGGACACAGCCTGGAAAGTGGGCCCTCGCCAAGAACCCAACCTTGCTGGCACCCTGATCTCAGACTTTTAACCTTCAGAACTATTAAGAAATGGGAAGGGAGTCTCAGGGAGAAGGGATACCTGTAGATGTATGGCTGAGTTCCTTTGCTACCCACCTGGAACTATCACAACACTGTTTAATGGGCTAAACTCCAAGATAAAAAGTTAAATAAATAAAATAAGTGTTCTTTATAAGAAAGTCCCTTGGACACCAAGGAGATCAAATCAGTCAATCCTAATGGAAATCAACCTTGAAAATTCATTGGAAGAACTGATGCTGACACTGAAGCTCCAATACTTTGGCCACCTGACACAAAGAGCAGATTTGTTGGAAAAGACCCTGATGCTGGGAGAGATTGAGGGCAGGAAGAGAAGAGGGCGACAGAGGATAGGATGGTTGGATGGCATCACCGACTCAATGGACATGAGTTTGAGCAAACTCTGAGAGACGGTGAAGGACAGGGAAGCCTGGCATGCTGCAGTCCACAGGACTGTAAAGAGCCAGACGCGACCTAGTGACTGAACAATAACAAGTGTGGTTTATAAGTCATCCCGTCTGTGCTACCTGTTATAGCAGCCTTAACTAAGACACCCTCAGCAAGATTAAATGTACTTTGTAAAATGGATTTATAATATGAATTTGTTAAGCAATAAAAGTGAACTTCTACTCAACCTGCATGGAAACTATATCCAGAATTCCAAGAGTCTAATCTAAAATAACAAGGTTTTATTAAATCAAGTATTTAAATGAACTATATGTGGCCTAAAGGTTAAGACCTTTAGGTTTTTTTAATTTAAAAAGTGACCAACAGAAATTATACAGGAGCTAGGATTCAAATGTGGTATAGAAAATCCTGAAAGGAGGGCATTATAGAACAGAAGCACAATTCTAAGTTTGGGGTACCAAAGTTAAGGTATTTCTTTATGTGTCAAGAAAAGACTTTTTCTATGGATCTTTACTTTCCTAGCTACACAACGAAAGTTTTAAACTATCAAAAAAAATGACCAATAGATTTATTATGGTAAAGGGAATGAAATATAAATAAAAGATATTTGCATAAAATGGCTACCTTATGTATTAGACACCAGATTTTAACTGTCCTTCATATTTTGTAAGCACAATATTTAAAACTCTTCTGTAAAATGCTGCTTTGCAACCATATTAATATCAATAGAAAAGTACAATCTGTTCATGACTGCTGGTAAATAGAGGTCTAGACAGCAAATGATCTCTGAAAGGATGTTTCCATTTAATAATAAATCCAAGGCACTGTGTACTATCCTATTATACACAAATGTAAAGAGGAAAAGAAATAACATGAGTGAAAGGAAATTTTTATACAAAAAGTTATACTTCCTCTCTGTGCACAAGTTAAGAAAAAAATTACAGGTTTCCAAAGGTTCAAAATGATATCCTAAGAAACATACTTCACAGTGATTTTTTAAAAATCAGATTATGCTAGTGAATTCTTTCGGGCTTAAGGTAAAAAAGTCAGATATTACTAATATGCTTAAATCTTTTCTTGGGTGGAACTGGAAATCTTTTTCAATGACAATACATTTTCATCTACCATTTTACTTGTTTCCTTCATCATTTCCAACTTTAAATAAACAGAAATCTAGTCATGTTTTTGAACAATCTTGAGACAAGCTTGAATCTCTCAATGCTCAGCCTTTCAGTATTTTGAACAAATAAATCCAAACTACCAATAGGTTTTCCAAAATGATTCCCCCCACAGCTTCAAAGACAAAGATTTTATTACAGCTCTGACATTTAGAAATTTGCTTTCTAATAATTATCTATCAAGACTATATACTATCTACACATACACATTTATATATTTAAAATAGCTAACCAACAAAGACCTAGTGTAGAGCACAGGGAGCTCCGCTCAACGTCATATGGCAGCCTGGATGGAGAAGGGTTTGGGGAAGAGTGGATACATGCGTATGTGTGGCTGAGTCCCTCACCTGAAGCTATCACAGCATTTTTAATTGGCTATACCCCAATACAAAATTAAAAGTTCAAAAGAAAAAAAACTATATACTATCTACTGAGTTATTATTGTTGTTCAGTCGCCAAGCCATGTCCAACTCTTCATGACCCCATAGACTGCAGCATATCAGGCTTCCCTCACCGTCTCCCAGAGTCTGCCCAAGTTCATGTCCATTGAATCAGTGATGCCATCCAACTATCTCATCCTCTGCCTTCAATCACTCCCAGCATCAGGGTCTTTTACAATGAGTCAGCTGTTCGCATCAGGTGGCCAAGTATTAGAGCTTCATCTTCAGTATCAGTCCTTCCAAAGGGTATTCAGGACTGATTCATTGTAAGATTGACTGGTTTGTTCTTGCTATCCAAGGGACTCTCAAGAGTCTTCTCCAGCACCACAGTTCAAAAACATCAATTCTTTGGGGCTTTGCCTTCTTTATCATCCAGTTCTCACATCTGTACACAACTAATTTTTTTGTAATTTTTCTTATAATTGAATTTTTCTAATTATTTAGGAATACCTAAAGACACTTTGCCAAGAATAAGATAAAGCTTCATCTATATCTTGATAATCTGTACAATCCAGTATATATGCTCAAATATACATCACATATTCTGAGAAGTATATTTATAATACAATAGTATTATTTAGCATGATTATGATTAGTTGCATTTTAATAATAAAAGCTTGACTAATAAACAAATTAACATTTGGGTAGTAGTTCCCAGTCCACAGACTCCCTTCACACATTATATCTCATTAACAATTCTATGCAATTCTGTTCAATGAGCCCTAACCTATCAATTCACTTCGGATAACTATTAATTTGGTACATCTTAATAAAGTTAACAAGCTTCATGTAACATGTTCATGTAGAGAAGCAGGTTTTAGCACTAAAGAGTTTAAACTAAAGAATTTTTTAACAAATCTTTGAACACAGTGATCTTACCTATAAATATCTAAGTATGTAAACTATTAAACAAAAAGGCTATTAGAACATTTTGCTGTGTGTGTGTGTTTAGTCATTCAGTCATGTCCAACTCTTTGCAACCTCATGGACTGTAGCCTGCCAGGCTCCTCTGTCCATGGGGATTCTCCAAGCGAGAATACTGGAGTGGGTTGCCATGCCCTCCTCCAGGGGAATCTTCCCAACCCAGGGATCAAACCCAGATCTTCCTGCATTGCAGGGGGATTCTTTTATCATTTGAGCCATCAGTGTTAGTTCTCTCATTTATTCATTTTTGAGGACTACTATGTGGTAGGCACTGTTCTGGTTAGAATGATCATCTAGATGGTATATGTTAAAATGGAATACATTTTAAAATAATTGATCAGGGATGATCTGATTTTTCATCATGCAAATCAGAAGATTACTGAGGAAACAAAATTTTAATAATTCTAACCAGGTGAAGAAAACTATGATTAAATAATAAAATGAATTTGACAGCCAAATGAGGAATAGGCTGAATAGAAACAATATCAATACATTCATATTAAAAATCAGGTATCAGAAAGGGGTCATGAGTTTATCTTGTCTTCAGGTAACTGAATTCGATTCAAAACATGTACCTAAGAATAGGTACTATAAAACAATTTATTTGGTACTATAGAGGTCAAGTTAACAGCTCACTACAATATAAGGCAAAATACAACTGACTTTAATAGCAAAAAAATTATAGGATCTCGAAGGTAGAGAAGAACTAGTTTGGAGTGATGAATAAAGTTTATAATAAGTTTTGTTACAGGCATTCCTAATCTTGGACAACTGAGATATGGATTTTAATTTCTAACTTGTTTAGTATCACCTTGGGCTTCCCTGATGGCTCAGTGGTTTAAGAATCTGTCTGCAATGCAGAAGCTGCAGAAGCCACACATTTAATTGTTGAGTTTGAAGATCCCCTTGAAGAGGAAATGGCAACCCACACCAGTATTCTTGACTGAAAAAAATCCCATGGACAGAGGAACCTGGCTAGCTACAGTCCATAGGGTCAGAAAGAGTTGGACACGACTGAGCAATAAAATCATACCATAGTACCATCTCGAACTGATTCATTTTAAATAAAACACCCACTGTGAAAAATAGAAGTACTGAATTGGAAAGCAATACATTGTTCTACAGTTTTACCCAACATTGATTAGAATTTTAACAATAGAATACAAAAGGGAACTCTTAGGAATAAGAGAAAAGGTGAAAAGAAAAAAAAAAAAATAGCAGAAAAGAAATCTCCATGGTGCTATATTATCAATAATAAACTGCTATGAGGATTCTAATTTCCAAAGACAAACCTGCAAATATGTTTCCATAAGCAACATATTTAGCATAGAGCTCAACCTAGAACCCAGACTCTCAATTTTTAGTAATAAATTCTTCTTAACATATTATAACAAACTACTTTAAAATATTCTATATAAATACTTCAAACTAATAGAAGAATAATATGGAATGAAATTTAATTTTAATAAACCAATTTCCGAGTTCCAACTTACTTTACAGTTATTAGTCTATAATATGATAAGCACTGATAGCTTGCAAACCTACCATAAATTTTCAGTAAGTTTTATAATGCATTTGTGCAGCACAGAAAATATAGATATGTAATATATTTAATGGCAAGTATGTGCTGTAGTTCATGGGGTTGCAAGGAGTCAGACATGACTAGGCGACTGGACCATAACAACAATGTGCCCTATATTTGTTTATACACATCACATTTTTCAGTTTTCCTTTAAATTGTAAAAAAATTCAAGTAACTGTCATATTTCTTGTTAAGGAGAAATTCACATTTTTTTAAATTACTGCCTAATATTATGGACTTTTTACTATGCTGCATATGAAAAAGGGGATATGATAATGATGAAACATTCCTGATGCATCAGACTGAAAAATTAGACACTTACAGACCATGTCTGAAGCTAAAGTTCTAATTGGATAACCCCTTCTCTCCCCTTGTTCTTATTTTGAAAGATATATAAATTTAATTTAGTTAGTGTCATGGTCTATTGGACTGAGCACAAGATGGTGGTTAAAAAAAATATTGAGAATTGCAATCTTGGTCTGTTGTTCCAGTTTTAATCCCAGTTCACTGGATGCTCTTGGATAAGTCATAAAAAATTGGCATTTTTCAATTTTCCCATCTGTAAAATGGAGATATCTCTCCTAACTCATAAAGACATTATTTACATTAATTTTCTGGATAAAATTCTGTGAAAATTAAACAATGAAAATCTTCAGTCCAATTAAAATTTAAACTTAAGTCTTTGTTCAAACTGAGAGTCTTAAAATGTGTTTTTTTTAAATCTAAACTGAATAATAGCATTTGTTGAAAATCACTAGACTCATCTGTACTTTCATCTTTCAAAGGCTGTGGAGTAGCATCGAAGTGAATGACAGCTTATAATTTACAATGGATACCTTGACCAGCTCACTAGCTCGAGGTGATCTGTGGTTCTGTAATAAAAGCCTAGGCTTGTTTAACAACAATCCACAGCACAATTAAAAGATCATCCAAGATAAACTGAGTGTAACAGAATCAGTTAGCAATGGAAATGATAGGAAAAGACTGAAGTTATTGTCAATACAATGCATTCTATCCTTCTTCATCTAAATCATAAATTATGATTATGAAAGGTGTGGAAATTGACATATCTGAAAACTAACTTGGTAGAAATGCTCTAAGTGTTTATTTGCATCTTCCTTTTCTCAATTCAAAAAGCTCTTGGATGGAGACAAACCGCCTTCCAAAAAAAATATGCACCAATTCAACGAGTGAGCAACTATAGTTATCAACTGTTCTTAAAACGTTAAACTTGATAAATTAAATTGTATGCTAGGACTTCTGCTTCCAGGAAGATGAAGCAAACTTTTCCCTATTCCAACTACAAAACAAGGACACTGCATATAACACAAATGTAAGACACTAAGGGATGAAGAGAAGGTAGTCCAAGTAGGGAGCTCAAGACTCAAGGAACTACATGGTAATGAATGCCCTATATGTCTGTTTTTTGCTTCATGTATTTCAGACTGGAAACTCGAGAAGCCAGTAAGCCAATGGGAAGAGACCTCCTCCCCCCAAAAAGGCCCCAAGAAAAGCCTCCTCCCTCCATCCAATGGGGAGCCTAGCAAGAAACTTTTTAGATAATTACCACTAGTACAACAACAACAAAAATACTTCACACCATCCCCACCCCAGCAGCAGAGACCAATAGGGAGCCTAGGTGTCCATCCTTACCAGACGACAAAAAGGAGGCCCAAACCTCTGGCAGGAGGTGGACAGGGAAAGCTGCCTGGGGAGCCACAGGCTAAGGAGACATTCTCCAGTAACCACAATGATGGTGAAGACCATGGAAGAACCATGAAAGAACCACAGAAGAACCAAAGTGTCCGCTCACCCCACCTGTCACTGGGGCTGTCTAGGGGATCAGGTCTTTCACCAAACCCAGTGATAAGAAGGCTATCCCTTCTCTAAAATACAGTCTCAATGGAAGCCATGAGGGAATTCTGAACTTACCACCTTCCCTGCCCAGCAGAAACAAGGGGCATCTTCCAGTTACCCCCATCTCTCCACTATTCTACAGAGGCCAAGTGGAGAACCCGGACTTCCACTCCCACTCAGCAGTAACAAGGCAGCAGCTGCCTTCCACCAGTGGAGAGGTGTCAGGGGAGGGGGCTGCTTGTTGAATGACAAACAAGCCACTGACTTATCTATCTAACTTAAGTACAGTTAGTTGTTAACAGGGTTAATGTCTGTACTGTGCTAGACTGCACAATGAGCTTCATAAAATTCTAGTATTTATAGAGTTTCCAATGAGCATAAACATACAATGTATCAAAAATTCTATATGTATAACACAGAACACACATGAAAAATAGACTTAAAAAAAAATGACAGGTATATACTTTGTCTGCAGAGGTTCCAAAGAGCAACTTACACAAGCATAAATTAGCCAGCGAAGTTTTGCCAGACAAATATAATTACAGGGAATTTTGCCAGAACATTTCTAATGGTATTATTTCAAAAATATATCTAGGACTTTTTGTAAGCATAAGGATTCCAAATCTAAGGTACTTTCAAAATGATATCTTTAGTTTCACTGAATCATGACAATATTCTGGGGCATTAGAGAGAAAAAAAAAAATCCCTTCAACAGAAACATCTGTATCTGTATATATCTCCAAAATCCTAAGGAAGTCTAATCTTATTTTTTCAATGTGACAAAATTCTAAAATTAAAGTAACATTCTAATGTAATATCTTCTGTAAGTCAATTTATTCAGTATTCATTATTCAACAAAAATGTACAGTTCTGACTTGGTATTCATCGGGTACTGGTTCCAGGATATCCCCCTGCAGATACCAAAATCTGAGGTGCTCAAGACCCTCATATACTATTAATGGCATAATACAGTTGGCCCTCCTCAGGAGGCAGAACTGGGGAACACATGGATACACAGAGCCAACTGTACTGGTCACCTACTACGTGAAAGACACAGAAATTCATTTATTCATTGAATGGGTATTTATTAAAAGTTGCCAATATGCAGAATGATAGATCTTAGGGGAAAAAGAAGAAGAGCTGATTATTCCAAGAAGCATAAGAACAAGATAAAAGAAAAAATATTCAGTCCATTCTTGTCGTTCACAGTAGTTAGGTTCTATAAAGTCACCAAGAACACTAAATTAGGGAATGCTAAACCACTGCTCCTTGGGTAAATTCAGCATTAGGTTTCTGCAATTCCCTGATCATATTTTGTTAACCAAGAAACACATAACCGTGTTCTCAGTTTCTGTTTTAAGACGTATTATTTAATATACTGTTGATTCATTAATACTGAGCTCACGGCCAACACTTTAACTCATACCTGAATAAAGCTTATTTAAAACACGTATTTTCTCTGAAAGGAAAATCACAGCTTTCCTGCACTTAGGAACACTGGATAGCATTTCAGGATTACACTTGGGCGTCCAGTGAAGTCACCAAAAAATAAAGCACCGAAACGTGAAAAACACAGCACCACAGGAAAGGCTTGTTTATAGCATGAGAGTTAAAACAAGAGGGTGAGCGTCACCTTGTTAGACCCACACACATCAGGTGGTTCTTACTGCTTGCCCCTCTGTGTGTGTCCATGAACAACCATGAGAGCACTGCCAAGCATGAATTCTGAGGTTAGAAAGCAAATTTTAGCTAGTAGGTAAACCTGAAACTGCAGAATCTGTGAGTAATATGGACCAACTGCACATAATCAACCATGAAAATTTAGAGCAGAGTTGCTTTAAAGATCATCTTTCCAACGTTCTCGTTTTTTACCATGAGAAAAGGGGTGGAAGAGCTACATGATATAGACAGGGTCAGAATCTAATTAATCAAAGTCCCCAAACCTAAAACATATGGCACTTTAGAGAATGAAGAATATTTTCCAATTTTCCTCAGGTGATGCACAAAGTTGCATGTACCAGGAGGACAAACGTCCCTGATAAGGAAAACCACTGCAGCCTACCCTTCAGAGCCAGCGGCTGAGCAGCACGTCCAGAAGCTGCCGGCCGTGACACGCCAGCCTGACCCGTCAGTGTCACACAGGCTCTGGCTGTTCTTCTGTCGCCAAGTTCTGTTCAGCTCTTTGCGCTGCCATGGACTGCAGCACGCCAGGCTCCCCGCAAACCCCTGTCCACTGAGGCAGCGACACCATCCAACCGTCTCACCCTGTCGCCTCCTTCTCCTCCTGCCCTCAATCCTTTGCAGCACCAGAGTCTTTTCCAATGAGTCAGCTCTTTGCACCAGGTGGCCAAAGTACTGGAGCTCCAGCTTCAGCATCAGTCCTTCCAGTGAATAATCAGGATTGGTTTCCTTTAGGATTGACTCAATGATCTCCTTGCTGTCCAATGGACCAGGTTCAAAAGACTGTATTATTAGCAAATCTATCAACTAAACTTCAAAACTGAATGATGTTCTCTGATATTTTTCTTTTCTAATGCATGTCTGGATTAATTACATAAGGAACAATGAAAAGAGCCAAAGCCCACAGGTGGGCGGGAAAAAAGATAAAGAATTACTCTATAGACCAGAGTTTGACTAAGTGATACCAAAAGGGATGGGTGATGATAATGCACTTAAAATGAGTAAATTTTAAAACCAAATTTTCTTCCTAAACCTATTCTTCCACATTTTTCTTCATTCTCAGATGACAGTAACTTCATCCTACTCCTGAAGCAAAAATCCTAGATTCTCTTGACTACTCTTTTTCTCTTCCTCTCCCATCTGTCAGTACTATAGAGCAATTATGGTTTACCCTGAGGATCAGAACCAGCCCGTGATACGGCACTAGGACTTTACTGTAACGATTAGACCTTGTACCACTGTACATGCAGGCTAAGTCCAACCCTTTGCAGCTCTATGGACTGTAGCCTGCCAGGCTCCTCTGTCCATGGATTTCCCAGACAAGAACACTGGAGTGGGCTGCCATGCCCTGCTCCAGGGGATGTCTCTGACTCAGGGACTGAACCTGCATCTCTTCCATCTCCTGCACTGGCAGGCAGGCTCTTGACAACTAGCAGAGCTTGGGGAACTCCAGACCAGTGTAGGAGAAGCTAAGGAATAAAGATCACAAAGAGATGACTGGAAGATCAGAGAAAAATCACCAACCGGGGACCATTCAGGGGCACTTGTGAAGATGTCTGTGGAAACCCGTTGCCTCTATGTTTGAGGGGGGCCTGAAAATAATGACAGCAAGGCAGAGGTGGGAAGAAAAGAATGTAATACAAGTTCCAAAAACAGTAACTAGCAACGAGAGGATGCTCCATATTTATTTATCAAATGAATCCACTGAAGTTCTAGAAGGAGAGAAGAAATAAGGCAATGCTAAATGTGAATAAATAATGGAAATATTCAAAACCAATGAAAAACAATATAGCTTAGTTTCCAAAAGCCAAATAAATTTCATCTAGAAAAAAAAAATCCTCACCTAGACTCATCAAAGTGAATTTGAACACACTAAACACAAAGATTGGTTCTTGAAAGTGAAACAGAAAGAAATAAAGGTTGTCTTCAAAGGAGACAAGTGCACTGAGAGCTGATTTCTCAAGAGTAACGTTGAGAGTCAGGAGACACTGGAATGAAATCACAAATATGCTAAAGGAAAATAACTGTTTACTTCAAAATCAGTGTTCAGTGAATATGGGTAAACTAAAGACTGTCATAGAAACAACAGAATTATCTACTAGCAGAGCCTAAAAGAAATGTTAAAGAATATAGCTACCGAGATGATAGAGGGGGTGCACAACAAAAGAATTTGTAAATAAATAGGAAAAGCAATCAAATACTGATTGTACAAAATAATAGTGTATTATGGGTTTTAATAAAAACAAAAATGTTAATAATCTTTATAAGTTGGAAAGAAGTATCAGAATTAAAGTACCTTATTTGGAAAGGTAAAATTGTCAGCTTTAGAATTACTGACTTAAGTACACACACTAAAATTTTTGGAGTAAAATTTCTAGAATATAATTTCAAATTGAACAAGAAAAAATGAGGGGAAAAAACTGTCAAAAAAAGGCAAGAAAGAAATTAAATACAGAAAAGGTAGGACAAATAAAATAAAATAAGACAGTGAAAATATTTCATATTTAAGATTAAGTTAAATAAGTATAAAAAACAAAATGTGCCATTTAAGAAAAATCTAACCAAAATCTATGCAATCCCATGAACTATGCAGTTCACAGAATTCTCTAGGCCAGAATACTGGAGTGGGTAGCCTTTCCCTTCTCTGGGGGATCTTCCCAACACAGGAATCAAACCCAGGCCTCCCGCATTGCAGACAGATTCTTTACCAGCTGAGCCACAAGGGAAGCCCAAGAATGCTGGAGTAGGTAGCCTATCCCTTCTCCAGCAGATCTTCCCGACCCAGGAATCAAACCGGGGTCTCCTGCATTTCAGGCACACTCTTTACCAACTGAGCTCTAGGGAAACCCAAAAGATAAAAAGTCCAGCTAAATGCTGTTTACAAGAGATGAATCTAAAAAAGGAAAAAAAGAATAATTAAAGTTAAAGGGTAAAACAATATATACAAGATGCATTTGTTTCCTGGAGCCTCCATAAGAAAGTACCACAAAGCTGGGTGGCTTAAATCAACAATTTATCGTCTCACAGTTCTGGAGGCTAGAATTCCAACAAGATGTTGACACAGCCATGCTCCCTCTGAAATCCATAGGAAAGAAATCTTGTCTTGCCTCTTCCTAGCTTCTCATGGTTTGCTGACAAGGCCTGGCCTACTCTGGCAGCACTTCAATCTCTGCCTCCCTCATCGCATGGCATTCCCTCCTCATGTATCTCCCCTTCTCCTCTTATTATATCTCTCAAGCAACACTAGTCATATTAGATTAAGGGCCCACCCTACTCTAGTAGGACCTCAATCTTCACTTATACCTTGACTACATCTACAAAGATTCCATTTCCAAGCACAGTCACATTCACAGGTAACAGGGCATGCAAGACACCTTTTGGAGGGACACATCTGAACTCACCACACCAGGCAAACACTAACCAAAGAGAGAGAAGGTTGACACAAGGGGGCTGACAGAGCTCTGACAATGTTTACTAATGTCAGACGGTGTCCTAGGTGAGGACAAGGACAGTGAGATCAGTTAGAGGCTGCTGCGGCAGTCCAGGTAATACAGTGCTGCCTTGAATGAAGACCATGACTATGGGACAAAACAAAGTCTACAGACTTAAGCAACAGCTGAGAAGTGAGACTGACAGGACCTCCCGGGGTAACCAGGTGAGGGAGACAAAGGCAGTGTATAGGTTTCTGGCTTGTAAAACTGATTAGAGAAGGTTAGCAATCTCTATCTTCTAGCCAGTTACTTCCTAAAGCACAGATAATATCAGTTCTTTTAACTGATCACTAACTGCTCAAGGTGAGTCCTAATTCTCTACTCTGGCTTTCCTGGTCTGGCACAATCTGGTCCTAGTCTACTTTATTCAAGGGTCCACTTCCATAAATTCTAGTGATTCAATAAACATTTCACATTAATTTCATGACTTTTTTTCAGACTATGTATCTTGAATGCCATTCCTATGCATTTAAAAAGTTTTACTCACAGAACCTTCCTCTATGGAAACTTCACTGCGCTGTTACTGACAATTAAAATATTTTATATATAAGATTGGTCTTCTGTAGTGCTTTCCTCACACTGATAGTACAGGTTTTGTCACACTAATACTCATCTATATCTATCCCTCCAGCCAAGCTACTCATATCTTCAGGATAGGGCTTATCCATCTTTTTATTCTCATCTTCTAACAATGTGGTTTGCACACAGATGGTTTTCAAGGAACAGTTACTGAATAGTGATTAATCAGTTTTAACTAGCACTGCTTACTATGATGAAAGTCCAAAACTAAATGGAAGACAAAGGATAGTGATTCTTTTTTTCATTTTTATAAATTAGATTCTGAAAAAGATGAATAAAGGTCTTTGTTTCTTAGTAATGAATTCATGTAATTTACAGTTAATGTATTCTAAACTCCCTTGAGACTATGTAATATGGTCTATACTTTCTACAATAAATCCACATTTAAATGCCAAAGCAATTTAAACATCTAAATAATACATATTCCTGCTCTAGTTATGAAAGTTAAAGACATTACTCAGAAGAGGTAAATTGGATGATATTTGAGGAACTCGTGTCATTGTACAAAATAGTCAGGAAAAATACACGATACTAGCATGTTAATGGACATAGAATTTAGACCCATTTTCAAACAATTAAGTAAAAACAGAATGCACTTTCTTAAAAAGCTGCATAATCTACAGACTTCCTTTGATGATTGAAAACATGCTTATGAAATCTGCAATGACTTCTGTTTATCAACATGAACTATCCTTAAGCTGCAGATATAGAAAACTTCAGTTGAAAGAGGTTTCTAATTAAAACATTACAAGGTGGTAATTCACTATAAATACAATTGTTAAATCTGTAGTGTTTATGATGAATAATGCTGGTACATTTATGGGCATTTAGAACATCTAAAGCTTAGATTATTATTAAACAATGAAATGTGTTTCTTACAATTAAGTATAATTTTTTTAAAAAACTCATACCTGTTATAGGTACCAATATAATAAAATTAAGATACTGAGAACAACCATTAGCAACACCACTTCATGAAGTTTTGCAAAAATCATGGATCATAACTGTTCTTCCATACTACTATTCAACATTATTCAATACTTGGAAACTAAGATATTTTTCTGATGAACACAAAGAACTAAATGAGTTCTGTACCCTTCCCCCATATCTTTTCCCCTGAGATTCAAAGCTTAATATGAGTTCCATTTTCCAGAGATAAAAGGACTGCATTAACAATGATGTGCCCTAGCTTTATTCTTTTTACAATAAATTACCATATTTATATTTTGAAGCTGTCATATGCTACAGGATATTAAACATCCTCTTGTCATAATTAACTCTTTAAACTGAATTAAATGACTTGGTTCAAAACAGACTGTGAAAATTAAAAGAAAGTAATTCTATCACTAATTATTTTCTAATTATTTTAACAATCAGAGCTATTTAATTGATTCCATAATTGATTTTAACAGAGAAACGCACAGTGACTAAAAGTTCAACTTTTTTCCTCCTTTTACTCTTAAAATACAAACAAGAATTTGAACTTGGGATGCTTAGCAATAAATGCATCATAACTTCATAAATACTTCATGCCAAATCCTAATACAGCAAGTGGTAACAAATTACTAATTTTTTAAAATGCCATCCATAATTATATCAAATATAAGCCATTAGACAGTACTGTAAATGTCTCATTTTACTGTTGTGGTTGTTAGTTGTTGTTGATATCGGACTCTTTGTAACCCCATGGACTACAGCACCCCAGGCTCCTGTGTCCTCCACTATCTCCTGGAGTTCGCTCAAATTCATCACCACTGAGTTCTAATCATCTCATCCTCAGAGGATGAGACGGTTCATTTTACTAAGGCTCAGTAATATTTCTGTTATGAACACTACTGCTTCTGCAGTAGGTTAATATGATGGCATGTAGAAAAACTCTCCTTTATATTAACACAAACTCAAGAAGGTCTATAGTAAAATACTGTTTTCACAGACAACTTGGATTAGGTTGAATCACATTCTCTCCAATGTGATTCAAAGTAGGAACTACACCAGTATTCTATCTATACAATATTCCTCACAGATATCTACCAGGTAACATGCATCTCATAACATAAAAGCTAACTTAGAAAAATATGTCGTTAAGGAAAATTATATTAAATTAGAACAAATAATACAGCAAAAGGCTCTTGCTATAAAGAATAATTTTCAATGAATAAATATAAGAGTTAAATTCCAAAGAACCAAATGATAAAGTAAATGTGATTCCAATTTCTCTTTAGTAAATTAACAAGTGAAAGAGTATTTTGACTCCAGTGAAGTTATAAACACATGTTTTGAAACCATATCTCCCTTTCTTCTAGGCACTTTGACTGTGGTATTTATTTTTGGGAGGTGGCCTGAGATCGATTTTCTGTAGACAGTAGGGAAGATCAAACGAAAGAGTTAACAGGAATCACTAATACCTCAAAAATAGCCAGACAGCTGGGCAGAGGAACTGAAAGCTCAGCCACAGCTTCTCCATTGCTCTCCCAGCCCCCTTGGAAATACACCATAATCAAGAATTTGATAGAGTAACCATTCAAAGGACTGAAACCCAAAGAAGCATTTTTCTTTTAAAATGTTTCAGTGATGAGAATATGTTCAAATAGGATAACTAAAGCAGTTACTAGGGCCATTTGTTAAAAGATAAAAGTAGCCACTCTTATACCCCCAAAGTATGATCAGCTATATGCCAAATACAGGCATTAGGTGTACTCTATAATAATACTGGTTACATTAGTGTTTTTATCTCTAATTTCACTTACTTAAAATAATTCTTCAGTAAATATAAATAAAAGAGTTAAACATTTCATTCCAAAATAGAGCGGGGCGGGGGGGGAGGCGGGTAGGAAGGTGGGGAACTCTGCTCAGCAAAGAAATAAGAATTTTTTATTATGTTCTTGCTGACTTAATCCTTTCTTACACAAGAACATTTTTCAACAATCTGAATATTTTATCACTATAATTTCTTTCTTAAAATCCTAACACTAGCTCAAGTAAGTATGAGAAATAGTAATAGAATTAATCATTCTTTTCGTTAAATAAATCTGAACAAAAGAAAAAAATCATTTTAGTCAGAGTAAGAGGATTTTTCATCCATTTTCAAGCAAAACAGAATCATGCAGTTGATTCCATTTACCTCACTGTGCTTGTTATGAAGCTATTAGCACTTCTCACTTTCAAATGCCCATACCTGAGATGGGTTAATAAGATGGATCATTTTTTTCATTCTACAAAACCTCATAACACAAAACTCTTTTTGCATTTTAGCCTACTAGCTTATGATTGTAAAGTCTACACAGGCAAAACTCGAATTTACTCAGTCTACTCATACAATTAAATAAAGAGTATGAATAAATCTTCACAACAAATCTATGAGCTAAGCACTGGGGACATTTTACACATGAGGAAGCTTAAAAAGATTAAGAAACAACAGCAAGTTAAGCAGTGGAGCCAGGATTTGGTTCTGTGCAGTCCTTGCCAAAACTCATGTTCTTACCCCCTATACATATCACCAAAGGTATTTTAGGGCATTCACTATCAAAAATTTCTGTAAAAACTTTTCTGATTTTTGTTATGCTCTTGCTCTCCAGATATTCAACAATTTATATAATTATTTATACAAATACATTGAAAATATATGTACTTTAAAAGGGAAAAATTAACAGAAATTGGAATCAAACAGGATGTACATAGAAAACTGAATTCAGATAGTTCAGCAAACAACAGAACCACAGGACTAGTAAAAAGGGATATGGATTTTTAACTTATGGATGAATGTGGATGCGTTAATCGAAAACAATACAAACAATAACAAATAGAAAAATGCTTACCAAGTGCCACCTGTTCTAAAATAGTTCACATATATTAGTTCACTTAATCCTCACAAAAGTTTTACGAGGCCAATCTCTATTTTATGCTGTTGTTGTTGTTCAGTCGTCCCACAGTGTCCAGTTCTCTGCGACCCCATGGACTGCAGCACTCCAGGCCTCCCAGTCCCTCTCCAGGAGTTTGCCCAATGTGATGCACTGGAGGAGGGAAAGGAATGGCAAACCACTTCCGTATTCTTGCCTTGAGAATGCCATGAACAGCATGAAAAGGCAAAAAGATAGGACACTGGAAGATGAACTCCCCAGGTCAGCAGGTGCCCAATATGCTATGGGAGATCAGTGGAGAAATAACCCCAGAAAGAATGAAGAGATGGAGCTAGAGCAAACACAACACCCAGCTGTGGATGGACTGGCAGCAGAAGTAAACTCCGATGCTGTAAGAGCAATACTGCATAGGAACTTGGAATGCAAGGTCCATGAAACAAGGAAAACTGGAAGTGGTCAAACAGGGGATGGCAAGAGTAAACATCAACGTTTTAGGAATCAGTGAACCAAAATGGACTGGAATGGGTGAATCTAACTCAGATGGCCATTATATCTACTACTGTGGGCAAGAATCCCTTAGAAGAAATGGAATAACCATCATAGTCAACAAGAGTCCAAACTGCAGTACTTGGATCCAATTTCAAAAATGACAGAATAGTCTGCTTGTTTCGAAGGCAAACCATTCAATATCACAGTATGTCGCGACCAGTAATCCTGAAGAAGCTGAAGTTGAACGGTTCTATGAAGACCTACAAGACCTTTTAGAACTAACATCCAAAAGAGATGTCCTTTTCATTATAGGGGACTGGAATGCAAAAGTAGGAAGTCAAGATATACCTGGAGTAACAGGCAAATTTGGCCTTAGAGTACAAAACTAAGCAGGTCAAAAGCTAACAAGAGTTTTTCCAAGAGAACACACTGGTCACAGCAAACACGCTCTTCCAACTTCTCTATAGAGAAGACTCTATACCTGGACATCACCAGATGGTCGATACTGAAATCAGATTGATTATATTCTTTGCAGCGAAAGATGGAGAAGCTCTCTACAGTCAGCAAAAACAAGACCGGGAGCTGACTGTGGCTCAGATCATGAATTCTTTATCACCAAATTCAAACTTAAATTGACGAAAGTAACGAAAACCACTAGCCCATTCAGGTATGACCAAAATCAAATCCCTTATGAATATACAGTGGAAGTTGACAAATAGACAAAGGGATTAGATCTGATAGAGTGTCTGAAGAACTATGGATGGAGGTTTGTGACATTACACAGGATGCAGTGATCAAGGCCATCTCCAAGAAAAAGAAATGCAAAAAGGCAAAATGGTTGTCTGAGGAGGCCTTACAAATAGCTGAGAAAAGAAGAGCAGCTAAAGGCAAAGGAGAACAGGAAAGATATACCCATTTGAATGCAGAGTTCCAAAGAATAGAAAGGAGAGATAAGAAAGCCTTCCCAAGTGATCAATGCAAAGAAATAGAGAAAAACAATAGAATGGGAAAGACTAGAGATCTCTTTAAGAAAATTCAAGATACCAAGGGAACATTCATGCAAAGACGGGCACAATAAAGGTCAGAAATGGTATGGGCCTAACAAAAGCAGAAAATTTTAAGAAGAGGTGGCAACAATACACAGAAGAACTATACAAAAAAGATCTTCATGATCCAGATAACCACGATGGTGTAATCACTCACCTAGAGCCAGACATCCTGGAATGCGAAGTCAAGTGAGCTTATGAAGCATCACTATGAACAAAGCTAGTGGAGGGGATGGAATTCCAGTGGAGCTATTTCAAATCCTAAAAGATGATGCTGTGAAAATGCTGCACTCAATATGCCAGCAAATTTGGAAAACTCAGCAGTGGCCACAGGACTGGAAAACGTCAGCTTTCATTACAATCCCCAAGAAAGGCAATCCCAAAGAACGCCCAAACTACTGCACAATTCTACTTGTCTCATGTGCTATCAAAGTAACGCTCAAAATTCTCCAAGCCAGGCTTCAACAGTACATGAACCATGAACTTCCAGATGTTCAAGGTGGATTCAGAAAAGGCAGAGGAACCAGAGATCAAATTGCTAACATCCACTGGATCAGTGAAAAAGCAAGTGAGTTCCAGAAAAATATCTATTTCTGCTTTATTGACTATGCCAAAGCCTTTGACTGTGTGGATCACAAAAAACTATGGAAAATTCTTCAAGAGGTAAGAATACCAGACCACCTTACCTGCCTCCTGAGAATTCTGTAAGCAGATTAAGAAGCAACAGTTAGAACCTGACATGGAACAACAGACTGGATCCGAATTGGGAAAGGAGTACTTCAAGGCTGTATATATTCTCCTGCTTATTTAACTTATATGCAGAGTATATCATGCAAAAAAGCCAGGCTGGATGAAGCACAAGCTGGAATAAAGATTGTTCGGAGAAATATCAATAACCTCAGATATGCAGATGACACCACCCTTATGGCGAAGGAGAAAAGGTGTTGAAAGCAAAGGAGAACTAAAGAGCCTCTTGATAAAAGTGAAAGAGGAGAGTGAAAAAGTTGACTTAAAGCTCAACATTCAGAAAACTAAGATCATGGCATCTGGTCCCATCACTTCATGGCAAATAGATTGGGAAACAGTGGAAACAGGGTCAGACTTTATTTGTTTGGGCTCCAAAATCACTGCAGATGGTGACTGCAGCCATGAAATTAAAAGATGCTTGCTCCTTGGAAGAAAAGTTATGACCAACATAGACAGCATATTAAAAAGCAGAGACATTACTTTGCCAACAAAGTCCCATTTAGTCAAAGTTATGGTTTTTCCAGTAGTCATGTATGGATCTGAGAGTGGGACTATAAAGATAGCTGAGTGCCGAAGAACTGACGCTTTTGAACTGTGGTGTTGCAGAAGACTCTTGAGAGTCCCTTGGACTGCAAGGAAATCCACCCAGTCCATCCTAAAGGAAATAGTCCTGAATATTCATTGGAAGAACTGATGTTGAAGCTGAAACTCCACTACTTTGGCCACTTGATGCCAAGAACTGACTTATCGGAAAAGACCCTAATGCTGGGAAAGATTGAAGGCGGGAGGAGAAGGGGACAATAGAGGATGAGATGGTTAGAAGGCATCACCGACTTGATGGACATGAGTTTGAGTAAGCTCTGGAGTTGTTGGTGGACAGGAAAGCCTGGAAAGCTGCAGTCCATGGGGTCGCAAAGAGTCGGACATGACTGAGTGACTGAAATGACTGAAGTCCATTGCATCAGTGAGGTGATTCCTCTTTAGTAAAATTTCTATTTTACTAATGAGGAATTTGAGGTACAGAAATAAAGAATATGCTCAAAGCACATAGTTAATAACATTTAAGTTCAGGCACCTTGGCTCTATTATCTGTGCTCTAAACTATGCTATACAAATAATAAGGTTATTCTGCTCACTATAAGTCACTGACATTGTTGTACTCAAGTGCTTGCACTCTCCAGGATACAGACAACCTTTGTAATCCTAGTTTTTGACATGGACTACATTTTTTGGTTGTAGATTATTTAAACCCACAATAATTTTAAAGCAATGCAATAGCTTTCAGATGAAAATCTGTATTGTATGTCAATACAATATAAACTGCTAAGATGTACACAAGTTATTTTAGGCCATGATAAATCAACATTAACTTCATATGTTCAAATTTTCAGAAATGATACTACAAGAAGTGAAAAGACCAAATGTCTGCAAAAAAAAAAAAAATCATTTTCAAAGACAGACATTTTCAAAGATTGGTATTTATATTATAGCTGTCAAGACATTCCACTCCATACTTAACTTTGTAGAAATATTTAGGAGCAGAACAAAGAAATTATCTTGCCTTATGATATTTTAATATTTTAGTCCCACTTCACTAGTCACATGTTATGATTCTTATGATTCAGAGACATGGCTACACTCCTCTCAAACTGTTACAGGTATATTTCCCATAATGCTCTCTGACATATCGCATCTAACATAAGCATTAGATACAAACTCATTTACTTTGTGAAAACTGCTATCATACATAACATTCTCTCCATGGGAAAAAAAGGAGATTGCTCCAGCTAACTGTATAATACATATTTAATATAATATTTATCACTTTATATTTCAAATTAAATACTACATTTTTGAAAACTGACACTCATGTTGCATAAATAAATCATGTACTTACACTAATGTAATCTGCTTAATCCTATAAGAAAAATCATCTTAAATGCTAACATTTTGGTATGTTTTAAAGAGGTACTAGAATAAGAGATAATTCTTTTTTTTTAATAAGAAGACATTCCAAATAGGGAAAATTAAAAATATATATATTAAAACATACTAAGAATAGAAGCAAATGACAAACCACTAAACTATACTTTGTCATATTTAATTGCAATAGACAAGTAAAGGAAAAAATTAATATCATTTTTAAGACTTAGAAAAATGGTCATTCCACATGTAGCCTCATGTAGCTTTTAAGCGCTGTGAAGAACGGCAATCTTGGAAAGCCAAACAAAATGATCTTTCAAAACTCAATGAAACAATCAACAAAGTCACACAAGGGTTTATGCTTCTTAACTAATATTATAAATAGAGATTTAAGTAAAATAGAGGATCTAGTAATGAAGAAATTTCATAAATTTCACTTTATCTTTGAAGTCTTATTTCCAAAGAACCATATTCATGTGTGTCTTTTAAGGGAAAGAAAAGATGCATGCAGCCCCATCAGCATCAATCCTTCAGCCACCACTGTTTAAGGAGAGGCGGTATTCTCCAAGGCACTTCCAGAAAGACATACAAGCATCAGCTTGCATGACTACTGATTTGGAGGTTCTAAAGCGAACTGGCAACCCAGAATATCTGTACACCCAACACTTCATCAGGAAGAATAATAGTCTTGAGCTTACTACTCAGCAATACTTATCCAAAGATAGTGTTATTTTATATATATGAGGGGAGGTAGAATGTATTTGGGGGCAGTTTCCAGAAACTGTTAATAATATTTATTCATCTTATTAGTAATTAAGTGTTATAATAACAACACTGTATTGAGAATACTGGTTAATAATTAATAAATGGTTAATTGATATTAATATTAATATCAATGCATAGATAAGTACTAATAAATAGTAAACTAAAGATTATTCTTCCTGACAGATATCCAGCATACAGCTATCCTAGATTACCAATATTATTTCTTTTATCTAATCTTCTACATTATTCTATAGAATATATATATTCTATCCAATTCTATAGTCAAAGTTATCAATCTATCTTTGGATTAAACCAGATCAATAGAGAGTAAAATATCTAAACAACACTATTTGAGGTCCCAGATTATTGTTCTGGCTAAATTGTACTTTGTTATTAAGTCACAAACTCTTATTTAAGGACATAAAATATTAACTACTCTATGTTTTAAAAACTGATATATGACTTAATAAACTCTCTCTTTTTTGTTAGGATTCATCACACCACACAGTATCATTACTTGAAAACATATAATTTCTTAAGAGACTTAAATCTTCTGGAATCTGTATTCACATAACTCATCATCTACCCTTCATTCCATTAGCTACAAAAAAACAGACCTGTGGTTTATCTTTGGCAAATAAAAAGTGCATGCATTTCATGGAATGCACTAGCACACTTTTAAGCTTTCTGCCAATGTCACCTTATATACTTTCTCTTCAGGATTTCCTTGATTAAACATTTCGTGTTTTGTTACTATGCATTTACTTACATAAGATGCCATAAAAAATTGTGGAACAAGGTAAAATAAAACAAGCCTTTGGAAAAACAATGAAAATATTTATTAACACTAAAGCATGTTTCTTTTTTTTATTCTAAAGTAGCAACCAATGATGGAGAAGGAAATGGTAACCCACTCCAGTATTCCTGCCTGGGAAACCCCATGGACAGTGGAGCCCAGGATGGCCAAAGAGTTGGACATGACTTAGCAACTAACCACCACCACCACCAACCAATGAAGTCACATATGAAGATTAACCAACACATGAAATTAACACTTAATAGACATTATGAAAAATTGTAATGAAATTCTACAATTAAAACTCTACCCCAATAAAGAATAAATGAGTTTTTGCTATGCAAATGCAAACATAAGGCAGTTTCCTTCAAAGGAAAAATGGCTTGCTTAAAAATGTTCAACAATAATAATAATATCTTACATTTATAATTCACTTGACTGGAATATTTTCAAGTAAAATCTATTTTCACTTTTACATTTTAATGAAGTTCATTGTGTTAATATTAGAAATAACTTTTTTAAGACTAAAATTGGTCAATTTTAAAGGATGCTACAAAATGTGAGCTGTAATATATCAAAGAGATAATCTGAAAAAAAAATCTGGGAAAATGAGATAGATTTACAGTATACATATATAAAGTATACTGGAAAAATATTTTACTTTATTTTGAAGGTATATGTAAAATACGAGATAAACAGTGAAGTTTTATATAATACATTATGTGGACATCTGTTTTCATAACTTCTGGGTAAATACCTAGGAATAGTAAAAGTATTATTATATATAAAAATGATGGGGACTCAAAGGTGCATACTTACCCTTCTCCTCCCATTCTTGTTATTTTTAGGCGAAAATCCACAGAATTCAGACTGGGAGGCTTCCATTTCAAAATATCATCACATCGACCAGGTTTGTATTTCTAAAGTGAATGACAATGAGGATAATGGTTAATAAGCTAAAAATTATATATCTGATATACTAAATATAATAACAATTACATTTTATTAAGCAAAATCACGTCTTCTTTTAATATAATCTTTGTTATCGTCAACTGATGAGTGAAGTTAGGTATCATCACTCATGAGTTAGATGGGAAGATCCCCTGGAGAAGGGCATGGCAACCCACTCCAGTAATTCTTGCCTGGAGAATTCCATGGACAGAGGAGCCTGGCAGGCTAAAGTCCATGGGGTCACAAAGAGTCAAACATGACTAAATCGACTTAGCATGCACACACACTATTTGTTAGATATCCACCATCTTACAGATACCCTTTCTCTCTTCCCTGCCAAAACACATAGATACTTGTTTGTGAAAGTTTTGAAAAATAATGACACATAGATACTTGTTTGTGAAAGTTTTGAAAAATAATGAAACCTGTTATTCCCTCCAATTCACTAAAACTTAAAGGAAGCTTGATCATTTGAAAATAATTGTGCCTATTTAGTTCTTTGGCCCACTTTTTGATTGGGTTGTTCATTTTTCTGGTATTGAGCCTCATGAGCTGTTTGTATATCTTGGAGATTAATTCTTTGTCAGTTGTTTCATTTGCTATTATTTTCTCCCATTCTGAAGACTGCCTTTTTACCTTGCTTACAGTTTCCTTCATTGTGCAAAAGTTTTTACATTTAATTAGGTCCCATGTGTTTATTTTTGCTTTTATTTCCATTACTCTGGCAGGTGGGTCATAGAGGATCTTGCTGTGATTTATGTCAGAGAGTGTTCTGCCTATGTTTTTCTCTAAGGGTTTTATAGTTTCTGGTCTTACATTTAGATCTTTAATCCATTTGAGTTTACTTCTGCGTATGGTGTTAGAAAGTGTTCTAGTTTCATTCTTTTAAAAGTGGTTGACCAGTTTCTCCAGCACCACTTGTTAAAGAGGTTGTCTTTTATCCACTGTATATTTTTGCCTACTTTGTCAAAGATAAGGTGTCCAGAGGTGCACGGATTTATCTCTAGGCTATTTTGTTCCACTGATTTATATTTCTGTCTCTGTGCCAGTACCATACTGCCTTGATGACTGTTGATTTGTAGTATAACCTGAAGTCAGGCAGGTTGATTCCTCCAGTTCCATTCTTCTTTCTTAAGATTGCTTTGGCTATTCGAGGTTTGTGGGGTTCCCATACAAATTGTGAAATTATTTGTTCTAGCTCTGTGAAAAATACCACTGGTAGCTTGATAGGGATTGCACTGAATCTATTGATGGCTTTGGGCTGTATACTCATTTTCACTATATTGATTCTTCTGATCCATGAACATGGTATATTTCACCATCTATTTGTGTGATCTTTGATTTCTTTTGTCAGTGTTTTACAGTTTTCTATATATAGGTCTTTTATTTCTTTAAGTAGATTTATTCCTAAGTATTTTATTCTTTTCATTGCAATGGTGAATGGGATTGCTTCCTCTGTTTTTTCACTGTTAGTGTATAGGAACACAAGGGATTTTTGTGTATTAATTTTATATCCTGCAACTTCACTACATTCACTGATTAGCTCTAGTAATTTTCTGGTGGTATCCTTAGGGTTTTCTATGTAGAGGATCATGTAATCTGCAAACAGTGAGAGTTTTACTTCTTCTTTTCCAATCTGGATTCCTTTTCTTTTTCTTCTCTGATTGCTGTGCCTAGGACTTCCAAAAACATGTTGAATAATAGTGGTCAGAGTGGGCACCCTTGTCTTGTTCCTGATTTTAGAGGAAATGGTTTCTACTTTTCACCATTGAGGATAATGTTTGCTATCAGTTTGTCTACATGGCTTTTATTGTGTTGAGGTATGTTCCCTCTATGCTATCTGGAGAGGTTTTTTTTTTTTTTTTTTTATCATAAATGGGTATTGAATTTTGTCAAAGGCTTTCTCTGCATCAACTGAGATAATCATATGGCTTTTATCTTTCAATTTGTTAATATGGTGTATCACAATGACTGATTTGCAAATATTAAAGAATCCTTGCATCCCTGGAATAAAGCCCACTTGGTCATGATGTATGATCTTTTTAATATGTTGTTGGATTCTGTTTGCTAGGATTTTGTTGAGGATTTTGTTGAGCATCTATTGTCATCAGTGATACTGGCCTATAGTTTTCTTTTTTTGTGGCATCTTTGTCTGGTCTTGGTATTAGGGTGATGGTGGCCTCATAGAATGAATTTTGGAGTTTACCTTCCTTTGCAATTTTCTGGAAGAGTTTGTGTAAGACACGTGTTAGTTCTTCTCTAAATTTTTGGTAAAATTCACCTATGAAGCCATCTGGTCCTGGGCTTTTGTTTGTTGGAAGATTTTTTATTACAGCTTCAATTTCCATGCTTGTGATGGGTCTGTTAAGATTTTCTGTTTCTTCCTGGTTCAATTTCAGAAGGTTATACTTTTTTCTAAGACATCTCTCCAAAGAAGACATATAGATGGCTAATAAACACATGAAAAGATGGTCAACATCACTCATTATTAGAGAAATGAAAATCAAAACCACAATAAGGTATCATCTCACGCTGCTCAGAATGGCCGCCATCAAAAAGTCTACAAACAGTAAATGCTGGAGAGGGTGTGGAGGAAAGGGAACCCTCTTACACTGTTGGTGGGAATGCAAACTGGTATAGCCACTGTATGGAGAACAGTGTGGAGATTCCTTAAAAATACTGGAAAGAGAACTGCCACATGACCCAGTAATCCCACTGCTGGGCATACGAACCAAGGAAACCAGATCTGAAAGAGACACGTGCACCCCGATGTTTACTACGGCACTGCTTACAATAGCCAGGACACGGAAGCAACCTAGACGTCCACTGGCAGACAAACGGATAAGAAAGCTGTGGTATATATACACAACAGAATATTCCTCAGCCATTAAAAAGAATGCATTTGAATCAGTTCTAATGAGGTGGATGAAACTGGAGCCCATTATACAGAGTGAAGTCAGTCAGAAAGAAAAACACTAATACAGTATACTAACGCATATAAAAAACAGCATTTAGAAAGATGGTAATGATAACCCTATATGCATGACAGCAAAGGAGACACAGATATAAAGAACAGACTTTTGGACTCTGTGGGAGAAGGCAAGGGTGGGATGATTTGAAGGAATAGCACTGAAACATGTATATTATCATATGTGAAACAGATCACCGGTCCAGGCTCAATGCATGAGACAGGGTGCTCAGGGCTGGTGCACTGGGAAGACCCTGAGGGATGCAATGGGGAAGGAGGTGGGAGGAAGGGTCAGGATGGTGAACACATGTACACCCATGGCTGATTCATGTCAATGTATGGCAAAAACCACTACAATATTGTAAAGTAATTAGCCTCCAATTAAAAAAAAAAAAAAAAAGAAATACCCACAGTAGGCAACTTCACAGGGACAGGAAGTAGATCTGAGGCACCAGGAGTAGTGGATGGAGGCAGTAGGGGAGGAGGGATGGATGGATTGGGCAGAAGGAGAGTTATTGCTTAATGGTTATAAAACTTCTGTTTGCAGTGATGTAAAAAAGTTGTGGAAATGGTTGAACAATACTACCTATGTAAAGAGACTACAGAATAGGGGAAAAAATGTTTTAAATGTATTCTAGGAACACAGTGAAAAGAAAAAATATTTTAGTTGGGTAGTTATGTACTTAGAGAGGAATAAACACTGTGAGCTTTAAATAATGAGTAATGTTCACTAACACAGACTTACAGCAGAAAGTAAATATAAGCAAAACACTCAGGTAGAAAAATATAAATAGACTCCCCTGAAGGAGAGGAAAGTATGTCACTTCAGTGAGGCCATATTATGAGAAAAATAGGAAGGAAAAACTGCTAAGTGTTATCACTACTAATTTTTAGAAATACAAGTCAACTGCATTCTAACAGATTTTTAGAAATTTAAAACATGCAAAAACCCTAATCACAGGATCACTTATTTGAAAAGAAGTCCATATAATGACAAGTTTAGTGTATCAAGTTTTGCTAAAGAAAGACAATCACTGGAGTTGATAGAAAAATATTTTCTCTGTAGTAACATAATACACACTATTTTCCTAAGTCTTGTATTTAAACCTGAACAAATATAAAATCAAACATTTCAGTGGAAGTTTTCATTCATTTATTTGCCCTGAGGCTCATTCAAGTAACACATGTCCTTCAGGATGACCACAGATAAATCTCTCTATACTTACTGAATATAAATATCTTTATAAATGTTAAAATTGCTAAATTTTCCAGTTATGATCCCATGAATAAAAATAATTTTAAAAATTTAGCCTGTTTTCAAATAAAGTCTATCTGGCAGAAACATTAGAGACCTTTTAGTAGTAAGAGTAGTCCCCTATAGTGGCGAAGGGTAAAAAAGGACCGAGGGGCAGAAAGGGGTGTCGGCACCCCACACCAACCCCGCTTAAAACCTCTGCCAGGGGAGGTCACGCTTAAAACCTCTGCCGGGGGGGGGCATACTTAAAACCTCGGCCGGGGGGGGTCATGCTTAAAACCTCTGCCAGGGGAGGTCATGCTTAAAACCTCTGCCAGGGGAGGTCATACTTAAAACCTCTGCCAAGGGGAGGTCATACTTACAGACCAACCATCATTTACTTCTGCTCCTTGTTTATTCACATGACTAGTATGAGAACACTTAGAAACCAATACCAATCTAAGTTCTAAAATCTAGGAAATGTTAAAGCTAGGACTGTACAGCTTTAAAATATTTCTTGCTTGCTAAATCACTTCAGTCATGTTCAACTCTTTGCAACCCTATGGACTGTAGCCCACCAGGCTCCTTTATCCATGGGATTCTCCAGGCAAGAACACTGGAGTGGGTTGCCATTTCCTTCTCCAGGAGATCTTCCTGACCCAGGAGTCAAACCTGTGTCTTATTATGTCTCCTGCACTGGCAGGCAGATCCCTTACCATTAGCACCACCTGGAAACTCCAAAAATATTTTATAATGGGTAACTAATAACTAATTCTAAAAATAATTTTAACATAATGCTACTTGTAAAATAGATACTAAGGATCCTTTACATTTTTCTCTCTGGAAATCATCAAATGGAGAATAGATACACTAACTTTTCCATTGTTACAAAGCAATAGTTCAGAAGTGTTAGCCATTCTTCATCTGGCTCTATACCAAACCATTTATGTTAATCTGAAATACTAGATTTGACATGACTGAGAATTTCAAAGCAGTTTTATGAAAGTTAATGAAATGCCTGATAAAAATTTTTAGAAAGCTATATTTTTAAAACATTGCAGTTCTCAATTATTGAAAACAAATGCAAAAGCAAAACAATTTCCATGTGTAAAATGTATTTAAATTTCTATTAGAATATAAATTCTACTTCAGCAAAATCATGTCTAATCATATGCCTGCAAAATAATTAGTAAAATGCTCAATAAATAGTTGATAAATAATAAAAAAAATAAAGTGAAAAAATTTTAACTTATTTTAAAACATTAGTCTCAAGTATTTTTAAATGTCCCTGGTGGCTCAGACAGTAAAGAATCTGCTTGCAATGCAGGAGACCCAGGTTTGATCCCTGGGCTGGGAAGAACCCCTGGAGAAGGAATGGCTACCCACTCGAGTCTTCTTGCCTGGAGAATTCCATGGACAGAAGAGCCTGGGTGGGCTCAATCCATGGGGTCACAAAGAGGCAGACAAGACTGAAGCAACGTAGCACAAGCACATATTTAAATTTACATTTAAACAGAATATTTTAGATTATGGAATGACAAATCACTATTCATAAAAGATTATGTATATCAATAACTATTAAGACATCCTTCTTTCAAGTTCCTCAAAATAATAAGGGAAATGATATTACATAATCAGGGATTTAAGACTTTTAAAAATAAATATTTGTGAGTTATCAAACTTGAAATACAGAATCTTGCTGAATATAAACAAAGGTATAAAAACATTCTTCCAAGCTACATTTTACCACGTGTAATTAGGACATAATGCATTTTAATTTCATTAAATTCACCAGCATGCATCTAGATTAAAATAATTATCAAAGGTATATTTATTTTTTTCATTTTTTTAAAAATTATTTTAATTGGAGGCTAATTACTTTACAATATTGTAGTGGCTTTTGCCATACATCGACATGAATCAGCCATGAGTGTACATGTGTTCCCCATCCTGAATCCCCCTCCCAGATCCCTCCCTACCCCATTCCTCTGGGTGATCCCAGTGCACCAGCCCTGAGCACCCAGTCTCATGCATCTAACCTGAAACTGATACATATAATACTTAGTTTTATAGAAACAAATCTGATTTTACCAGGTGAATTGTCAAATAAAAAATTAAATAGATTGTATCTGAAAGCAATTATCAGTATTACCCAAGATGTCCACTACTGTCTTTAAAAAGAAAAAGTAATGAAAGCAAATGTCAGGCAAACAAGTAAGATGTTTGGCAAGTGTTTACCAAATGAGAGCAGATTTTGGCTTAGAGGTAGAGGATGGCCATGTGCCAAAGAAATCCTCTAAAACTAAGATAGAGAGGAAGACAGCATGGAGGCATAGGTGACACATCTGCTGTATACATCAGTGGTTCTCAGTTAGAGGTCTTACCCCTCAGAGGATGTCTGGCAACGCCTGCATGTTCGGTGGTCACGCTGGGAAGGAAAGGGTGAGCTCCTGCCATCTAGTGGGCATAGGCAGGGATGTTTCCAAACGTCCTGCAGTGCACAGAGCAGCTGCCCACAACAAAGAACTATCCAACCCAAAACGTCAACTGTACCAAAGTTGAGAAACTCTGACCTAAAGGAAGCTAGCAGTAATAACAACATAGAGGACAAGACATCCGGTTCTTCTTTACCTCTACTAACTTCATGATTTTAAGTAAATTCCAAGTCTGGGCTTCATCTCTCTCCCTTAGAAAAAATGTAATAACAGCATTTTGCTGGTCTAATGACAGCGTATATAGACTAAAGACATCTTAAATACTTTGCAGTCCATGCTACTCATTCCACTCATTAAATGTGAGCAGTTTCTTTATCATAACACATATTCCAGGCCCTACCCTGAAGCTAAGAAAGAGCCCTGATCTTGCCATATATTAGTTTTATTTTTGTTGTTGTTCTAGCATTTAGTTTTAAAGGAAGCAGAAAAAAATCCTCTTCGGTAATTCTACTGCATAGAAAAGTAAAACACTTCCAGATTTAGCAACTTGGTTATATCCTTTGCCCAAGTTTCAATGACATGCAAATAACAAATACCTGTTTTGCAAAATAAGACACATAAATACCCTGTATGGAGGAAAAATCCTTAACACTAACTACCTACTATGTGCCCAGTACTTACTAGATGGGAAAGATACAAATTCTCTCAAGGAACTGAGTTCAACCATAGTGAGACTTTTAATATAAACTCCAAGAGCATTACAGAGGTGCTCAAATGAACATAAACAAAGCTGCTGAGTAAGAACAGAGAAACACCTAAATCAGGTGGTGGAGGTTAAGGAAGTTTTCTTAAGTAAGAAAAGTGCATGAACTGAATTTTGAAGAATAATAAGGTTACAAGAAAGTTCTAGGCAATGAAACCACAAATATACCTGAGCTGAGGGCAAGTTTGTTTAAGTTTTCTGAGACTAAATTAGCTTGGAACTCTATGCTGTTCTTATTGATATAGAGGGAACAGTCCATCACCTAAAAAAAAAATCACTCAAGGCAACCACTTGGCATTTCATTTCTAAAAAGTCACAAAGTTGGTAGCAACCAGTAGGGAGAGCTATCATAGAACAAAGGGAAGAAGAGAACTGCATTTTCAAAAGCTTGTTGACATTTCTCGTTTACTTATAAAAGTTTTTTACCTTAAGGAAAGTAAAGTTGTGATTTGAGGGTTAAATTTAATATTAGAGAATTCACGCAGTATCTTGGATTATTCAGGGTGGAAAAATCACTCAAAACACATTCATATCCCTATTTTTATATCTGATTCACAAGTCTGATTAATTTCTTCTCGCTTCTTGTTTTTTTAATATGCATGCAGCAAACTCCCTTTGTTTCACAGATAAGGAAACTGACAACCAGAATAGTCCAACTTGTCAAAAAAAATGCCCAAATCGCAGAAACCTTTCCATTATTTAAAAAAAAAAAAAAAATATATATATATATATATATAAAATCTGTCCAAAAGCAACTAATGGAAGACTGGGTTGGAAGGTTTCATGATATAAAACTGTTTCAAAAGGAACCAATTTTAAGTCAGTTGTTTTGTAATTACTTTTAGCCTCTTTTGTGTGGAGTGGTGAGTAGGAGGGACAAAGAACTGGCAATGCCCTGGCTACTGGGAAGAGGGCACTCAGACAACAAAGTAAGCTTCAGCACCTAAAGCACTTACCTCCTCTCTCCCACTCGGGCACCGGTGAACCAAGAAGCCTGCCGCATCTGTAGCACAGGCCCCATCTCCCAGTACACCTTGCCCCTACTCCCTGGACCAACAGTGCCTCTGCCACTCCATCAGTTTGCACGTTCCTCACCTTGCTGCTGGGCCAAGTTTCTTCATACAGTGTCAGCCCTTTGAGGGCAGAAACCCTGCCTTTATCCATTTTTATTACTTCTTACTCAGCAATACAGTAGTCACCTAATCAATTAAACACAAGAGCCAACATATTACAAAAATTTCTCAGGATTAATTCTGCCTTAATAACCAAGACTACTCCATCTGGTAAGTCAGCAGATTCTCGCAGTGTTTCTCCTCTTCTCTGGTGGACACAAATCCAAATAAAAGTCATCCATGACAGGGGACCAAATCTAGATACGAGTAATACCTGCAGCCTAGTCACTTTATGCATCCAGTACGTTACCTTCTTTTCTGCTAATTTGTGCTGCATGTCATTAAAACAATTATCTCTGCTCCTAGTGCTGGTGTGAGAGGAGCATTGTAAGAACACTGGGGAGAGACGGGCTCACCGAGTCAGCCAGGCTTCCCCAAGGAAGCCACGCCTCCCCAGGAAGCCACGCCTCCCCAGGAAGCCACGCCTAATCTGACATTCAAAGGCTGAATGGGAGCAATACAGAAAGGAAGAAAACAAGTTTGTTGCAAAAGAAACAGCTGGTGTAAAGATGTACTCATTATAGTATACTTCAATTTGCACTTTTATAAATCTAACCAGTTTACTAGCAAAAAGCCCCACTGAAGTTCTCAATGAACTTTGACGATGAAAGGAAAATTTATTCTAAATCGACAAAATGTTATGTTTTTAAGTATTTCCTCCTAAAAGTCTGAACTGCCATAAGCATAAGGGATGGGGGTGTCAGTAACAAGTCCTATCCTTCTGCTGATTCCAATACATCCCAAGATGCTCAAATTACATCACTGACAAAATATACATTAAAATATATGGCTGGACAAATTCTGAAAAGCAAAGTGCAAAATAATGTGCTACCTTCCTTGAAAAGTGGAGTGGGAATAAAAATGTATTAACAAATTTATATTTACTTATAAATGCATAAAAAAAAACTATGTGAAGATAAGTTAAACACAACAGAAGATAACTGAGGGAGGGGAGGAGAGTGAGAAGGAGACTTTCTTCTCCATATTTTTCTTATTGCATGTTAAAGTGTATTATCTGGTTAAAATTAAAAATATATCACTGTAAAACATAATTTTAAAAATATCTGCCATTAATATTTCAAAATTAAACCTAACTTATTTTTTAAAAAGAACTATCCCTAAATCATTGTGTTTAATATGTATCATTTATATGAAAATTGATTTTGCACTTTATATAGTTACCCTCTTGGAATTCACTTATTCATTTTTGTGAAGTCCTTATTTATGTTTACTTCTCCTTTTCTCTGCTACCAACATATCATCATTAGCAGTGTTTTTATGTTTAGAGTAACATTACATATCTATATCTAGCAGAGGCAGATTACAAGTTATTCACCTTTAGCTGTTTATTTTGTCAACAAATTTCGATGGAAGAGCAAATGTTTTATTTATTAAGAAAGCTAAAACAATAATATGCTTTTCTTTTTTTCCTCCTTAAACAAAAAGCAAAATAAGAATATTTTGCTGTGTTCCAAAAGTTGAAAAAGGAAAAAAAAATTAAAAATACTAACGTGCATTTTCTTCCTTGGCAGTTCACTATTACAATTCTTTGGAAATTATATATTTTTCAATAAAAAATAATATATTGGGGGAAAGGATAGAATGACCCTTTTCCAGTCTGCCAGGAAACAGAGCCCTTCCTCAATTGAAGACCTATCAAAATATGCAAGCAAATGTCATGGCAACACAAGCTCTCACCATGGTAACATCATCTCTGCTACAGAGGAAAACCACTCTAATTCGTCATGTACTTCAAGACAAGACATTAAACTAATTTCAATTTTCATTTTACAATCTATCCATAACATTCAATATACCTGGCAGTAGTAAAGATTTAATAAGAACATTAATATTTCACAAGAAAGCAATCTTTAAAATCAAAGCTGACTCAATTTACATGCAAACTGATTAATGTGAGCAACATAAAATCAAACTGACCCACCATACATAAAATCAAGATAGTGATGAAAACACAAAAAACAAACAATTCTATCACTACTGCTTGAGAATAAATACTCTAGATTCAACATAGAAATAATTATATGATTTACTAATCACAATATAGCTGGCAGTAAAACAAGAAAAAATCTTTTATAATCAAAGAAGAGATTTTAAGTTTTTACTAGCATGTCTATTTTGCAATTCATTGCATATAATCCTGTTTTTATTTCATAGTGAGGTATTAGTAATGGCACAAAAATTCTTATCTAGAAATGTGTCTCCAGATGACAAAAGTAAAATCAAATATGATTTTTAAAGTTATTAATTAATCAGTTACTACTACAAATAAAAATTTACTATGCTACATAAATCATTAAAATTCTCTTGCAAAACCTTTAAACAAATAAGCATTATCAACTTTGTAAATTAACTCGAAAGATCTAATACCTGTCAAGTAAAAGATCTACTACCTATAGCATATTAAAATGCCAAATGGCCACCTTAAAATATTCATTTTTAGGTGACAAACCACAAAAGATTAGCAATTCAAAATGTCAGTAAAATCATAAAACTGAAAACCTTATATGTAAGAGTCTAATAGAACATATTTGGTTTATGGTATAGATTATAACCGGATGGAAAATTCAATTCGAAGATACTTCTGTTTAAAAATCATCACCTCAGCATGATCAAAGTTTGAGCCTTAACACTTAGAAAGAATAGAGGTTTATATTAAAATAAACAGTCAATTTTTTTCTTTGGAGAAAATACCCATTTTTCTCAAAATATTTAAATATTTTAGCAAATATATAACATACTTCAATTTATTTAAAACACTGTTGATGAATAAAGTAATATGATTGTCACCTTTAAATAAAAATATCAGTTATTTTCACATCAACAAAACACAGAGAGAAACAAAAAGGCAGCATGTAATAAGAGAGTAAGCTGGCTTCAAATCTAGGTATGGTCTTTCACATAAAAGCAAGGGAAAGGTTGCTAGCGATGCAGGAAGAAGGTCACTCTACTGCAGTATGACGAAGACGGGGAGCATAACGTGGGCCAGCTGGGGTGCTGCTGCAGTGGTCTAGGCAAAAGGCAATGAGTGACAGGTGGGACTGGAGTGCGGTGGCAGCAATGGAGAGAAAAGGGAATGATTTAAGAGAGATTTGGGAACGAAAGCAAGAGTTGGAGATGGATCAGATGGATAAAAGAGGGGAAGGTGTCAAGATGGCATCTAGATTTCCCACTCAAGTAACTGCATTTAAGCAACTGAGAAAGGAAATGTCAGGAAAAGATCATTGTGTAGTCTATATGTTGGTTTGTTGTTTGGGGATTAGAGATGGAGTTCAGCTGTAAGGTACGTTGGATTTCTGGTGTTTCTGAGAAACTGAAAAGGTGATATCAGGGTAGGCAATTAGATAAACAAATCTGGAGCTTTAACAGAAATAAAAACTGAGTCACAGGCTTATGAGAGATAATCAAGCCATGGGTATGAATGAGACTTCCAGGGAGAGAGTGGAGCTTGAGAAAAAATGAAGGTCCAGCATACAGAGCCTTTAGAAACTCCAAACTGATAAATAGTAGAAGACGGAGACCTTGAGTGAGATGGAGAAGAAACTGCATGAGACTGAAAGGAATCAGGGGTGTGTGATGTTTCAGAAGCCACATCAGAGTACTGTAAGGAAGGTACAGACTACCACTAGATAATCCAGTAAGAAAAAGGCTGAAGATGAACTTGATTTTGTAAGGAAGAAAGATCACCGGTGACCTTTCAAAAAAGTAGCTGATTCAAATGGTATTTACATAGATGAAGCCCTTTCTAAAACACAATCATCCAGAAGTACAATACATAAAAGAAATAAATCAGGGCCGTCATGATATAAACAGAATGCATATAAACAAAACATGTAAACAGAATGCTTACGCAGTAACCTACACTTGTACATGGTCCCCCACAGAAACCCAGAACTTGAGAACGTCACGTTTTGAAACCAGTGGGCTTAGAAGTGATAATCCTTTCAGAAGTACCTTTTCAGCTTTGATTTTCTATAATTCTATAAATACAATTTAACCTACTTATTTTAAAAATTGAGACTTTCCTGATAATTAATGACTGCTGTGTTTTAGTGAATACCAGATACCGATATACTTCTTTATAAACACAAAGAAATAGCCTCGTATTGAGTTGCTTGAGCTGCTTGGAATATGCTGGAAATTGATCCTCTGTTAGTGTTTCATTTGCCATTACTTTCTCCCACCCTGAGGGCTGTCTTTTCCCTTGCTTATAGTTTCCTTTGCTGTGCAAAAGCTTTTAAGTTTAATCAGGTCCCACTTGTTTACTTTTTTTTTTATTTTCGTTACTCTAGGAGGTGGGTCATTGAGGATCTTGCTTTGATTTATGTCAAGTGTCCTGCCTATGTTTTCCTCTGACAGTTTTATGGTTTCTGATCTTACATTTAGGTCTTTAATGCATTTTGAGTTTATCTTCTTGTATGGTGTTAGAAAGTGCTCTAATTTCATTCTTTTACATGGAGCTGTCCAGTTTTCTCAGCACCATTTATTGAAGAGGCTATCTTTGCCCCATTGTATATTCTTGCCTCCTTTGTCAAAAATAAGGTACCCATAGGTGCATGGCTTTCTATCTTGTTCCATTGGTCTATATTTCTGCTTTTATGCCAATACCAAACTGTCTTGATGACTGTAGCTTTGTAATGTAATCTGAAGCCACTGTTCATTGCAGCACTATTTACAATGGCTAGAACATGGAAGCAACCTAGATGTCCACTGACAGATGAATGGATAAAGAAGCTGTGGTACATATACACAATGGACTATTACTCAGCCATGAAAAGGAACAGTTTTGAGTCAGTTCTGATGAGGTGGATGAACCTAGAACCTATCATACAGAGTGAAGTGAGTCAGAAACAGAAAGATAAGTATTGTATTCTAACGCACATATATGGAATCTAGAAAAACGGTACTGAAGAATTTATTTACAGGGTGACAATGGAGAAACAGACATAGAGAAAAGACTTACAGACATGGGGAGAAGGGTGGAGAGGGTGAGATGTATGGAAAGAGTAACATGGAAACTTAATTACCATATGTAAAATAGATAGCCAACAGGAATTTGCTGTATGGGTCAGGAAACTCAAATAGGGGCTCTGTATCAACCTACAGGGGTAGGAAGGGGAGGGAGATAGGAGAGGTTCAAAAGGGGGGGGATATATGTGTAACTATGGCTGATTCGTGTTGAGGTTTGACAGAAAACAATAAAATTCTGTAAAGCAATTATCCCTCACTAAAAAAATTAATTAAAAAAAAAATATCCTAAGCTTTATTTTCCTCAATATATCATCAGTTAGGTTTACTTGTCTTCTTTCTAACAAAAGTTATAAGCTAAGTGCAATACTGGATGTATTACAAGGTTATGTCTCTGAAAAACAGAACATTAAATCAAAACATGAATGAACTTTCTTCTAAGCTGGTGCTTGGGGTTTCACCCTCTACAGAATCATCACTTTAATATAGGTACCTCTGTCAGTCTTCTTCAATGTTTTGCCAGGATGTTTTTTTAGCACTAGTAATACCTTCTATCTTTTATTCAACTGCGGTCCCCTCACTATAACTACTGTAATGAAGCAGAATTAACTCCGTGCTAAGCTGTCAGTGTGTGTGTGTGCTGAGTCACTCAGTCGGGTCCCACTCTTTATGGCCCCATGGACTGTAGTCTGCCAAGCCCCTCTGTCCATGGGGATTCTCCAGGCAAGAATGCTGGAGCGGGTTGCCGTGTCCTCCTCCAGAGGATCTTCCCAACTGAGGGATCAAACCCAGGTCTCCCACACTGCAGGCAAATCCTTTACCATCTGAGCCACCGGGGAGACCCCAGTTTCAGGTAACTAAATAGCACCAAACAAATGAAGGCCAGGAGTTTTCACCCTTCATTTGCCTCTGGAATATTTCTGTAGCATTAGAGAACAGACTGAACATTATTAATAAAAGTCAAGCTTTGTCCATCCTTGACCAGCACCTTCTCTCTGCTCAATGTAGCGTCCCTCAAATTGCTAAGTTGGTCATTCAAAATAGTCCCTTTCTTCATTTACTTGAATTGTTGGCTCAAGGAAGCCAACAGATGCAATACCACATTGTGAGAAGCTTGGAGGACTTTCTGATAAATGTGGTGGATTAAACATGTGCATTTATACCCACTTTGATTTGAAACTTCGCTAAAATGGGATTTATAGGAAAGCGGTATCAGTAGAAAAGGAAAAACAGGAGAGCAGAAAACAACCTTTTTGAAAACTAGAAAGTAGGTGAAATTAATAAAGAATGAATGTGAAGTGCCTGTGGGGAAGGACAGGAAGGCAGAGCAATTCCTGTCGGGTCCCCCAGAATGGGCTACATAACATATGGAATAGGTATGTACTGAGAAGGTGCGAGGGGGTGAATAGGGAGATCTGGTACTGGCAACAGACTGGGTAAAAATCACGCATGGGTCTGAATCATGAGGTTATTAACAGAATGAGACATCCTAATTCCTGTTATAGTTAGATTTTACTTCTTTCAGTCCAAGGAGATTAGGCTTGAAAAATACTGGAACTCAAAGATCTAAACTCTATTTTCCTAAAACTTTTTACTATTTCTGTCCCTAGCCTCTAACTCTCCTCCATCTCCTCCTCCTTTGACGACATAAGATTTTTTCCTCCACCTGCTTCACAAGCAGGATGAAGACAGAAGCCAATCACATACCACCAAATCTGCAGTTTTACTGAACAGTAAAGCAAACATACTATAGTATTTAATACATAATGTTTGAAAATATTAGTCCCTTTCCCTTCACCCCAGGTACCTAGTTTGATGTCTTTCTACATAACTTCACAATTAGTTCACACCCTTATTTCTAAGGAGAGAGTGAAGGCAAAATGCAGCTTATGACGAGGAGGAGCACATTAAGGGCAGGGGGCCTCACACGTGAACACACAGCAGAGTCACTTGGAGAGCGTGCCAAAGCACAAACTGGCGGACTCCATTTCCC
>CM035290.1:2701056-2786073 GCA_020226075.1 Hydropotes inermis
GTGTGTTTAGAAAAGAAACTGCCTCCTAGTGTGTGTGTGTGTGTGTGAATTCACAACCACAACTGGTTAGAGGGGTTAATCTATCAGGCTTTTTTAGAAAAGAAACTGCCTCCTAGTGTGTGTCTGTGTGTGTGTGTGCTTTTTTAGAAAAGAAACTGCCTCCTAGTGTGTGTGTGTGTGTGAAGTCGCTCAGTCGTATCCAACTCTTTGCGACCCCATGGACTCTGTGTGTGTGTGTGTGTGTGTGTGTGTGTGTGTGAAGTCGCTCAGTCGTGTCCAGCTCTTTGCGACCCCATGGACTGTGTGTGAGTGTGTGTGATTGTAGCCCATCATGCTCCTCTGTCCACAGGGTTCTCCAGGCAAGAACACTGGAGTGGGTAGCCATTTCCTTCTCCAAGGGATCTTCCCAACCCAGGGATCAAACCCAGGTCTCCCGCATTGCAGGCAGACGCTTTACCCTCTGAGCCACCAGGGAAGCCCCCTAATCACTTGAGAGGACAATCATTATTTTTTCCTTCTGAATCTATTGTACTAATACCTATCTTGTGAATGTTAATGGTAAAAAAGAAAAATTTAAGCTGCTATTCTGGGCAAACAGATGGAAATTTCCCCATATTACAACTCTGAGTCCATAGAAGTGTTTAAAATATATTTGGTACCAGATATAATGATCTCTTTATGTTTCAGTGAACAAGATTTACTACCCCAAAAGAAGTTTCCTGGAACAATAAATCTTGAGGTTCACTATACAAAAGCAATTAAGAGCTCTCTTTATTACACATTACTGTGATTTTCTTAAATTCTCCTCTGAAATGGTAAATGAATGAGACTGAAAGATTCCATTAGGCCATATTCAGTTTTGGTGATGAATGACATATTAATAGACTAGATAGTACAAAACTGAACACCAGAAATATGAGAATACATAAAGTTAGCCTCATTTCATCTTGCGTCTGCCTTTAAACCAAAACAGTTTTACCATTATGTCTGTAATAATGTAAAAGATGAGGCATAATCACTGAAAACCTCTATGTGTGAAGAACAGTTCTTCACATTTAAGCAAAGGCTTTTTTCTTCTCTTCAACCACAGTTGCAATAACAAACTCTCAAAGGTACTTTTTCTTTTACTATGATACAAACAATACAACAATGATAGAGTCATATAACATTTGTATATATAAATAACACATCTTATGGCTAGATTTTCTTTATGAACTACTAGTATTAGACAAACACAAAGTATAAATTTATATTTGAGGATAAAATAATAAAAGAAAGAAAAGCAAGGCAATAAGTAGAAAATTAATCAGAATGCCAAATGAAATACATACATATAGATATATAAACTTCCTAGCTAGCAGAGTATGCAAGAAAATAACATGAATATTTATAAAATCTTTATTAAACTAGATGAGTACAAGCGCTTGAAAAATCAGGTGCAGTTTAAAAAAGTTTTTGTAATTCTGTTTAATCCTCTCAAAAGTTATTAGAAATCTTCATATTTGTTACTTTCATCCTACACAGCAAATATTTTACTTTCAAAACAGTAATAAATCATTCTAAAATATTTTCCACAGAATTTTAATAAAGCAGTCAAACTGGACATGATAAAGTAAAAATGACTCGAAGCAGAGAAAAGCAAAAAAATTATTGCTAGAAACTTTTTAGAGATAATTAGCTCTTTGTTTTTCCTCTTTTTTTTTTTGCTTTTCTCCTGTTTTAACTTGAGTGAGATAAAAGGAATGGAGTCTTGCTTAACTTTTAAAAAATTATTTATTTTAATTGGAGGCTAATTACTTTACAATGTTGTAGTGGCTTTTTACATACACTGACATGAATCAGCCGTGGGTGTACATGTGTCCCCCATCCTGAACCCCCCTCCCGCCTCCCTCCCCATCCCATCCCTCAGGGTCATCCCAGTGCACCAGCCCCGATCATCGAACCCAGACTGGCGATCTGTTTCACACATGGCGATACACACGTTTCGGTGCTGCTCTCTCAAGTCGCCCCACCCCCGCCTTCTCCCAGAGTCCGACGGTCTGTTCTATACATCTGCGTCTCTTCTGCTGCCTTGCATGTCACTGTTACCACCTTTCTAAATTCCATACATATGCGTTAGTGTACTGTGTTGGTGTTTTTCTTTCTGGCTTGCTTCACTCTGTATAATGGGCTCCAGTTTCATCCATCTCATTAGAGCTGATTCAAATGAATTCTTTTTAATGGCTGCGTAATATTCCATGGTGTATATGCACCACAGCTTCCTCATCCATTTGTCTGCTGATGGGCATCTAGGTTGCTTCCATGTCCTGGCTATGATAAACAGTGCTGCGATGAACATTGGGGTGCATGTGTCTCTTTCAGATCTGGTTTCCTTGGTGTGTATGCCCAGAAGTGGGATTGCTGGGTCATATGGCAGTTCTATTTCCAGTTTTTTGAGAAATCTCCACACTGTTTTCCATAGCGGCTATACTAGTTTGCATTCCCACCAACAGTGTGAGAGGGTTCCCTTTTCTCCACACCCTCTCCAGCATTTATTGCTTGTAGACTTTTGGATAGCAGCCATCCTGACTGGCGTGTAATGGTACCTCATTGTGGTTTTGATTTGCATTTCTCTGATAATGAGTGATGTTGAGCATCTTTTCATGTGTTTGTTAGCCATCTGTATGTCTTCCTTGGAGAAATGTCTGTTTAGTTCTTTGGCCCATTTTTTGATTGGGTCCTTTATTTTTCTGGAGTTGAGCTGGAGGAGTTGCTTGTATATTTTTGAGATTAATCCTTTGTCTGTTACTTTGTTTGCTATTATTTTCTCCCAATCTGAGGGCTGTCTTTTCACCTTGCTTATAGTTTCCTTTGTTGTGCAAAAGCTTTTAAGTTTCATTAGGTCCCATTTGTTTATTTTTGCTTTTATTTCCATTACTCTGGGAGGTGGGTCATAGAAGATCCTGCTGTGATTTACATCAGAGTATTTTGCCTGTGTTTTTCTCTAGGAGTTTTATAGTTTCTGGTCTTACGTCTAGATCTTTGATCCATTTTGACTTTATTTTTGTGTATGGTGTTAGAAAGTGTTGTAGTTTCATTCTTTTACAAGTAGTTGACCAGTTTTCCCAGCACCACTTGTTAAAGAGATTGTCTTTTCTCTATTGTATATTCTTTGTCAAAGATAAGATGTCCATAAGTGCATGGATTTATATCTGGCCTTTCTGTTTTGTTCCACTGATCTATATTTCTGTCTTTGTGTCAGTATCACACTGTCTTAATGACCGTAGCTTTGTAGTATAGTCTGAAGTCAGGCAGGTTGATTCCTCCAGTTCCATTCTTCTTTCTTAAGACTGCTTTGGCTATTTGAGGTTTTTTGTATTTCCACACAAATTATGAAATTATGTGTTCCAGTTTTCTGAAAAACACCATTGGTAGCTTGATAGGGATTGCACTGAATCTACGTTTTGAGAAGTACATTCATTTTCACTATATTGATTCTTCCGATCCATGAACATGGTATATTTCTCCATATCTTTGGGTCATTTTTGAGTTCTTTAATCAGTGTTTTATAATTTTCTATGTATAGGTCTTTTGTTTCTTTAGGTAGATTTATTCCTAAGTATTTTATTCTTTTCATTGCAATGGTGAATGGAATTGTTCCCTTAATTTCTCTGTCTTCTCACTGTTAGTATATAGGAATGCAAGGGATTTCTCTGTGTTAATTTTATATCCTGCAACTTTACTATATTCATTGATTAGCTCTAGTAGTGTTCTGGTGGTGTCTTTAGGGTTTTCTATGTAGAGGATCATGTCATCTGCAACCAGTAAGAGTTTTACTTTTTTCCAATTTATATTCCTTTTATTTCCTTTTCTTTTCTTATTGCTGTGGCTAAAACTTCCAAAACTATGTTGAATAGTAGGGATAAGAGTGGGCACCATTGTCTTGTTCCTGACTTTAGGGGAAATGCTTTCAATTTTTCACCACTAAGGATAATGTTTGCTGTGGGTTTATCATATATGACTTTTATTATGTTGAAAGATATCTGAGATATTCTCCTTCTATGCCTGCTTTCTGGAGGGTTTTTATCATAAATGGATGTTGAACTTTGTCAAAGGCTTTCTCTGCATCTATTGAGATAATCATATGGTTTTTGTCTTTCAATTTGTTAATGTGGTGTATTACATTGATTAATTTGCAGATATTGAAGAATCCTTGCATCCCTGGGATAAAGCCCACTTGGTCATGATGTATGATCTTTTTAATATGGTGTTGGATTCTGTTTGCTAGAATTTTGTTAAGGATTTTGGCATCTATTTTCATCAGTGATAACTGGCCTGTAGTTTTTTTTTTTTTTTTGTGGCATCTTTATCTGGTTTTGGTATTAGGGTGATGGTGGCCTCATAGAATGAGTTTGGAAGTTTACCTTTCTCTGCAATTTTGTGGAAGAGTCTGAGTAGGATAGGTGTTAGCTTTTCTCTAAATTTCTGGTAGACTTCAGCTGTGAAGCCATCTAGTCCTGGGCTTTTGTTTGTTGGAAGATTTTTGATTACAGCTTTGATTTCCATACTTGTGATGGGTCTGTTAAGATTTTCAACTTCTTCCTGGTTCAGTTTTGGAAGGTTATACTTCTATAAGAATTCGTCCATTTCTTCCAAGTTGTCCATTTTATTGACTGACAGTAGTCTCTTATGATCCTTTGTATTTCTGTGTTGTCTGTTGTGATTTCTCCATTTTCATTTCTAATTCTGTTGATTTGATTCTTCTCCCTTTTTTTGTTGACGAGTCTAGCTAGTGGTTTGTCTATTTTATTTATCTTCTCAAGATATTTATTTATCTTTCTTTATTATCTCAGCTTTCAGTTTTGTTCATTTTTTCTATAGTCTCCTTTGTAGCTTTTTCATTTATTTCTGCCCTAATTTTTATGATTTCTTTCCTTCTACTAACCCTGGGGTTCTTCATTTTTTCCTTTTCTAGTTACTTTAGGTGTAAAGTTAGGTTATTTATTTGATTTTTCTCTTGTTTCTTGAGGTATTGCTTATCTTTTTTTAATCAACCATAATTTCCTAAAATGATTCAAGATCGATGCCGTGCATGGTCTAATTAAATGCTAACTACATACACCTCTTGAGGGAATATAACTACTCATAAGAGAAAGGTGTGGAGTGAAGAGAGGCAAACAAGGAGGGATGAAGACAACTTAGTAGAAATAACTTAACAGGAACAGAACTTTGCAAGTGGGAGATAATCCCAGTTCAGGCTCAGTCATATGAAAGAACAAAATGGGGAGTTTACTAAAGAAGATAGCTATGCAAGTGTGATGGCAGGAGGTAGATGAAAACTCTCTGAACCTTCCTTTCAATTTCATCATGAACCTAAAATGGCTCTAAAAAATAAAGCCTTTTCAAAAGATAAATTAATAATAATATATTAAGACTAAGTAGGGCTTATCCCAGGAACAAAAGAAAGCTTCAGTGTTAAGATATATAATTCATAAAATAAATAAAAGTAAGCTGGAAAGAAAACTATATTCTATCATAGATTTACAGTAGATAAAAAGCCATCTGACAACACTGAACACCTAGTCTCGATTAAAAGTAAAATAATAAACAAGAACAAAATGGAGAAAGAGAAGTCAATGAAAACACAAAGGCCTACAATAGCCAAAACAACTTCAAAAAAGAAGTGCCAAGTTGGAAGATTAAGTCTGTCTGATTTCAAGATTTACTATAAACAAAAGTAGTCAAGACACTACCACCACAAAGACAGATAAAACAGATCAAGGGCACAGAACAAAGCATTTAGCAGAGGTCCAGACATACATGACAACTTATTTTTTATAAAGATGCAAAAGGAATTCAATGAAAAAATGAAAAAAAGGATCATCTCATCAATACTTGGTGCAGGAACAACTGGATATCCAAATGCAAAACAACCAAAACCTATCAACAGGCTAAAAATAACCCTAACATCTATGACTATGGATTAGTTAAGTAAAGTATGGTACAATGATAAGATGGAAATCTGTGCATCTATTAAAAAAAGAGAATGAAGGAGATCTCTATGTTTCCAAAACTGGCACAAAGGAGACTCAAGACAAATTAAGTTAAAAAAAGGCAAAGTATAGGAAAGAAAGTTGAGAATCACCTCCTGGGTAAGGGTGGTAAAAATATAAATAAATGTACTTGCTTATATAAAGAAATTCTGATGGATACAAGAAATGCTGATAGCAATGGTTACTCTTCTAAGATGATAAATAGAAACTATCTATTGTCTGACTTTAAAAATTTTGTTAACCATATTTAATCTATTCATATAATTCTTTTTAAACTGGCCTTCAAACTGGAAATGCAAATAAAATTGTAATTTAAGAAACTGCTACTTATAAATACTATTTAGTATGCTGCATTCTAACATCTATGCATGTATATTAAGTTAAAAATTGAACAACTCATTATTCCTTCACTAGTTTGACAGATCAAATTAGACAAAATGAAGAGGCTCTTTATAGAGTTTGTGCTAATAAAATTCTAAAATCACAGTTATGTTCAAGATTTTATAAATAGACAGAAATTAAATTCTACTATTTTCTACCCAAAAGTATGCATTTTTCAGAATTATAAATTTTGTTTAAAGCTATCTAAAACCTAGCCTTCCTCATAAAAATGATACATATTTCCCTGCTGCAGGAACAACTGGATATCCATATTCAAAACAAACAAAAACCTATCAACAGGCTAAAAATAACCCTAATGTCTATGACTATAGGTTAGTTAAGTAAAGTATGGTACAATGATAAGCTGGAAATCTGTGCATCTAAGATTGAAGGAGATCTCTATATACCAAAACTGGCACAAAGGAGACTCAAGATAAACTGAATGCCGCATCACTCATAGTATCACTGCTTTACAATTCCCATTAACAAAGATAAAAATAGTAAGACTCTCCAGAGCAGTAACCTGCCCACCGTAGCTACTATTCTAACCTGGTTAGCACAGCCTGCTTTCGACCTACTCTGCCACAAAACGTGCCTTCCCTCTGTATTCCACATCTCTACACTTTGGTAAGAGAGACTGAGAACAAAATATAACAGTGATAACTAAAAAAGGAAGGAAAGGGGACTTATACTGAAAATGCCAAATATCAGAATTGCTTTGAAAAAATTTCCTATGGTAATTTCAAAGCGGGATTTCATAAGTACAAAGGAAAATAAGTGCATCATGTTTTTCTAGTGAAAAAGTACGTGAGAGGTTGTTCAACATAACTGCTTAAGATCCCCAAAGAGCAATTTTCTAAGGATTTCTAAGCAGCACTGATTCTGACTAATAAAACTACACCAAGACACATTTTCTTAAACACTAAACTTTGAATTATGACAGCACAAGCTGTCAAAATGGTTTTTTTTTAAAAATGAATGCAAACTGAAAGAGTCTGGCTTCTGCTCAACTTTCACGCTGTATTAATAATTTAGAAAATATCTCTATAATGGTACATAGCTCCAGATAGCAGATTTCCATGAAGGGTGTGACCTGCACTAAATGCTAACATTATCCTTTCCCTACCAACTGGGCGGGGCACAGAAGTGTACAGCTCTTATAGGCGTCCCATTCCTGCAGCCAAAACAGACAGAGAAGGCAAGCAGTGAACTGCAGGAAGGCTATGGCACCAGAAGTCATGCTGGACCATGCCCAGAAGGCACTATACAAAATGTGGAAGTGCAATGGTAAGTTTGTATCTGCTGAGGAAAAAAGACAGGCATTCAATGGTGCTAAGATTATCGCTAATATTATATCCAAGGGCTATACCAAATTGAGCAGACTTGAACAGAAGCAGTTCAAATACAACACAAACTTATATTTTCCAAATGTGAGATGAGACGAGAAAAAAATTTAAAACATGTAATTACTCCTGTTGCTTTATTTCCTGTATTCTTCTATCCTAACCACCCCTCTTCTGAAACATAGTAATTCCATGGTGCATCTTTACTGTCAAATACTATGCAGCAGTTACAAATCTCTTTGCATGACATGGAAATATTTCCAAGTACTGCTAAGTGAAAGAAGTTCCAGACTATTTAGTACGATGCATGTTCAGTGTCAAAACAACAAAACAGCAATAACCAAAGAAAGCTCGCATGTGCACGCGCACACATTCAGACACATAACCTGGTTTTAAATGGGACCACACACTGAACACTGCTGAGCTTCAGAAGGCCTAACGGGCGATTCCCACTTTACACAATTCCATACTCTTCTCAGCTTTTAAAAAACAAACCGACAACCAGGTGTCAAATACTATCACGGGAAACAAGGAGCAACTTACGCTCCCGTCACTAAAACCTTACCAAGATAAAGCAGATAAGCAGCAGGACCCACTACACAGCACAAAGAACTGTGTTCAACATCACATAATAACCTATGATGAAAAAGAATATATACACACATATATAACTGAATTCTCTGTACACCCAACACTAACACAACATTGTAAATAGACTACACTTAAATTAAAAAAAAAAAAAAGAATCTTATGAATGTGCAGACTTGAGAATTTTACATGTCTGTCTAAAACAGTGCTATACTCAAGTAATTTCTGGAAAAATCAAGACAAGAGGGCCTCAAAATGTCATTCATATTCCTTTCACAAGTTAAATTTTGATACACTGTAAGTACTAATTAGAAAACTTTACCTTTCTTGATGCATAGATGTCAAAAAATGGCTTATTTCTGACACTGAATGGTTCCTGTGTTTTGTCAATGAGCCCTGTCTTCATTTTTTCATGTCGAGGATTTATTATTTCTCTTTCTATACACTGCAGACGGATATTAAAATCACAATCTCCAACCGGCTGTGCCTGAATAAAACCAGACAATTATTTAAATTTCAACACTAAAAACTTCTGTGTCCGCATAGTTATCCAGGCTGTCACACTATACACAGCAGTCTATATAAACAGCACCCTTTGGAGTTGCCCAGTACACAGCCGGCACCTCTGTATGTGCCAGCCCTGATAATCAGACTAAAGATAGAAGCACACCTAAACATGCAAATATACATACACAAAATCATTTAAATTAAAAATATATCAAAGAATATAGGAAAACAATATAAATCTCCTCAAATACAAATTTTCGATCCAAAGCTTTCACATCTGAATTAAAGTACTAATATACTCACTAATCACTTTTATTATTTATATGAATTAGTAAAACCTGCATAAAAACCAAAATCCAAGTAGGTAGGAAAGTATATGCATACAACACACCAAAATAAGCAAAAAAACAAACAAACAAACATCATTTTGTTGTTTAAAATGCTAACACCTTACAGCCATCAAGAAGTAGAAGACATTTATTAAAGAAATACACTATCAACTCTGAAAACTAATAAAGAACAAAGTTTGTAAAATACAATCAAAAAAGACAGTGACCCATCCTCCACATGTACATGCACAGTACATATATGATGGTACGCATACGTGATGGCTGTCCCGGGTGGCTCAGTGGTAAAGAAGCCACCTGCCAATGCAGGAGACACAGGAGACGTGGGTTTGATCCCTGGGTCAGGAAGAGTCCCTGGAGGAAGAAATGGCAACCCACTCCAGCATTCTTGCCTGCAAAGTTCCAGGGACAGAGGATGGGCTACAGTCCATGCAGCTGCAAAAAGCTGGACGTGACTGAGCATGCACGCAGCCAGAGGCGCATGTATATGATACGTACACATGGTTTGAACGAGGAAACAAAAAGCACACGTCACGCTTTTGCAGGAGCTGAGGGTAGGGGCCTGCCCTCTCCTGACTGGATATACAAATATAGCTGTAACACTTCACTTGGGTGACAGTAATGGTCCAGATAAGCAGCATCACCTCAACGGGATACCAAGTACTCTCTTCTTTACTTCACCATTAGATATCCTTCCCAGCATTTGCCCTATCTTTTCTCCCTTCTTCCTCTTCTCTAATCTACATTACTCAACCTAACATTTACCCAACCTACTGTTTACAAAGAGGCGGCAACACTTGCTTAAGCTGTGGACATTAAATACGCCTCAAGGACGACTTTTTCTCAGCTTTGGAAGGATGGCAATTGTGATACTCGGCAAAAAACAGAGCAAAACAAAGTGAATGAGAGCTAGATATGAGGTGGAATATGTTCCCTTTATATAAAGGCATACAGCTGTTCCTAACAGATGTTTATTGAGGAAATGGTAGTTAGTAAATAACCATGTAGTCCATCTGCAATCTTTTCCATGTCACCTATGTCATCAACAAGGCGGAAAAACCTAAAACATCAGGTTCATTCATTAGATGAGTTCAGACCCCTATAAATTACAGTGAAACAAGCAAGGCTTCTTTTTAAGAAATAAGTCTAAAAATTACATATAGAAAGTAAGTTCACCTTCAAATCTGTGCTACCTATCATAAAGGAAGTTCCTGATAGATATGTGAAGAATTATAGAGAACAGACTATAGGAAGCACTCAATAACTGTTGACTTCTCAAAAATCTTCTCTGTTTTGAGTTTTTTCTTACGTCAAAACACTACCCACCCTACCAGTGGAGCTATCTTTCAAAACAATTAAAGTATGATCACATCATTAACATAACTAAAACCCTTCAGTAGTATCCTATTTTATACAGAACTGAACTAGAACGCCTTATTCAAGGAATCTGGCCCCTGACCCACCAATCCATTCTCACTTCCTGCTACGTCCCGCATGTCACACACATCAAGTACGCAAATGTCCATCTAATGCTCCTGACCTCTTAGGCTCACTCCTTCAAAATTAGCATGTCACTTTCTCTGTCTACAACTCCACACTTCAAATGACTCAACTATACCCACAGTAACCTGGAATATTCTCACCTCTCTGCCACCTCTCATGTATCTCCCATATACTTCCCTATTTCTCCCTAATATCTTTGATATTATACTTATGATACATTTATAATTATTTCTTTAATCTACATCCCCATTCGTAAGTGCACTTCCAGTTTCTTTTAATTTTGCATTCCATCTAAACACATATCCTAACAATTGTGTATAATATATGCACATTAATCTCTAATAAGTTGCATATATACACAACTGTATATTATAAAGCAGAGAAAAATTGAGTAACAGATTAAGAATAAATCTTTCTTCTTTTCAAATCCCAATGAACTGTTGAGGAAGCAGCCTTTTTTGGAGGTCAGTACACTAAATCATGACCAGTAGTCATGTATGGATGTGAGAGTTGGACTATAAAGAAAGCTGAGCACAGAAGAATTGATGCTTTTGAACTGTGGTGTTGGAGAAGACTCTTGAGAGTCCCTTGGACTGCAAGGAGATCCAACCAGTCCATCCTAAGGGAGATCAGTCCTGGGTGTTCATTGGAAGGACTGATGCTGAAGCTGAAACTCCAGTATTTTGGCCACATGATTCGAAGAGCTGACTCATTTGAAAAGACCCTGATGTTGGGAAAGATTGAAGGCAGGAGGAGAACGGGACAACAGAGGATAAGATGGTTGGATGGCATCACCGACTCAATGGACATGAGTTTGGGTAAACTCCAGGAGTTGGTAATGGACAGGAGGCCTGGTGTGCTGCAGTTCATGGGGTTGCAAAGAGTAGGACACGACTGAACGACTGAACTGACTAACACTAAATCATGAATTCCCTGGAGGCAAGAAATCATGTCCGAGTCTTCTGTGTTTTCCTGACATCTAGAATAATACATGACATATGAAAAATTATCAATGAAATTATTGCTGGACAAAATAGTAAACTAAGGGATTAAAAAGTTTTAAACCATTATCTCAAAAAAATTTTTCTCAAAGTGACCTTGATTTGATAAATCAAAATAAACAAAGTGGTTAATGATCAGTGAAAGTCGCTCAGTTGTGTCTGCCTCTTTGTGACCCCAAAGACTATACAGTCCATGGAATTCTCCAGGCCACAATACTGGAGTGGGTAGCCATTCCCTTCTCTAGGGGATCATCCCAACCCAGGGATCAAACCCAGGTCTCCTGCACTGCAGGCAGATTCTTTACCAGTTGAGCTACCAGGAAGCCCTAAATGAAACCATCAATGAAAGCTCCATGGTAAATTAAAGAATTAAACATATGATGCTTTCAATTATATCTTATTATCAGAAATAAGAAAAATGTGACATTAAAATCAATGAAAAATAGTAACAGGCACTCAATAAATACTTATTGAATGAATGACTATAAACCTAGAGATGAAAACCATGAATTCATCATTTTTACAGCAAAATATGGATGAATTTCCTAAACAAGACACAAAAGCACAAACTTTGAGATCCAGTGACTTTGGTTTCACTAAAATGAAAAAAATTCTGTACCTCAATAGATATTAATTTGGAAAACATACTATTTGCCACATATATAACATATATGCCACACATTTATAAGAAAGGATTAGAATCCAGGAAGGATAACTATTAGAAGATTATTTGGACTTGCAATTAAATCACAAAAGAAAAATTCAAGCAAGTAAAGATAAACATGAAATATGCTTAACTTCAAATTTCTCTAGTAGTCCAGTGGTTGGGAACCCGCCTGCCAAAGCAGGGGCAAGTGTTAGTCACTCAGTTGTGGCCAACTCTTTTGCAACTCCATGGACTGTAGCCTAACCAGGCTCCTCTGTCCATGGAATTCTCCAGGCAAGAACACTGGAGTGGGTTGCCATTTCCTTCTCCAAGGATCTTTCTGACCCAGAGATCAGAGCAGGATTTCCTGCATTGCAGACAGATTCTTTTCCACCTGAACCACTCCCCAGGGAAGCTCAGAAACATGGGTTCAATCCCTGGTGTGGGAAGATGCCCCATGTTGCGGGGCAACTACTGAGCCAGCACTCTAGAGACCATGAGCCGCAACTACTGAAGCCCACACACCCTACAGTCCGCACTCCACAACAAAAGAAATCACTGCAATGAGAAGTCCGGGCACCCCAACTAGACGGCGTCCTGCTCTACGGCAGCTAGAGAAAGCCTGCACCCAGCAATGAAGACCCAGGGCAGCCCAAAGCAAATACATGAGTAAAAACAAAAAAAAAAGAAGAAATATGGTTAACTTCATTAGTAACCAGGGGAAAACGAAACTATCCAGTTGCCAAAAATCTTAGTCTGAAAATATCAACTGTGGTAAAGTGGTACAACGCCTCCTGAGGGGAACGGAGTAGCACAACAAAAAAGCTGTGGTCACCAATGTAATCAGAATCTCCGTGATGAGGGATGAGGGACGGCATTGTTTTAAACGCTTCCCCGGTGATCGTGGCTTCCCTGGTGACTCACATGATAAAAAATCCACCTGGATTCTTTGACCTGCATGTGGAAGACCTGGATTCGACCCCTGGGTCGGGATGATTCCCTGGAAGAGGGCATGGCAACTCACTCCAGTATTCTTGCCAGGAAAATTCCATGGACAGAGAAGAGAAGCTTGGTGGGTTAGAGTTCATGGGGGGGGCGGTCACAAAGACAGACAACTGGGCAACCAAGCACAGCGCAGGTGATCATATCCCTGGAACGAGAGCTGTCTTAGAGAAGCGTGGACACATGTGCACAATAAAAGGTACATGACGCTGTTCCTCGCAACAGCAGCATGACAGCAAAGTATGGGAACCCACGTGTCCAACAGAGACGGGAAAAAGATGAACCCTGTTTATTCACACAATGTAATAAAATACTAATGAATTAAAGTGGGTAAAGGTATTAAAAACATTCATGGGAATAATAAATAGCAACTTCAGGGTAGAAGCTGCTTCTGGATAAGGGGGGATCATGAATGAAATGAAAGGTTTGCGTAAGAAACTTCTACTAAATCTGTAATGACTTATTCCTTATTAGAAAGAAAATGGAGTAAAACTGACAATGTTAAACTTCAACAGATTGGTAGGTCAGTACATGCGTATTCCTCATATTATTCTCCATATTTTTGTGTACTATAAAATTTTTCATGTTTTTTTTTTTTAAAGAATTAGAAGGCTGTTGTCTCAGACAAAGCTCCCAGGCTAACAAGTGAACCTGCACTGAACAATATTAAGGTAGAGCTCACTGTCAAGAGGCAAAGGAGAGAGTGTGCCCCCAATCACAAAGAAACAAGGCCACACCCCCACTCTTTACATCTCATTATGGCCCACTGAACACTATCCAAGACTGGTGATGAGAATAAGCTCAATCCTGGGATGCATTATTCTTGAGGAATATAGTAGTTACAAAGAGAACAAAATTAAAATTTGGTTTCTGACCTTCAGTTCCTTAAATGTGAAACTATGTTTGAAATAGAAATTTAACAAAAAATGAGATATGTAATTGAAAATTTCTAAGAAAAAGTAATCTGGATTAATTCAATCCAGAATCTTAATACTGCAATTTAAAATGTATATGCCCCAAAAAAGAACTTTTTAAAAATTTCATTACAAATCTTCAAAGCCTTAAAACTTAATGCTTTTAATCCCCAAAGTCTTAAGTGCTTTCAGCCTGGTCTGAATACTAAGTGATCAGGCAATTTGAATAACATATCTAGAGGAACAATTATACCTTTTCATAGATATACACTATTGAAAGAACTTCTTGCATTTACAGAAGTCATCTTGTACAGCCTAAATAATTTAGTCATTACACCATAATTCAGCATTAACAGGCAGATTATAGGTAAGTCTAAAATTGTAGGAAATAGGTAGAGAATATAATTCCTACTTTTTTATTTATTTACAAAAGGTAGTTTTGCATTTTGTTTTCTTTCTGCCTCCATGTTATACAATCAACACTCATAGTCAGTTTCTCTTTTTTTTTAAAGTGATAGTAATAAAATTTGGAGACTTTTTAAAATCCAGTACAACATAGCTAAAATTGACAATTTTCCATTTTACAAAATACTATCTTATCTTATCACAATTATACTCACTTGAAGTTCCTAAAGACTCCAAAGACAAGAAATGTGCAAAATGTTAGGTAATAAAGAGAAAGAAAAGGAGATGCAAAAGTATTAACAAGGTGTCAAATAAGTAACTTGATAGATTCATCATTTTTCTTTTCTACTATCTCTAAGGCAATAATCCTTTTCATTTGTTAAAAACAAATTATCTCAGTGATAATTTTTATTTTATAAATTATAGAAAGTACTTACATTGAATTTAATTATGTCATATATCAAGTATCTAGGAACGGCCTGTCCATTAACTCTGTCAATAATCATTTCCTTGAAGGAGAAAAAAAAGGTAAGTTTATTCATATTTTAATAGCAATTTCTTTAGTTTGATCAAAATATAACAGTCATACAAACTAGTATATAAAGCATAAATATATAACTTGATGAAATTCCAAAGTGTACACACTTATATGCAAATCAAATCTATAGACTGTCAGCACCTCAAAAAGCCCCATCAGGAATATATTCTGTGCTGCAATAAAATCATGATAATATTTCATTATATTTTTTATATGTGAATTACTATGCTACATTTCATGGTGCTTGAATTACTAAACAACTATTAGGAAAAAGAGGCTACAAATTTTAAATTCCAAATATCAGGAACATTTAAAAAGTTAACTTTGTTAAATCATTATTGTTTTACATTGTGTCATATGCCAAGTACTTTAATCATAAAACCTATAGGTAATAAATGGTACCCTTATTATAGATAAAATCTCCATGTGACCCATACAGTCTTTCTTGGTTCCATATCTCTCTACTATGATCAAAGGAACAGTGCAAGAGACTATGATATCACACTCCATTAAGTGAAAAGAAGTTAAATTCCACACACTGACAGAAAATAGATAAAGGACACTAAAGGGTAATTATAGATATAAAAGTAAAATGTTTTTTTTTTTAAAGTAAAATGTTAAAAATTTTACTTCTTAATACTAGGTTTTAACCTAAAATTCTTTTTCTTCCCTCATATTCTTCCTGGGAAAGTAAGCAAGCTATTTGTTACCTAATTTCATGATGAAATATTCACACACAACCATCTAAAATTACAAAGAATACACTGATTTAGGACAGATACATTTTCCAGTTTTAAGGAATTATTACCAATTGGTTTCTTTCTCAAATTTTGTTTGCTGCACTACTGACATTTATTTATGGTTATCCTCTTGAATGTAACACGACATCAATCACTTTTCTTACTTTAAGCTGCTTACTGAAAGGCTTTTTTTTTGAAAGACTTTTATTTAAGTGTCTGAGAATTTTATCAGCCAAGAAGGTAGTACCAATAACAGGTTTCAATCACTCTTTTCAAGAACAAGTGGGTGGAGGCCAAGTGGGCTTAGAGGTTCAGAGAACAGACATCACAGAACTTCCCTCTCAAATTACCTGATGAAATGAGTGAATACATATATTCTTCACACATTAAAAATAACAAAAAAGAAAGTTTGTTATCAGCAAACAAGTAAAAAGGAATAAACAAACCAGTAAACTTTAAAAACTGACAGTCATGGAAACTACCAAAATTCTGGTAAAAGAGAAAAGCAGAGCAGGATTCAGCCCCAAGCCCACTAAACCCCCAAAAGCCCTATTCGTAAATGACAAATCCTTGATAACTGTCACTACACTCAAACACAGAGAAGCAAACTCAGTGGTTATTCTTGTCCTTTTCCTCTCTTCAGAGTGAAGAATAACTGAAAGAGCAGAACACTGTGCCTGAAATAAAGGCTATAGGACTCCGTGCTAAAGAAACAATTCTGAGAGTTACTAGAATAAACTATGGTTCCCAACTAGCTGAAGAAAACTTTCACCCACAGTTTTTTGAAGAGAATAGAACCCAGGGATTCTAACAAAAACCCAACGCCTAGGCTGCATTCCTCCCAATAACTTCTTCATCACAACGCCCCCATCCCCACAGCTGTCACTATTGCCCTAGGGTACAGAAAAGTGAGTAAACATAAAAAAAATTTAAGCCTAAAACTTAGTTAAGAAAACTGAACTGCATTATTAGTGGGATTGTAAAATGGAGCAACCAGTATGAAAGAAGTACAGCAGTTCTCTCAAAAAATTAAAATTAGAACAACAGGACCCAGCAATTCCACTTCTGGGTATATATCCAAAAGAATTAAAAACAAGATCTTGAAGAGATATTTATGCACCCAGTGTATACATCAGCATTATTCCAACAGCTAAGAGAAGGGACCCAAATGTTAATCAACAGATGAATGAATAAGTAAATGTGGCATGGACAGAGAGCGGAATATTATTCAGCCTTGAAAAGGAAATATATCATATGCTACAACATGCATAAACCTTGAGGACATTATGTTAAGTGAAATAAGCCAGTAAGAATCAGACAAATAACACATGATTTCACCTATATAAAGTATCTAAAGGATTTAAACTCTAGCCAGTAGATGGTGCCTGCCGCAGGCTGGGGTAACGAAAAGCTGACTAACGGGCAGACAGTTTCACTTTCACGGGATAAAGAAGGTCTGGAGAGGTGCTGCCCCACAGTGCACATACAGGCACCACTACTCAACTGGGTCCTTTTCGACCACACTTATAAAGAAGAAATTTAAATAAACAAACAAAGTCTAGTAAAGAAGGGAAAATGGATTTTCTCCTGTGATCAAGTTTTAGAAACAGGGTCTAGATTTACCCTCCTGCATGAAACAACCTAAGAATGAAAAAAGGGGTAAACAATCTAAAGTTCAGTAATAGGTAGGACTTACGGTTCCAACGGCTCACAGTCAAAAGATGATGCTAAAGACTTGGCATGGCCCAGATATAAGGAATATTAAGTTGAGTACTTTGAAGAGCCACTCAGAGTTTTAATGAGAGGAAATAACTGTGGAAAACTCGGGGCCTTCAAAGCTGATCTCAAAGACAACCCATTCTTTGAAATGCTTTTAGATAAGGCCCACTTGTTTCTAATTACCGTAGTACATCTAGGTGACAGAGTGTTCTGGAATTAGCAGCAGCGGTTGCACAGGGCTTCCCCAGTGGCTCAGCTCCTGCCAAAGCAGGAGAGGCAGCCTGGATCCCTGGGTTGGGAAGACTCCCTACAGAAGGAAACAGCACTCCACTCCAGAGTCCTTGCCTGGAGAGCACCAAGGGCAAAGGAGCCTGGCGGGCCACAGTGCATGGGGCCAGAAAGAACAGAGCCAGACACAACTCAGTGACTACACAACGACAACAAAGTGGCCACACAACCTTGCAAACGCAAAAACCACCAACTTACACACTTTCAGAATGGCGGGTTATACTTGCTGTCTTAGTGAAGTTAAATTTGAAAAAGAAATCCGAAAATCAGTTCTTAAGATGAAAGGAATAAGGAAGGAACCTCTGACATACAGCCTATATTAAATGTGAGCTACATACGTGTTGATTATACACATTCTACAAATATGGCCATAATAAAATGATTAAAAGGAAATACACCAAAAGGTTAAAACTTAATCTCGATAGCTGAGTTTTCTTCTATTTTATAACATAGAGACTTTCTAAAGTTTTAACAAGCATGCATATACTTTTATAAAAAATTAACATGAAAAGACATGTCATTTTCCCAAGATTTTTGTTATTAACTTTAATGATTAAGTGTTATATTCTCCTGTTATCCTCAGTATAAAACTGATTGAATTTTACTGATTTGTTTCAAGTGAATTAATGTCGTATTTCTAAACTCCAATTTTCCACATTTTGTAGGTCAAAGAACATAATTTAGAGAGCAAAACAAAAGCCTCAACACTCATACCTAACAGCCAGACAATTAGGTAGTTTGAGTTAGACTTGGATTTGGAATTTTACAGAAACAATTTGCAAATGAAAATGTAGAACAGGAAACTAAACAGAGCTGTTTTAATTAACTAAGTGGAAAAACAGATATGGTAGCTAAAATTCTGATCCAAGTAAACTGACATCATGAATCATATTGCTATTTTTAAATCTCATAAGAGTCTATTATGTTGCTCTCAGTTATCCAAGTTTGGGATGAAAATAAATAGTATTGCTAAGTTAAATCTGCAGAGAGTTAAATATCTAAATTTTAAGCATTATTTCTACCTGGAATACCTGTGGCTCATGTCCAACCAAAGTCTCTTTCTATACAAATCCTCCCATAATCTAGTGCCAAATCCTTTATAAGCCATCTTTAGTTACTAATTAGATATGATTCATTTCTCCTCTAAACCACCCTAGAAGTTGATTTAAATACCCATCTTCAGATTACTGTTTGATCCGTCACCCGTCATTCTCCACCCCTCCCCAGAGAAGCACAGTGTCTCCGGGGTGAGGCCTCTCCTCGACCTGCTAAGTGCTACCTGCACTCTCTGGCACGCACATGCCAGGAGTGAAAACCACACTAAACTCTGGCAAACACTCTAAGTTCAGAGTCTCTTTCTTCCTTTTATTTTATGAATCACAATGCTTAAAAAAAAGTAACTTAAGATAAAATGAAAGCAAAAAAAATTTTAAAAAAATGCTCTTGCTGTTCCCATGAACTAATTACCACAGCTGTGGTGTTGGGGAGGCAGGTTATGGACAGCACACTGCAGGGATGCCTGTCACGTCAACCAGGACAAGAAGGGCACAGCCGGAAGACGTGCAGTGAACAACATTCCCAATCTGACGCAGTGGCTCAGTCAACCACAAGGGGGGTGTGTGCGCAGGCACACGCCCACACACAAACATGTTAGACAGTCTACGTACACCTGCGAAGTGTCTTAACACACACACTGTCACGGGAATGAACATGCACTAGCAGCCTCAGAGGATGCGGTACAGGCGACTCTCCGACTACAGCCACTCTTTGCTCAGTCTCCGCTCCTCAGTCTCAGCCAACTATGCGACTTTGACCCCTTCTGTCTTCGTCTTTAGTACCTGGCCCAGGCATCCTCTTGACCTGGAGGAAGGTCATCACTCATTAGGCCCCATCAAAAACCCTGATCTCATGTCCACTGCTCTTTTCCATACAACCTCAAACTCTCACTCTCTCTAGGTCACACCCTGAACCTTCTAAGCACTTAAAACTATACCTCAAAGTGACTAATTCAAACCATCTCATTTCCCAGCCTCAGTTATCCATCTTCTGGCCAGCACAAGCCCATATACAACTGGCAAATTTTTTTAAAAGCACATGAGATAGGGGCAGTTCGCATTCAGGTCACTTAGAAAGTGGCACTCCCTCAGTTAAACACATATATACATATTTTATGCATGTGGTTTTCATGAGGGTGTTTCTATCACTGAGCGTCTAAACAAACACTCACAAGCTACTCCCTGGTCTTCCAATTTCTACCTGCTAGTACAACCCCAAACTTGAGGAGCAAGTTTCATCTTCAGACAGAAAGCATTCTCATACAAATTCCAGGGACTATTAGTCAGATATAATTTAATCTACCTCACGAAAAAGGTTCAGTGTTGAAAAAAGTGAAGAAATATTAAAGAACACCAGTGGTATCTCAGTAGAAAAGAGACTTAAAAGTTGTGGGAAGTCATAAGAAAGATACAGAGTTCCCTTTCCCTCCAAAGAGAAACAGTGAAGGTGTGGCAGACAGATAAACCACAGGACCAAGCAGAGCAAACAGAAACTAGCGTGCAGAACCAAGCCCACCAGATATCACTCTGCCCGAAAAGCAAGCGGCTTGTTTACAGAGTGTAACATACTAGTTCAGCCTACCTTCTCAAATAGCCTTGTTCACCAAAAGCTGAAAAAAGAATAAAATCTAAGTGGTAAACTTCAGAAAAGCCAGAATATTGGGTATTCTTACACTATCAGACATTAAGTTGTATGCTAAAGTCATAGCATTTAAGTCAACCTAAAACTACCACTGGAAGTCGTAAATATTAGCGGAAGAAAAAAGTGAATCAAGAAACAAAGATATATGGAAATCGTATACATAATTTTTAAATGACCTATGTAATTTAAAAGGAAAAATAAGATTAGCTGACTGATGCTGGAGCAATACCTTAGATATTGAGAAATACATAAAACTGTATCCCTATCTTATTTATTCCTTTTACCAAAATATATCATGGACAGATCAAGTATTTAAATACACAGATGAAATCATAAAAGTATTAGAAGGAAATATAGGTATTATAGTAATTCTGAAGTAAAAATATCTCTTAAAATGGCACAAAAGCCAAATATTAAAAACCAAAGTGTTTAACTACTATTAAAAAGATAACTAATAAGAACCTACTGTAAAAAAAAAAAAAAAAAAAACTACTGTATAGCACAGGGAACTCAATACTCTCTAATGATCTACATGAGAAAAGAATCTAAAAAATAGTAGGGGTGTGATTCACTTTGCTGGACACCTAAAATGAACACAGCAACTTTAAAATCAACTATATTCCAACAAAAATTTAGGAAAAAAAACCAAGGCGCTCATAATTTACCTACATACCTCCCTAACAAGTCACATAAATTAAGAGGTGAACATCACTCTGTGTCAAACACTATTATCAGCACTTTAAACCCATCCTACTTAATCTTCACAGCAGCACCAAGAACCTGGCCTAACTTCACTACAGAAGGAAACCAAGTACACCGCAGGAGGGCCCTCATGTCATAGCTTATGAAACCGATCAGGCACCATCAGTCAGGGCTCTCAACCACTGTGCTATATTATCCCCTAAAATGAAAGAGTCAGTTAAAACTAGAAGATTTAAAATTTTCAAAGCCCCGTATACAGATCCTTTACATACGGTTGGCAGGACTGTACATGTGTCAGAGCTTTCTGGAAAGAAGAGTGGTAATCACACACGTCAGTGTTTAGCATGGTCAGCACTCTCGAACCCAGCGCAGTCGCCAAAGCACAGTACGGCCTGTTACGGCCCCTTCCTGGGAAGGGCCGCTCCGCTTGTATCCCAAGTGGCACTGCCACCAATGAGCTCCTGGCCTCACCATCAGTCTTCCCTGGATTTACACGCAACTCAGGCCAGGCCCTCTGGAGTCTTCCCTGGGACTGATATACGGATACTAGGAGAAGTTCCCTTTCTGCTTGGGTTGCAATGCAACTCGCCCCCGACGTGGAAAGAATCTTCATGCCGCGAGAACGGACAAGTAAAGCAAACAAAGAGAGAGAAAGACAGCGCCTGGCCAATATCACCTGAGTCCCCAGATCCAGTCTGAAGCAAATCAAGCTGAAATCTAATTATCTGTGCCAATTTAGTTCTTGTTTCCTCAGTTACTTTAAGATGGACTTCAATTACTTGTAACCAAAAGGTTTTTAAATGCATGTTACAGTCTGAAGTATAAGAATCTTAATTATAAAACTGCACAGTTGTAAAAAGAAAAAGGTATAAAGATATGCATTCTACTGTGTCTTTTAATACAAAAAGCTACCAAAAAATCTAAATGTCCACCAAAAAAAGGACTGCCTGAATTAATTATAGAATTGTTTGCAAACTGTCCTGATTAGAGTCACTTGGACACTTGTTAAAAATAAAAGTTCAAGAGGAAGCTGACAAATGCATAATTCCAGCTGATTTGTATTGCTGTATGGCAGAAACCAACACAATGTTGTAAAGTAATTTCCCACCAATTAAAAAATAAATTAAAAAAAAAAAAAAAACTACCTTGGCCCCTGGGAGAGTCTAATTCAGTAGGTCTAGGACAGGCTATCATATTTTTTTCACTATTATCCCCTATCATTTTCATAATCAAGATAGTTTCAAAACCCCAAATTACAGTGTTTGCATATACAGTGGCCTACTCAGACTTTTATATGAAAAGGGTCCAAAACATATTGCTAAGTAAACAAAAGACAAGTTACAAAACACATTTAGATCTTTTCATGCAAAATTATGTAGTAACTATCCATGTGGGTACATATTTGACCAAAGCACTCATTTTCCCCCAGGGCAGAGGTACCTGTACTCAGAATCTTACTGGGACAGGAAGGATTCCCAACTTTCCCAGAGATCCTGATACATATACTGTTTAAGAATCTCTGTTCTGAGTTATTATTACTAATATAAACATGAATCCTTCAAAAGCAGGTGTCAGACTGAACGTTTTGGCACAGAGCAAAGAAACTCTGGAATAATGTTTATCAAAATGATAATGGAAATTCCTCCAGTAGTGGGTATTCAGCTGATTTTTACCAACTTTTTTGTATTGTTCTGTATTATATCAATTTTTATTTACAATGAATTAATACTTTTAGAATCGGAGGAAAGAAAGCTATTCATATAGGAGAAAGATAAAATATTTTTAATCAAGTAATTTTATGATTATTAAATACAGATTTTCTGAATGGGAAAATTCTTAACAGTTTCCAAAATTCAAATGTAAAAGTACAGTGGCTACTTTCAAAGACACGATCCTCTTTCAATAAGAACTATCAGTCCATATAGCTAAACAGCCAAGGGAAAATGGGTATATCATCGTGTTCATGCTCAGTCACATCCAACTATTTGTGACCCTATGGACTACAGCCTTCCAGGCTCCTCTGTCCATGGAATTTTCCAAGCTAGAATAACGGAGTGGGTTGCCACTTCCTCCTGCAGTGGATCTTCCGAACCCAGGGATCAAACCCACATCTACTGCGCCTCTTGCATTGCATATGGATTCTTTACTATTGAGCCACCAGGGAAGCGTGATATGTCATATCACACAATTAAAATTCAATCAACAAGTAAAACCATAAAATAAAATGAATATTTTTCAATAAATCTATTTTCAATCACAAAGAAAAAAAAATTAAGATTTAATTTTGCTTGCTTACTCTGTATCTAAAACAACAATCAAGTGACAGTAAGTGTAGGAAATGAGATAAATGAAATTTAACATCTTAGATGTTAAAAACTAGATTCAATTTTTTAACTGTCAACTCTACATCAATAAAAAGAAGTTTTAAAAAACCGGGTCTGATTCTAAATTTCCTGTTTAATTATTAAAGATATACATTTACTTGCACAAGGAAGAAAAATAGAATGCTTGACTTTTTAAAAAAAGATAAAAATATGACTTACCCCATCTAAGAGAGTATTTGATAAATGCATACGGAGATCTTTACGAAATGGAAATTCCAGATTTGAAACATGAAACACTGAATTATCTCTATCGATCATAAAAACTTCATTTGTGCCATCAATCAACATCATATACCTGTAAATGAAACATTAAGAAACTAATATTAACAGTATAATTCAAGAATAGGGTCATAAGAAATAACAGTTAAAACTGTTTTTCCTTAGACTTACAATAGCTACCTGGAATAATGTTCACCAGAGTATCCCCTCCACCATCATTCAGATTAAAGTACCATAAATAATAAATTTGATTTTTTTTTAAGTTTTTGCTTCCTATAAAAAACACAGGGTATACAGAAATCAAAACTTTTTTATGAAAACAATGTGATATTCAAAAGCAATCTTATAACCCATCTTAGGAGAGACGCATTCTCTAATTTTTATTAAACTTCAGACAACAAAGTTTATAAAACACACAACCACACATATATTTAATTCCTGCATTTTACTGGCTCAACAGCTATACAGATTAGGTGCTGCTGTCTCCACTCTGCAGCAGGAAAAAAGAAAGTAAGTGATCAGCAAATGCCCAGACTTCAACATATCCCGGGTCCTTTCTACCATACAACAATGAACAGAAGAGCTAAGCCCTTTCTTTGAATTAATATGATGATAAAACCAGATCCCACCCTTTCAGGAACAACTATCATTCATTACTATCGAATTAAAATACTTTTTAACACAAGTTCATAAAAATTTTCATTAGTCAATCACTTCATTTCAGAAAGTGAAGAAGAACTAAAGAGCCTCTTGATGCAAGTAAGAGAGGACAGTGAAAACGTTGGCTTAAAGCTCAGCATTCAGAAAACTAAGACTATGGCATCCGGTCCCATCACTTCACAGCAAATAGATGGGGAAACAGTGGGAACAGTGGCTGACTTTATTTTTCTGGGCTCTAAAATCACTGCAGATGGTAACTGCAGCCATGAAATTAAAAGATGCTTACTCCTCGGAAGGAAAGTTATGACCAACCTAGAGAGCATATTAAAAAGCAGAGATACTACTTTGTCCACAAAGGTTCATCTAGTCAAGGCTATGGTTTTTCCAGTGGTCACGTATGGATGTGAGAGTTGGACTATAAAGAAAGCTGAGCACAGAAGAATTGATGCTTTTGAACTGTGGTGTTGGAAAGAAGACTCTTGAGAGTCTCCTAGACTGCAAGGAGATCCAACCAGTCCATCCTAAAGGAAATCAGTCCTGGGTGTTCACTGGAAGGACTGATGTTGAAGCTGAAACTCCAATATTTTGGCCACCTAATGCAAAGAGCTGACTCATTAGAAAAGACCCTGATGCTGGGAGGGATTGGGGGCAGGAGGGGAAGGGGACGACAGAGGATGAGATGGTTGGATGGCATCACCGACTCAATGGACATGGGTTTGGGTGGACTGCGGGAGTTGGTGATGGACAGGGAGGCCTGGTGTGCTGCAGTTCCTGGGGTTGCAAAGAGTCAGACATGACTGAGCAACTGAACTAAACTGAACTGATCTTCCCTGGTGGCTCAGACAGTAAAGAATCCACCTGCAATGTGGGAGACCTGGCTTGGGAAGATCCCCTGGAGAAGCAAATGGCTACCCACTCCAGTATTCTGGCCTGGAGAATTCCATGGACAAAGGAGCCCGGCAAGCTACAGTCCATGGGGTCGCAAAGAGTTACACATGACTGAGCATCTTTCATTTCACTTCACTTCATATACATTAAAATGACTGGTCATTAGTCATCCTTCCAATGACCAAGTTACTGTCAATAGATTTATTGATGTATTGATGTAAGTTACTGTCACTGACTCCCAACTAGTGGATCATCAAGAATGGAGCACTACTGCACACCACATAAAAAAATGAAGTCCAGATGAATTCACAGCTGAGGAAATTACAGACTGACAGGCTATACTACCAAACAGACAGCAGCAAGATTTGGGGTAAAAATGGAGACCATATCCAGGCACCAAACTCTTCAAAGAATGAGAAAAATTTGACAGCAATAAATTAGAAAGTTGAAAGGCATGAGCTTCAAAGGAACAGAAGAATCACTGTGTTGTTTGGTTTGTTGTTAAATGAAACAGTGGAAGAGTAATAGTCCCGATGTACCACTGAGAATGGAAGAGAAGGTGGGTCAGTGGGTCTAATCTCCTACCCATGAGGCAGATGAGAAAAAAAGGAGGAGCAACTGAAAGATGGGGGCTGAATCAAGTTAAAGCCAGAGGACTGAAGAAACGTTCAACTGAAGATGTGGAAGCAAACATACATGGAGGCTATTACACCAGAAGACAATTAGAAAACAGAGAGACGTGTCAGGAGAGGGGATAGGAGGGCTGATTAAGGGAACAGAAGTGGGTGGCAACAGGCTGAAGAGCAGCGAAACTGACCAAAGGGGCAGACATCTGGGGACTGGACTGGAAGCATGCTGCTACTAGCGTTTTCAAAATAATTAGTCCCAGCAGGCCCCTGGAGAGGAGGGAGGACTCCTGCCCTTGTACATATTAAAAGAGCAGCCGCCCTAGGAGATAAGGACTGTGAAGACTCAGGCTGCACTTGGAAAAAGAAAATCAGCCTCCGTATAGACTGACAGTGCACCTGACAGACTCGGACCAGCCGCTGGGCCGGCAGACTGGCCGACAACAGCGACACTAGCTCGCAAGGCCCCCTGCACATGCGTTCCAAATGCCGCCTCTCCTGGTAGAATCTAGTCCTCCTGAAGAGGTCAGTCTCGCCCTGGTGGCGTTTCAAGGAGAGTTCAAATCAACATGGGAACAGGTCAAGTAAAAAGCCTTCTGATACCTGCAAAAATGGTACTGAGGGCACAGTCTGTCATGTTGTTTAAAGACTCTGGACGGCACTTTGCAAAGTTTATTGTTAACTTTTAGTATTTCCATGGCAAAATAATCAGGAACATTGAAGGTTGTAAGAAAACATACAAGGAATTACTCAGTTTTCCAAGTTATTAAACTTTTTCTCCAGTTTAAAAAAAAAAACAACATAGAAAAGCCTATTAATTTAACTTAGCCCATTATTTCCTAAACTTATTCCTGGTATCTGTTAATATCTGCAGAACTAGTATTCCATATTCACAATCTGAGAAGAGCTGGCTTATGCTAATGAATTTCAGAATTCAGAAAAAAGAAACAGTTTACCTCTTCTGATCATATGATAACAACAGAAATTATATCTCCCTTTTTGCTAGTTGCCCAGAAGCTCAGAATTGAATATAATGTTCAAACAAAATAAGTATTAAATCCTAGGGTGCTGGTACATTTGCTTTTTCTGTCATAATTATTCTCTATTCATTTTTTAACAGATTTGAGATAAGTATACACACACATAAATATACATCTATATATAAATATGTATATAATATAAATATATAAATATAATATAAATAATATAAGTATGTATATATGTCTTACCATCAGACTTTGCTTTTTACTTCAAAATACTATCTCTGTATACTTATGCATAAACAGATTTAAAAGACCAAGGAAGAAAGGGCTTTAGAAGATGGAATTCACTATAAAAGATTGCTCATGGGAAACTCAGCATGCATCTACAGACATATCATAGAAATTATTTAGCAGCTGGTATTCAGGGATTCTTCTGCACATATAAATTTTCAGGCTTTAGAACAAAAGTTTCTGGGATGCAATTTCTGGTTTGAATTCCAGTCATTTCAAATCACATGTTCTTTTGTTATGTGACTCCCACAAAAAGTAAGAAGTTATTTCATGTTCGGGAAGAAATAAGGAATGTGGAAATATTTTCATATCACTCCAAAGTCTCTGAATGAATAGATTCTTTAAAAAAAATGAAACCATCCCATGTACCATCAGATGGTTCTACCTTCAGTGGAAAAGAATCACTAATGCAATATGATTTCTTATTAATTATGACATAACTTCAACTGCAAATCTAATGTATAGCATTATTAAATTATTTGTATAATATCCATTCTCATTAAAAGACAAAAATTAGTAAGATGTTTCACTGAACTAGAAAGCACTGATTCATTTTTTATATTAAAGTATATATACCAAAGCCATATAAATAACAGCAAAGCCAAATGCATTCGTTCACTCATTCAGGCCATGCCACAAGGCTTGCATGATCTTAGTTCCATGACCAAGGATTGAACCCATGACCCTTGATGTGGAAGCGCAGAGTCCTAACCACTGGACCACCAGGGAAGCCTCGCATACACTGTTTTATGGTAAATACCCTTCGAGACAGTCACTGAGATGTGAGACAGCTATTGAAGTAAAACCACCAACTGCATATTAATACAATTCAGGAAGTACATAATTAAAGAAAAGGAAAACTGATAAAAAAAATTGGTAACTAATAGCATCTTAAGAATTTTAATTCATACTTCTAATAGTCTCAGGGTAAAATTGTCTTTAAACATCTTACAATTTAAATTTATCACCAATATCCATATGATACAACATATTAAATGAAGAAAGAGCAAGTTAAAAATCAGAATGTATGAATATGAGGGGTTGGGAGGTAAAACTCTGAATAGCAAAACAGACAGGAAGGCCTATACCAAAATGGTAAGAATTGTCATCTATAGGTAGAATTACTAATGATATTTGCTTTCTTCATTATACTTTTTTGTACTTTTAAGAAATTTAAAAAATAAGCACATATTGCTTTTTCAAGCCAGGGTGGGGGTGAAAATTAAAGCTACAGAAAAAAAACAAAAAATAGAAATACAGTCTAATCACAGTCTAAACATTTTTCCTTTGGCAATAAAATAAGATGGGATGCTAAACCTCGGTCCGAATCTTTGCAACCCCATGGACTATACAATCCACGGAATTCTCTAGGCCAGAATACTGGAGTGGGTAGCCTTTTCCCTTCTCCAGGGAATCTTCCCAACCCAGGAATCAAACAGGGGTCTCCTGCACTGCAGGCAGATTCTTTCCCAACCGAGCTATCAGGGAAGCCCAGTCACACCATAGCAGCTTCAAAATTGGCAGGTATTTCTCCTCTCCTATTATAAAGCACTCACAGTGGGTAATAAAAACAGAAAAGTTGACTCATTTCACCATCTCTATCCACTTTTACCAATTCCCATCAAACTAACTATAGTTTTTTTCTTTTTAAAGGATTAACCAATTAATCTTTAAAAATACTTACTAAAGGGTCAACCAGTTATGAGACACAGATGCTAGAAATACAACAGTAAACAGCACAAGTTCTTCATCTAACTTCATGTGGTTTTATACCCTTAGCAAGAAAACAAGACATTAAACAAATAATCTCAAGCACTGTAAGTACTCATAAGGTGAAGCTGTTGTTCAGTTGCTAAGTCGTGTCTGACTCCTCTGCAACTCCATGGATTGCAGCCCACCAGGCTCCTCCATCCATAAGATTTTCCAGGTAAGAATACTGGAGTGGGTTGCCATTTCCTTCCCCAAGGGACAGTCCACCAGACCCAGGGATTGAACCCTCATCTCCTGCATTAGCAGTAGATTCTTCACCAGTGAGCCACCAGGGAAGCCCCAAGTGAAGCACAAGATGCCACAGGGGCACAGGAAAGGTACAACCCGTCAGAGCTCAGACATCAGGAAAGGAATCCCAGAAGGATTCTCCTGTAGCTGATAACAACAGCAGGCTATACTCACTCGGTGAGCAACGACTATGCACAAAGGAAAGTCAAAGTACTTTATGTTAGCTCAATTAAGTCTTAAAACAATCCGACCATGTAGAGAAAATTATTCTGCCTGTGTTCCTGATGAGGAAACTGAAATCACACTCAGCAACCTGCTCAAAGCCGTAAAGCTGGCAAAACAGCAAAGCTGTTATTAGAACCTAGACAAGAGCCTATCTCGACAACCTCTACAGTATCCTGCCTCTGACCGGCATTGTGCAGGAGTTAACTGAACACACACTGCGGGGGGTGAAGGGGAAAGGGAAGGGGATGGGGTGCTGCTGTGAGAAGCAGTGCTTGGTACACAGCCTGCCAGGTGCAACATCCTTGAGACAAAAACAGAAGGTTCATGCTCTGGCAACAAAAACAATAAATGCAGAATATGGAAGCAGAGAGAGATAACTTGAGACTAGAGAAGTAGTCAAGGACTCAGTGATTAATGAAAACTATTTTTAACTTTATTCTAGAAAGTGGAAAATCCCTCTTTTGAGACAAACAGAAACCATAAAGGGTAATTTAAACCCAAGAGATGTAATTCCTCAGGAAACTGGTTACATAGATATTGGGAAGATGAAAGGTAAGAAGGGAAGATGAAGGTAATCAAGAGATGAGCAACTGCAGGAGATTTTCTACCCAGAGGGCTATGGGAACAAAATGGAAGAGGCACGTTAGCAGAGGCCAGGAGTTTGGAGGACGGGCACTGTGAAACACGGGAGAGGTGGGGAGGTCAGTGGAGCTCAGGGCTCAAGCCTCTAAGGAAGTGGCAGCACACGGCTAAGACCTGGACCTCTAAGGAGAGGAGCCCAGCACCTCAAGTTTCCGTCTGTACGGAGGAGTACAGAAGGAGGACGCTCAAGCTGCTGAGCAGACACCGCGCCGTGGGGGGGGACACGCGGGGGGCACTCCTCTGCCTAGAATGCACCTCCCGCAGCAGGCACGCCGGAGGGAGCAGTGCCGCCGTGCTGAGATTGCTCAAAGCAGCTGGGGGCGAAGTCAAAGCTGCCGCCGCCTGCTGAAAGGGTAAAGAAACACGAGCGAAGGCCCTCTCTCACCTGCCAAATTCCTGCTAGGGCACCCCATGGTAAAACTCAAAAGGACGCAAGCTGGCAAGCAAGTCTGAGAAACACAGTCTGCACAGTTTAAAAGGGTGGACTGGGAGCTCAGAAACAGACCACTGAAATGCTTTTAGCTAAGTAATAGCACAATCTGATCTGCATTTCCAAAGTTCACCCCCACATTATGTGTACTCCTATAGGGCAGGAACCAATCTGTAGACCAGAGAAATTATGAGGTTTTTACGGTACCCCAAGTGGGAATGCGGTGGCAATGACAACTTAGAGGTCTAGGTGGATAAATTCAACACATGAAAGAGGCAGACTGACAGGATACTATGCTCCTGACAGGCAGTGGGGCTGAGGGGCGGAAGTCGAGGGGACTTCCAGGCTTCTGGCAGGAGGAATGGGTACACTCGATTTACCGATCCATGGAGCACTGGAAGAGGGGTCGCTGTTCAGCTTAGTTGGGTGGAAGTGATGGCATATGGACTTGGAACTTTTCATTTTTACACTGGAAACCAAAATGTCCTGATTTTCTCTATCCCTGTGTCTAACAGGTTGGAGGCAGAATCTAAGCCAGACAGCCAAACACTCCCTTCTCAAAACTTTTAACTTGAGTGACAGGGAGGCACCGGAATAGCTTAAAAGTGACTCAGAGTGATGGCAGAGGCATCATTAGCAAATGCCAACAGTGGCTTCCTCTTCCAAGAGCTCCTGTGCCTGACCTTGGCCCTGGTCCTTGCTGCCTGGGCCTCCTTGATTCTTACCCAATTTCTGAGACTGGTTCTCCTCAGAATCAGCTTTCCAACATATCCCTTTGCTTACATGAGCCAAAGTTGGTTTCCACTGCTTACAGTTGATCTAATGCTAATGGATACGCTGGGTTTTGAGGTTTTTTTTTTCCATTTTGCCTATTACATACAGTTGAATTCACGTTAAGTTACACGTGCCCATGACAGAAACCCAATGCAGTATGTTCCCCAAACTATCCTTAATACCAATGGTTATATGACACTAGCTCTTTACACAATAACCTCATGCCAAAAGATATGCCATCTATTTCCTGTCCTTGACAACTGTACATTAAGCCCAAAGTTTACCCTCCCTTGTATCTTTTCTCCCATAGGAATTCATTGTCAAATCTCTACTGTTTCTATACCAGCTACATTACCTCTCATTTCTATTCCCAAAAGAACTGGCATACAGTTCCTGAAATCTAATTCTCAAGACTGCAGAGAAATAAATTCAGCTATATTAAAATTTCTTATAAAGAAAATTCACAGTTTAGAGCCAATTCCCCATATAAAATTATAAACCCTCCCGATATAAGAGCAGTTGGTCAGACTCCCTCAACCCCACCAACACCTGTCAGACCTTATTTCAGAAATGATATAAGAAAAGCTGACCTGCTAAACTCCCGCTCTCTTCCTTCCCCGCGGGGGCTTATGGACGCTTTGCCTTTTTCTCTCACTAGCTCACTGCTCAGTAAGTTTGGTCTTTGGTAAAATCTTTTTTGCAAAGTCTATCCATGTCCTCTTTAAGCCATTTCCCCCATTTCTTTCAATTCTTAAAGAAAAGGGAAATGTATGTTATGCATATTTTACCACAATTTTTAAAAATGAAAAACAAGAAGTTACAGTCATGAGTTTTCACCTAGACCAAATAAAAAATCAGTGTCAGAGTCCCTTTCACAATCTCTATCATACTCTCAATCTATCTCATCTTACAAAAATGAAATCCATTTTCTCAGGAGAGTTTTTAAATGAGTCAAAACAGAGTTTTTTATAAATGTCTTATATCTGTTGCAATATAGTTTGTTTGGTTACCTGTGTTAGAACAGTACATCTTGTCACTTTTCACACAGTAAGTAACTTACCTACCTTATAAGCAAGCTTATAGGCTAGGCTCAGAACCTAACCACCATTCAGACTAGAATTCTGTGGAAACACAACCTAAAGTCTACCAACTTAAAGTAAGGAATCTCAGAAAAAGGTTTCAGATAACTTAAAACATCACTGTACTGCTTCCACAAAAAGACCAATATCTGATGATAAAACAATGTAATCCTACACATGAGCTTTGCTTCCAAAGATAATGTCTATAATCTGCTTATCTGACACAAGCATTTCAACCTTTGAAAACAAAAGGTATTTGAAGGAAGAGTATAGCTTTTATCTAATCTCACCTTCCCAGAAATTCAAAGAGCTCAATTAAGGCCGTTCTTATTTTCACATTAACAAGTTAAAGAGAACATACACACCAACAGTAACACTACCACTTGACCTTTTTTAAATGTTTTATTTCTGCTGTTAACAATCACTGAAATGAAGGCACGGTCCTAACATATTCTTCACATAACTGGGAAGACACCGTTCATAAGAAACTATGAAAATTCTCAGATGCCCTGGTGACTCAGTGGGTGAAGAACCCATCTGCCAATGCAGGGGAGCTGGGAAGACCCCACAGGCTGCGGAGCCCCAAGTTCACAGAGCACCGCACTGAGCCTGTGCGCTCAGAGCCTGGCAAGAAGAGGACCCACGATGGGGAGCAGCCCATGCACCGCTGCTAGCGGAACCCCGTGTGCAGCCAAGACCCAGGGCAACTACAATAAAAATAAGTATTGTTTAAAAAGGAAACTACCAAAAGTTTCATTCAACACTATAGAAGATTCCAACCCAACAGGTATTTTTATCTTGATGTATTGATTCTAAAAGCACAACAGACTTCTTCAAAAAGATTAGCTTCTTTTTATCTTCATACCACATCAATTTAAATTCATGCAACAGATGTGATTAAAGTTTTATAGTCTTAAATTCACTTTAAGCCCACAGCTTCATTCTATTACATGATCACTTATATGCACACAACAGTAATTAAACAATCTGTATTATTTAATTTTAAACTGCAAAGCCCATTTACTTCCTCTCCAATTTAACTGTCAAACTTTGATCTTAACATGTTAATGGTAAATTAAATGGCAAGCCAAAAGAATACAACTGAACATCTGAATAGTCTGCCAGCATTTAAATGTCTTCTACCCATGGACAGTCATCTTTATTTTATATGTTGTTTCTACAGCAAGTTTTCCACTATGTGAACATAACATAAGCTTGGTACTTGGTAAACTTTGTAAACTTTGGTAAACTTGGTAAACTTTCCCTGTGGAAAAATTAGCAGTCAAAAAACTTTATTTCAACTTACATAATTCATCACAAATAAGTCTTGAAAACCTAGGGGTACTTATCATGAAAAAAATAATCACAAATCATCTAAGGCTTCTCACCAAAATATCATGTATAACTATTTCTAATAATAGTAATAATTTTTAAAGCATGGATGTTTCTATTTTAAGAAACCTCCTTCAACCAGCAAGACTTAATCTTGCACAAAGCTTAAAAATGAACACTGCAAAAGAATCTGGCAGGCACAGGGCCCAGTATCAGTTTCTGGATTCCTCCCTCCCATTTCACAGAATTAATGACACATAATGCAAATAATCAAGTTTTTAATAAGATTTAGAGTTAACTTTTTGTTGCAAACCACCCGAAAATTTAAACTTTTAATTTTCTTACTTCGTTTTCATGAAGTATGAGTGGTACCAGTGCTCTCACAGGCTTTGGAAAGAAAATCTCAGTTTCAGAGCCTGTAACACCAGGCTCTCAATCAGGATTTGCCAACCAGACTCTAAAAAACAGGCAGGCATCTGGAACCAAAAATCCCATCAAATATTATGAGATGCCTCTAATAGTCCCACCCAAAGGTATAGCTTTAACTTCAGAACTGTAACCGCCCTGCCCTTTCTCACTTTGCCACCCTCCACCTCTCAGAAATACATACAAGCCTGCTGCCAAGCTTTCGTTTCTATAAAACTGCATCTTGTCCTAAAATACATTATCTTCAAACCCTTTCTCAAAACTCCCTTTCAAGGAATCTCTCATACTCTAAATAACAGGTCCTATTCAACTCGCTCTATCCCTCCAGGGTTTCTAAAACTTGGAATCTAGCCTGTACCGCCTCTGCAGAGAGGAAGGCATACAGCAAGAGCAAGCAGGAGCCTTGAAATTCACTTTAAGGAGTTTCAGCTTCACTTTTAATTGAGCTCATTTAAGCTAAAATGTGGCAAATATTAAAAAACATAAAATAGTATACACTGTGTTATTCACAAGTGAACATTAGCAGCATTAGAAGTATTTTATTAAAAGCCATTAATTATTTTATATTTATATATACACACACCAAATAGGAGTGAAGATGTCCATAGGCAGAACAGAAGGTCCCTACACAGAAAGTATGTGGGAGGCCACTGTGGAGGTTAAGACATTCCAGACAGGCTCTTTCTAGCTTTGTGATTTTGCACAAATTACTTGATTACTCTAAAATGCAGTTTCCTCATCAAAAATTTCCACCTCCTAACATGACTGTAAGAGTTAAATGAGCTAGTACCCCCCTGCTCAAAGTAGCATTATCCAAACTCAGCAACAGTGTAGAAGCAATGCCGGTGTCCACTGACAGATGAAAGGATAAGCAAAATGTGGTATACATATTAAATGGAATGTTATTCTGCCCAAGAAAAGGAGAAAATTTCTGAAATATGCTATGATACAAATGAACCTTGAGGACACTATGCTAAGTGAAATAAGCCAGTCACAAAAAGGTAACTACTACGTGGTTCTACCTCTTTAAGGAACCTAGATTAGTTTAAAAAAAACCCAGAAAGATCAAAAGTAAAGTGGGTGATTACCAGGGGAATGGAAAATTATCACTTAATGGGTATAGACTTTTAGTTCTACAAGATGAAAAGAGTTCTGGACATGAGTGGCAGTGATGTGTGCAAACATTATGAATGTATTTAACACCACTGAACTATATACTAAATAAGAGTTAAAGTGGTAAATTTTACATTATGTGTATTTTACCACCACAAAAAAAATTTTTTTAATGAGTTGACACAGGAAGGATACAAAACTGTACCCGGTATATGGTAATAAAACTTAAGTTACTGCCACTACATTATGTCCAAGGCACACAGTAAGTACCTAATTAAGGCAGGATATAATTACCAATACCACAACTATTACTTTACACAATCCAAACAAGGGTTGAGATCACTGATACACAAAGACTGGATGAGAGAGAAAGGATTCATTTCCTGTAGGCAGGAAAGAAGAGGACATCTCTTCGGAATAAAGAGGGAAAAGATAAGTGAACCAGAAATTTTGAACTGGTAGAAAAATAACCCTTGGTAACTCCCTGTGAAGGTGATTCACAGCCCTCAAACTCAAGCTTACAAGCGTATTTACACAAAGGGAGACAATGACTACAGTAAACAGCTCCTTTTAATTTTCCCATGAAGAGTTATAACCCAAGAAAATTTTGTAAAATCAGAAGCCGCAATACCTGAGTGAGCAGTAACTCAAAGAGCCAAATAAAAGAACCTGTATCAGGTGCATGTCTCAAACTGCCTAGGAAACTGTTTTCTAAACACTAAGATGATAAAAACAAACCTGAGCCTAAAATATTCCAATGTATCGAAACAGCTTCTTAAGATTTACTAACAAAAATGGTATATATAAGTAAACACATGGAAACTCCAAAAGCTATTGTACATCATGGAAAACTATCACATTTTTGTCCCAGTCTAGTACAGCAAATAAAAATTAGTAAAAGGATAATTTAAACAAAATTATACTTAAGGGAATTCCCTGGTAATCAGTGGTAGGACTCCACACTTTCACTGCCAAGAGAATGGGTTCAATCCTTGGTGGGGAACTAAGATCCACAAGCTGAAGTGTGTGTCCAAATTAAAATATATATGGATACAGATATATACATGTATACACATATAATATACATTGTGGGGCTTCCTTGGTGGCTCAGTGGTAAAGAATCCACCGTCCCGTGCAGGAGATGCAGGAAACAAGTTTGATCCCTGGGTCGGGAAGATGCCCTGGAGAAGGAAATGGTAACCTACTCCATTCTCGCTTGGAGAAGCCCCCTGGACAGAGGAGCCTGGCGGGCTGCATTACACGGGATCACAAAGAGCTGGATTCAATTTAGCAATCAGCATGCACACACATGTGTATCTATCTGTCTATATATATGTATCTATAGATACAATCCTTATAAACATGCAAAAGGAGAACTCCCAGTAAAATGTGTGCTCAAAAGTTATATTCAGTAGATTTTTCCTCTCTCAGTCACAGAAATATTCTTGTTTGGCTGCTGACGAGGGTAAAAAGAGCAGAGAGGATTCCAGAGAGAAGAGAAACAAATAATTAAGCAAGATCACAAGTCAGTTCCAATTACAATCTTCTAGTTTTACATTTTACATGAAGGAACTTTATTTTTGGATCTGACCCCGTGGACTGCGGCCAGCCAGGCTTCTCTGCCCAGGCAATTCTTCGGGCAAGAATGGCAGAGTGGCTGCCACCTCCTTCTCAGGGGGTCTTCCTGCCCCGGGGGTCTAGCCTGCGTCTGCTGCAGCGCCTGCAACATAGGCAGAGTCTCTGCCCCCAGGGAAGCCCCCACCCTGGCGCCTCTGAAGCTCGCTGCTGCCTAGACTAGCTGAATAAATGCCAGTGCGACCTACTTTCAGTGAAAGTTCTCACAAAAGACCCCGAAGGTTCACCTAACAGCCGCTGAATCACACCTGCAAGTGGGAAACGAGCTGTTGCGATAGGGCCTCCCGGCGCCTTCCGCCAGAGCAGCCCTGGGGAGTCTTGGCAGCGCTGGCTCTCCGGCTTTGCCCCCTTCACTCACAGAAGCAGGCTGGCTGCTTCTCCTTCGGCAGCAACCATCCTTCAAGTGTCTGCTTCCCGGCCTCCTGTATCTCTACAGAGTGCCCTCTGTCCACACCACGCAAATTTCAAAACACAGACCTTTTAAGTACCTCGAGGGCAACGGGGCTAATCAACTGATGGAGCAATCCCAGGTGACCCTAAACTTCAAGAAGACTGACATAAGGTGACTCCCACCTTAAAACTTAAGAAGAACTTAAGAAGAAGTAGGAGTTGGTATAAGTCAAAATTTAAATCAAAGACTCATGGTTCAGCAATCATTAAAACTCTGACATGTTTAAAGATATAAACTAAGGATTTAACCAGTCACCAGTAAAACAATTTTCTTCCTGTAGCCTAAACACCGTACTGCCTGATGGCCAGAACGGGTCGGGCTCAGGCAGGCTGCTTCACCTCGTGACATCCTTCGTGTCATTCCTCCTGCCCATGTTACTCACTCCTCACTAGTCATCCTCCTCCTAAGAACTCCTACGTTCTAGAATCTATGTCACATCATTTACAGGCAATTATATTTCATATTGTTCTCTCACATATTCCCATTTTAATATCGCAATTCGATTTTCAACCATTTAAGGGCATGAACCACATCTTAAATTTTCTTTTTTTAAATAGGTTTAAATTTTAAAAATAGAATTTTACCATGACAATGGAATTCCTCTTCAGAAAGTCAAAGTTTGGTTTATTTTAATGAATCTATTAATCTGGTAGACTGCACAACTATTAACAGCACTTACCAAGCACTTCCCACGTGCCAAACATTATTCTAAGTACTTTAGATGAAGTTACTTAACCCCATAACATCTAGGAGGTAATTATTATTGCTATCTCAATTTTTCAGACGGGCAAGTTGGAAGACAGAGGGGTTATATAACTTTCCTAGGGTCATATGACTAATAAGCATGGAAACCTCAGGATTTGAACCCAGGTAGTCTAGTTTCAATACCCAAGCTCTTAACCACTATACTATACTGCTTCTCAAAAATAAACCTGTTTTTACAAGTTAATATATTAACATAAACATTCTTGTTTTTAGAATTTTATTACATCACTATCTTTATAGGTCCTTGATTCTATTGACTATGCAGAATATCTAATACAGGCTCACAATCTCTCTTATTTGAAAAATTTGGATGTATTTTATTCTAGATGTCATTTCAGTATTTTGCATTTCAAAAAATATTTAGACAAATTAATTCTAAAATGTATTTTAAAAAACTGTTCTTCTTCTTGTTCAGTTGCTAACTCATGTCCGACTTTTTTCCGACCCCATGGACTGCAGGCCACCAGGGCTTTTGTCCATGGGATCTTCCAGGCAAACACACTGGACTGGGTCACCATTTCCTTCTCCAGAGGGTCTTCCCACCCCAGGGACTGAACCCGAGTCTCCTGCAGGCAGATTCTTCACCATTCAGCCACCTGGGGTGCCCAGGTGGGTTTTACCTATTTAAAAAAAAATAGGTGAAACTAAGTTTCCTCTCAAAACTTTATTACCATTGAAACTGACCACACACTGTGATAAATAATGTGGTGGTTTCAAGTACACATGCAGAACAGCTACCATTTAAAATCTGCCCAAAATTAAAAATTTTCTATAAAACAAGCAATATCCTTTTTGTATGCATTATTTATACTAGAATAATGAATCTTTCTCATAACTATTTTAGTGAAAGGGAGAAAAAGACCTAACCTATGAGAAACCTGAAATAATTTTACTTTTAACACGGACATTGTACTTTATCATACACATTTTACTATAAAAATCCCATTGTTTTAAATGTTTAATATATGAATAGCACCACTAAGATTATTTTTAAGAAGGAAAAATAAAAACACATGTAGAAGATGCATCACATGTTGATGCTTCATTTAACAATGCTTCATGCACATATAAAAATATAAATACATAAAGTTATATCTAAGTGCACCAAATGCTTTAAATGACTTAATTTCCTCATCTGTTATTAATAGAAGACCCTTCCCTGGTGGCTCAGATGGTAAAGATTCTGCTTGCAATGTGGGAGACCTGGGTTCAATCCATGTGTTAGGAAGATCCCCTGGAAAAGGGAATGGCAACCCACTCCAGCTTTCCTGGCTGGAGAATTCCACAGACAGAGGAGCCTGGTGGGCTGCAGTTCATGAGATTGCAAAGAGTTGGACATGACTGAGCAATGATCACTTTCACTATTATAACTGTACAAAATGTTTAAAGGACCACACAATTAGAAATCAACTTGTTTTCACTGGTCTTTGTTTATGTTCACATAAAAGTACCAGGAAAAATTTCCGATGCAACAATCTCAATAGCTAAATACTGTAGCTAAACACCGAGACTACAAAAATAAATATAACATGGCCTCCCTGCCCTAAGGCAACTACCAAGGCCAGACCAATACTGTATTTTGTGCTTCCACCCAGTAGGTTACATTTTATCAGGCTAACATAACACTTAAGAGACTTAAAGGCCATTTTAAATAATTCACAGGGAGACAACTTAGTTGTTTGTCCATACAAAAATATTTTCAAAATTAAATCTCCTAAAGTCTAAGATGTTACAAAAATAAAATGCGTTCAAAAAAGCTCACCTGCAAAAACAGCAGCGAGCAGCAGAGCCGGGAACACACTGTACAAAGATGGGCTGCGTATAAACCCTCAAACCCGACCTCACAGCTTGAAAGAGCTGTCAGAATCACTCACTTTCAATTGCTTTGCCTAGTTCACAGATACCAGTGCCTCAGGGGAACCAGATTACCATTAACATGCAAAAACTGAACACAGTTCCTAAAGAAAGTAAAGATATCTTATGACACATGATTTCTAAAAAAGAAAGCATAGAGATATAGAAACTTCTTTCACAAAGTATAACTGGAGCACATATATCAAAATCACTACTCTTCACATGCTATGTACAAGTCCAACAACTGTTCTACCCTTTGGAACATTAATTTCGCTATCTAAAACAGAAGAGTTACATTCCAACAGAGTTTTTCTATAGACTCCTTTGCTCCCAACACAAGCTACTGACAGTAAAACGCATATGGGATAAAATAGAATCTTCAAATTATTCTTTCACTTTTGGAGATGCCCACATAAAAATATCTGTTTCCTGAATCAAACAAAACACCGTCAGGGACTTTAATGTGGCTAAATGGTTTTTACAAAAACAGTTCCAGAATGATACTACAGAGTCATCTACAAATATAATAATTTAAATATTTGAATTTGAACATGGCAACATTAAGGAACACAGCAACATTATCAAACCTCTATGCTTTCAATACTGCTGTATATGTGATCCCCTAATCCTTACTAAATTCTTAATAATCCCAGACTAGTATTTTGGATGTATTAGACGCAGGATGCATTGGGCGCTGCCTCACAAAACAAGTCTGAGTTAAAGCTGGCCCTCTGCTGCCATCTAGTGTAATCACAAAATGCCAAAACTTAACCAGAAGCAACTGGAAAAAAATGTTTTGGTGATGAATCTGCATAATAAATCACTAAATAAACTAGTTCAAAATATGGTCCTTAAATCAATGGAGATAATGCTATAAAATATTTTAATTTACTTTAAAAAATGTAAGTCTCTTACCACAAATGCATTCTGGAGGATATAGATAGTTCATTATAACGAGGCTATCTTAGATTATAAAAATATTGCTACTTCTATCTTAAATATCTTGGAATTTCTTGGATCACTTGATTGGGGGGAAGCTGGCTGCCATGTATTAAGGATGTTCAGGCAGCTATTTAAGGATGCACAGAACTCCAGAGTTAGTATGAAGATTACTTTAAACTGAAGACATTTGAGATTCAAGAGATGCTGAAAGAAGCCTTCCCACAACAGCAGAAACTTCTGGAAATGAGGTCACCATAAACTGCCTCTTTGGAGCATACTCAGTTTCAGAAAGGATATTGAGAGTGAAGTTATCTTAAATCCCCTCTCTGGGGGAGTTTTGCAGTCATGAGGAAGGTGGAAAAGACCAATCACGCTAGCATAACGAAGATTATCGTCAGCTTTCTTATCTCCTGTTGCTATCATAAAAACAGGTTTTCCTAAAGAAACCCATCTGTTCTTCCCATAGAAGAACTTCACTAACTTTAGTCATTTAGTAAATCACTTCTTTTGTGCACTCCCAGAGGCAAACGAGTAAATTTTGTTTTCACTCTTCTTTCCCCAGTTTAATCCAGACTCCCAAACGCTAAACACAAGCAGGTGCCGAAGTTTTTCCTCCCCACTCACAGTCCATGGACAGGCCCACAAGGCAAGGGATGGAGGCTCCGGGCCAGCAATCAGCAAAAACCGAGGCTGCTGTCAGCCGCAGGGGTAAGCCTGCAAGTGGAGCCTCTAGATGACAGCTCCACAGCAATCCCGTGAGAGACAGTGGGCCTAGAACGACTCAACTAAATCGCTCCCCAGAACTATTAGATGGCAAATGCATGTTGTTTCACGCTGCTAGATTTGGGGGGTAATCGTGAGGTAATCAGAGGCGACTCATTGGAAAAGACCCTGATGATGGGAAAAATTGAGGGCATGAGGATGAGATGGTTGGATGGTATCACCAACTCAGTGCAATGAGTCCGAGCAGACTCCAGGAGACAGCGAAGGAGAGGGAAGCCTGGCGTGCTGCAGTCCATGGGGTCGCAGAGAGTCCAACAGGACCTGGCGACTGAACAACAACCTCTACCGCCTGAGCTACCAGGGAAGTCTTGAACAACAACAGTCTTGAGATAATCAGTCAGGTGGGAACAGACAACTAAATATAACAGCCATCAACGAAGTCAATGAAGGGAAGGAAGAGTATCAGCGGATGAACTACCACAATACATTTCTGCTGGACAAGAAACAGGTGGAGAAATGCTGAGAAGCACAGTGAAAGAGCAGCAACAGCCACAAAAGCAGCTGCCTGTTTCACAAAATCCCGAAGAAGATCCAGACCCAGAGACATCAACTGACAAGAGTAACAGTGTGGGCAGGAAAGAAGAAACTGGTTATTTTCAATTATGTCAAACGATTAAATCCCCACAACTCACAGAAAAGACGTACTAGTTAGCCATTTCCTAAGCAATCAATCAATAAAACTGGAAGGCCCTTCTTTTAAAAACTGAACCAAACCCTGAGGCAAAGCAACTACCACATGGGTAATGGTGCGTAGAAGCAAAGACTTCACACAGTAGGACTGAAGGTCCTCCAAGCACAACTGCTTATTATGAAGCAAAGCTGTCAACGTGACAAACCCAACCCACGTTCACAAAATTTCTTTCAAGCAGTTTTTCTGCTTCCTTTTCAAATGCAGCCAACCAAGGATCACTGTACATTTCAGGGAAACCAGAAACATGAAGAAGAAAGATGATTAAAAATAGAATAACTCTATGCCTTCTAGTTAGTTTTCCCATAAGAAATTCAAAATGGTATCATGTCCATAAATTAAGAACAGGTTGGCAAAGAAAGGTATAAGCAGACAGTAAGAATGCATGTACTCTTGAAATTTTAAAAAGCATAAATACTGAAATTAGTAATTCATTAGACGTATAGGAAAAAAACGTGAGAAAGCCTATCAGAAAGCTGAGAGAGACAGAGGCCACCAGATGAAAAGCATGACAGAAAAGATCAGAGAAGGAAAAGAATCTAGGCAGTGTAACAACCAACAGCAGGTCTAAAGGGGAAAACAGAAGGGAAAAAAGGGGGAAATAAAATAGGAGAGATAAAATTACCCTGAACGGAAGAACGCAGGTTTTCAGATTCAAGTGATTACCAGGTGCCAATGAATGGAAAGGTGGAGGGAGGGTGGTGTAGACCCACATAATTAACCATCCACTGGTCCACTGAAAAACTTCAGCACAAGAACAAAGAGAAAATTCTAAAAGTTTCCAGGGGCAAACCACCTACAAGGCACTAGAATCAGAGTGACAACACAACTTTTATCAGTGGCAGAGGTTAATAGAAATTAAGGTTTTTGTTATTCTGGGGGAAAATAATTTCTAATCTAAACCTTTATACACAGCCGAATTACTAAACTCAGGACCAGAGGAACAGAATTTTCATACACCTAAGCATGCTTATGGGTTACTTCTCATACATAATTTCTTAGGAAGTGACTGAAGGAGATACTCCTGCAAAATAAGAGAATATACTTAAATTTAAAAGGAAAGGATGGGAAGAGAGGGAGGAGGGAAAAACATAGAATCCAGAAAGCTAGATCCAACCAGGATAAAAGTTGGGAACAGAGCTTTATACACAGGCCAAAAATCACAGCAGGCTAAAAGAGAAAAAAGTCTTTGGGATAACAAAAAATAATTCAAAGACATAAAATGAGTAAAACTTTGAAAAAACTTGATTATAGGGTAAAGGCAATGACTGGAGTGAAAAAGAACCTACTTAACCTTGACAAAAGGAACGTTCCACTGGAAGCGGCAGAGAAGGCGTGACTCTGAACTCTGGGCAAGGTGGCTGTCTCTAGTGGGCAGCTCCATCCTAGCACTTGCCCTCAATGGATCTTGGTTGAGAAGTAAGCAAACAACCCTACCCCGATTCCTTTGCAACTCCCTGGAAGGAGACTGGAAAAAAGGGGAAGGGAAAAGCCTACTGATCTGTTTCTGTCAGCATCTTACTGGCACTGAAGGCAGCAGCTCCAGGATGTCAGCGGGGCTCTTTAGGGCAGAACCCCCGGGGGGTGGCTGCTGGCATGCAGGGGCGCGTGGTCCCAACAGCGGCAGCCACCCAGGCAGTACTTCCTCCTGCTGCGGGGCAGCAAGCGCGAAGCAGGCACCCATCAGCGGCAGCGGCAGCTCGCTGAACCTCTCTCACCCTTTTGCTTTCTTGTTCTCACAATGTCTTTGTAATCAATTCTATGTATTAAGTCCCTATGTGTTAGAAAATCAGAGTGATTTCTTTTCACGTCATAAAAAAGGAAATACATTCATTTCCACTAATCTAAAACAACAGTTCAGTAAGAAAAAATTTTAAGTATTTTTCACCATTTAAATCAACCATTACGGAAAACAGAAAACAAAAACAAAAACCCTATGTTTAACAAACAGCATATAAATGTAAACAGAGTTGAAAATATTAAAGTTAGAGCTAATGTAAAGAAGTAGATGGAAGACCTGGAACTCTAAAGTTTACATCTTACAAGAGTTAAGAAACACTGGGGCATCCCTAGCAGTCCAGTGGTTAGGACTCCATCTCCCAGTGCAGAGCATGTGGTTTAACCCCCGGGTGGGGAATTAGGATCCCACATGCTGCTCAGTATGCCCCCAAATAATCAGTTAACTCAAAAATAAAAGAATTAAGAAATACTACGTGAGGGTTATTAGAATAAAGGGAATATTAAATAGAGAGGCATGATAAACGAGGAACTAACAATAACAGTTTTATCTATGATAAGAAACTAGAAGAAAGAACAGACAGGCACAGAGAAACTGGTGAGCCACATTCTCATATCGTATTAGAAACTCACCTAAGTTAACTAATAAACATCAACATAAACATGTTACTCACAGATTTGAGGATTATCACAGGATAAATTAAAAGAAACAAAAAAAGAAAGGTTAAAAGCGGTTGCCTTAGACCTTGGGAGATATCTCACAGGTTCATTTCCAGGCCACCACAATAAAGCAAATATCGCAATAATGGAGTAGGTGGCGGGCAGTGGTTGCCTTTAGGGAATAAAACTGATAGAAAGAAAGAGGCGATGGAGAAGTGACTTCCATCATAAGCTTTCTAAAATTACTTGATTTATTTAATGTGAAACACAGCTTACCTTAATAAATTTTATTTTAGTCATCTAATAGAAAAATGTTTAATAAAACATAAAAATGTTTAATAAAACAGAAAAATATTTAGGATGCACTAATTATAAGGTATAGACATATTCATTGATTTTGACCTAATTAAGAGGATTTGAAAATCTTTCAAGTTAATAGAAAACTGCAAAATCATTATTCATTGCACAAATCAGGAAATTAGTTCCAATACTAGTAAATAAATCTCATGAATCTATCTGTTCTGAGGATAAGATGCCTCTGTTGGTTATTTTAACTAGTTACTTCTAGATTAAGTAGCTCTGTTCACAATGAGAATACAGAGTATCACTAGACTTCAAAGTGTAAAATCAAATGGTATATTTATTTGCACTAATTACCATGAATATTACAGGTTATGCTTTTCAGAACTTCATAGTCACGCACAAATTAAATATGTAAAATAAGCAATATCCTTTTAACTCGTCTTCCATGAGAGAGGGTAAAAAGCCACATTGATTTCTCAAGATTTACCTTGATCTGGGATAAAATTTTACAGCCACGAAAAATGGTTTGGGCAGCACTTACATATCAAAGGGGCTGAAAGGTGTGAAAAACATTTTGATTTTTATAAAATAATCAGTCTTCATGAGAAGAAAGATCAAAAGAAATATTCCAAAGGACTTTATTTTTCACATTTGTCCCTTGACATGATTACTTCCAATTTTCTTTTATATGGAGCACACCTTCCTTAAAAAAATTACAATTCTTTCAAACACTTTTTCACTGATTCACAAACTCTTTGTGAATTTTCTTTTTCAGTCAACCTAGTACTTACCATTTCTATAATAATGAACTAAAGCATGTGAGCAAATAACCAGTTCTTAAAGGATCATGAAATTGTGAAAAAAATAAGTATGAAAATCCCCTTAGCATCTCATCCAGGTAGCTCATACCTCACACTGGCAGCTCTACAGCTGAGATGAGAGCAGATGTCCTCCAGTGAGGTTAGTGGCATTAGGCAATACTAAATAACAACTGTGTCTGTATCTCTTCTTTATCCCAGTATCACAGGTAAACATCCACCTAGGACACCCATTATTATACTCCTAAAATCAAAATGAGCACCCATATTTCATATGGAATATCAAGCAATGCTCCTAAGCAGTTCTCTGTTACCTCTCCTTATTTATCGTGCTTTGTACTATACACAATTTTACTAAATCTCTTACTACATCTTAAAGCTGCTTCAAGGTCAAGAATTGTATTTTGTTTTCCTACAGTGTCTTATATTGTCTTTAAGATCCTCTAATTCCTAAAGTAGCTTCACAGTTATCTAGTAAAGCAATAAATACTATTTCTTCAAAAATACAGATTTTGCCATTAAGTGAAAGTGAATGTCGCTCAGTCATGTCCGACTCTTTGTGAACCCACACAGCCCGTGGGATTCTCCAGGCCAGAATACTCGAGTGGGCAGCCTTTCCCTTCTCCAGGGGATCTTCCCAACCCAGGCATCAAACTCAGGTCTCCCCCTGTACTGCAGGTGGATTCTTCACCAGCTGAGGAAAGCCCATTAAGTCAAAGGGGCAAGGCAATTCCAATTACCATCACAAAGCGATTTGAGGGAAACCTGATCGTTTTCTATAGTTTTTAACAGAAGAGTATATATCATATCCATTTATATGGAGGATCAGGTGGTTTTTTATCACTGTTTATATATATATATATATATATATATATATATATATATATGTAATATATATGAGGAAACAATGGAAACAGTGAGAGACTTTATTTTGGGGGCTCCAAAATCACTGCAGATGATAACTTCAGCCAGGAAATTAAAAGATGCTTGTTCCTTGGAAGAAAAGCTATGACCAACCTAGACAGCAAATTAAAAAGAAGAGACATTACTTTGCCAAAAAAAGGTCTGTCTAGTCAAAGCTATAATTTTTCCAGTAGTCATATAGGTGTGTGAGAGTTGGACTATAAAAAAAAAACTGATCACCGAAGAACTGATGCTTTTGAACTATAGTGCTGGAGAAGACTCTTGAGAGTCCCTTGGACTATAAGGAGATCAAACAGGTCAATCCTAAGGGAAATCAATCCTGAATATTCATTGGAAGGACTGATGCTGAAGCTGGAACTCCAATACTTTGGCCACCTGATGCGAAGAGCCGACTCATTTGAAAAAGACCCTGATGCTGAGAAAGACTGAAGGCAGAAGGGGATGACAGAAGATGAGATGGTTGGATGGCATCACTTGGATAACCATCCATCAGTTGGATGACCAGATGACAGTCAGTCCGGGAGCTGGTGATGGACAGGGAAGCCTGGCGTGTTGCAATCCATGGGGTTGCAAAGAGTCAGACACAACTGAGTGACTGAACAAAATATATATGTATATATCACTTAATGTATATTTATATATATGTATATTTTATCACTTATATAGTTTCTCATATATTTGACTTCTATAGCATAGCTCTATTTAAATACATATATATTTAGGAATATTAACAAAAGGGATTTTTATTAATGTTTCAAAATTTCAGATGCTCACTACCCCTAGAATATGGACAACCTCAAATTTTAACCAGGGATTGTGCTTATGTTTGCAACACAGGTTTTACCTGTGTATGTTCTGTTTGGCTCTAAGAGTTTTTGAGCCAAATTTGATAATGAATTCAGTTGATTTTCTATTCTTAAGTAGCATTTCAGAGATAGTATCTCTGTTAATAAGTAGTAACTCTCATATTAATAAGTAGTTTAAGAAATTAACATTTAAAGGTTCTTTTTATCCTTTAGTAAGTCCTAAAGATGTGACTAACTGACATCTATTTCAAAAGCTTGACTTTAAAATATCAGACTACTTTTGTCCTATACCCACTTTTATTCTTATACAGTACCTACCCCACAACCTAGAAGAACTGTGAATGGATTCTGGGAAACTACACATGATTACCAAGTGAAAACGACTGCCCATGGAGTCTTACACTGTGGTAACAATAACACTTATTGAACATCATGCTAACAACCATTTTATATGAATCTCCTTTAATCAAGTAATGGACAAATCCTCATCTATATCTTTAACTCAATGGCTGGCTAAACATTGCTCTTGGAGAAGGAAATGGCAACCCACTTCAGTATTCTTGCCAGGAAAATCCCAAGGACGGAGGAGCCTGGAGGGCTAGTCTATAGGATCGCAAAGAGCTGAACTTGCCTGAGCAACTACACTTTTGACTTTCAAACATTGCTCTGGTTTGATCACTGATTTTTAAACCATGTTCATTCAACAGGGCACTAAGGGCAGTGGTTCCTGCACTTGGCTAGAAATCAGAAATAGCTGGGGTGCTTCTGAAAACCAAACTCTCAAAGCCAACTAAAGTCTACTGAATTTGGATCTCTGGATTTTTTTTTTTTTTTAATAAAAGCTTACTATGATGGTAATAGGGGCTTCCCAAGTGGCTCAGTGGTAAAGAATTCGTCTGCCAATGTGGGAGCCACAGGGTTGGGAAGATCCCCTGGGGGGGAGTATGGCAACCCACTCCAGTTTTCTGCCTGGAGAGCTCCAGGGACAGAGGAGCCTGGGGGAGCACAGTGCAAGTGACTACAGACAGTGAGACACGAGTGAGCGGCAGAGCACACGTGCACACATGCTGGTACCACCATCACAGTGGCCAAAGGGAAACAGTTGGCTGTTCAGCCGTGTCTGACTCTTTGTGACCCCCATGGACTGTAGCCCACCAGGCTCCTCTGTCCATGGAATTCTCCAGGAAAAAATACTGGAGTGGGTTGCCATTCTCTTCTCCAGGGGATCTTCCCAACCCAGGAGTCTCCTGCATTGCAGGCAGATTCTTTACCGTCTGAGCCACCAATGCAACCCAAACATCCAGCGTCATTTGGGACGGGCTATCCTAAAAAGTTCCATGGTGACCTTAAGAGGCCACCCAGAATATAATCCCACATGCTGCTCCAAAATGTTCAACAACCAAAGCAGCCCCACTTTTGTCTATTTCAAGTAATAGTAAGCAAGATTTGAGCGTAGAGAAGGAGTAAGAGTAAAATGAGTTCCACTACCTTCTTTTTTTAACCAATTTACTGCCAGATATCATCAACTATAGGTTCAGATAAATAAACAGAGTTTCTGACCAACTCCTAGCCACTCCTGGCCTGTCCCACTTCGCCATGGAGGGACATAAGAGAAGAGGGCAGCGGTTGCAGCTTTCCTCCCAGACGCAGGGAAGCCGGCCTTGCGCCCTCACAGTGCTAACAGTTCCGACGAAACTGTCAGAACAGCACTGGAGTCTTCAAATGATGGAACCTGCTTTGGGGTTATCATCAGAAATACGGTGCTAAATTTTCATTAAGTTCCAAAATGAGCTAACCATATAATGAAGAGACACAATGGTAAACCATATCCTGGAATCCCAAATTCTAAAACACAGAACAAGGAAGGGGAAAAGAGAGCTGCAGAAGACCACAGTCGTACTGCCAATTTTGCCTGTATCTAGTCACAAGATTAAAGCAAACATTTTATTTTCTGGGTTCCACCCCCTCAAACATATCCACAAACAAACCAAGTCTCCCTAGAAGAGTTCACAAATTAAAAATCTTTTCCAGGTATAGCTTTATTTACAGGGTGAGTTTCTAAATACTAGATACAATGTTATGGCCCTAATTAATACTTACTAGGAAATAAGACATATGTAAGTTGTTATATCTAGTCTAAATACTAGATACAATGTTATGGCCCTAATTAATACTTACTAGGAAATAAGACATATGTAAATTATTATTAAACACAATATTCAGTCAAAGTTGTTATATCATAAAAGAAAAACTATTTACTTTGTGATCAAAAGAAAATTAGGGCTAAACAGAAATTTATATCTGCTCTGATATCTTCCCCCAAGAGGAACTAAATAACAGCCAAGTAAACAAATCTAAATTATAGCAATATAACATCACTGAATTGTTAATAATTTGACTTACTCATTCTGTTACTAGACAGCATTAAAACATCATCTGTTTGCAGTTCATTGAAAATTATTCCAGAGATATCTAAAACCTCTTTAATATTCTTCTCCGTATATAAAACTTTTCTAGTGTAGCATCTCATTATCCTATCCACACTATTCCTGTTTGAACCTTCAGTTCCACTCACTGGAATAAACATCTGCTACAAACATTATTAACGAGACACAAATCAAAGGATCCAAGCAAGTTACTAACTATACCCGGGGTAATCACACTGCTCTGTACAAAAACCATCAGAGCAGCGACTCTAGTTTATCTACATAACAGCTACTTCTACAACCCACGAAGTATTTGTCAGGATAAGTATAGCATGACCACATGTCTAGCACTCAATTATAACAAAGGCATAGGACATTTTTATGAGGGAAAAAAAAAATACAATTCACATTTCAAATGTATATATTTAGAGAATTGCTTATATAAAAACTCAAAACCAGGAGCTAAGCAATAACTACAATGAATTGTGTATTCAATTTTTCTTAAAGCAAGAATGCTTGTATATATATGTGTCTTACATATACATACATTTTATATATACATATATATATACACACACACACACACATATAATACACATACATAAGAAGTATGTGTGAGAATATCAGTAGCTATCTTTTACTGAGTGTCCACTGTATGCTTAATTGTTTGGAATTACTTTATTTAATCCTTTTACAGCAAATCTATTTGGTAATGGATTGCCATTATCTTACATAAATCCAAACATTTTTTTAGGGTCATCTAGCTTTACCCTACCCTATGTGTCATGTCCTTTGAACTATACTGCTGCTGCTGCTTTGGCGAAATGGTTTACATTTTTGTTTGAAAATTGATGTGACAGAGAGTTGTCACATTTTAAATCTCAAAAATTCACAACCATCACAAGTGTTCCCATAACTTTCATGCGAAGACATTTGCAGCTTTTCAATGATTAACTGATCCAATAAACATTTAATGAGTGCCCATCACATGCAAATATTCATTGGAAGGACTGATGCTGAAGTTGAAACTCCATACTTTGGCCAGCCGATGCGAAGAGCTGATTCACTGGAAAAGACCCTGATGCTGGGAAAGATTGAGGGCGGGAGGAAAAGGGGACAACAGAGGATGCGATGGTTGGACGGCATGACCGGCTCAATGGACATGGGTTTGGGTGGACTCCGGGAATTGGTGATGGACAGGGAGGCCTGGCGTGCGGTTCATGGGGTCACAAAGAGTCGGACTCGACTGTGGCTGAGCTAAGCTGAGCTGAGCTGAGCTGAGCTGAGCAGCACATGCCAGGCACTGAGGACACAGTGGTTAGGAGAATGGAAGCCTCAGTTCTCATAAGATCTGCTCTCATTACGGCGTCAATTCATTAACAAACTTGCTTGTCTATTACAAATTATCCCCATAGCATTGCATACTTCTTATGGCAAATATACTTTTGAGTTATTTTCTTTTACTTCATTATTGGCATTACAACAGTAGTTATAAAAATAGTAACAGTAAAATTAAGTTGTACCCACTCCATATCTCCATAGGTATCTTTTAAGGTCACCACAAAGTTAAATGTAGATGAAGACAGCATGATTAAAAAAAGATATAATTATCACTTTGACATTCAAAAACTGTCACAAAAATCAAATGCAACTTATATCATCTTCAAAATAATCTTTAAAAACTAAAATATGAAAACAGGATCTTAAAGAGATTATTTTCTTTCCCATTTTTACTGCAGCATTATTTATAATAGGTGAGATATAAAAATAACCTATCCACCAACAGATGAATAAAAATGCTCTATGTAAGTGTATATATATATAAAATGTATATTATACACACACACACAAGAGGAATATTATCCAGCCATGAGAAAGAAGAAAACCCTGTCACTCGGGACAACATGGAATTTGAGGACATTAGTTAAGTAGAATAAGGAAAAAAAGACAAATGATGTCACTTATACATGGAATCTAAAAAAGCCAAAATCACAGAAAGCGAAACTGTAATGGTAGTAACCACGGGATGAGAGGACGGGAAAAATGAGGAGATACTGCTCAAAGGGCACAAGCTGCCAGTTATAGGACAAATATGTTCTGAGGATCTAATGCACAACATGCTGATCAGTTACTATTGTACTTACATACTTGGAAATTGCTAAGATGATAGATCTTAAATGTTCTCACCACCGAAAAGAAATGGTTATTATGGAAGTGATAGAAGTGTTAGTTAACACCATGGCAGTAACCATTTTGCAATATATGTGTATCAAATTAACACTTTGAACACCTTAAACCTGCATAATGCCATGTCAAACTGTATCTCAACAAACTTGGAAAAAAACTAAAATACACATATATGTATATATGAAAGTGAAAGTGAAGCCGCGCAGTCACGTCCAACTCTTTGCGACCCCATGGGCGGCAGCCTTCTAGGCTTCTCCGTCCATGGGATTTTCCAGGCAAGAGTACTGGAGTGGGCTGCCATTTCCTTCTCCAGGGGATTTTCCCGACTCAGGGCTCAAACCTGGGTGTCCTAATTGCAGGCAGACTCTTTACCTTCTGAGCCATGAAGGAAGCCCCACATGTGTGTGTATATACCACACACATATATGTGTGTTCCTGCTAAGCTGCTTCAGTCGTGTCTGACTCTCCGTGACCCTATTGACTGCAGCCTGCCAATCTCCTCTGTCCGTGGGATTCTCCAGACAAGACTACTGGGGAAGGCTGCCAAGCCCTCCTTCAGGGGGTCTTCCCGACCAGGAACCGAACCTCATCTCCCGCACTGCAGGTGGGTTCTTTACTGCTGGGCCACTCGGGAAGCCCATACACATACTGCATACACTCTGATTATTCTAAAATATTTTCTTCATTATGAAAAAATTAATGACTTCTATATTAATATCTGTTAAAGTAGTTACTTCAACTAGTATAAAATTTGCTGAATGAATACATATATAGCAAAGCCATATAAAAGTTAAATGGTATTGAGGAAGCATAAAATTTTTACTAATCAGTATTTTTAAACTTAAGAATATGAAACGTGAAGCTAAGCCCTGTTGTAAGAACAGAACCTCAAGAGTGGATAAAATCACAAAAGTATTAGTAAGGATTAACAGAAAAAGAAAAACTATCGAAAGGATAAAATATAAAATGAATCAGGGGACTTGGTAATTTTTAGATTATAAACTTATAATACATCTGTTAATTTTAGAAGTGCCCAACAACCATTAAAGACAAGGTGGTGTGCAGCAGACATGCCAAAAAGTACAATATTATTAAGAAAAAGTACTTTCAGATTTAAATCTGGTATAGATTCATGTCAAACTAACATAAAACTGAAACCAAAAATTTAGAAAATGAAAGAGATAACTGTAGTGGACAACTAAGAATACTAGCAAAACAAAAACTATACAATATATGACACAGGCTTATTTTGCTGGTCATGTCACTCCCCAAATTGCAAACCTTCTGTCACAACAAAGCAATATTCTTCAAGCATTCGTGTTATTTAGTATAACTTTTTTTTCCCAGAAGTCTAACTTACCGAGTACCATCTGCTTTCCAGCTTACTTTATATGGCTTCTGTTCCAAAAGTTTAATGTTTTGCTTGTCCATGGAAACAGGCTGTGCTCCAGGGAATCCAGACCTTAACGAAGATCACTGTATCACTATTATGGCTGGTATCCATACAAAGCAATACATGTCTGAAACCAAGCTCACACATGTAGCACAATGACCTCCCAATCATGAAGTTAACATCAGTTGGAGTAATACAAGCTTTCACGAGAATGCTAACAAAACATTATTATTTTCTTGACATTTTAAAATGTGAGTTAACAAGATCCTAAATGCCACTATGAATTATGACTACTGGGCTAATTTTTAAATATTAACATACATGATCTAAATAGTAAAGCACATATATTTTACAAGCCTTTTACTTCAGGAAGAAGTTTAAGTTTTGCCTTAATTATCTTACATACTTCTCCATCATGACACTGCCAATTTGGCATAACTCTGCAGGGTTGGCAAGTTTCTGCTCAAAAGATGCCCAGAAGTGACAAAACAGGAGAAATTTAGGTTGAGATTAAGGTATACTGGAAGGGTTTAACAGAACACTAAAACTGACATCACTTCATCATCATTTGCAACTTTCAGTTAAAATTATTTCTAGTTGATTGATCTGTATGTACCAGTTCAAAATTTCTTTGTACTAGGAATTCTTAACAACAACTCTATTTCATCACGTTCTAACTGTATGATCGTTTTCTGCCACAGACGGCAAAGACCAAGACCGGAGGGCACCAGGTAAGAGCCAGGAGCTCCTCCTGAGCACTCTGCGTGAAACGTCTATGAGTGTCTTCAAGTCACGGGAAGGGGCAGAGTCTATGTAAAGCTGATTCTTCTAGGTTTCTGACAACAGAGAAACTGGAAAGTGAGACTCATTCAAGTTTCACCTCTTCTTTCTTAATAAAATCATAATGGCAACAAAACGCTAATCAGCAACATCAGAATCAAACCCACAAACCAAATACCAGAAAGTAACAATAGTAATTTTCTATTCCTCTAGAGAAGACATGTGAGTCACCTAATTTTGACTCAAAAGTCTAGCTTTTACACTGTTTATCTTGAGAAAAATCTGATAAAACTTTTGCTTGACAAAGAACTCTACGTAAACACAGAAACTTCATGGAGCAAAGAAGCTACGTCACTGTTGGCATTAATGTTAAGCACTGCAGAGTAAGAGTAAATTTTACTGGAAACGGCAATCAGAAGTTAAAGCACTTGTTACCCTTCCCAGCCACAGAACTGGTGACACTTCTGCTGCACCTCCCCTAACTTGGGCTGCGTTGTGACTTGAGTTACACCTTTCACAGTTACACCCTCCAAAAATATAGCGCCCTGAAAACAAAAGGAAAAGAAAAATACATTAGCATTCGAGTCCATCTACAAAGACTAGACGGAATGATAGATTCATTTATTTTCAGAAATATGAGTAAATAGCAACAGTCAGCTACAGGAGGTTCTATAGACTTCTCTGGGATTATACACTAGTCTTCCTTAATCCAGCATATGGTTTTCAATGTACATATACAGCCCAGTGTCTATATCATGCTACCAAAGCAACCACGGCCACTACTCAGCAATCATTATAGCAATAATAACTTACCTACCATTTACTCAAAGTCAGGCAAAGTACCTGGCATTTTACAGTTTCCCTAACCTTTGTAACAATTCTGAAAATCAGACTGCATTACATTTATTTCATAAATGAACAAATGAGGCAAAAAGATTTTATACAATCTATTCAAATGGTAAAAACAGAATTTGAAGCCAGGTCTAAACTATACCAGAGAAGGCAGTAGCAACCCACTCCAGTACCCTCGCCTGGAAAATCCCATGCACGGAGGAGCCCGGTGGGCTGCAGTCCACGGGGTCGCTGAGAGTCAGGCACGACTGAGCGACTTCCCTTTCCCTTTTCACTTTCACGTGCTGGAGAAGGAAATGGCAACCCACTCCAGTGTTCTTGCCTGGAGAACCCCAGGGACGGGGGAGCCTAGTCGGCTGCCACCTATGGAGCCGCACAGAGTCGGACACGACTGAAGTGACTTAGCAGCAGCAGCAGCTAAACTACACCATTCACCAATGATTCTCATTGAAGAGGGTGGGAAGTTGTGTCACTGATGGAGCTTGGACTTTGAGATGCACACCTACAGTACATACCTTTGTAAATTAGAATAAGACTACAACAGTAGACAGAATGGCTAAGCTATACTCATTGGATGCTATCAACATAAAAACTAAATATTACTCATCACTGAATTTTTTTTTATACAAAAGCTTTTGGTTTATTGTTTAACAAACATACACAGGATTCAGTAAAGGATACTAACTGAATGAGATCTGATGCATAGATTCTCCACTGCTTTGACACACTCAACTTCTAAATGATTTCCAGCTAACTAGTTAGGATTGAACACTTCGTACTTTTTGTCGCTTGGTCGCTCAATCATGTCCAGCTCTTTTGCAATTCCATGGACTATAGCCCGCCAGGCTCCTCTGTCCACGGGATTTCCCAGGCAAGAATACTGGAGTGGGTTGCCATTTCCTTCTCCATCATCCCTGAAGTTTTAATCTAAATCCTTTAACTCAGAACTACAGAAAATGTATTATTGTATTTCATAGCAAATATACTTTTAAAATATCACAGAGAAGTGAAGCCGATGGAGAATTTATGTATCAAATAAATAAAGAACACTCCTGGAAATTTTAGACACTAAAAAAATAGTCTAGATTCATGTTACAATTACTTTGCAACCCGTAAGAGGGCTGGCATCAGTCTCAAGAAAAACCTATAAAACAACTCTAGCTGTTAACGTAATTAAGGAATAAAAAATATGGTCTACAAACTGCAATGATCAACCTTCTGGCAAAGACTTGGCAATCTGAACTATTTGGGAAGGGAAAAAAGAATACAATGTTTAGTACATATACATCTAGAAAAGTCCTAGGTCAATCCAGCAGACACTGATCCTACTTTTTGCTCCTAGTCCTGAATCATATTTTATTGTTATTTAAAATGTCATCTACTTTGTTATCCTTCAAGGGAGGTTCCATGAACCACAGGATCAAAGAGTACCATTCCTCTCCTATTATACCATAACCTCTCTTTATCAGCCAATGAAGCTTCTGTTTTGGAATCATTTATCCATTAAATATAATAACTAAAGAGAGTATTTTCAAAGGAAAACTTAACCAGGTGGTTGTTTTTTCAACATATTTAGTTACTGAGATACTCAAATAATTTCAATATCCTGATAAAATTATATCTTGTATATATTAATTAAAAAAAAGAAAGCATCTTTACTCTGAAAGTACTAATAGCATAGAATTTTTGTAAGTTTTACATGAAGAAGGTATCCAGTTTCACTTATGAGCATGTATTTCCTAAGCAAAGGCAAAAAATCAATGATAATTTTTGAAAAGCAAAGGTCAAATTAGCATAAATTAATCCTAAAAACACAAACACTACATTTGAACAAGCTACATTTTTTAATTGAATGGAATAAATAAATATTGAGCCTCAGTACAGATACAGAGAATTAATCACTCTTGGCTCTCTGTTAACTATCTTCAATCTCAACTAAAATAAAAGAAAAATGAAAGTTTTCTAACCATGAACTTGCCAATTAATTACATCCACACGTGTCATGCCTGTCAACCACACTGTTGACATTGCCCCAAATTCCACTCTCCGGTCACCTTTCCTTTCTGATGGTCTTGTCCTCACTGCTCCTGAGCCCCTTCTTGGTCCATCTTATCATTAATCACCTTTCCAATGTAAACCCTGGAATCTCTTTTTCATAAGTAATCTTCCCCATAAACTCAACCTTTTTCACGAACACCCTGTACCCTGTGTCTTCACTGGAACCTAACTCTCTACCAAGAAAACCACTCACTTTTCTCTTTAGTTGAAAACCACTCATTCTAGCACTGCCCGAGTCCCGAGTAGTGTAAACAATTCTCTTGTATCCTCACTGCTCTCCTGGCCTCTTTCTAAAGCTCCTCTTCCATTCAGGCCAACTCATTCAGACATTAGCAGTAAACTAGACATCAAGTAGGGGAGATATCCACTGTGGCTGTTGCATAACAGCTCTCTTTTTGGATGGGACGCCTTCCCCACCCACAAGGAAATAGGCAGCTGAAATTTACTGAGGAAAAATCACAATCTCAGTGCGAAGAATGAGATTTCCCTGCTGTTAAAGACCTATTTCTATCGGCTCGTGAACTCCATTTCCTTCAGTCGCCTCAAAATTGCCCTACCATTTCTGCCTCTATGATTTCAGGCATTTTCAACTTCACTGATTCCACTAGTTCCTCATCCTCAAGAGATAACTATGCCTGAGTTTACGCCATACTGAACAGCCTTTCCTGGATGTGTCTGCATCACGCATCGCCCTCAGTCTCCCATTTTGATCATAATTAGACTGTTCACATGCTGTGCACCAGTGTGTAAAAGAGAGTCGACGCAACAGGACTGCCTGCCAGGCGGGCCTCTGGGTGGCATCTGGGAAACGACTGTCACCATTCGCAGTCAACTGATGAGGCTGGGTCATCATGCCTAAACTACCTGAACAGACAATAAAACTTACGCTGAACAATGCTTTGCTTCTGGGATTCTGGAATACTGATACATGTGCGGTACATGCTGTCTGCATGACCAACCATAAATAAAAGCCTTAGGCACTGAGACTCTAACAGCAACCTCACACATATGCTGCTGCATTTTCACTGCTGCAGGAAGAGGGAGCTGTGTGACCCCTCGCGGGAAGGCGAGCATAAGGGGGCCTGCCGTGGATGCCTCAAAACTCCCCTTTTTTCCCTTTTGATCTGGATATTCTTAGTACATGGATGCATTAACCCTTAGCTCTGAGAACAGCTGAGTACATGTTGAGTTCTAGCACATTTTCAAAAGCGGGGGCGGTACTGTGGACCCTGAACACAACTGTCTCCTTTTTCCCACCTCCCATTAGTTTCTTAGGATCGGTAGTCTGACCTGGCTCTGCTGTACCACAAAACAATAATCCTCAGAAAGACACTTCCTATCCTTACTATATTTGTTCCCTCTGTGACTTTTCATACGATTAAATCATTCACACAGGTCACTACCTAAAACTCTAAACTATTCCTCATATTTCTTTGTCCTTTTGTGCTACATCCAGAAGAATTTCTTAGCTGGATCCTCCAGTGTGACAATCTCCTCCAGGCTGCTAACTTCGGGCTGCTATCAAACCCACCTCCTGACTTTTTTCTTTATTATTATCATTTCCAAGTTCTCCAACTGGTTCTTCTTCGTAATAGCCTGCCGTTATTTTATGGCTTGATGCCCTCTCCTGTCTTCTAAAGAAACGTTCTGTTTGCTGCTTATAAACTATTCCCTCTGGTGCTAGCTAAAAGGAATGAGATAGTTCTGTATGTACTAAGAAAAGATATCCAAGTGAGAAAAAAAAAAGTTAACATTAAATACATTTATGTTACCAACGGATGGGGGAGTCAGGTCAAAACTGAATAAATGTATGTAAATGCATAGAAATAGTTAGTATCTAGCAGTATAATCAAAAAGTAGAGTGGAAGTAGGAATAGAGAGATAACTTTTAACCCTATACTCTTCCAAATCTTCACATTTTTATTTTACAGAGAACTGACCTTTACGTCACTTGTGAACACTCTTACGAGATAGATAACTAGACAGGTAAGTAAAAGGGAAGAAATTCTTTTAAGAAGATAAAAATGCTAGTGGTAGGGTGAAAACTGAAAGATTATTTGTTCCCAAGCTTTCTTTAATGTAAGATATTATTTTTATAAATAAAAAATATTTAAAAATTTTAATATTTACTAATTATGATCTGAAAAGAAGAAAAACCTACTAAAGTACATAAGGCTTTAGAGTTTTCTTTTTCCATGACTCTACCTTTGGATGTATAAATACAAACATTCTTGAAAACCACTCAATGTCAGTCAGAAATCAAACCTAACAGCTCCTCCAAAAACAGAGAAGGGAAGCTTACTGCTTTCAGCAGTGGCAGACTAGCTTATTTAGACCAATTGTGCAGCCATGAGAAAACACTACACAAGTTAAAAGCACCTGTTTTAAGACATCAGAGAATTATAAAAGTGGTAAGAACCTGAAGCCAAGAACTCAGAAAGAATGGAATTCCAGAGAGATGTGCTAGATAGCTGGCATAATTTTTCTCCTCTAGGATTTTCCTCTATAGCCACTGTTTCAAAAATAGTAGCTGAGAGGGTAAGAAACTGAACAGGACTTTCAGCATTTCTTACACGAATGGGAAAACAAAAACTAGAGTACCAGGCCATCAAGGAGGAGAGGTCCTGCTTAATTTTCCAGGCTTTCAGTTAGAATTCTCAGAGGGCCACAATCTAGGACTTCAGCTCAGTCACTCAGTCGTGTCTGATTCTTTGCCACCCCGTGGACTACAGCACGCCAGGCCTCCCTGTCCATCACCAACTCCCAGATTACTCAAACTCATGCCCATCAAGTCGGTGATGCCATCCAGCCATCTCATCATCTGTCGTCCCCTTCTCCTCCTGCCCCCAATCTCTCCCAGACTCAGGGTCTTTTCCAATGAGTCAACTCCTTTGCATGAGGTGGCCAAAGTACTGGAGTTTCAGCTTCAGCATCAGTCCTTCCAGTAAACACCCAGGACTGATCTCCTTTAGGATAGACTGGTTGGATCTCCTTGCAATCCAAGGGACTTGACAAGACTTACAAGTCCAAGAATCTCCTCCAACACCACAATTCAAAGGCATCAATTTTTCGGCGCTCAGTCCAACTCTCACATCCATACATGACCACTGGAAAAACCATAGCCTTGACCAGACGGACCTTTGTTAGCAAAGTAATGTCTCTTGCTTTTTAATATCCTGTCTAGGTTGGTCATAACTTTCCTTACAAGGAGTAAGCATCTTTTAATTTCATGGCTGCAATCACCATCTGCAGTGATTTTGGAACCCAAAAAAATAAAGGCTGACACTGTTTCCCCTGTCTCCCCATCTATTTGCCATGAGGTGATGGGACCAGATGCCATAATCTTAGTTTTCTGAATGTTAAGCTTTAAGCCAACTTTTTCACTCTCCTCTTTCACTTTCATCAAGAGGTTTTTTAGTTCCTCTTCACTTTCTGCCATAAGGGTGGTGTCATCTGTATATCTGAGGTTATTGAAATTTCTCCTGGCAATCTTGATTCCAGCTTGTGCTTCTTCCAGCTCTAGGAATTGGGGTGACCCAAAACCAGACTGACTCTCAAACTAAAGCCCAGCTTTTAACAGTTCAATTCTGGACTGAGTTAAGATTCTCTACTCCTATCTTGTGTAGGAACAAAAGTAAATCTTCTCTGAAGGAAGTTACCAGGGTACCGAGCCGGAAATCATTTCCGTAATTTTACATACATAATGTCTAGCTAGCAGAAATACCCAGGTATGAAGGGAAAAAAACAAAAACTACAATTGACTAGAAATCAAAAGGACACAAGGAGGAAAACCAAAAAAAAGACCCAGAGGATAGCTGCAAATTAGTTACCTCACATGGGATTTCAAATAGGCTTAATAAATTCAAAAACCTAAATGGCAAGATGAAGAATCCCAGTAGAGAGCTGAAAGTCACTTTAATACTCAAGCTGAAATTCCACAAGCGAAAGTAAGTAACGGGAATTAAGAACTCAATGGATGAATTCAACAGCAGCATAAAGATGAAACAGAGAACTAAAATCCTTGGTCAGAAAAAATATCCAGACTGAAAAAATGAAACAAAAGGATAAAATACTGAAAAGAACATAGACAACATTTAAGAAATAATACAATATAAAAGGTCTACTGAGTAGAAGGAAAGAGATGAAAAAAACTATTTAAAATAATATTTGAAGAGATAATGGCCAAGAATATCTAAAACTGATAAAAGAAAAATCCAACCATAGACTCAAGAGTCACTGCAAGTAGAAGGCTGGAAAAATGCAAAGAAAACCACAGGTAGAAACATCATAGTACAACTGCTGAAAATCGAAACCAAAAAGAAATTACCTTCAAAGAAGCAACTTCTCAAAAGAAATGAATTATAGAATATCTTCAATGTGCCAACACAAAAATCAAGAATCTGGGTTTCGAAGAACAAGTGTTCTTCAAAAAGATGGGGAAAATAAAGGCATTTTCACACAAATGTGAAATGTGCCACCTCGAAATGCACAAAGCGAGACCTAAGGGAACTGTGAGAGGCAGGCACACCCCTGATGGTCGTGAGGATCTGTGAACTCCCCTCTCAGTGACTGACGGAGAGAACAGAAGAAACCAGGTCAGGGTTTGCTTTTGTTTTCGTCATTTTCCCCTGAAGAAATGTGCACTTCTCTGCTAGTTTCCTCCTAGGCCACTGGAGCTCTTTTGCAACAAAAAAGGATTTAATGGTGCTTAATATTTTTAAATAAATGTCATTTTTAAAACACTTTCTGCTGACAAAGAAAATAAATGCTGCAAACTTAATTCATTTTGTAAAATAGTAACTGTTTAAACTTTTACACTTTTAAATACTAGATCATAATTCAAGAACACATTAAGCATATGCTTCTAATTAATGTTATTCTCAAAAAATTCAGTTGAATTCCCTCATAAAAATGATATAAGAGGGTAATCATCTATGTGTTATGCTAGTAGACTTTCTTTAGAACATGATACTTATTTTTCCAGGTATGTGATTCAGTAGTTTCAGATATCTAAATCCAGAAAATAAGTTAGATTAAAAAAAATGTCATTTTTGAAATTAGTTTCATGTTTCAAAGCAATTTATATACTTGTTAGTGGTGGTAGAATGCTGAAGTTTGAAACGTGTACATATTAACACAATGTTTTCCAAACAAGAAACTTTAAGTCCCAAATAATTACATTTTATGATTTACATTTAAGGCAGTTTTCTTCCCTGCCTATGAATCAACGCCTACTAAGAAATGAGTTGTGAGGTTTACTGCTTACTACTCAAACATGGTATCCCACATACCTGAGTGAACTTTATTAACAATTAATTACCACCACACTTTTCCTAACTTTCCCCTCTGACCTATAACATATACTTCTGTATGTACAGTCACAACCAGCATTTTTCTTCTCAACGTATCTACTATCCCCCCAAGAAAAGAAGGTAACACCTAATGTTTTTTGTTAGGCCTTGTATTTCTAAAAGATTAACAGGAGTTGAAGAAATTATTGAATTTCTTATCGAAGAAATAAGAGTCTTCTGAAATTCTTGTTGAAGAAATAAGAGTCTTCTGAATTTCTTATTGAAAGAAATAAAGAGTCTTCTGAATTCAACTTTACAGAAAAATATGAAAATGCCACCCATGGAAAGGAGAATTTATATATCAAGCTATTTTAACTATGGGATAAGTTTATAAAGCACTAGTAAAAATATTCACTTTATATTTAGTTGGAATCTCACAATCTTTTGCAAAGGAACAATAAATTCTCAATCTAACATCTAACAGTTCTTTGGTTTACCTAAGAAACAAAAACAGGATAAATTTATATAACTGAAAATTTTTTGTAGAAAAGGCAAAGATTCATGGCTATCAAGAATCTTCGGGAGGGCAGGAAACTCCTCAATGCTTTGTGGTGACCTAGATGGGAACGGACTCTAAAGGGGGGATAACTGTACATGTATAACTGATTCACTTTGCTGTACAGAGGAAATGAATACAACATTATGAAGCAACTATACTCCAATAAAAATCAGCTAAAAAAAAAAGTCTTTGGGGGACTTTCCTGGTGGTACGGTAGCTAAGACTCCACACTCTCACTGCCAAGGGCTCAGGCTCAACCCTCAGCTGGGGAACTGAGATCCCACAAGCTACACGGTGCAGTCAGAAAAAAGAGTCTTTGGAAATGACAGGAATAAAGAAATCTTACAAATCCAGCAAAACAAACAGAGTCAACATTCTATTTGCATAAATCTCAATAAGCCTGTAGAGGAAAAAGGTAAAGAGTATAATAATATCTTTAAACATTACCAATTTTAAACGTTCTTTTCTCCTTTTACCAAAGGAGGCGCTTGACCCAGGTTCTGATTCCTTTTTTCCATCCTCGTCCTCATCTTCATCTTCATCATCCTCAAAACACCAATCTGGCAACAGAGGTGGGGGTGGCGCTTCCTCTATGTCACCATAGCGACGAAAGAGCTCTTTCAGGTAATCGCCCTTATAGATTCCTGGTGGTCTGGCTTGAGCAAAAGTAGCAACTGCTGCTTCAATACTATGGAAAACAAACACCGTGCAGTTTCCTCACTACTCTCCATTTACAAAGGTTCATCAAAATTCTCTTATTATATTTACAGCTATTATAATGAAGTGTGACAGAGGTCTCATAAAATGGACACATCACAATCCCTACTCTCAAGGCATTCAATCTACTAAGAGACAAATCATTCTGAAACAGGTTTAACACAAGGTACATGGTATTTCCTAAACTCTAAAGGTAAACTGCAAGGAGTGTAATGAGGAGACCTGGGTGGAGTCTGTAGAGAATTAAAGTAAACCCTTAAAAGATTTAAACGGAAACTGGTGTTCACTGAAAACACCAGTCAAGGAGAAGCAACGTGAAAATAAAGTAAAAGCATGATGTTTTTCAGGAGCTTTCAACAGACCCAAGCGTCGGCGCGCAGGTCGTCACGGCGAGGCCGAGCACGGGCCGAGTCTGACACAGCCGTGGACACAGTGCGGTGGCCTGTCAGAGACCTGAGAGGGCGGGAAGGCAGGGGCGGAATGCACGCAGCAGAGAAGCACCGAGGATGAGTGGGCAGGGAGACATATAACCACGTGTCTGCTTCAGGTGACTATGTTCAGAGGAGGACCTACCGCGTGAGAGGCTTTGTGAACAAAAGGCCTTTAAAGTAAATGAGGAAATTCAGTAATATCTCATTCTCTAATCTCTCAGAATCTAAAAAGACACTTTGCAAGTTAACAGATACTCATAAAGACCTGCTGATTGGCTTAAACAGAGTAACTCAGTCCCCAAAAATACCTTTATATTTAAGACTATTATACAAAGCATTAACAGAAGTTTTATAAAATGGACACACCACAGTCCCTACTCTCAAGGCATTCAATCTACTAAGAGAAAAACTATTCTGAAACAGTTTTAACATAAGGTACCTGGTATTTATGGTATTTAAGCTTTTTCTAATACTCAGCAGCTGTTTTTTTAAAAGGTACTTAAAAATGAAAAGAAAAACAACAGTAGTCACCTCCAAGGTGAAAACATACACAAAATATTGGGAGAACTTGTCTCTGACAATTCTGTAAGATGTGAAAAAAAAAAACCTAGGAAAGAAAATGTATAGTATTTGGGATCCATAAGCACTCAACATGCTACTTTGTAGAAAACATCAGTAATGAATGGTATTCTAAAGATTAACCAAATCTAAAATAAAAACCACTGAAATCATGTTAATCATGACTTCACCAAAAGACCTAGAAATATAAAATGCTAAAACTGAAAAAAAAAATCAATAAAATTTTTTTCAATTACTAAATATGTCTTCTTTCACTACAACAAGAAACAAATACCTCCAATCCATTTTCTCCACCAAGAAGGCACATATGAGGAAACCAGTGCGATTGAAACCATGGGTACAATGAACACCTAGGAAAAAAAGCAGTTTTCATTTAAAATTACAAATCACTTTGGAGGCCACATTTCACTTTAAAATTCCAACCTGCAAACAAAACATTTCAATCATTTTATAAAATAACCACATTTTTTAAAAACTTAGCCCTCTCATAACTATTAAACCTGTCAGCTTAAATTGCTTGGGATATAACTTGTAACACTAGCTAAAAGTTTAAATATAACATATTGATCTATTAATTACAACTGTTTCGAAGGTCTGAAGTTTTATTTCAAAACTAAAAGGCCCAAGCATTTTAAATAAGGAGAGATTTCATCAAAGACACAACTCTAAAAGACACACATAGACACCCACACAGGACACAACTGGATACAGAAACTGATGAACATACAGTAAAAACAAAACTACTTTACAGTTCTCTAGGAAGCAACTGCCTGTATCTTTACATTAGCCTATCATCTTTCAAAATAGACTTTCAAAAGGAAAAACTGCTGAGAAAAAGAAATTTATTTTCAGGACATATTACAGGTAAGTATGGTCCTATCTTTATAATATGCAAAGCTACAAATAAGCTTCGTAACTTCCAAAAATGATTACACTCTCAAATCATTTTAACTACTTTGAAAATGTAATAAAAACAACTTGGTGTACATTATGAAATTATCACATTTTAGAAAATCCACTTCAATGGCAGTTCAACATAAAAGAGAGAAGAAGCATCAATGAAGCAAGAAAACCAGTAAGGAAATCATCCCACTAATCTCTATGTGAGATTAGGGTTTGACTGACAAGGGTCCTGGTGATGGGAATAACACGGAGAGGTGAATGGAAGAAACATTTAAGGCAGAATCTGTAATCTGAGGGATGAATTACTGTCAACACTGATAGAAAAGATGTAGAAGGAGTCTTCGGTTCTGACCTGGATGACTAATTAGGCAGCGGTACCACCCACCAAGTTACAAAACACAGGAGTTTCTATCAGTCTACTTGGCAACACAGTGAGCACACCTGGACATGCAGACTGTAAGGCTCTTAACTGGAAGCCCCCTGGTGACCCAGTGGTTAGGATTCAGCACTTTCACTGCCGAGGTGTGGCTTCAACTCCTGGTCAGGGAGCCATCCCTATGGCCACATCCGGGTGGTGTGGCCAAAATACAGGGAAAAAAAGGGGGTGGGGGGTGTTTTCTTACGAGACTCAAAAATATTTGGAAATATGGTAAATAGCTTCACAGAGAGGTCTAGCTGGAGTTGTGGATTCAAATGATCAGCATATAGTCAACTACAGAAGGTGTCTGTGGCATGGATAAAATCACTAAAAATGGGTAGAACAAAAGAACATAAAGATGGAATCTGAGGAAAACTAACCTTTCAAGAATAAGCTGAGGGGGTGATAAGGCATAAAAAAAGACTGAAAATGAACTTTCATGGGGTCAAGAAAATAAAAAGAACATGAACACAGGGTCATGTTTACCAGGCAAAGAGGAAGTTCCAAGAACTGTTTAAACGTCACATAAAGATTAGAACTGAAAGTCGCTATTTGTTTAGGTGGAGATTGCAATGAGGTGAATAGGAACAAATGGATTTGAGTATCAATCTTTTGGCAAGTGTGCTGGGAAGGGGAAGGGGACATATAAAACAGCAAGAAAAGGTTCTGGGGGGGGGGGCAGAGTAATATTTTAATATAAGAGGCTTAAATACATTTATAGGCTGAGAAGGATCTGGTTAATTCACAGAGGTTGAAAGTAGTAAGTAATAGAGAACAATGATATAACTGAAATGAAGTTTCCTAAGAGATTTTAAAAAATAATAAAGAAATGAGCCTTGAACAAAAGAGACACCTTAGAAATTAAGGGGCTATAGTCATGAAACTCTGTAAATTCATCATCTCCAGTGCTCTGTAAGAAAAGGTGCCTCAAACATTATGCAAAGATGTCAGTTTATATAAACAGACTTTTTTATTCAACATGTATCAACACAACATGTAAACTTCCTTTCTACTTTATATTTGAGACCAATTTAAGCAACAAATACTCTAATTTTTGGAGGAGGAAATAGCAACTCACTCCAGTATTCTTGCCTGGGAAAACCCAACAACAGAGGAGCCTGGCAGGCTACACAGTTCATTGGGTCTCGAAGAGTCAGACATGACTTAAGAGACTAAATAACAGCACTCTAACTTTAGATATGCTTCTCATCTACACGACTACTGTTTTTGCATCTAAAGAGCAAATATTTTTACCAATAACATACGTAAGAATACTTGCCATTAAGTGACCAAGTCACATGATGAGACACAATCTAAGTGCCAGTGCTTTTTTAATATTATCTGTTAAGTAAGTGCATAGTGCTTTATGGTCACACTTCAAAGCATCCATAAATGACTAGATTGTTAAAGTAAGAAACAGTATAAAAACCTTCAACAAAACAGATCTCTATAGAAAAATATGGAAGATTATGTATCTGATTTTTTTTAAAATTTCATTAAATAGGTATACTGCAAGCCTAACCTCCTTTGTCTTCAATGTCTGGGGGGTGGGGAGGGGAAGCGTTTTTGTTTTTTGTTTTTTTTTTTTTCAGTTTTCCTCTGTTCATTATGACAATGGGTCCATCTAGTGGCAAGGAAAGCACAGTTTATTAGTAAAGATTAGCTCTTGATTAACTATTTCAAGTCACTTCTTATTCAAATTTGTCATCATTTTTATTCTAAGCTAATATAAGGAAATAAATTTATACAGAATCTCAAAAAATACTAACAAATATATATTAAGGAAAAATGATGTCTTTTAATATCTCAAATCAAGAAAGGAAAACAATCTCCCCAAGGAAAAAAGAGAAAATTGAGCTCTAACTATAGAAATATACATACTGAAATCACTCTAAGTATAAATTAGGAAGATGTGACTTACACAGAGCTGGTGGCAACATGGCTTTCTAAATACTGCCTGATCAAGATACACAACTTGCTTTCTATCTCACCAGTTAGATAAATGAATTTTTAGTATCAAAATCGTCACCTGATGAGTCTAAATAAAAGATTCCTGACTGGGGGTGACTTTACCCGCCCCCCCCCCAGGACACGTGGCAACGCCAGGAGCCTCTGTTGCCGTTGGGCTCTGCTGGGGTCTCCGATGCTGCGCCAGCCTTTCTCCGCCGCGCCAAGGGCTGTCTCCAGGGGCAGAGCTCGGATCCTCACGCAGCGGCTGCCCGGGGGCACGTGGGCGCGCAGGCTTCCGCGGCCGCGGCGCGCGAGCTCAGCGCTCGCAGCCCCCGGCTTCAGAGGGCAGGCTCGGCAGCTCGGGCCGCTCGCTGGGACGCGGGGTCTTTCCGGAACAGGGGTCCCATCTGTCTCTCCTGCATGCCAGGCAGATTCTTCACCACTGAGTCACCGGGAAAGTCCCGGGAGACATTTAATAACTGTCACGACTGCTGGGGTGACACTGACAGCTCGCGGGCAGAGGCCAGAAAGGCTGTTAAACACCCTACAGGCACAGAAGAGGCCCCCAGAACAAAGAAGGACCCTACTCAACGTGTCAATAGCGTTTAGGCTGACACACCTCTGGTCTAAAGGAGCAAAAAAAAAAGAAAAGTAAGAACAGCAAGAGGAAACTATTAATTATTAAGAACTTATTACATGCCAAGTAATCTTAAAATATTTCTATTTAATCAAAAGGAATTTTTTTTTACCAAAATTCACATGCACTGCTCATAAAAATATATATTTGAAAATCTGACCTAAAATAATTAGAGGCGTTAGTTAAGTTATATATCTATTAGTCTACCATTTACCAAGAAATGAGTCATTTCTCTTTTACCAAAAAACAGACTTCTGTATTTCTCCAGCTCACAAAATTCTTATCCTCAATTTTCAGCACATGCAAACAAATACACTATAGCTCCATACATAATCTCTTATTTGTAATTACAATTTTTTAAAAAAATCTTAAAAATTAAGATTTGGGGTAGATCATTTCAGGACAAAACCTGACCTGAACTGACGTGATGTTATTTATAGTCTATTTTTCTCACGTAGTGTGAATGAATATTCATTTATTTAATTGCAGAAATGTTCATGTGTTTAATTATAGAATGCTCTCTGTACCTAGATTATTTCTAAATACTATTTTCCACTTAAAGGAACCAAGTTCCTTACAGGAATAACTGATCCCATGTCTGGAAAACATGCTATACCAGAAAACAACAAAACTATCAAAGACTGATGGGGTGCTATCGAAAAGATACAGAAATCAACTTGAAGGGGTGCCCACTGGCCTAGGATAAAGCAATTTGGGCAAAGGAATAAATATTGACTATAAATGATTTAAATATATCAACTACACAAAAATTAATGAGTTCAAACAGATACTCCAAAAAAAAATAATAATAAGATTAATCAGTCACCACTGGATATTGGTAAGATACCAACACATTATTCAGGAAATTGAGAAATAAAACAATCAGAAACTTAACTTGCCTTTCCAGCACAAACTGCATTTCAGGGTAATCAAACTGTTGAGAAGGAACAGTTCTTTGCTAAAGAGGAATTCTAGCTAATCCATGAAGAAATCAGCCAAACAGAGAAATCATTGTTTTGCAACTCCTAATGAAATATTGGAAGAAGTTAACAGTCATCAACAGATTAAAAAAAAATTAGGTAAAAGACAGATGAAAAAGTCTGTAGCAGAGGAAACAACATGCCACCACCCACACCTACTTACTCGTCTCTGAACCCCTAAAAGTGGGTCTGCCAGATGCTATGTGCTAACTGATGTAGTGTGACAGGGAACATGCCACACCAACTATGAAGTACTCTTGCTTAAAACATGCAGTTATGCCTCTTGTTTTAACTACCAGTTTATAAGACAAAAGCCTTTGACTGTGTGGATCACAATAAACTCCGGAAAATTCTGCAAGAGATAGCAATACCAGACCTCCTGACCTGCCTCTTCAGAAACCTGTATGCAGGTCAGGAAGCAACAGTTAGAACTGGACATGGAACAACAGACTGGTTCCAAATAGGAAAAGGAGTACGTCAAGGCTGTATACTGTCACCCTGCTTATTTAACTTATATGCAGAGTACATCATGAGAAATGCTGGGCTGGAAAAAGCACAAGCTGGAATCAAGATTGCTGGGAGAAATATCAATAACCTCAGATATGCAGATGACACCACCCTTATGGCAGAAAGTGAAGAAGAATTAAAGAACCTCTTGAAAGTGAAAGAGAAGACTGAAAAAGTTGGCTTAAAGCTCAACATTCAGAAAGCTAAGATCATGGCATCCGGTCCCATCACTTCATGGCAAATAGATGGGGAAACAGTGGAAACAGTGTCAGACTTTATTTTTGGGGGCGGGCTCCAAAATCACTGCAGATGGTGACCGCAGCCATGAAATTAAAAGACGCTTACTCCGTGGAAGGAAAGTTATGACCAACCTAGACAGCATATTAAAAAGAAGAGACATTACTTTGCCAACAAAGGTCCGTCTAGTCAAGGCTATGGTTTTTCCAGTGGTCATGTATGGATGTGAGAGTTGGACTATAACGAAAGCTGAGCATTGAAGATTTGATGTTTTTAAACTGTGGGTTGGAGAAGACTCTTGAGAGTCCCTTGGATTGCAAGGAGATCCAACCAGTCCATCCCAAAGGAAATCAGTCTTGGGTGTTCATTGGAAGGACTGATGCTGAAGCTGAAATTCCAATACTTTGACCACCTGATGTGAAGAGGTGACTCATCTGAAAAGACCCTGATGCTGGGAAAGATTGAGGGCAGGAGGAGAAGGGGACGACAGAGGATGAGATGGCTAGATGGCATCATCAACTCCATGCACATGGGTTTGGGTGGACTCCAGAAGTTGGTGATGGACAGGGAGGCCTGACGTGCTGTTCATGAGGTCACAAAGAGTTGAACACAACTAATCGGCTGAACTGAACTGAACTCATAAGACAAACAGGGGACAAAGGAAAAAGTAAAATGCCATGAGGAGGCACTCGGGTAAATCCAGATAATGGAACATTTTATAGGATAGAGACCTGGTTTCTCCAACAAACTGACAGCATTCAAAAAAGAGAGAGTCACAGAAAACAAAATGGAATATTTGGATGCTGCTGGATCCCGGTTTGAAAAATCTAACTTTAAAGGGGGATTTTTTAGATTATTGAGGAAATCTAAAAGTGGACTAAGCATCAGATAACATTAAGGAATTTCACATTATTCTGTTTGGTATGATTGCATGGTGGTTATAAAAAAACAAAATTCTTCTCAGTTAGAGATGCATAGTGAATCACTTTTAGGGAAATGACATGATATCTGTGGTTTGCTTTAAAACTCGGAAAAAAATTTGTTAGGAGGAGGAGAGGAAAAACTAGAAAAAAAAATCAGTAAAATGATCATTACTGAAGCTGAATGATGGATACATAAGATGTCATTTTACTATTCTCCCTACTTTTGGTATGGTTGAAAATTTCCACTATGAAGAAAAATTAGGGGGTACTTCCCCCACAGATTATGGAATTATGAAGCTGTAGTTCTTGGGCAGGTCGGTGGTAAAAACTCCACCTGCCAATGCAGGAGACACAAGTTTGATCCCTGGGTCAAGAAGATTCCCCTGGAGAAGAACATGGCAACCCACTCCAGTATTCTTGCCTAGAAGATTCCATGGACAAAAGGAGCCTGGCAGGACACAGTCCTCTGGGGGCGCAGAAGAGTTAGACAAGGCTCAGCGACTGGAAAACGTCTGAAGCTTCTGTGTGTTTCAAGAACTCTGTGTCTCCACTAAGTCTACAGGATCATCCCACAACTAGGCTAACTGCATGTGCTGACAGTCACATCAGTTAATTTAAAGATATTTTTTAAAAAATCAGACTAACTTTGAAAACAAATGTGTCTCACTTTTGCCAGGCGGTCAATGTCCCCTGGAGGTCACCAGTATGCTTCAGCAAGAATGTGTGCAAGGCTGATAAAAATTACATCTCAAAAACACAATCAAAATATTGTAAAAGCAGGCCAATATTTTCTGATCCTAAGGACACAGACTTGATTCTTTATGCCTTTTGTTTGAGAAGATGATATGAGCAACCATCTCTAAGACCAATTTCTGTTACTGTCTTCTCAATTACGGCAATAAATAATTGCCACCCCAACCTGTGCTCCGACCGGGGCAGACCCAAAGCAAAAGTTTCCACATCAATCCACATGAAAATAATCACTGTCCAGTGATATAAAACAAATAATATATAATAACCAATAACATATTGTGGCACAGTTATAATTTTAATAACCCATAAAATACTCAATATAGAAATTTTTCCCATCAGTTCTTCCAAGAAATATTGTTGTTCAGTCACTAAGTCGTGTCTGACTCTTTGCAACCCTATGGACTGCAGCACACCAGACTTCCCTGTCCTTCACTATCTCCCAGAGTGTGCTCAAACTCATGTCCACTGAGTCAGTGATGCCATCCAACCATCTCAACCTCTGCTGTCCCCTTCTCCTCCTGCCCTCAGTCTTTCCCAGCACCAGGGTCTTTTCCAATGAGTTGTCTCTTCACATCAGGCGGCCAAAGTATTAGAGCTTCAGCTTCAACATCAGCCCTTCCAATGAATATTCAGAATTGATTTCCTTTTGGATGGACTGGTTTAATCTCCTTGCAGTCCAAGGGACTCTCAAGAGTTTTCTCCAGCACCACAGTTCAAAAACATCAATTCTTCAGCACCGGGCTTTCTTTATAGTCCAACTCTCATATCTGTACAGGACTACTGGAAAAACCATGGCTTTGACTATGCAGATCTTTGCTGGCAAAGTGATGTCTCTGCTTCTCAATACACTGTCTAGGTTTGTCATAGCTTTTCTTTCAAGGAGCAAACATCTTTTAATTTCAACACTGCAGTCACCACCCACAGTAATTTTGGAGCCCCCCAAAATTAAGTCTGTCACTGTTTCCATTGTCTCCCCATCTATTTGCCATGAAGTTATGGGACTGGATGCCATGATCTTAGTTTTTTGAACGGTGACTTTTAAGCCAGCTTTTTCACTCTCCTCTTTCACTTTCATCAAGAGGCTCTTTAGTTCCTCTTCATTTTCTGCCATTAGAGTAGTATCATCTGCATATCTAAGGTTGTTGATATTTCTCCCAGCAATCTTGATTCCAGCTTGTAATTCACTCAACCCAGCATTTTGAATGATGTACTCTGCATATAAGTTAAATAAGCAAGGTGACAATACACAGCCTTGACGTACTCCTTTCCCAATTTTGAACTGTTCTAACTGTTCAAACTGTTCTAACTGTTGCTTCTTGACCTGCACACAGGTTTCTCAGCAGGCAGGTAAGGTAGTCTGGTGTTCCCATCTCTTTAAGAATTTTCCACAGTTTGTTGTGATTCACACAGTCAAAGGCTTTAATACAGTCAATGAAGCAGAAATAGATGTTTTTCTGGAATTCCCTTGCTTTTCCTATGATCCAAAGGATGTTGCAATTTGATCTCTGGTTCTTCTGCCTTTTCTAAATACAGCTTGAACATCTAGGTTGAAAGATTTTAAGCAGTTTTACCTTGTGAGCATATAAAAGTACTGCAACTGTACAGTAGTTTGAGCATTCTTTGGCACTGCCTTTCTTTGGGATTGGAATGAAAACTGACCTTTCCAATCCTGTGGCCATTGCCAAGTTTTCCAAATTTGCTGGCATACTGAGCGCAGCACTTTAACAGCATCATCTTTTAGGATTTTTAAATGGTTCAGCTGGAATTCCATCACCTCCATTAGCTAGTTCATAGTAATGCTTCCTAAGGACCCTCCAACAATACAACTGGTCAATTTATCAATTTGAGAGTATTAATGTTTCTGAAATCATGACACCTGATGCCAGACATTAAGTCTTCTTGAATTCTTCAAGTACATTTAGCATTTACCCCTATAATGGTTTATCTCAAATGAAAAAAGTTTTTAATTGTTCCAATAAATCTTCAATAGATTGCTCAATGCTACTTTAGGCTGTGTATCTTCTAGCTGTATCTTAAATATATGTATACCTGTTACATATACTCATGTGAATGTGTAAATATAAACACATATACACACCGTAATACTATGTCATGTAGGCCCATACTATTGTTCTTCTATTAGATAAGCTACATACTGTATCATATAAATGATCTGCTTCCATCAGACATGTAAGCTGTTTCCAGGGTTTTCTCCTTACAAAGGAAGATGTGACAAATTTCTTTCACATGAATCTTTATGTGCATCTGTGACTACTTCCTTTAAAGAAATTCTTAGATGTGCCCCTGATGAGTCAAAGTATATGAACACTTTTAAGGATCTTTAGAAATCATCAAAATGGCCCTCCAGAGAGGCTATATCAATTAACACCTTAATTAACAATGTATGAGTACATTCATTTTATCCAATCCTTGACATTATGATTTTTTAAACCTTTGTGAATTTGATGGCAGAAGGTAACAACATATGTTTTAATTTGTGTGTCTTGTTAACAAGGGAGAGTGACACTTTTTTCATGTTTCTTGGCTATCTGTACTGCATTTTCATTGTTTTCCATATTCTTCTATGGATGAAGGCCTCTTTGGCCTGAAGAATTATAGAACCTTTTCATAAGAATATTCATTTTTTTATCTTATCATATATGCCTCAAATATTGCTCTCAACTTGTCAAATGGCATTTTGTTTTGTTTGGGTTATTTTATAACACAGGAATTTTTTTCACTTTTACGTGGTCAATCTAGACATCAGTGTTACACGTAATTAGAGATTTGGACCTTGGTTCAGAAACTGATTACAAACTTCGCTTAAACCGTTTATTAGACACATGAACAAGGGAAAACTACTTAATTTCTCGGAGACTCAGTTTTCCTATTTGTAAAATAGGGATACAGCCACCTACCACAGGGAGCTGTTATGAGGATTACAATCATTCATTCACTCCTCCATTCATTCATTTATAGTTTCCCACCAAGTCTGCTAGGCAAATAACAAGCATTCATTAACCCCAGTCACTACCACAATATTATCATGAATAGAAAACATTTTAATTTTTAATACCAGTTCTCAATAGACTATTACTTTAATAAACACTTCTTGGCAATTACTTTAAAAAGAAAAAAAAAAATTTCCATATCAACCCATTTGGAAAAAGAGACTAGAAACCCAATCACAAAATAAGATATTTAACAGTGGCTAAAGTAAAGCCAAACATACCAATAAGTTCAGGTGGGTTTCTTTCATTAAACCGCTCACACAGACGAATAAATGTCTCAGTATTCTCCGTTGTAGGGCATTCACCATGTCTAGTAATACAGAAACATTTTGTTTTTTAAGAGATGACAAATTTCAGCAAAAGGTTTCAATATTAAAGACTCTTAATACATGACTTACCCTTTACACTGAAGTTTTATATATTTGATTCCTTCTTTTTCTATGTCATTTCTGTCATAGAATCTTGAAGTATTTGTCAGGTCTACCAACAAGCCCATTTTAACCTTAGGCAAAAGGAAAGAAAGAAGATTTCCTAGTTACTGAATCTGTTCCAAAATAAGTTGACTGAATGGCAATATTATGGGCCAGTTCATTCACCTACACTGAAGGAGATGTTCACTCTGTCAACATACTAACAATGAGTGTATCACTTATCCAAGTCTTATTTGAGACAGAGAACTTAGGCACTGAATGAAATAAATTAACCCCAAACAAAATGATGAAACGAGAATATAAGCAAAATAGATTCCACTTCAACATTAAAAAGCCTACCTAAAAAGCAAATACTGATGCAGTTTCCTACATCTGTCACTCCACCTATGATTTATTAGAAGTAGCTAGAACAGGGACAGCATTTATCTGAAATACACCCAAACTCAAGCTCCAGAAGCACCCAAGAATTGATGCTTTTGAACTGTGGTGTTGGAGAAGACTCTTGAGAGTCCCTTGGACTGCAAGGAGATACAACCAGTCCATCCTAAAGGAAATCAGTCCTGAGTATTCATTGGAAGGACTGATGCTGAAGCTGAAACTCCAATACTTTGGCCACCTGATGCAAAGAGCTGACTCATTTGAAAAGACCCTGATGCTGGGAAAGACTGAAGGCAGGAGGAGAAGAGGACAACAGAGGATAAGATGGTTGGATGGCATCACCAATTCAAGGGACATGAATTTGAGTAAACTCCGGGAGCTGGTGATGGACAGGGAGGCCTGGTGTGCTGAGGTCCATGGAGTCACAAAGAGTTGGACATGACTGAGCGACTGACCTGAACTGAACTGGTTGCTGCTATGGACACCCATTCTGGATGTTTAGTGGCCACTCCCTTCAGGAAAGCCAATCAGACCAATACTATTAAAACAGAGGTGATAATTAATTTATACGATGGTGTTCCACTTCAAATTCAGAGGAACAATGGATCACATTTTAAAGGTAAGTTAATGCAAGAGTTTGCCCAGGAATATAATATACAATGGATCTTTCATATTCCTTATTATCCTCAAGCTGCTGGTTGGATTGAAAGAATGAATGATTTGCTTAAACAGCAGTTAATTAAACTTGGACAGGGCTCTTATAAAAACTGGAGAACTAACTTTAAATACTCCTCTCAATATTTTAAATAATAGACCTATTAGAAAACCAGAAACTCCTTTGATGAGAAAAACTATTCCAAATTTACAGATTCATAAAATAGACTTCTATCCTGAAACAACTGAGTATTGGGAAATTAGCCCAGGAGCACTAGCTCTTTTACAAGTTACTCCTGAGACTGCCGGAGTGGATTTGTACTCTTTATCTGAGCAGAGACTTCCAAAAATATTGATATGTGCTATTTCAACTCGTATTGGAATCGAAATGCCTCCCAGGCACTTTGGGTTAATTAAGGAATGCTCCAATTAAGCGTTAAAAGGAATCTGTGTCCATGCAGGAGTTACAGACCCAGACTACCAAAGAGAAATCCAAATAACTTTACAAAATGAAGGAAAGGATGAAAGGATGATCTTTTTATTAATAAACATGATAGAACTGCCCGACTCCTGATTTTCCCACATGTTAAGTGTTAAGTACAAAATGAGGATAACCTCCCACCTTACTAACAGATATGATGCAGGGTTTGGGTACACAAATGAAACACAGGCAACCAGAGCTGAAGACTGGGTGAAGCAGCCTGATGGCCCTCCTGTACTTGCGGACGTGGCCGCACAAGAGAAGGGGCACGCCATACTAGCTGATGACCCCGGGCAAGAAGACGGCAGCACGTGCTGCTAACCATCGCTGTGCTCATGGACAGGCTATTCTCGGAAGCCTGACTGTAACGGGGATCGGCACCCACACCTCCACCTTCAAGGATATGCTACAATTAAAAGAAAAATATGAAGAAAACTACTGGGGAATCTTCAGCTGGAGAAATGTAAGCCAGACCTGAGCTCAGGATAACTTCATGTGCCTAGCAGACAAGGCCTTTTCTTTCTTAACTTAGACTTTCTATGTACAAAAGATTATACACATTCATGTCAATGTATGACAAAAACCACTACAATATTGTGAAGTAGTTAGCCTCCAATTAATAAAAATAAATGAAAAAAAAAATAAAAAGATTACACACAGCACTAGTAAGGATATAACTCAAGTCTTAACCATTAATGCTAAATGGATGCTTGCAACACTACAGCCACATGAACTTAATGTATAACAAAGACTTTTAATAGTTTAACGACTCAGTAATGTTTCAGCTGCTGCTGTTTGGTCACTAAGTCATGTCCGCCCCGTGGACTGTAGCCTGCAAGGCTCTTCTGTCCATGGGAGTTCCCAGGCAAGAATACTGAAGTGGGTTGCCATTTCCTTCCCCAGGGGATTTTTCTGACCCAGCGATCTTCCCTACCCAGGGACTGCCTGCATTGGAAGGCAGATTCTTTACCACTAAGCTACCAGGGAATGTCAACATTTCAGCTACACCAAACTAAACCCTAAACCGACATGTGTGACTGGACTGTTTGCTCTATACAGATGTTATATTACCTTGCTCAGAAGGATAAGGTCCAAGGAATTTTAGTGTCTGCTAATGCATATGCTAAAGACCCTCTTGATGAGGATGAAGGAGATGGAAAAAGCCAGCTGAAAACTAAATATTAAAAAACTAAGCTCACGGCATCCAGCCCCATTACTTCATGGCAAACAGAAAGGGAAAAGGTGGAAGCGTTGCTTCTAGGTGGGAGCCTGCCAAACACAAAAGACGTGAACGCCGTAATACAGCTTCTCACAAGTTAGAGCTAGAACCCTTACCGTCTGTCTCTAGGTCCAAAGTAAGAAGGGAAGGAAAAGTGGGGATGAGCAAGAGAATATGAATTCTCTAAATATATATGAATACTTTAGCTAAGAAAACCAAGAACCTGTATTATGTGACTTAGTGCACTGAGTCCATAAATATGTACATGTGTAAATGTGTGTCCGTGTGTGATATGTCTGTGTGAATAATGTGTTTTGTGTTTTTTAATCTATATACACATACACTCATATTACATATAGTCATTTTTCCTTGCGGATCCCCAATCCATGACACAAGGATGATAACAGTATCCACCTCATACAGTTGCTGTGAGATTTAAATGAAGTCCTTACCCTGTGCCAAGCACTAGTCTGTGCTTTACATGCGCTAATCTGATCCGCAAACGAGGAAACTGAAACACAAACAGATTATGCAACTTGACCACAAAGCTGTAAGCGGCAAACTAGAATTCAAACCCAAGCGAACTGGCTTCTAAGCCCAAGCTCTTTAAACACTCTGCCTAGGAATATTTAATGCTCTACAACTGTTAACTATGACTTTCAAAACTGTATATTAATAATGAAGATAAAAACTAAAAGTTTATAAGGAAGCTAAAATAAAAGACACAAAATGAAGACCCAAACTGCACCAACAGGGATAAGCAACAGGTTACCAAAAACTTCGTGGCATGTTTACTGTCCTGTAACAGGAAGCTCGCACATAATGGGCACCAGCATTTGCTGAATGTGCTATCTGCTGCTCAGTCGCTATGTCGTGTCCGACTCTTTGCAACCCCATGGACTGCAGCACGCCTGTCCTTCCTATCCTTCACCATCCTCAGAGCTTGCTCAAACTCATGTCCATTGAGTCCATGATGCCATCCAACCATCTCATTCTCTGTCACCCCCTTCTCCTCCTGCCCTCAATCCCTCCCAGCATCAGGGTCGTTTCCAATGAGTCAGCTCTTCTCATTAGGTGGCCAAAGTATTGGAGCTTCAGCATCAGTCCTTCCAATGAATATTCAGGATTGATTTTCTTTAGGATTGACTGGTTTGATCTCAAAGCAGACCAAGGGACTCCAAGAGTCTTCTCCAGCACCACAGTCCAAAAGCATCAATTCTTCAGCACTCAGTCTTCTTTAAGGTCCAACTCTCACATCCACACATGACTAACGGCTTTTACTATATGAACCTTTGGTGGCAAACTGATGTCTCTGCTTTTTCGTACACTGTCTAGGTTTGTCCTAACTATTCTTCCAAGGAGCATTCAATAACTTAAAAGAGTAACAATGGTACGTGTTATGGGTTGCATTATGCCCCCTAAAAACATATTCAAGTCCTAACTCCCAGTACCTATGAATATAACCTTATTTGAAAGAAGGTTATAGGGTCTTTGCAAATATAGTCAAGACGAGGGCACACAGGGGAATTCCCCAGCAATTCAGTGGTTAGGACTCCAAGCTTCCACTACAGGTTCAATCCCTGGTCATGAAACTAAGATCCTGCAAGTCACATGGTGTGGCTGAAACAAATTAATTAAATGAGGTCATACTGGATTAGGATGTCCTTATTAGTGGGAAATTTGGACGCTGCACACACAAGGAGAGTGTCAAGGAGGCAGAGACAGCTAGAGGAGCCGTAAGCCTAGGAATACTGAGGCCTGCTGGCCATCACTGGCAGCTAGGAGAAAAGAATGGAAGAGATTCTCCTCCAACACTCCAGGAAGAACCAACCTCTCCAACACCTTGCTGGGGAATTTCTAGCCTCCAGAACTGTTAGAGGGTAAGTGTCTGCTCTTTTAAGCCACCAGTTTCTCATAATTTGTCAAAGTAGCCCTACTGTTGGGGTGTTACCCGCTCAGTGCTGTCTGACTCTCTGCAATCCCATGTACTGTAGCCCACCAGGTTCCTCTGTCCATGAAATTTTCCAGGCAAGAATACTAGTGCTGCTTGTCATTCCCTTCTCCAGGGGAATCTTCCTGACCCAGTGCTTGAACCCAGGTCTCCTGAATTGCAGGCAGATTCTTTACCATCTGAGCCACCAGGGAAGCCGAGAAACTAATATAATCAGTGTGATGTCAGAATAACATAAAAAATTGCAACGTTTCGCTGCAATATTTTGCAAGTGCCAAAATAGTTTGGCACTTTTCTTTAAAACTAACCACGTGTTCAACAATCTTAGTCTTGGGTATTTGTTCCAGAAAAATGAAAAGTTAACATTCACATAAATACCTGTACATAAACCTTCACAGCAACTTGATTCACAATTCCCCACAACTGGAAACAACTCAAAGTTGTTAATAAATAAATGGTTACTTAACCATTCAGTGGGAGGAGAATGGTTAAACTCTGGCACATCTACACAAGTGAGTACTATTCAGCAATAAATATGAGCACAATTTTCATCGATTCATGCAAAAGCCTGGAGGACCCCAGCAGCATTATGCTTAGTGAAAAAAAGTGTATCCCGGGGGCTTCCTTGGTAGCTCAGTGGTAAAGAATCCACCTGCCAACGCAAGAGACGTGGGCTCGATCCCCCATGCTGCAAGCAACTAAGCCTGTGAGCAACAACAACTGAGCCTGTGCTCCAGAACCTAGCAACCGCAGCTACGGAAGCCCATGTGCCTAGCACACAAGAGAAGCCACCGCAGTGAGAGGCCTCCAGACCGCCACAAAGAGCAGCCTCCACTCCCCGCAACTAGAGAAGACTTGAGAGCAGCAACGAAGACCCAGTATAGCCAAAAACAAATTTAAAACATTTTTTGTAAGTGTATCCTGAAAGGTCACAAACTGTTTCATTCCATTTATATAACATTCACAAAATGACAAAACTACAGAGACAGAGAACAAGTTAGCAGGCCGAACTGCACAGAACCTGACGCACATAAACACAGACGAGTGCTCATAAACACGGGAAAAACTAACGTGCAGGTCTACAATCCAGCCAACAATGCTCTGCCAATGTCAATTTCCTGCTTTTGATATTATACTACAATCACATAAGATGTCACCATTGGGAAAACCTGAGAGAAGGGTTCATAGACTCTATGTACAATTTTTGCAACTTGCTCTGAGTTAATTATTTCAAAGTAAAAAGTTTTATTTTAGAAAGCCACCTGAAAAACAAGAAAGGGATAAAGTATGTTGAATCAATATCAAAAATGTTTTGCTTCTTACCTTCAGACTCTTCAGATAATTTGAAAGCATACTAGGATGGAATCGATTTTCTTCAGCAACTTGACTGTCATATCTTGGTCCTAACATTGTTTTCAGAGGTAAGAATCTTCCTAAATAACATGAAGGTAATAATTTTCATTAATGAAAATGTTCTGGGTTAAAACTCTATAATTAACAATCTCAAAATCACCTTCTTACAATATTTTTAATGGAACTGTCCATAAAATACTCTCAGCCTATACTATACTTTCAAAGGGCACCACATTGGAACTTTTAAGGACAACATATATTCTAGGAATCAACAATCAAATACAACAGCAAAAGAAATTACCAGTGAACAGAATGTCCAGAAACACATTTAAGTTCTAAACCGCTATATTAAAAAAATAAACCACTATAAATAAACACTATAACCACTATATATAAATAAATAAATATAAATAACCACTATAAATAAATAAATTAAAAAAAATAAACCACTAATTACAGTTACTGCCTTAAAACCTTTAAAGATATAGTACTAGAAAACTGATAATGAAATAAATTAAATCAATTCTTTGAAATTCCTATTACGCTTTTTTAATATGAAACTGGAACTTCTGATGCCCAGCAGGGCCCTGTGGGCCTCCTGGGCATGGAGGCCTTTTTGTCCCCATTCCTTAAAGGCAAGACTCATGCCTCTGTGATCAAGATGGGGATCAGAGGAGGAGCAGCAAGGAAACCACCCGAGGCGAGATGAAGGGAAGCAGAAAGGCTCACCAAGGTCAGGAGACCACCCTAATCCTGTCAGCACCCCCACCGTTCTGAAACCTGAAGGAATGAAGGCTGTTCCTGCCTTGATAATTACCACTTACCCCAGTCTGACTACCTAACCTCTCCCTATTCAGGGAAGGGGGACTCAGTTTTTGAGGCACTAGCCTCCTGTGTTCCCCGTTTGCCTGGCAAAGGAATAAAGCCACTCTTTCCTTCTCCATAACTCTGTCTCCATACTTCTGTTTGGCAGCGGTGCACAGACAGCCAAGATTTGGGCAACACTTTCTCCATTTTACAGACCTTATCCTACAGCCGAGAAGAATCAGGGTGAGAAGCATACTAACCAAAATCACCCACCAAACAACTACCACCGATTCTAATTTCAGCAAAACTAACTTTTGGCCCTTTTTTTTCTGAATCACCGTGTAATAATAGGGGAAGTAATCTTATAAAATCAATTTTAAAATCACCTATTTTAGCTGATTTATATTATAAAATCACTAAGTATAAATATCTACATAAAATCATATCTAAGTGAAGTCTTAACATGTGTCCAGAGACTTCAACCAAAACGTATTAAAAGATCATTTTTTTCTATTTTTATTTTCCACAAAGAGTAGGATATGCCTTAGCAACTGAACATTTTCTACGAAAGCACTCAGACCACAGTAACCCCGATGTTGCTAAGGCCAGTGGCCAACTCTAGGTCTCAAACACTGACCGTTTTTTAGCTCAGAGGGAGCTCCTGAATCTTTCTTCACACGGCTTCCAGGACACTGCATCCTCCCACTGTTCTCCTCTCTCCCTGGCCTCTCCTTCTCAGTCTCCTTTACGAGCTCCTCCTTATCTCCCGGGCTCCCCCATGTTTGTCCCAGAGCTCTGTCTTTGTACCCCCTTTCTTTCTACACTCACTGCCTTGGTGTCTCATATGGTCTCACAGGTTTAAAAGCCATCAATGCACTAATAACTCACAAATGTGTAACTCTGCCAAACATCTCCCTTAACTCTAGAATCAAATATCCAATCACCTGACTTACTAGTCTCTACTTGAAGTCTAACAGATGTCTCAGACTTGGTATCCAAACCTGAGTTCTCAATTTTCAAACTCCTCTTAAGGTCCTCCCCACCTCAGCAAATGTAACATCCTTTTTTTTTAACAGCTTAGGCCAAAAGCTGTGGTGTTATCCTTGATCCATCTCTTACACATCCCACATCCAATCCATCAGCAAATCCTATCAGATCTGTCTTCAAAATACATCCAGAATCTGACCACTTCTACCATCTCACCCAGATTACTATACTTCATTTAACTTACTAGATATTTATTAAGTGCCTATTATGAACAAAGCTAGTGGAAGTGATGGAATTCCAGTTGAGCTATTTCAAATCCTGAAACATGATGCTGTGAAAGTGCTACACTCAATATGCCAGCAAATTTGGAAAACTCAGCAGTGGCCATAGGACTGGAAAAGGTCAGTTTTCATTCCAATCCCAAAGAAGAGCAATGCCAAAGAATGCTCAAACTACCGCACAACTGCACTCATCTCACACGCTAGTAAAGTAATGCTCAAAATTCTCCAAGACAGGCTTCAGCAATATGTGAACCATGAACTTCCAGATGTTCAAGCTGGTTTTAGAAAAGGCAGAGGAACCAGAGATCAAATTGCCAACAGCCACTGGATCATCAAAAAAGCAAGAGAGTTCCAGAAAAACATCTATTTCTGTTTTATTGACTATGCCAAAGCCTTTGACTGTGTGGATCACAACAAACTCTGGAAAATTCTGCAAGAGATGGGAATGCCAGACCTCCTGACCTGCCTCTTAGGAAACCTGTATGCAGGTCAGGAAGCAACAGAACTGGACATGGAACAGCAGACTGGTTCCAAATAGGAAAAGGAGTACGTCAAGGCTGTATACTGTCACCCTGCTTATTTAACTTATATGCAGAGAACATTATGGTAAATGCTGGGCTAGAGGAAGCACAAGCTGGAATCAAGATTGCCAGGAGAAATATCAATAACCTCAGATATGCAGATGACACCACCCTTATGGCAGAGTGTGAAGAGGAACTAAAAAGCCTCTTGGTGAAAGTGAAAGAGGAGAGTGAAAAAGTTGGCTTAAAGCTCAACATTCAGAAAACTAAGATCATGGCATCTGGTCCCATCACTTCACGGGAAATAGATGGTGAGACAGTGGAAACAGTGTCAGACTTTATTTTTCTGGGCTCCTAAATCACTGTAGATGGTGACTGTAGTGATGAAATTAAAAGACGCTTACTCCTTGGAAGGAAAGTTATGACCAACCTAGACAGCATATTAAAAAGCAGAGACATTACTTTGCCAAAAAAGGTCCATCTAGTCAAGGCTATGATTTTTCCAGTGGTCATGTATGGATGTGAGAGTTGGACTGTGAGGAAAGCTGAGCACCAAAGAATTGATGCTTTTGA
>CM035290.1:2786173-2851688 GCA_020226075.1 Hydropotes inermis
AAAAAAAAAAGAGATAAAAAAATCCCTGCCCTCATGAAGCCTAATTTCTATTGCGTAAACCACAAACAAGAAGTTTCCCCCCACTAAACCTCTCTTCTCATTCTCGCCTGAGATCTCATCCTATTCCCTCTACAAACCCTTAATCTCCTCCCCTGCTGCTCAGTCACACTCTCCAGAGAAAAACCCTGACCTAGAACAACCCAACCACCTGATTTCTTTGAGCCTACCCCTATGCAGCTCAGCTCCTATAGAAAATCTCAGATGAGTGACAGTATAAATTACAATCACCAATTTCAAAGGCAATCTTCTGTTTCACATCTTTTTCCTCACTTTTAAAATATACTAAGCTCCTCTACCCCTTTTTCAACTAATGGCTTCATGTTATACATGACTGAAAAGAAAAAGCAAAAAGAAACTTATGTTTAACACATACCAGACACTGTTTAAAACACTTGACATAGATTTACTAATTGACTCCTAACACCTGATGGACAGGGAGGCCTGGCGTGCTGCAGTCCATGGGGTCGCAAAGAGTCGGACACAACTGAGCTGAACATAAACATATGTAATGTTACTGTCCCCATTTTACAGATGAGCAAGAGCAAGAGAGATTAAATAAACTGAAAACTGTCACACTTCTAGTAAATGAGAGAACAGCGATTCAAACCTAGGTGACCTGGACATGAGGTCCACAAATGTAACTGCTATTCAACAGAACCTCTTCACCACTGGGCGGAAACTTGCCTCACCTTTATACTTATAAACCTTTCTGGCCATTTTCTCTTTCATCCTCTGTCTTTCCTCACTACAAAGGCAAATCCTGTCCCTACTGCTCTGGATTCCTTTCCATTTTCCCTTCACAAGAACATCAACGCTTCCTCCCTTCTATGCGGTTACCAACTTCTCTAATATCTTACGTCTTAGCAGTATCTCATACATCCGACTCTTCCTTCCTTGAAAAATTCTCTTGGCTTCCATAACACTAGACTCGTTTAGTTTGATGAGTTGTTTGTCAGAGAAACTAGCATTACTTACCCTGACTAATCAAATACCATGCTTTTAAATACTGTCTTTCCACTAGTGATCCTTAAATGTACATCTACAACTCGAACTTGTTTGAATTCCAAACGATATGTCCAGCTGTGTACTCAGCATCTCTACCTGTGCAATCAGGGTCTTAATACCTCTTCCAAGCTACCTTCCACTCCCTCCCCCCAACAAGCCCTAATGGTACCAATCATCCCACTGCATAAGCAGAAACCTAGGACTAAGTTTTGACTTTCTTTCTCTCATTCTAAATCCAACAATCCACGTCCCGTCTATTTTCCCTCTGTTGTTGTTGTTAAGTGGCACATCATGTCCTACTCTTCTGTGATCCCATGGATTGGGACCTTCCAAGCAAGAAGACTGGGGTGGGCCCCCATTTCCCTTCTCCAGGGGATCTTCCCAACCCAGGGATCAAAGCCTCAAGTCTCCTACATTGCAGGTGCATTCTTCTACTGCTGAGCAACCAGGGAAGTTCATTTTCCCCATAATGCTCTCAGATCAGCCTGTGCACACTCAGTTGCTTCAGTCGTGTCCAACTCTCTGCAACCCCATGGACTGTAGCCCACCAGGCTCCTGTGTCCGTGGGATTTTCCAAGCAAGGATACTGAGTGGGTGGGCATGCCTCCTCCAGGGGATCTTTCCAAACCACGGGTTGAGCCCACATCTCCTGCACTGCAGGCTGAGCCACCAGGGACGCCCACGACTCTTCAGCTCTACTTCTAAACCATCGCCATTCTTTCACCTGGATTACCTCGAAAGTTCCAGAACAGTCTCCCCACTCTCACTCTTGTCTCTCTCATCACACACAGAGCAATCAAAGTGAGCGTCTTTAAACTGAAGTCAAATCATCTCACCCCAATGCTTAAGAAATGGTAACGGTTTGCCAGTGCGCTTTGAAAATATATAAATATTAAAATCCCTTATCATACCCTAAAGCCTTTAGGACCTGACTCAAACACTCCATCCTCATATCCATATCCTCACTTTAAGGCTGAGATCTCGCCACCATCATCCTAACAGAACCTTTAAAACAAAAACAAAACAACAACAAACAAAAAACCAACAATATATCTAGCATACTTTTTTGGGGGTCTGCCTGTGCAACTTGTGGGACCTTAGTTCCCCGACTAGAGACCAAAACCCAGCCCTCAGCAGTCAGAGGACAGCCAGAGAATTCCCTCTATCTAGCAAACTTCTATTTATTCAAGATAACTCACATACACTTCCTCTGGGAAGTCTTCCCTGAACCCTTTCTTCTTCCCTAACCTCAAACTAAGAATTGGGTTTATCACCTCTAGTATCCCGTAATATTCTATAATAGAGTCATTACTGCACTTGTTATATAACAAAAGTTTGTTTAAAAATGATGATTTACTACTTCCAAGAAACTACATGCTCTTTAAGCTGAGGGATTATATCTTAATCATCTCCCAAGTCCCCAAAACCAGCACAAAGTATACACAAATATTTGCTAAGCGAAATGACTTCAAAGTCACCATTATTCTCGTAAGACTATCATATTTATAGTCCCACGGTTAGTTCCCAGGAAGTTCTTTACATATACATAGTATATATAAACTGTTATGTTGAATAACCTTCCTTTAAGAAATGAGAAGCTGCTGCTGCTGCTGCTGCTAAGTCACTTCAGTCGTGTCCAACTCTGTACGACCCCATAGACGGCAGCCCACCAGGCTCCCCCATCCCTGGGATTCTCCAGGCAAGAGCACTGGAGTGGGTTGCCCATTTCCTTCTCCAATGCATGAAAGTGAAAAGTGAAAGGGAAGTCGCTCAGTCATGTCCGACTCTTAGAGACCCCATGGACTGCAGCCTACCAGGCTCCTCTGTCCATGGGATTTTCCAGGCAAGAGTACTGGAGTGGGGTGCCATTGCCTTCTCCAAATGAGAAGCTAGTTTTCTTCAAATTGTTCACCTAAAATCCATCACTCAGAAGGAGAAAAAAAAAAGAATTCTTCAGAAATAAAGCCTCAGAAGGAGAAAGGTCTTATTTCCAGAAGCTCTCTCACTGGAAGTCTGGTTTAAGTAGAAAAAGGGATTTCAGTGGGGAACAAATTACTTTTATAATTAGTACCATCTTCTTCCTGATTCAGAAAAATTATGAACTTGTGTAGTACTAAGATTTGGTGATGGACAGGGAAGCCTGGTGTGTTACAGTCCACGAGGTCACAAAGTCAGACACGACTGAGCAACTGCACTGAACAAGTCATCCTAATGCTTACAATGAGAAAATTTAACAGTCATAATATATTTCCCTAAATGTGTAAAATATCAAAGAAATTATACAATAAGCATGAATTCCTTTTCTAATGAGAAAAAAATAAGAGGAAGAAAATAGGAGGTAGAAATTGGGAATATGAGTGATTCCTTATTTTTCTCTAAAGCTTGCAATAATATAGTTAGTTGTTCTAGTAGTATAAAACACTGCCAACCCTGCATTATCTAAAATATACAATGTGTCATGAACACTTCTAGGACACATAATTTTAAGGTAAATTCAGAGAGATTTATCAAGAATTTTATGTTGTATTCCCTTTACTTTTTAACAAGGGTCACAAGTCAAAGCAGACCTAATTACCAATAAAGATCAGTTGGTTGTCAGGAGGCCTGGGGTTCTGTCTAGGGCCCACAACTGCTCAGATGGGGTGAGTGTAGTGACTCAGTGAGCACAACAATTAAAAGTTTAGCTTTCGGGGGTCAAAATACTCCAATACAATAAAAAGGAAAACTTTTTTATTCCTGACCCTTCATCTCCAAGAGAAGGAAAAAAAAAAAAAAGCAAAGCACACAACTCTATTTCTTAGAGTGGTATAAAGCTGTCTGGGGCTTAGCACTTCACCGGCGGCTGTCCGCCCCCAGTCAGGACATGCGAGTCCCTTTATCTACCAAGAAGTCAGTATCCTGATATTCGTCATTGCTATGAGCAGACTACATTAAAATTCTGACTTTTAAGCTGTTTTTCTAATTCCAAATAAAAAATAATTCTCTTTTGACAAGATCTTTATGATTTTGTTTTTCTCACAAATAAGTGTAGCAGGTAACTCTAATAATAAAGCATCCAGGAAACATGCACCAAGTTAAAAAAGAAGTCAGACAACTAAGTGCAGAGGTTTCTTCATAACTCTATAGGGGGGAAAAAATGTATAAAAAAAAAAAAAAAAGATTTTCCCCTTGTTAAGTTAGAGATAACAAGGGGAAAAAAGTTAAAATGTCTGAAGAGTAAGACCTATAAAGAAAAGTGTAAAGAACTGTAATCAATTCATCGAAAGAAAGTACAATGACTATCAAGTACAAGTGAAAATGCCTATAAAAATGGTTAGAACATAAAGAAACTTATTTCATTTTTGTTAAGGAAAAACATTTCCTCACCTTAAGACTTATTTAGATTATCTTTCAATAAGACTTTTATCCATCATTTATATGGTTTTACTGACTGAAGATTTAATATAAAATGTGAAGAAAAGCTGGCAAACCAGAAGAATCAGAAAACATGAATTAAAAAATGACTATGGAATCTTCTCTTCCAACAATTTAAAATAACTAGGCAGACATACTAAAGATGTGTATACAATTAGTAAGCATGCATAGTTCACTAAAAAATCCTTTAATTTTGTTTCAAAACATCTTCTAGAAAAAACATTAGGTTGAAGTCAGTTAAAATCTAAAACTTTAATTCTTCAAAAGAAACTGTTAAGAGAATGAAAAGGCAAGCCACAAACTGGAGAAAAGACTTTGAAAAAGCATAGGAAATTCCAATACTCTGGCCATCTAATGCAAAGAGCCAACTCACTGGAAAAGACCCTGATGCTGGGAAAGACTGAGGGCCAGAGGAGAAGGGGTGTCAGAGGACGAGATGGTTGGATGGCATCACCGACTCAATGGACATGGGTCTGAGCAAGCTCCAGGAGACAGCGAAGGACAGGGAAGCCTGGCGTGCTGCAGTTCAAGGGGCTGCTAAGAGTTGGACATGACTTAGCAACTGAACAACAAAAAAGGACTTGTATTTACAACATATAAAGAACATAAAACTCAAAAATAAAACCACCCAATTTTATTTTTACAACCCAATTTTAAAAATCTGCAAAGGAACTTACCTGGTGACCCAGTGGCTAAGACTCTGTGTTCCCAATGCAAGGGTCCTAGGCTGGATCCCTGGCCAAGGAACTAGATTCTACATTCTGCAACTAAGAGTTTGCATACCACAGCTAAAGATTCCACATGCCCCATCTTACGATCTCCAGTGCCACACAAAGATCGTAGATCCCAAGTGCTGCAACTAAGACCCTGCACAGTCAAATTAAAAAAAAATAAATATTTTTAAAACAGCAAAAGATTTTGACATTTTGCAAAAGAAGATATGTGAACTGCCAAGAAGCATATGAAACGATGCTCAACATCATACCACAATAAGACAGTGCTAAGCCCCTACTGGGGCTTCCCTGAGAGCTCAGTTGGTAAAGAACGGGTAATATTAAAAAGCCTGATCAAATCAAGTATTAGGATATAGAGCAAAGAAGAGTCCTCATACTGATAGGCAGGAATGCAAACTGTTATGACTTTGAAAAGAGTTTGGCAGTTTTTTGAAAGGTTAAATGTACACCTACTGTATGATCCACCCCTCTCCTAAAGATTTACACACGGGAAAAGAAAATATATGCCATACAAAGAACCGCACATGAACGTTCATAGTAAGTTAGTATGCAACAGCTGAAAACTGAAAACCCAAAGGACCATCAAAGAATGAATGAATAAACAAATCTAATTCAAACTGGTGTAGCTATAACAATGGACTACTACTTGGCAATAATAAGGGATGAGTTAATGATACACACAAGCACACGTGTAAATCTCAAAATAATAATGCTGAGTGAAAGATGCCAGAGATCGTTACCAAAAGAGAGTATGTTTTCATTTATTTTAAAAATTACACAAAATGCAAACTAAATCTATAGTGACAGAAAGCAGATTACCGGTTGCCTGCAGAAGGAGGGATTATCAGGGGCTGGAGGAAACCTGAAGAGGTGATGATTATGTTTACTATCTTGTGTTTCGTTTCATAGGGGGTGTGCAGGGGCACATCTGGTCAAAACGTATCCAACTATACACGTTAAAGTCTGTTGGGTCAAACTCAAAGATGAAAAAGTCCTCAAAAGTCATTCTTTAAAAAGAAAAAAAAATATTGTAAAAAACTAAGCAAAACGAAAACCCCAGCCTCGTGTGGATCGATTTCACCGCTGCGACCTGTCCTTCCTCCTTTTAAGCCTTCCTTCGCCTCAAGACCGACACCCTTCCGAGAGCCCTGAAAGGTTCGCAAACTCTTGACTAAGCTTCAACGTCCTGCCGCTGGAGTGCTCGCGTCCTCAGTCCTGCCGCGCAGAAACCTCCTATCCACCTTCCCGCTCGCAACGTTCAGCCTTACTGAAGAGGGGCAAGTGCCCCTACCCCTCCAGTCCGGGCTCCCAAACATCCGTCCACGAGCTTCGCCGAGCGGTGCTCGGTCCCGAAACCCCGCTACGGAAAGCTGCGCCCCCTCAGCCAGCCCCGGACCCGCCCGCGCGCGGGCACTCGAGCACCCGGGTCCCTCTCACCTGCCACCGGCTGGCCGCGCCGCGGACAGTTCAGCCACCGCGGCGGGATCTTGTTGTGAGCCATGTCTTGGGGCCGCACACAGCCGCCCCTCCAGCAGCGCTCGCCGCGCCTCGCCGCCGCCTCCTCGCGGGCCGCTCTGAACCGGAGGTCTGAGGTGCCCGAATCCCGGGCGGCGCCCGAACCCCAGCCGCTCGGACGCGGGTACTGTCAGCGGCGGCGCGCCACTTCCATTCAGGCTCAACTCTAGGCGAACCCACAATGCACCGCCACTTCCGCCCCCAAAGGCCCCACCCACTTCTTTCCGAGGTCAGAGGTGAAAAAGAGACGGGGGGAGGGATGGGGCGGAGTTAAGGCCAAGGCGAATGGGAGGGGTGGGTCTGCCGCGCCCCGCCCCGCCCCGCCCCGCCCCGCCCCCGGAGCGCTCTGCGGGCGGCTTTGCACGCGCTCAGCCGCCCTGGTGCGGGACGCCGCAGAGCTGCCGTTCTTCACATTTTGTCTAGACAGCCGGTGGAAACCCTGGAGAATGGAAGGAAACCAAGCCTCTTTCCAAGCGCAGAGTGGTCTGCAGATTTCGTTAAGGCATCTGTTTTCCTGGCGAAAGGGGTGTTCCCGCCGCCGTCACGCCCCAAGAGCCTGATCGCCCTTTTTCCGGCCAACTTTGGCGTCCCGGCGGGATCTAGGTTTGACTGGGAATTTGGAAAGTTCTTCCTGACTTGGATTAGCGGAACAAGCTTTAGAGAAACTCTAAGGGCAAGAGATTAGAGCACCAGAAATGGATTTCTCTTTGAGGGTGTGCTTCCAGGGATCCATGAAGCGTCAGAAATTAACCCCAAACCGTGTTTTATGAGTGTTGTTTCTACATTTCTGGAGCAGTTTTATAGTGTATTTGGGAGTCTCAAAGTTACCAACCAATGTGTGTAATTGGCAGAGGCAGGAATTGCTCAGTGGAGTACCGCTAAGCGGCAGTGTTCTCATTTGGCTTACCAAATGGTCTTTCCTTCGAGTTAAGCAGGTGCGATTGGAAGCATTTTCCAATTCCTGGCGACTGGAAGCTCATTTTATAAACTGTGTCCTGTAATAGACTTTATAGCTACCAGACTAATTTAGTTAAAGTACTGAATCTAAAGCTGGATGCTGGCAAGTTAATTACAGTGTTAACAGATTGGTTTTAAATTTCAGTGCTATATTTGAACTGCAAGAGAATGCGGTTTGGGGCAGGGCAGGGAATGCGTGTTAAAGCAGTGGTCCCCAACATTTTTGGCCGGTTTCATGGGAGACAGTTTTTCCACGAAGCAGGCTGGGGAGAGGGGGTTGGTTTCAGGATGATTCAAGCGCATTTCATTCATTGTGCACTTTTATTTGGATTATTATGACACCGCCTCCACTTTAGATCATCAGGCATTAGATCCTGGAGGTTGGGGATCTGGTGTTAAAGTGCTGGTGAGAAACTTGTGGGACTGCTCATCTCCCAAATGCCTGGACCCTCTCAATATGACCAGAATTCTCCCCTGAAACAGAGCGGGCTGTCTCTGTCTGAGAGCCCCTGAACTAGTTGGCACTCCTGGTCTGTCTGGCTGTTATATCTGTTGAGACCTTTCAGTGGAAGTAACCCTCCTCTACTAACAGGAAAAGATGAGACTCCGCTGCCTCACAAACCAGCAACCTGCCCAGATGATGGCCAGCCTGGTGTCTGCTGGCAGAGCGGAGTTGGGAGCAATCAGAGATCAACAGATGTGAATGAGAATAAGTTTTTGGTTCCAGAAAGCCAGGGAGGACTCACGTTGGTCGCTCTGTTAGCTTCTGTTTTTCCTCTTGGAGAAGGGCAGAGAGGTGAGAGTAGGGATAAATAAGATTGAGTTTTCCCGTTAACAAAAAGGAAAAAGACAAGCCCTTTACCTAGAGCATTTTCTTTCAAAAACTTTTATTTGTAAATCCTGCCCCATCGCTTTGATACCTATATATAAGTCTTTTGAACAGCTCAGTAAGCCTCTTGCCTGCTTTACAACCCAAGAATTTTTCTTAGGGTCTGGAGAGCCACTTCTTTGTGAACAGGAAGAAAGATAACACCCCCCTGTCTCCTTATCACCATGAGAATTTAACCTAAAGAAAGCAGAGACATCGCTTTGCCACCCAAGGTCCCTACAGTCAAAGCTATGGTTTTTCCAGTTAGTCCTGTATGGATGTGAGAGTTGGACCATAAAGAGAGCTGAACGCCAAAAAATTGATGCTTTTGAACTGTGGTGTTGGAGAAGACTCTTGAGAGTCCTTTGGACTGCAAGGAGATCCAACCAGTCCATCCTAAAAGAGATCAGTCCTGGGTGTTCATTGGAAGGACTGATGCTGAAGCTGAAACTCCAATACTTTGGCCACCTCATGCGAAGAGCTGACTCATTGGAAAATACCCTGATGCTGGGAAGGATTGAAGGCAAAAGCAGAAGGGGACAACAGAGGATGAGATGCTTGGATGGCATCACTGACTCGATGGACATGAGTTTGAGCAGGCTCCGGGAGTTGGTGATGGACAGGGAAGCCTGGCGTGCTGCAGTCCATGGTGTCGCCAAGAGTCAGACATGACTGAGTGACTGAACAGCAACAACACTAGGTTCCAAGCTGTGAGTCGCAAAGACAGAACCCACGTCTCATGTCTCCTGCGTTGGCAGGCGGGCTCTTTACCACCAGCACCACCCGGGAAGCCCTCTCTGTGTGTGTCTATGTCCAGATTTCCAGTCCATATACTGGATTCTGGCCCACCCTAATCCTGTGTAAACTTATCAAGTTTCCATCTGCAAAAACCTATTTCCAAATAAAGCCACACTCAGAAATACAAAGTTAGAAATTAAACATATCTTTTGGGACAATTCAGTCCAGAAAACCCACCATGACTTCTGGAGGCATGTCCAGACTTGCAGAAACATAAGCCCTTCTGAATCCCAGGAATTTGGCTGCTCTTTGTCTTCCTTTTTCAGAGAACCATTCCATTTTTCTAAAAAGTCAGAGACTGAGACATAGGCCTTAAAAATCACCTTCCTTGTCCCTCCCTTTTTTTGAATACTGCAAGTGGAACCCAGCAGTATCCTTCCTGGGACAGACCCCTCCCACCATGTCCTCTGCTTAACGTCCTCTCTGAACATCTCATGCTCATTTTCTGTGTTGTTCCACAGATCCTAAAACCCCCATCAACGTAACTACCTGGCAGTCTAGTGGTTAGGGCTCCTCGCTTCCATTGCAGGGGGCGCACTGATCCCTGATCAGGGGGCTAAGATGCTGCAAGCCTCTCAAAGTAGTCAAAAAGTAAAACCCCCACTAAACTATTATAATAACATAGAACATAACAGTACATTATGACTAGAGCATGTAGCCCCCCAGACCTACAGGAACCTGAGGATTGATAATGTTAACCCCTGTAACATCAACATCAGCCAATAAGAGAATGGTGCATAAGCTGATCACATCCCGTGGCTTTTTTTTTTTTTTTTTTTAGTTGCAGCATGTGGGATCTAGTTTCTTTGACCAGGAACTGAACTTGGGTCCCCTGAAGTGGAAATGTAGAGCCTTAACCACTGGACCACCAGGGATGTCCCTCACCTTGCCTTTAAAAGTGCCTCCTTGAAACCCGTTGGGGAGTTTGGGCTTTCTGAGTACTAGCTGCCTTGGACTCCATGTCTGGTGCCTTGCAATAAATGCCTTTCGTTCATCACAAGTTGGTGTCCATAGATTAGTTTTACTGTGTGACGTTGTGGACCAAGTTTGGTACGATAGTACTAGGAGTGTGGGGAATGAGCTATCTTGAGCAAACTCAAAATCACCTCCCATAAATTAACACATTGTAAATCAACTATACTTCAGTTTTCTAAAAAATTATTCATTGGTCTAGAGCTTAAAGCCTCATTGCCTGTTTATGATTAATTGTCCTTTATGTTTTTATTTTCTATCCTAGGCATATTTACAGGGTTTGATTTTGGTTTACTTCTGTAGGCCCTCTTGGCATGAGAGATACACATCAGTTGAATGGCCTCCTTAATTGTTTAATTGTAAACCTGTTTAATTAATTTAACAACATCAATTCCCCAACAAAGTCTCAAAATGAAATGACTCCAGTTCCAGGGTTGCAAATATATGCCCAACTCTGAACAAGTCACCAACCTGCATACAAGGATACTACATCTATTTTCTATAAATCAACTCAATCCTGATTCTGAATTCCTGTTATTAATATATAGGTCATGTAGGAGAGGGGAAATGATGTTCCCTCTACTTTTCTTGGCTGAGACCTCCAGTCATAAAAGACAAGAGAGAAACAAACAGAAGATTATTAACATGGACATCTCACATATGGATGTGAGATACCCAGGGAAGCTGAGACAGCCATCACCGTAAATGCTAACGTCTTTGGCTAAAGACGAAAGAAAGATGTTGGGGGAAAGGAGAGACTGTGGTGACCCAAGGATGAAAGAGCAGATAAAACCAAGGAGGATCTTGGAATGCAGGAACAGAAAAAACAGATCGTCCTTCCCTCCCCCATGTTTTAATTATTAATGGAACAGTATAACCTGTCTCCCCTCCTCTCCCCTCCTTCCCTGTAGGGAGAAAGTATTTGCCCTATCCTTCCCCCATCCAGTATACACGCCTCATCCAATCAGCAAATGACCCTCAAAACCTCGATCCCACTCCTTGTACCTTTGTTGTAGCCACACGTCCCGGGAAACAGACTCGCTCAAAAGGACAGTGCAGATAGTGGAGCGCAGTTTATTACACCGGCGGCCCAAGGCAGAGTCTCCTCTTAGCCAAGGACTCCGACCAGTTTGTGTGAAAATTTTAAATACCCTAAGTGTACTTGCTCAAACACACCTCCCCAAATTCCTTGAAACTAGTCTGGACAAGGTAAAAGAGAGATATGATCAAAGCTAACCCATGATTCATGTGTCACAAGACTAGATAAACAGTGGACACTTACCAGTAGGACTGTGGTCATATCCCAATAAACATAATGGAATTTATGACTTCGTTCTGTTACAGAGACAATAAGCATGTTCTTTTAGGCAACGGAGAGTCCAAATCCAAGTCCTGAGGCTCCTTTATCCGGGGGTCTGGTTTCCCATTGGTATGCCCTTTCTATAGACACTGGGCGCAAAGTTCAGAGTCCACTGGGGGGGTGGCCATGCGTGTAGCCTAATGTTTGCAGCCTGGCCTCAGATGGAGTCCAGCTCTGCCTGTTTCCTCCTTCACCTTGGGTATTAAACTGTACTAAGGACCCCTGTTCAGCATCCGTTCTCCCTTGAGCTGGCCCACTGTCCTAACAACGTCTCCCATTCTAATAAACTTTATTTCCCTCTCATTCTGTCTCATGTCTGGAAATTCTTTTCCAACCTGCACCCAGACCATGACGTTTTTGGTGGCCCAGAGATGACAAAAATGGGGACTTGGGGTCTCTTCCCCACCTTCTCACTTCTCCTTTCTCATAGGGACCCTCTGCAAACAGGCAGGTGCTGTGGAAGCAACTAAGGCACTCTGGCCAGGGTCACCCCTGGCGTGTTCCAGAGGCCCCACTGCTCAGGGCGCCCCAGTAGCTGCCGCCCGAACAGGTGAGGGGCTCTCCCGTGTCTTCTTTCCAACTGAGGACTAGGCCAAGAAATATTCAAATCAGAGACCTCATCCCCTGGCCACCACCTCCCCATAGGATTCTAAGACGAATTCCTCAGCCTTCTTCCCCGTCACTCTCATTCTTTCCCTTTTCGGTCTGGATTGATTGACAGGAGCCTAGGTGTTGCCTCTGAGCCAAACCGCCTCCCCCCAAAAAAAGTCCTCTGAATGGTGCACCAGCTTTTGCCAAAAGCAGGGGAAGGACTCAGAATTTCCTTCCTCCCCATCTCCTGCCCCATGTCTCTCCATCAGATTTCTTAGATGACCTGTACTCAAGCATTCATAGCCACATGATCTCTAGGAGAGGATTCTGAGGTTCGCTTTGGTCCAGGTCTTTCTCCTATATTCAAAAGCCTGAAGGATCAAAAACTCACCACTCTGCTTCAACACCAATTCTTTTTGCATATGCAATTAAAAACAACTAGCTTGTTAAAAAACCTGCCTAAGGAAAAGCTTGAAGTTAACCCTTTCCATGACCCTGAAACACACAGCCCACTTTGCCTGAGACCTCAGCCTTGGGCAAATTAGAATTTAAAAAAAGGGGGGCGGCAATCAAAGAGACATTTTAATTATCAAGTGGAAAACTATGAGATCTCTGTCTGTCTGTCTGGATTTATGTATGTCTCAGTGTGTGTCTTTTGGTTTTTTTTTTTAATATTACTGAAGTTGTAAATGAGTTCTAATTTAATTGGCCTAAACAAAAGTAAGCACTTACAAATCAGACAATTCTAAATACAAGAGAAATTAACCTAAATGAATTTCAGATTCACATAAACTGGGAAATATTCAATATTAAATATCTAATATTGTTTGTTTGCTAATCTAATTAGACAAGTCTAATACAGACATGTCTAAGAGCCGTTAACATTAAGCATATTTTCATTGTGCTAGGTTTATTATAAGTTAAATATTGTTATATTGTTATATCTGTTACAAGTTTGTCAGCAAGGAAAGTAACTCCAGTGAAGAAACTTAAAAAAAAAAATGTAAATGAGATATGAGATTTTGGACAAACTCTATTAAGAATAATTATACTTTAGAAATGTCTGTGTAAAACAGTCTCTGTAGACTTTGGTAACCTGAAGGGTAGTGCTAAGCTAAGTGACAGAAGTTTATTGAAGAGCTAGGCCATCTCCAAATAAAATAAGATTCTGAAACATTCGCTACTAACACTAACTTCCTCTCACATAGAAACTGAAGAGACTTTGGACTACTAGTGAACAATGCTTGATGCTGAAAGGTTGTTGCTGAACCTCAAAAAGACCTTGGGATTCTTGGCCTCTGGAGGAAAAGAATTTGATCCCGGGCCAGAGACGAGGCTTGATTAATCAGAGCTTTTGTGTAATAAAGTTTTATTAAAGTATAAAGGAGATAGAGAAAGCTTCTGACATAGACATCCGAAGGGGGTAGAAGAGTATCACTTGCTAATGTCAGCAATGGAGTTATATACTCTCTAATGAATCCAAAGAATGTCTGGAAGTTGTAAAGACCTCACCAGACCTATTCCCATAATTTACATTTTAAAATAACAGAATTAGCCAGAAGGTTTAATCCAGAGACTGTCCTCAGGCAGGATACATCATTGTTATATATAACAATGATGGATTATAATCCTAAGGAAAGTAGAGGAAAAGAGTTTTGTCCTTTCTTCCTCCTTGAATATCCCAGACCTCTCTCTCCTTGGGGACTCCTAGACTTCTTATCAACCTGCCTAGGAAATGACTCTCTCAATGCCATCCTGAGATGTTCTTGATAAAAAAGCAAATTTTTTTTTTTTAGAAATTGTTATTGGTATTTATGTTCACCAATGTATAGAATGTTAATACAAAGGTCAGTTCTTGGTTGCTTAAGGAAAGTACAATGTGTGTTTTCAGTAACGAAGGTATGAGATGAAATTACATTTTATGAAGGGAAAAGGATGTAGGTTTGACTTACAGGTGGCTGTTTCAGGATGGGAGAACAAATGGGTACAGAAAGCGATAAGAAGGTTTTACGGAAAGTGGACTCCAAGGGAAGAGTTTTGTGTATAAATACAAGTTTTCTTAAGATGTTGAACTGCCTTTCATAACGGATTTTAAGTTTCTTTACCTCTGAAGTAATCTGTTCTATGTTTACCTTTGAAATCTTCTTTGTTAACGTTGGCTAAGTGGGCAACTATTGTTTCATAGTGACTTATATGATCCTATCTGAGTGTTATAAACCCTTTTGATATTTATTGAAAACACTTCCTAAATCATTTGACTTCTAGCTAACTTTGGGATGCTTCAGAAGGCCCCTGAAACATGCCAAAAAGAGTTATTAAACTACCTGAGTTCATTTGACATGTTAAATTACATGGGAAGTATTGCTAGAGGATTTAACAAATACTTAAAGATTCAGATAGAACCTGAATCTTCTCAGGTTAAATTGTATGGTTGATGTTACTTATATAGATATCCTAGAATTTATGTGAAATTCATGAAAATATGATATGTCCTGATATGTAAAGTGTTGTCAGTTGTCATGTTAAAGCGTTACAAGTCACAGCAATGATCAGGCTACTTTATCGATAACAATTTAATTAGATTTTAAACTTGCCTTCTATGGTTTCATTCTCATGCCTTTAGAAAAATACTGCTAGTTCTTCAAGATTTATGGAAAAGACTTTTCTAAGATTAACTGATAAACAAATTTTGTTTGTGTGTTATCTGGTTAAACTGGTACCAGACTGGTATTTAGTCTGCTCTGTGTTAAGAGAACAAAGTTTTCTTAGAATGAAGCTTTCAATTCAATAACATTATGAATTTCTTTGCCTTTAAGTGATTTATATATTTTTTAAATATTTTGTTACTTTGGAAAAGTAAATAAGCATTATTTAAGATTATGGTACATGTAGAAAAAGCTCATTCTGCATCTACAAAAAATAAGCCCTCACAATTAGACTTTTGCTATCCTGATGTCCTTAAAACATGGCAACAGTCTACTCCTAAATTGGGGATTTAAAAATGGGTGAAGGATAGCTGTAAATCAAAAAGTCAGGGCTATGGGAAATCCAAGACAGCTTGGCTTTTCCCAGCTCCCTAACAAACCTCATTTTTATTTGATGGATTAAAGCCTTCCCTGGCTACAGGGTTAATGCCCTCATCATGAAAAAAATCATATTTCATTGAATATTAAGTTTTGTTAATTGTTAAACTAAGTTTCCAGTTTTGTTAGTTAAGGTCTAGTGTTTACTAAGACTCACTTCTGAGACAGTTCCTTGTTGTTATGTTTTATTTCTAAAAGGTTTAATTAATTAAGTTATTTCAAAAGACACTTTTAAGTTTGTTTCTAAAGCTTATCTCAGTAACCAATCTTCAGATAAAGATCAGATGCTCCACGATGTACAACCAGGAGATTAACACCAGGCTATAGTCATTTAACAAATGAAGTCAGATGACCTGGGCTATACCTAAAGTTCTTGACTTAGATTCTCACATGTGACCTTACTAATAACTGCTAGCTATACTATTTTCTAAGTCACTTGTTTCAGAAGATTGTTTTTTACATTACCAAATGTGTAACTGAGCATGTGATAAAATGCTGATATGCTGGGAGAAGGCGAGGGTGGGATGTTCTGAGAGAACAAGTATACTATCAAGGGTGAAACAGATCACCAGCCCAGGCGGGATGCATGAGACAAGTGCTCAGGGCTGGTGCACTGGGAAGACCCAGAGGGATTGGGTGGAGAGGGAGGTGGGAGGGGGGATCGGGATGGAGAACACATGTAAATCCATGGCTGATTCATGTCAATGTATGGCAAAAACCACTGCAATATTGTAAAGTAATTAGCCTCCAACTAATAAAAATAAATGGAAAAAAAATGCTGATATGCAGTTCTCTATGAGATCAATGATTGTAACAAAGTAACTCTAGATATGGGAAGAGGCAACAAGAAGGAATATTTTTCTGGACCAAGAGGCTAGAAAGACAGGTGTGGTCCAGAGACTTTGCTACCCACAAGGCCTGGTCTAGTGACAGCACGTTGAGTGGCCTGTCAGTGGACTCTTCGGTAGACCTGGGAATGAGCCTTCCCAGCACCTCGGGACACAGTGACCATGAAATGCCCCAAAGCGTGGTCGAAAAGGGGGATGTGAAAGGACCCTGCTGACTGGAAGAAGGCACTTTCCAGCTGCCCCTAGGAGGATCACTGCGTGACCAGTGGAGGCTGCTGCCCTTCAGCATCCCCCGGAAGGAGTTCAGGGTGGAGATCAGAAACAAGGCGCTCTGCTCTGGGAAAACCCAAAGAAGCAGGCTTCAGAGAGCCAGATGTTTCCAGGTAAAGATTTTATGAGCCCAAATTCTTGCATCTCCTCATACCTAGAGAAACACGAATGTCACAAACCAATGTCTGGCCCTGGTTCTCCCGGCTAGCCCCTGAGCAGCTTTTCTACTCCTATGCATCTTTGGGCCACGTACGTTTAACTTTTTTGTTAAGCTTGTTTCTTCTAGAATATGACAAATCTCCAAGTGGTGGTATGACAAGAATATTCCCTGACCAACAAACACCTAGACAGTGCTGAAATAAGCCGCCTTATCATTCCGTGGATTCTCCTCTCCCTCCGTAAATGCACCCTGGCAGAGAGCTGGCAAAGGGAACCCAGAGCCCCGCGATGCCCCTGCTCAGCCTGAAGAAGTCGGAGCGGTCATCGCCCCTCTCCCTGAGACCAGGTTCCCAAATGCCTGAGAAGGGAAGTAGGTAGATAGTTAGACATGAGCAGGGTATCAAAAGGGGCCAAAGAATTGGCCCTAAAATTAAGGGAGGAATGTGGTGACCCCAGGACAAAAGAGCAGATGAAACCAAGGAGGGTCTTGGAATGCATGAACAGAAACAGCAGACCCTCACTCCTTCCCTCCCCCACGCTGTAACTGTTCCTGGAACACATAACCTGCCTCCCCTCCGACCCCAGACGGAGGAGGTATTCGCTCCACTCTTCCCCCCTCCGGTATGCATGCCTCATCCAGCCAGCACATGACCTGCAAGACCTCTATCCCCCTCCTTGTACCCTGGGTATAAAAGTGGACTAAGGACCCCGGTTCAACGTCGGTTCTCCCTTGAGCTGGCCCGCTGTTCTTACAGCGTCTCCCACTCTAATAAACTTCATTTCCCTCTCATTCTGTCTCTTGTCTGGAAATTCTTTTCCAACCTGCACCCAGACCAAAACGGAGGCCAGTTTTGGGAGGTTACCAGGAAACACACAGTAAAAGGTAAGGTTTGTTCTGGAGATTTAAGTCTCTGTCTTAAAAACGTCTCTTTGGCAGGTGGGTTACTTCAGGCTAAAGACAACGAAGGCCTGAAGGTCTCGGAAGAAACTTGGACCTTCCCCCTAACTGACTAAAAAAGAAGTTAGATATAAGACCTGTTCCCAAATACAGCTATCTCTAGCGATATCTGCAAAGACTATGGGTTACATGTGCAGGGAAAACTCTCTAGAGATCAGGTCCACTCTGAATCCCATTGTTTCTCCATGGCCTGGGCAAGCATTTGTTTACCAAATATTTGCTTTCTTTTATTTTTTTTACCTCCATGTCAATCGTCTTTCTCCCTTCTGAAGTCCCAGCCCACCACCCCAAACATCTCTTGTCTTTAAATGAAGATAGTATTGTTGTTGTTGTCCTGAGCCATCTCTGACTCTTTGAGACCCCGTGGACTGCAGCACGCCAGGCTTCCTTCATCTTCACTATCTCAAACTCATGTCCATTGAGTCCCTGATGCCATCCAGCCATCTCTTCCTCTGTCATCCCCTTCTCCTCCTGCCCTCTATCTTTCCCAGCATCAGGGTCTTCTCCAATGAGTCAGCTCTTCACGTCAGGTGACCAAAATATTGGAGCTTTAGCTTCAGCATCAGTCCTTCTAATGAATATTCAGGGTTGATTCCTTTAGGACTGACTGCTTTGATCTTGTGGTCCAAGGGACTGTATTAAGATGGTATTAAGGTTCATTGGTGGTTTTGGCCATTGTGGTGAGTTACCGTTTTCCTGGGTTTCTCCCAGGCAGACGTGTTGTGAAACTGATTGTCTCCTATTAGCCTTTCTCACATCAGGGCTTCCCTACTGGCTCAGAGGTAAAGAACATGCCTGCCAGTGCAGGAGACCCAGGTTCAATCCCCAGGTCAGGAAAATCCCTTGGAGAAGGGGATGGCAACCCACTCCTGTATTCTTGTCTGGGAAATCCCGTGGACAGAGGAGCCTGGTGGGCTATAGTCCTCGAGGTCACAAAGAGTCAGACACACCTGAGTGATTGACGCTTTTCACCTTCATGTCAATTTAATTCTTAGACCAAGCAGAAGAACCTAGAAGGGTAGAGGAAAATGTCTTTCTCCCTGACAATGGCTAATGTCTTGAGAAAGAAAATTTTAGGGTTTGATGACAGCCTGGACATATCACACAAATGAAGTGATGAAATAAAATTATTTTAAAGCAAGACAAGAATATTTTAACAAAATTTTCTCTGCCATTTGAGCCACTCTCCCTCCCTTTAATATGCATTATGCACGTGCCGTCTACTTTAACTGGGTCACCTTAGAAGATACAGGAATGCCTACTCACCAAAAAAAAAGTAATTCCCTCCTGGCACCAGCGAGTAACCCCTTAGGAGATGATGTTTTTTCCTTAATCCTTTACGAGATCACAATGACCCACTACCACCTTGTCAGACTATTTAGAATGTCACTTTGATACAGAACATTTTGTCTCAAAAAACTTCTATAATCATGCTTTAACATTTAAAAAGAGAATCGACCTCAGAGATACTTGAAAAACTGTCTCCTGGTTTATAAACCCTCAGGTTGACTGGAATAAAATTTTAGATTTCTTTTCTATTTCTTTCTTAGATTGATTATTGATTCATTTTTTTCATCAACAGAAGCATCAAAAATGACCCTAGTTTTTTTTTCCAAAACAGAAAGTTGCCAACTTTCCAACTAGCAACAAGAATCCTAAGCCTATTTTTTTAATCAACTGGCTTTATTTTTTAGAACTATTTTATGTTTCCAGAAAATTGAGTTAAAAATACAGAATTCTCTCCCTCCCAACAGTTTCCTCATTATCGCACTGCATTAGTAAGGTACATTTATAAGAATCCTGAGCCTATTAATATGCCAGCAAATTTGGAAAACTCAGCAGTGGCCGCAGGACTAGAAAAGGCCAGTTTTCATTCCAATCCCAAAGAAAGGCAATGCCAAAGAATGCTCAAACTACCGCACAATTGCACTCATCTCACACTCTAGCGAAGTAATGCTCAAAATTATCTAAGACAGGCTTTAGCAATATGTGGACCATGATGTTCAAGCTAGTTTTAGAAAAGGCAGAGGAACCAGAGATCAAATTGCCAACAGCCACTGGATCATCGAAAAAGCAAGAGAGTTCCAGAAAAACATCTATTTCTGCTTTATTGACTATGCCAAAGCCTGTGACTGTGTGGATCACAATAAACTCTGGAAAATTCTTAAAGAGATGGGAATATCAGACCACCTGACCTGTCTCTTGAGAAACCTGTATGCAGGTCAGGAAGCAACAGTTAGAACTGGACATGGAACAACAGACTGGTTCCAAATAGGAAAAGGAGTACGTCAAGGCTGTATATTGTCACCCTGCTTATTTAACTTATATGCAGAGTACATCATGAGAAACGCTGGGCTGGAGGAAGCACAAGCTGGAATCAAGATTGCCAGGAGAAATATCAATATCTCAGATATGCAGATGACACCACCCTACTGGCAGAAAGTGAAGAAGAACTAAAGAGCCTCTTGATGAAAGTGAAAGAGGAGAGTGAAAAAGTTGGCTTAAAACTCAACATTCAGAAAACTAAGATCATGGCATCCAGTCCCAACACTTCATGGCAAATAGATGGGGGGACAGTGGAAACCGTGACAGGCTTTATCTTTTTGAGCTCCTAAATCACTGCAGATGGTGACTGCAGCCATGAAATTAAAAGACGCTTACTCCTTGGAAGAAAAGATATGACCAACCTAGATAGCATATTAAAAAGCAGAGACATTACTTTGCCAGCAAAGGTCCATCTAATCATAGCTATGGTTTTTCCAATAATTACTTATGGATGTAAGAGTTGGACGATAAAGAAAGCTGACCACCGAAGAATCGATGCTTTTGAACTGTGGTGTTGGAGAAGACTCTTGAGAGTCCCTTAGACTGTAAGGAGATCCAACCAGTCCATCCTAAAGGAAATCAGTCCTGAATATTCATTGGAAGGACTGATGCTGAAGCTGAAACTCCAATATTTTGGCCACCTGATGTGAAGAACTGACTCATTGGAGAAGACCCTGATGCTGGGAAAGACTGAGGGCAGGAGGAGAAGGGGACGACAGAGGATGAGATGGCTGGATGGCATCACCGACTTGATGGACATGAGTTTGGGTAAACTCCGGGAGTTGGTGATGGACAGGGAGGCCTGGTGTGCTGCGGTTCATGGGGTCGCAAAGAGTCGGACACGACTGAGCGACTGAACTGAACTGAGGCCTATTATTGCATATAACAAACAGTATTAAAGATATATATATATTAGATCATTTCTCCTCAATAGTGAGAATTTGGATGCGTTTATGTTAATAGAGAAAACTACTGTAGAACTTACTTCCCTTATCTGAAAATTGATGCCTATACCATCTTTGGCCACTAGATGGCACAGAGCACTAGGAAATGCAGCCTCACCGGGTTTTGGTGGCCGAGAAAGTAGGTCAGTGAGTTAGGCTCTTTAACTCCACACGTGGGTGCCAAGTTCAAAGGGTGAATTTGGCCCCGGTTCATCAAATTCATACTAACACAGATAAGCCTAGCCATCGAGATGATTAAGAGTAACTAGCAGAGCACCTGTGCCGGGCAGTTTATGTAAGTATTTTTACTGGAAAATATGAAAAATTAAAAGAGGAAAAAAAAGTGTCTTCTAAACATTACTGTCAAGGCATGAAGATTTTTAGAGATATAAATAACAATCTGCTTCTGTGTGCAGTATAAAAACTTCCCTCTACTGTCTAAATTATGCAGAACACTGTCTGCCTCTCCATCAGAGAATAATAAGCCTTTTCATCTGAACAGTGCCTTGCACAAAATGTTTGGAGACTTTTCTGATTTGAGTTAAACCTCCCAGTTCTGTGAAGCAGACATTTCATAGATGAGCAGACAGGCTCAGAGAGGGTCAGTAACTTGTCCTAAATCTCACAGCCAAAAGCTAGAGAACCAGGCTGTGAAGTGGTGAGCAATGCCGGAACCACCAGCAGAGTCAGAAACCTTTCTTCTTACCCAGTCTCTGCCTCCCATGCCTGTTAGAGCTTGAGGGAGAAAATCACCCTTAAAATCCCGATTTCTGTGTTTCCGTTTGAAAAATGGTGAGATGGTCCCCAAGGCTGCTGCTGCTAGGTCGCTTCAGTCGAGTCCGACTCTGTGCGACCCCACAGACGGCAGCCCCCCAGGCTCCGCCGTCCTGGGATTCTCCAGGCAAGATCACTGCAGTGGGTTGCCATTGCCTTCTGCAGTCTCTAAGGCAGGGTACCTTAACTTTAAATGTGTTCGGTCTCTGGAGCTCTTGTTAACATGCAGATTCTGATACCACAGATGTGAGCTGGAGCTGAGAGTGCGTGTCTAACCAGCTGCCCCGGTGATGCTCTCACTGCCGATTGGAGGGCCGCACTGTGGAGCCTTCTGATCTCAGGCGGCTGGTAACTCACATGTTGGCTTCCAGGTGGCTCCGGTGGTAAAGAGCCTGCCCGCCAGCACAGGCGGATGTAAGAGACACGGGTTCGATCCCTGGGTGGGGAAGATCCCCTGGAGAAGGGAATGGCAACCCTCTCCAGTATTCTAGCCTGGAGAATCCCATGGACAGAGAAGCCTGGTGGGCTGCAGTCCACGGGGCTGCCCTCAGCAATGACTAACACCAGCAAGCGATGTGCCAACCCTAAGAAATGAGCAAGCCATACATCTGCAATCATGCTTGCAATTTGGTAGTTATTTGAAAGGAACTCTGTTCTCTGGTGTTGATCTATATTTTATGTATCTAGATTAGTTGGAGCCTAGCAGATCCTGTTGAAGAATGCAACTGTTATTCCAGTTATCAGCCACAATTTCCTTATCATTTTTGTTTTTTATTGCTGATGGATAGCATACCTGGCATCCCAGATGGAGTCACCCCAGATTTCCTACTTGACATCTGATATGAAGCCCGTGTTTTATATCTTTGCAGTGCAGAACCATAATCTCGACCTAATTACATGCTGGGACACAGGTAAGCATCCTATTTCCTAAATAAATAACCTCAAGATTTTATACACTCTCCACCCTGGAACATGCTTTAATCTCCACGTGCTAGGGAGTTAGTAAACCATAGCATATGCTTGAGACCCATTTGTCTGAGAGATTTTGCATTTGTTCTATGCAGTGCTTTACAATTTATAAAAGCATTTCCACCTGACTCATTTGATCCTACAAAAGTGTGGTGAATTAGATAGGGAAGTTACCATTTTCCCTATTGCGGAGGAAGAGGCAAAGTCTCCAGAAAGATTGTGAGAGGCAGGAACACAGCCAGGGTCTCCTGACTAAACCCCACGCTCCTTCCACTGCACGACATGGCTCTTCTCTCCACCTCATGTTCAATGTACACGTGAATCTGTGAGCAAGGAGTGAGTTGATGCTGTAGGTGAAACGAAAGGAAATAAGGAGGTGGTGTAAGCTTGGCATCACCATGTTAGAAGAAACTAGGAAATAAGGGGAGAACGTTGAGGCAGGTTGATGGCTCGGAAAAATCTGAACTTTCTGGTGACCTATTCAAAAACTCCAGGTTTGATTTCTACAGACCCACAACTTCAAAGGTCATTGACTCTTTGTAGAATGAATGTCTTAAATCAGGACCTAGTTTTAGGTTCAGCAAAACTCCACTCAAGCCTAATTCATTCATCCTATTCCAATGACTACTGAATGCTGACTGCATGTGAAAAAATTTAGGAAATGCAAAGATGAATACACATTCTTGGGCGATAAAAAGTTTCTTATTTAATGTGTCTATTAGTCACTCAGTTGTGTCCAACCCTTTGTAACCCCATAGACTGTAGCCCACCAGGCTTCTCTGTCCATGGAACTCACCAGGCAAGAATACTGGAGTTGGTTGCCATCTCCTTCTCCAGAGGATCTTCCCAACCCAGAGATTGAACCCAAATCTCTCGGACTGCAGGTGGATTCTCTACCGCTTGAGCTATCAGGGAAGCCCAATAGAGGGGGGTTAATTATTTCAATTACTCATGGACTGATTCATTTCAAAATGTGATGCTGAACCTTGCTACATGCCAAACACTATCCCAGGTGGAGAACAATGGCAACGAATAAGACAAAGCCCTTGATGTTTTATTTTTCCATCTGAAAAATGATGAGATGGTCCTTAAGGCAGTGCACCTTCAATGTGAATGCACTCGTTTCCTGGAGATCTTGTTAAAAGGCACTTTCTGATTTAATTGGTCTGGGGTGGGCCTGAGAGTCTGCATGTCTAACCAGCTCCCCTGGTGATGATCATGCTGCTGACGGGAGGACCACACTATGAAGTCCTCCCTGACCTCAAAGACTTCACTCGGCCAGTACTGTTGTGGGTGTCCAGTCGCTGTTGTGGCGGACTCTCTGCGACCCCACGGACTGCAGCATGCCAGCCTTCCCTCTCCTTCGCGTCTCCTAGAGTTTACTCAGACCCATGTCCATCAAGTCGGTGATGCCATCCAGCCGTCTCATCCTCTGTCGTCCCCTTCTCCTCCCGCCCTCATTCTTTCCCAGCATCAGGGTCTTTTCAGATGAGTCATTCATTGCATCAGGTGGCCAAAGTATTGGAGCCTCAGCTTCAGCATCAGTCCTTCCAATGAACAGTCAGGGTTGATTTCCTTTAGGATGGACTGGTTTGATCTCTTTGCTGTTCAAGGGACTTTCAAAAATCTTCTCCAACACTGCAGTTAGAAAGCATCAATTCTTCAGCACTCTGCCTTTTTTATGGTCCAACTCTCATATCATATAGGATACTGAAAAAATCAGAATGATAAGTGCCACAATGCAGGTAAGGAGGTCCCAAGTTTCAAAGAATCATAGAGAAGGGCATCTGTTCCAATCTTGAAGAGTCAGGAGAAGTTTTCAAAAGAGACGTTTAAGCTGAGCCAAGCTGACGTAGAGGGGAAAACATATGTACACAGTCCTAGAAGCAATGCTATATGATAGATACTTAATAGCCATCTCTCCAGGAGTAGGTGAAAAGGCCCGAATTTGTGGATTTTGCCAGTTTCCTTGATATAAATACTCCCACCATAGCTGACTTTAGGCAACCAACAGGACATCACTGAACATGTGATGGGGAGACGATGCGCACCGTACTCACAGGTGACTAAAGGTCCCCTTCAGAGCATCACTGCCTAGAGGCCGTGTGATGCTTCTAGGGAATTCCAAGCAGTCCTATGGGGCGGGACCTCACTGTGCGTGTTGACGGCGGGTGGGGGCGGCAGGCAGGGGAGAGGAGGGCAGGCGAAAAAAGGGAGAGGAGGCTGGACAGGACCACATGACATTTTCAACAGTTTGGACTTCATGCGAAGGTAAATAAGGAGCCACTGAACGGCTTTAAAAGGGAGTGACTTGGTGAGAATGACAGCTGAGGAGTGACGGAGGCTGACCACAGAGTGCTGGATGCGAATAGGAAGAGATGGGGCAGGCCTGGGGAGCGGAGGCAGTGAGTCCAGACAATATCTACACTTTGCTGCCACGCTAACCAACCAAGGATGAAAGCAGAACTGTTGGGTAACTTGCAGCCCCAAATCCCTGATACAGAGATTTTTTTTTTTTAACATGAAAGAAAAAGTGATTGCCTTTAGATGAATAAGACAGGTAATTCCCTGTCAGCACAGTAGTGAGAGCAGGAGTTACATCCCTGAGTGGGGAACTAGGGTTCCACAAGCCATTTGCTTGCTGAACTAAGACTCAACAAACAAACGAAGGAATACGGTAAAGAGCCAGTAAAGAGAAGAGAGGACCGCTGATGGAGGAGGGTCGCTGAGAGCAGGTGAGGCTGGGACCCCAAGTTCAGATGACTTAGTACAGGGTAGGGTAGTATAAGGACCATGAGATTGAGGACATGTAATTAATGCTGAGAAACAATCCAAAGCAGTGCTCGGAGGACGAGCCTCTTGTCCGTTCTTCTCAATGCTGCCCCGCCAGCGCCCGGAACATGGTGAATGATAGCTGCTCAGTCATGCCTGACCCTTGGCAACCCCATGGAGTGTATGTAGCCCGCCAGGCTCCTCTGTCCACGGAATTCTCCAGGCAAGATTACTGGAGTCGGTTGCCATTTCCTTCTCCAGGGGGAGCATGGTGGGTGCTCGGCAATTATTTGCCAAGTGAATTAATTCACGAACAGCTAAGAGGAACTGCTGATGAGACCCACGCTTTGCGCCAGGTCTGTGAAAATGATGGTGATGTGTGTGCTCTTTAATTCTTACAACTGCTCTGAGAGGTGGACGGTCCTTCCCATCTTACAGATGAGGAGAGAAAGGTGTGGAGAAATACAGAAATGAAGGGGTTCAGGATATGCCACCCCAAAATATATTGCTTTGGTATGATGGTCATTTCAAGCAGAAGGAATTTGAGAAACAGTTCCTCTCTGAAAGGTTCTCCAATCTTCCCTTTTCTGCCTAAAAAAAGAACAAAGTTTCCCAGGAGGAAGTTGCCCTCGCTCTACCAGGAAGAGAAGAACATCCTTGTCCCCAGAGATGGGGAATCGACACTGAAATGGACAATCGGTCTGTGCAAACAAACTGAAACAACCCTTCTCCTCCATGAATTCCCCGCCTGGGTCTCCTAGTCACTTCCCCCCTGCGCTCTGCCCCAGCCCGGCCCCTTTGTTTGGTCATTTCTTCACAAGTTATCATTTCTTTGTCTAAAAACCACAGAAACTTCTTGCTTTGATCACTTCCTCGGGTTGTCTTTCTCTTGTAAAATTTGATGAAAATGTGTATGCTTTTCCCTCTGTTACTATTGTCTTATGTCAGTTTAATTCTTAGGCCCAGTTGCAGCCCCTAAGAGAATGGAGAATTTCTTCCTCCCCTACAGAAACTTACCCGCAATCACACAGCTGATGAGTGGCAGATGTGCGACTTAATCCAAGTCAATCTGATTCAGATTCCTGCTTTTTGACAATGGCGATGATTTTAAATGTCTGGCTTTTACACATTCTGTCTCGTTGCCATTTTGCCGTATTTGCAAAGTACTGATGCCTGAACTCACCCCAGACCAACTGAATCAGAATCCCTGGATGTGAGACACAGGTATGAGTGTATTCTAAAAATTTCTCCAGGTGATTCCAATGTGCAGAGAAAGTTGGAACCTACCTCATTAACTCATTTCCTAGTTTGAGGCTACAGATCTTTTCTAGCTGCCATTTTATTTTGAAGGAAAATTTTTGCAAATACACCAAACAAAACATTTCACTGTATTTTCATCGAGTCAGTAAAGTACCAGGCCTACAGTAAGCATGCTGTAATTGGACAGTGTTCTCTAAAGCACTAATTGAATACCTTTATAGAGAAGTAGTAAATATTTGAAGTAAAAACTGAAAATACTTCAGAAAGAAAGAGGAAAACTTGTGCTACCTTACGTCAATAGAATAAGTCTGAAAGTGAAAGTGAAGTTGAGTCGACTCTTTGAGACCCATGGACTGCAGCCTACCAGGCTCCTCCGTCCATGGGATTTTCCAGGCAAGAGGACTGGAGTGGGTGCCATTGCCTTCTCCAGGGGATCTTCCCGACCCAGGGTTCGAACTCGGGTCTCCCCCATTGTAAGCGGACGCTTTTACCGTCTGAGCCCCCATCAATAAGCTAATTACAGAGAGACAGAAGGTAGCACTTAAGCGTGCAGTGAGTGGCACCGTAAATGCCAGCTCAGCGCTCACCAGCGTGTGACGCTCAGCAAGTTAATCTCTCTGTACACTGTCTCCCTCTCCTATACGATGGAGTTGCTGGTAGTGCCCGCTTCCTGGGATTAAGAGAAATGAAATGAGTTCATATGTGCAACCACGTGGAGCATGGAAGCATCTTGTGTCAGTCAGGGTTGTAATTGCCTATCTTTTCCTCCCAGAGTAAGAAAATTTTTGTGTGTTTTCTTCCCAGCTCTATCTTCTGTCCTTAGAACAGAGCCTGCCACCATGTGGCCTTCCATCAGTGCTTATTATTGTTATTTTAAAAATAAGATAATTATGCAAAATAACTGTCCAGCCTGTGTGTGAATGGCACTCAAAAATATTCACTGAATCTAAAACTAAAACTACAAAATTTGCTCATAAAGCATGTTATGACATCATACTTTTGAGGAACTTGGTAAACCACTCTAAAATAAAACACTGAAAAAATAAAATAAAATAAGACAGTGATAGCACCATTTAAAAAATATGATTAGTCAAGCTTTAAATTTTACATGTTATCATCCAAATAATATTGACCTTAGGTTAGAATAAAAATATGCAAAAATAAAAATGATTCAATATTAAAACTGTAGAATCACAGTGACTTTACCCTTTTTCTTAGTTTTGTTATTACATCATCATTTTATAGGTTACCTGTTCTTCCCTACTGATACTAACTTCTCAACAGCGATTGAAAAGCAGAAAGAAAAAATAGGAAATATTCCAATGACTGAACTGCACTGAATAGTTTAATGTTACCCTTTTAATGGCTGGAAATTTTTCATGAAACAGCTCTGGCCACGATTTGTGAAACAAATAATTGAGGAAGCTAGTGCTTTATGAGCAATTCATAGCCCTTAAGGAAGCTGGAGCAATGAAATGTACACTGCTCCTATGAGTCATCCCTCAGATACTGGCCTTTTTTTCCAACAAGCCTCTGTAATAAGAAAATAAAATTATCATTTCGCACAAGCTTCTGAGGCCTGTTATCACTTTGTAGATTGAGTAACCCTTGGAGACAAGGCAATCTACTGGCCTGACAGCGTGGAAACAGCTTCCAGACCAATCAACTCCTGGAAACTGTTCTTGGACCAATCAACCACCTAGAAACAGTACCTGGACCAATCACTGTTTTCTAAGGACTATTTCTCCTAAAACCTGCCACTGCTGCCTTGCAAACCAAAGAAATAAAATGCACCTAGATTATTTCTGTGCTGACCTCCTATGTCCCAGCCCCTCCCCTTTGACGGCCTATTTAACAGGTCCTGGGACTCTGTGCCCTTCAGTGAAATTTGTTCTGCACCGAATAATTTTTTTAGCCATGTCGTATCCTTTGTGGAATAAGGTAAGGAATAAATACATTTAAGAATATATCACATTGTACATTGTAGTGGTTTTGATGTCATTTTATGAGTGTTTCTTTTTTCGTTCCAACTAGGTGGTTGTCAACCTTGGCTGCACCTTCAGATCACCTAAGGAGTTTTTAAATCCTTATGCTCAGACCTCCGCCTACATCAGTTACATCAGAATTTCTGTATCAGTATTTATTAAAGTTTTGCAGATGATTCTCGTGTGCATCTTAAATGGAAAACAACTGCTTAACTGGAGCTTAGCTAGATTCGAAGTTCTCCAGAGGCAAGATGATTTCTTGTGTTTTGCTTTGTTTCACCCCATGCAGCCTAGTGCAGTTTTTCTACCCAAACTGGGAAACTGGTTGATAGTAAAAACACAGGGAGTTATGGACTGGTATCTGGGACTTGGGGTAAGATCAGAATTATGTGATCCTCTGAGCACCAGCAGAAGTTTACAAGAGCTTGTTCTTCTGGGCTCGGATCTGTGTTTGAGGTCCAGTTCCGTCACCACTCAACTCTCTGTCCTAAGTAAGTAAATCATAAAATGAGGAAAGAAAAGTATCAATTTGAAAAGGTGTCATAAGGGTTATACTAGATAATGTAGGGAAAGCCCTTAGCCTGACCTTTGGTGTGTGCTCCAGAAATACCAAGCTAAGAATAAAAGCAAAATGATTGCAATGACCCACTTGCAAGAGTAGTCCTTCCTGAAAGGTGATGCATGCCATTCATGGGGAAGTTGAGAAAATAACTGCAGGAACAGTGTTCTAAATGAATCTGCAGGCCTGTTATTTAACTAAACAGAAATGTAATCTGATCAACCCTCCTGTCATCTGAACATTTCAGGTGACATTATAGTAATGGAAGTGTCACTGCCTGCACAGACTATAAAAAGAGAAAACACTATAGAGACAGAAGAAAAAAAAGAAAAAAGAGGGAGAGTCTATGCGCATGTCTAGCACCGTATGGGAGAAAGACCATCCCTTCCATGGTGAAAGCATTTGGAGCCCAGCTCTGGGATACTTCCCTGGGTTATTGAAATAAAATAAGTGTGCGGTTACTCCAGCTACAACTTGATTCTCTAGAATCAATGGGCCCTTTTGGAGGAATTCCCTGAAAAGTATCAGGCCTTATTTAATTACACAGCCTGATGGATCTAAGTGCCAGAATCATAGAGAAGCCCCATCTTTTGTCCTTAAGAAACTCCTCTTAAAGTGTAGGAGGAAAAAGTTCTCCAAACTTAATCACATTTACAGGCTTCCCAGGTGGCACTAGTGGTAAACAATGCACTTAACGATTGCAGCAGACTTAAGAGCCGTGAGTTCCATCCCTGGGTTGAGAAGATTCCTGGAGGAAGGCATGACAACCCACTCCAGTATTCCTTTTCTTTCTTTAGATTTTTTTTTAATTGAAAGACTATACCTTATTTGATCATTTCAACTTTCCCTTTGCATTTCAACTTTCCCTTTGCAGGATGCTTACAGAGACCCTTTTACATTTTTTTTCCTTTCCCATTTATTTTTATTAGTTGGAGGCTAATTACTTTACAATATTGTAGTGGTTTTTGCCATACATTGACATGAATCAGCCATGGATTTACATGTGTTCCCCATCCCGATCCCCCCTCCTGCCTCCCTCCCCATCCCATCCCTCTGGGTCTTCCCAGGGCACCAGCCCTGAGCACTTGTCTCATGCATCCAACCTGGGCTGGTGATCTGTTTCATCCTGGATAGTATATTTGTTTCAATGCTATTCTCTCAGAAGACCCCACCCTTGCCTTCTCCCACAGAGTCTAAAAGTCTGTTCTGTACATCTGTGTCTCTTTTTCTGTTTTGCATATAGGGTTATTGTTACCATCTTTTTAAACTCCATATATATGTGTTAGTATACTGTATTGGTCTTTATCTTTCTGGCTTACTTCACTCTGTATAATGGGCTCCAGTTTCATCCATCTCATTAGAACTGATTCAAATGAGTTCTTTTTCATGGCTGAGTAATATTCCATGGTGTATATGTACCACAGCTTCCCTATCCATTTGTCTGCTGATGGGCATCTAGGTTGCTTCCATGTCCTGGCTATGATAAACAGTGCTGCGATGAACATTGGGGTGCACGTGTCTCTTTCAGATCTGGTTTCCTGGGTGTGTATGCCCAGAAGTGGGATTGCTGGGTCATATGGCAGTTCTATTTCCAGTTTTTTAAGGAATCTCCACACTGTTCTCCATAGTAGCTGTACTAGTTTGCATTCCCACCAACAGTGTAAGAGGGTTCCCTTTTCTCCACACCCTCTCCAGCATTTATTGCTCGTAGACTTTCTGATAGCAGCCATTCTGACCAGTATGTGATGGTACCTCACTGTGGTTTTGATTTGCGTTTCTCTGATAATGAGTGATGTTGAGCATCTTTTCATGTGTTTCTTAACCATCTGTATGTCTTCCTTGGAGAAGTGTCTGTTTAGTTCTTTGGCCCATATTTTGATTGGGTCATTTATTTTTCTGGAGTTGAGCTGGAGGAGTTGCTTGTATATTTTTGAGATTAATCCTTTGTCTGTTGCTTCGTTTGCTATTATTTTCTCCCAATCTGAGGGCTGTCTTTCCACCTTGCTTATAGTTTCCTTTGCTGTGCAAAAGCTTTTAAGTTTCATTAGGTCCCATTTGTTTATTTTTGCTTTTGTTTCTAATATTCTGGAATGTGGGTCATAGAGGATCCTGCTGTGATTTATGTCGGGGAGTGTTTTGCCTATGGTCTCCTCTAGGAGTTTTATAGCTTCTGGTCTTACATCCACTCCAGTATTCTTGCCTGGAGACTCTCATGGACGGAGGGGCCTGGCGGGCTACAGTCCGTAGGGTCGCAAAGAGTCAAACACAACTGAAGCGACTTAGCATGCACAATCACATTTATTTTCCAGCTTGTTAGGGCAGGAACTTCTCCTTTTGGTTAACCTCTGTTAGTCACAATAATAATGCCACCTCCCATGTACATGAAGGATGTGATTCTTCCAGTATCTAAAAGAAGTCTTCAGCTATTGGCTTATGAGATTTCATTTTTACAGAGATATAGCCCCTGCCCCTCCATCCAGCTAGGAGTTTCACAAATATATATCAATGGTCATGAGTGAAACTGGAAATTTCTCCTCCTACTATAAATATACAGGGAGGGATTAAACTTGCTGTGAAAACAGAAGGCCGTTTTTATTATATCATCCAGGAAGCAAAGCATTATTTAATGAATTAGAAACTATTTTCTAAACTATACCCCTGTGTCCTCAATGTTATTGCAGCCCCTTAACAAGTTTTTCATAATAAATAACTCTCCTGTGGCTTGAGAAAGCTAATATAGCAGTACAGATGCATAATTTATTTCCCAGGACATGGATAACACAGGCTCAAAGTTGTAATTTGTCACACATTTATACTACAATGTGATTATATACAATGACATTTTTTTCATACATTATCTGGTTCTTCCAGTCACATGTGTTATTAACATGATTGTCACTTTTCCCAGTGGATTCCCTTGACACCTTTTTTGAAAACCAATCAACTGTAAAAATGTCAGTCTGCTTCTGGATTCTATTCTGTCCTGTGATCTATTTATACCAACATCACTCTGTCTTGATGACTGTAACTTTTTAGTAATTCTTGAAATCAGGAAATTCTGACAACTTGACAAGGTTGACAAAGTTCTAAAACTTTGTCTTTTTTAAAGTTCATTTTCTCTGTTGTTTGAAATTTCACAAAAAATTTACAAATCAGCTTGTAAATTTCTTTTTAAATGACCCTGCCATGATTCTGATTGGGATGGTTTTTACTCTAGATCAGTTTATGAAGGATTGACATCATGATAATATGAAGGCTTCTAATCATGAGCAATTTCCAATTTCTACTCTATTTAGATTTTAATTTCTCTCTATAATATTTGTATTTTTCAATGTAGATGTTCTTCACATTTTTTGTTAAATTTGTTCGTTCTTAAGTATTTTGTTGTGCTGCTCTCATAAATTGTATTTCTTTTTAAATTTCACATACGGCCCAGTAGCATAAAATATATCTTGGTGAATGTCTGATATGCACTTATAAAGAATGTGCACTCTGCAATCTTTGGATCATCTAAATATGTCAGTTAGGTCAAGTTGGTAAGAATGCTGTTCAAATCTCCTATATCCTCACTGATATTTTTGTCTGTTTATTCTAACACATACTGAAAGAGAAGTGTTAAAACCTCCAAGTATGACTGCAGATCGATTTCTGTCTTGTCAATTTTTGCTTTTGTATACTTTGATGCCCTGCTATTAAGTGATCACACAGTTTGAACTGTTATGTTTTCTTGATTGATTGACCTTTTATTGTTACAACATCACTCCTGGTTCCTGAAAATACTCTTTGTCTTTAAATTTACTTCTCACCTGATTTGTGGAAATACAGAAACACTAGCTTTCTGACGCTTAGTGTTTACATGCTATAGAGAAACAGCTTAAAAATTAAAGAAGGTTAAAAAAAAAATCTATGTATGTCTGTATTTAAGTGTATCTCCTGTAAACAGATTATAGTTGGGCCTTGCTTTTTATCCAGGCTGACAATCTTTATCTTTTAATTGGAAAGTCCAGTCCTTCAAATTTGATGTATTTATGTTATAGGTGGGGCTTCCCAGGTGGCACTAGTGGTAAAGAACCCGTCTGCCAATGCAGGAGACATAAGAGATGTGGGTTTGATCCCTGGGTCAGGAAGATCCCCTGGAGGAGGGCATGGCAACCCACTCCAGTGTTCTTGCCTGGAGAATCCCATGGACAGAGGAGCCTGGTGGGCTGCTGTCCATAGGGTCACACAGAGCCAGACATGACTGAAGCATCTTAGCACATATGCACGTACATATTATAGGCAAATTTCAGTCTCCTATTTTGCTATTTGTCTTTAATTTGGTCTTCTTTTGGGTTGAGGTTTTTTGGTTTGGGTTTTGTATGTGTGTGTGTGTGTGTGTGTGTTATTGTTGTTTATTTTTGTGTACTAGCTTATACCTTCTATTGGCTTTTTAGCTTTTTTTTTGGCTGGATAGCTTGCATGATCTTAGCTCCCCAACGAGGGATCAAACCTGCTCCCTTGACAGTGAAAGTACCAAGTCCTAACTACTGGACAGCCAGGGAATTCCCTTTTAGGTAATATTTTTAAAATGATTACTAGAGATTACAATATACATCCTTAATTTATCAAAATCTATCTTGAATTGATATTATACCACTTCATATATACTATAAAAGCCTTATAACAGTATATGATAATTTTTGGTAAAAGCTGTACCTTTTTTGAAACTTCAAATTTTCATGTACATGTTTATCAATACCCATCAAATGGAATACTTAAGATGTTTGTATATAAAGAACCATAAACAAGTATTAAACTCTAGATAATGATATGCATACTGAAGTGTCCGGGATGAACTTGACTGATGTCTCTAACTGCTTTAATATGCATCAAAAAATAACATGGATTGATGGATGGTGAGAGGAATGGCTAGATGGATAGATATGTGACAAAGTAAAGCTAGCAAATACAGGCAATTCTTTCCATTCTCCTTGTTTGAAAACTTTTATAATAAAATGTTGGATGAAAAAGCCAATTTTCTAATATGGCATAAAAATCAAATTTTAATCTATTTTGCAACAATTAACTACATAATGAAACCTTAAGGGCAAAAGAATTATGCACGTTAAGTATTCTGGTGATGGCCTTCCACACTAACCCAGTGATTCCTTGACCTTGGTTTTATTTTTTAATCAAAAATCTTTAAATTTTATTTATTTATTATTATTATTTGACCACACCATGTGGCTTGCAGGATCTCAGTTCCCAGACCAGGAGTCGAACCCGGGCCCACGGCAATGAAAGCCCTGAGCCCTAACCACTGGAAGCCGGGGACGGCCCCCCTTGACCTGTTAACTCCTGACCTAGCCCTAGCTTCCCTGCACTGTTGCACGGCTGCAGATCTCAGCGGGCCTCCCCAGCAGTCTCACAGGCAGCCCTCTTCACAGCGAGCTTCCAGTCCCCAGAGTGCCCTGGGATCGAGCTTGCCTGAGGCCTCCAAGCCTCCAGAGACACCGTTTCCTTGCCTGGAATGCTGCCCACCCCTCCAGGCCGCTCCGTGTTTTGGAAAAGTCATGCTCACCGTTTGGATTTCAACACAACTGTCATTTTTCCTGAAATGAGGCAGAAGCAATCCCTCCTCTCCCAAAGGAGGTGAGGTTCCTGTCCTGTCCTAAGGGAAAGCCCCTCCCAGGGCTGGAATTTCTCTGAACCGCTCACAGAATCAGTTTCCTTCTCAAGGAAGGCCAGCTGTGACCTCTGTAAATTGCCCTTAGGCGAGGCATTCCCCTTCCTCATTATGTAGGAGTGTGTGTAACACCTAAAATTCCCGATTAAAAACCTGTTTGGGTTTAAAAACCATGCTTGCTTGCTTTTCACATTGTATCATCAGGAGAGAAAAATGCCCCTCCCCTGTGTCCTAAATGAGCGAAGAGAGGTGTGATAGGGTATTACCCTGGACCCCTGGGAAGCAGTGCAGAGGGTCAGAACACTAGCAACACACCCGCGCGCACGCACGCACACACACACATACACACACACACACACGCACGCACACACACACACGGCGGTCAGGCAGCAACTCCTCAGCAGCCCATCAGCTGAACCCAGCCTCTCCAGTCTGCCCAGTTGCCCGCGCCCCCCTGCAAGGGCATCAGCACATGTGCAGAGCTCCACCCTCAGCCAGAGATCCAAGCAGCGCCTTTATAACAATCGTGACGAGCTGGAGTAGCCAGGAACAGAGAGCCAGTGAAAACCGAGGCTTGCTTTCTCTTGCGGGGGGCCCTGAGTTGCCTGTCTTGTTAGAAGCAAAAGACAGAGCCAGACTTGATTCCGAAAAGAGAAGGAAAGCAGCTCCAAACTTAACAAAGCCCAGAGCAGCCTTCAGCGCCACAGCTCCCTGTGGTTCTCTTCGTAAAACCAGCCCGTCCTTCCGTCCGTGTTCCCCTCTGCATCAGCGTCTAAGCTCCATGAAGGCAGAACCACCATCTGTCTTCTTCCTGTGGTATACCTCAGCAGGTGGTGCAAAATAAGACTTTCATAAATGCTGGTTGAAAAAAGACAAGGCATCCCTGTCTCTCGTCCATTGTAGTACCATTCTGTATCTTAATCATGGGCTTCCTGGATAACTCAGCTGGTAAAGAATCTGCCTGCGACGCAGGCAATCCCAGTTCAATTCCTGGGCTGGGAAGCTCCCCTGGAGAAGCAATAGGCTGCCCACTCCAGCATTCTCGGGCTTCCCTGCTGACTCAGATAGTCAAGAATCTGCCTGCAATGTGGGAGACCTGAGTTCGATCCCTGGCTTGAGAAGATTCCCTGGAAGAGGGCATGGCAAACCACTCCAGTATTCTTGCTTGGAGAATCCCTATGGACAGAGGAGCCTGGAGGGCTACAGTGGCAAAGTGATGCTCAAAATTCCCCAAGCCAGGCTTCAGCAGTATGTGCACTGAGGCATTCCAGATGTTCAGGCTGGATTTAGAAAAGGCAAAGGAACCAGAAAGCAAATTGCCAACGTCTGTCGGATCATAGAAAAAGCAAGAGAGTTCCAGAAAAACATCTACTTCTGCTTTATTGACTCTGCCAAAGCCTTGACCGTGTGGGTCACAGCAAACTGAGGAAAATTCTTCAAGAGATGGGAATACCAGACCATCTTACCTGCCTGCTGAGAAATCTGTATGCAGGTCAGGAAGCAACAGTTAGAACTGGACATGGAACAACAGACTGGTTCCAAATTGGGAAAGGAGTACGTCAAGGCTGTATATTGTCAACCTGCTTATTATATGCAGAGTACATGCAAAATGCAGGGTTAGAAAAAGTGCAAGCTGGAATCAAGATTTCTGGGAGAAATATCAATAACCTCAAATATACAGATGACACCACACTTGTGGCAGAAAGTGAAGAGGAACTAAAGAGGCTCTTGATGAAAACAAAGGAGAGTGAAAAGGCTGGCTTAAAACTCAGCATTCAAAAAACGAAGATCACGGCATCCGGCCCCATCACTTCATGGCAGAGAGATGGGGAACAGTGGAAACAATGGCTGACTTTATTTTGGGGGGCTCCAAAATCACTGCAGATGGTGACTGCAGCCATGAAATTAAAAGATACTTGCTCCTTAGAAGAGAAGTTATGACCAACCAAGACAGCATATTAAAAAGCAGAGACATTACTTTGCCGGCAAAAGTATGTCTAGTCAAAGCTATAGTTTTTCCAGAAATTATGTATGGATGTGAGAGTTGGACCATAAAGTAAGCTGGGCACCAAAGAATTGAGGCTTTTGAACTGTGGTGTTGGAGAAGACTCTTGAGAGTCCCTTGGACTGCAAGGAGATCCAACCAGTCCATCCTAAAGGAAAGTCCTAATATTCACTGGAAGGACTGATGTTGATGCTGAAACTCAATACTTTGACCACCTGACTCATTTGAAAAGACCCTGATGATGGAAAAGACTGAAGGCAGGAGAAGGGGACGACAGAGGATGAGATGTTTGGATGGCATCACTGACTCAATGGGCATCAGTTTGAGCAGGCTCCAGGAGTTGGTGATGGTCAGGGAAGTCTGGCGTGCTGCAGTCCATGGGGTCACAAAGAGTCGGACACGATGAGCAACTGTCATTACATTATCTTAATCCTGACTGCCACTGTATTGTATGCATTCTGCACTGCATTCATTCATTCTTTCCTTTAATCATTTATTCAACTGACACTTATACATCTGCTAAATATTGAGGGAGCAAGTATTACTAGTACAGACTCCTTACCCTTAAGAAGCTCGTAATCCATAAGAAGTCCAGAGACTAGCAAGGAAACCACCACCGTCTCCTGTGGAAGTGCCTCATGCAGGCACGAAGGGGCCAGATGACAGACAGGAGAGTAACACAGCAGTGAGGAACTCTCCCCTATCAAACCAGCAAACATAAGAGCGGAAGAGTCACAGTTGGTCCCCCCTTGTTCCTTTCTAACAGATGCCCCAGGTTTTCTTTGGGTGTTCCTGCCTCATACATGCAGTCAGATGACTCAAGAGAAGCTGACTTTATCCCAGAATCCAAAGGCAGATTCCTAATAAACCAAAGATCACAGTCCCATTCAGTGGGTGGCCAGTAATTGGCTCAAGAACCCAGGCTTAAGGTTAGAGTTAGATTCCCCCAGCAACTATTCTACGTCCAGGGAGAGGCACATGACTTACAAGTGCTTTTAAGTTTGACCCAGTCAGACCTAAAAGTGAAACTTTATTCCATCATCAGGGTAGCATTTCACCCCTTCACAAGCCAGGAAGAGGCTGTCTCAGCTTTGATGTGAGGGGGCCCTGAGGACAATGTCAGCCCGTGGCGGGAGTGTGGAGCAACTGCAGATAGGAGAGAACTATAGAAGAATAGAGTAGAAACTCAGATTACAGCCTGCCTGAAGCCTGCCCTGCTTCTGTGTCTCTTGTTAGAGCAGTGATTGGGATGCATTCCTTACTGTTCAGGACATTCTGAGACGGCTGTTAACTTGGATCCAAAAGTATTCTAACTGAAAAAGCAAAGGTATTGTGAAACTGTGTAATGATACAGGGAAATGGTTAAGCTGATACTACCAGCACTGCCCCCCACCAAAAGTAGACTACGAGTAATGCACACATAGGGATCACAGCAATATTTTAAAATCTACAGGAATAGTTATGAAAATACTTAAAATAGTACAGAAGTAGTTAAAAAAAATAACCATGATTGTATCTGGATAGGTGTTAGTCGCTCAGTCATGTCCGACTCTTTGTGACCCCATGGACTGTACCCCACCAGGCTCCTCTGTCCATGGGATTCTCCAGGCAAGGATACTGGAGTGGGTGGCCATGCCCTCCTCCAGGGGATCTTATTTCTCCTGCATTGGCAGGCAGGTTCTTGACCACTAGTGCCCCCTGGGAAGACCACGGCAGCATCATTTCAGGGCATCTTTATGGGAGCTTGAGGACAAGGAGAGCTTTAGCTTTCCTTTGGGGAGGATGCTGCCAAGTCTTTTTTTTTTAAGAAGTATAGTTGATTTACAGTGCCATGTTAGTTTCAGGCATATAGCACAGTGATTCATATAAATATATTCTTTTTCAGATTCCTTCCTCTTATATACTATTACAAAATATTGAGGGGAGTTCCCTTTACTGTACAGTAGGTCCTTGTTGGTTATCCATTTTATATATGGCAGTGTGTATTTGTTAGTCCCAAACTCCTAATTTTCTCTCCTCCCACCCAAGTCTTGTTTTGTTAAGCACAACATTTACCAGATTGGAAATCATACCTTTTGCCTGTGGTGTTTAGAGCATCTTTCCATCACCTCCATCACCGTTCCAACAATCACATTACTTGTCAGAGAATTTGCTTGTCTCCTGTAGGCCAGTGGTTCTTCCTTCCTGTGGAGCCACAGACCTTTTCAAGACTGTTATGAAGGCTATATACGCTCTCCCAAGGGATGGACATAGTCATGTCGGTTGTCTGCACATCTTCAAAGGGTTCCTGGCCCCTTATCTGCTTGATATCCATGGACTGTGAGTTAAGGACCTTAGCAGCAGAGAACGGTGAGTCCTGGAAGGGTTTCATGAAAGGGAGTGGCCAATCACCCCAGCCGTGGGGTGAATCCAGAAATGGCTTCGGAGGTCGAGGGAGTGAAGGTGGTGCTCGTGGTAAAGAACTCACCTGCCAACGTAGGAGACATAAGAGATGCGGGTTCAGTCCCTGGGTGGGAAGGCCCCCTGGAGGAGGGCATGGCAGCCCACTCCAGCGTTCTTGCCGGGAGGATCCCACGGACAGAGGAGCCTGGCGGGCTACGGGCCATAGCATGGCAGAGTTGGACACGACTGAACTGACTTAGCACAACTCACAGAGTGGAGAAGAGACCCAAGGCAGGAGGACCACTTCTGAGGCTGTCACGAACTTCCACAGGCCTGAACCAGAGCCCAGTCACCGGCAGAAGCGAGAAGGTGGCAGCACAATCTTTGTCTCGAGATCTGTGGGGGCTGACGGAGCACCTGAGCCAGAGGACGGGTTGGGCATCCTCGTTTACCTTCAGTCACCATGGCTGAAACTTTGGAACGCCGGGAGAGTCAGTTCTGAGCCACTTAATGTTTAGGCCTCTTATGCCCTCTCCCCACAAACACTGCAACCCAAATGTCCAATCTGGCAGAGGTTTATGATCTGTAATAGTTTTTTTTAATGACAATAACACAGAATAAATGTACTGAAAGTTCTGATCCTTTGGAAGTATACTCCATGATAAATCTCCTGTCTCGTTTCTTTTCTTTTTTTCTATTTTAGAAGCTCAGTCATGTCCTACTCTTTATAACCCCATGGACTATACAGTCCATGGAATTTTCCAGGCCAGAATACTGGATCAGGTAGCCTTTCCCTTCTCCAGGGGATCTTCCCAATCCAAGGATCGAACCCAGGTCTCAACTTCAAACAATAAAAATAGAAACAACTTCTCAGAAAGCATCATTCTATATTCTAACATAACTCTATCTTTTGGATAATGTTAGCTGAAGTAGCCACCTAGAAACAATCAATTTTCAAAAGAACATAGAGTACTTCTACAGAGACTTATTACCGATATGGGTTTCCTTTTTTAACTTAATGACTCACCAGCAAAATCCCTTAGAATTGGAAGGCTCTGTCCTTGGTGAGTGTGCCAGTGTGAGTCACTGATTTATTCCCTAAGTATCGTTTGGAAGAGACTGCTGTGTAAAGCTGAGTGCTGTAAACCTGTAAACCATGTCTTTTTAGTCATTTCCCTATCAACGGTGCACAACGCTTGAGAGCAGAATCATGAATGAAGTAGAGGAGAGGGCCATGGAATCTTTGCTGTGCTAAGCTTCTATGTAAAAACTTCTACTGAACCTACATTCAAAGGATCAGTGGCAGATTCAGCACGAATAAAAGCAGAGAACCAGGCCCTGGGATGGGCAGACGGAGGCGGTTGACCATGATTACAAGGACTGATGCTGTGAAGCTGGGTAAATGATCCTTCGTTGTTGCTGAGTCACTCAGTCGTGTCCAACTCTTTGAGACCCCGTGGACTGTAGCCCACCAGGCTCCTCTGTCCATGGAATTTCCAAGGCAAGAAAACTGTAGTGGGTTGCTGTTTCCTTCCCCAGGGTGGGGGGTGGACAGTCAATAATCCTGAATTTATCAAAGGGAAAGAACACCCCCCAGAAAAGTATTCTTGTAAATATATCACTACAAAATATGCTGAGTGTCATGAAGGCCATGTGCATGGTACTCTGATAATGTCTAACTGGAGATTGACTTGGTCTAGGAATGTTGGAGAAATTTTCTTTTCTTTTCTTTTGGAGGCATTTTCTTTGGATGACTCAGTTATCCATTGCTGCACAACTAGCTACCCCAAAATGTAATGACTAAAAGCAACCATCTAGAAGAAGAGGAGCCTTTTATTCTACTTGCTCGCAACTGTGATTTGGGTGGAGCTGGTTCGTTCCCCTGCTGGTCTTGTCAAGGGTCACTCACGCAGCTGCGTGCAGCTGGCCCGGAGGCTGGGCCACAGCTAGGGTTCTCAGGAGGAGCTTCTCCATCTGGTCTCTCCAGCGGGGGAATCAGACCTTTGTTATACTGGCCAAGCCTTCCAAGAACACAAAAGTAGAAGTTGCCAGCTTTTCTTAAGGGTCAGCCTCGGGACTGTCACAGCCCCACTTGGGTGCTGAAGTCTGTTGCTTCCGGCAGTCACAGCACCAACCCAGAGTCAAGGGGAGGAGGCTACAAAAGGACACGAACATGGGAGGTGTAATCCACCGGGAGCCACGCTGAAACAAACTGCCAGAGTGACGCCAGTCAGGGAAACTGGTAGATGCGTAGGAGCTGACTGGGCAGAGAGGGTGGAAGACTGTTCCAGGCAGGGGCAATGGTACCCGCAAAGCAGTCACGGCAGCGGAGCAAAGGAGCTCCTAAGTGACTGAAAGAAGACCAGTGAAGCTGGAATACAGAAAGCCAGGGGAGGCTGCTTACAGGCAGCAAAGGGCCAGACCACACCACGCCACTGTATGTTTCTTAGGGATCTTCCATGTGCAAGCGGTGAAATCCCAAGAGAAACTGGCCTAAGCAAAAATATAAGCAAAAACAAAGAAATCAGTAGCAAAAGAGACAGGGAGAGAGAGAGAATTGCTTAGTTCATGATCCTGAAAATTGATTAGTTCATGGTCCTGAAAGGGCCAGGGCACAGTTCAAGTGTGGCCGTATCGGGACTTCCCTGGGGGTCCAGTGGCTGAGACCCCGCCCTCCCAACGCGTGGGGCCTGGGTGAGATCCCTGGTCATGGAACTAGATCCCATATGCCACAGCTAAAGGCCCCATATGCCGCCACGAAGACCTGGCGCAGCAAGTCAACAGATAAGTATGGCCGTTATCTGTCGAGGCAATCTGAGAACGCGTTGGAAAAGAATTTCCAGACACAGGGCATTTCAGAAGGGAGTGAATTAAGAACAAAGCGCAGAGATAAGGTGGTCACTGCAAGCACAGGCAGGCCGACCTCCTGACAGACCAGGAAAAGCCGACACCTTTCATGGGTTAGTGGCCAATTTTTAGAACTTCAAGACGAAGGGAAGTCCTGCTGGAAGGCTGGCGTTAGGTGACTGGTTGGGCGCTGTAGGGTGACTGCTGAGGTGGGCATTTTTGCCTGATATGGTCAGGAAGCCTGCTGGTGATGATCAGGAGGCCTTGCAGCTAGGTTCCAGAGAGGCTCTGTCAGCTCTTGAGGTGACCTTGGCTCTGGGTTCTGCCTTTGCGGCCCTGGTAAAGGCCTCCCACCAGCAGAGTCCAGGGCTGGGATGGCACTGCCCGGGTCCGTCTGCCTCCGTCTCAGCTCTGCCTTCCTCTCGGCTGCCTTTTCTCTCAGCTTCTGAAGCTCTTGTTTCACATCCTCCCAGATTTAAGTCCTACAGAAAAGAGGCTCTTTTCTCTCTGAGTAAACACTGAATGGTCCAGGACGGTATCAGAAGCAGTCTGGGGCCCAACAGGAATCGGATGGTACTCTCTAATCAGGATAGCTGAGAAAGAATCCACTCATAAGAGGACCGTCTTACAAATGAGTGAGTGCTGTGTGGAGCTGGCTCCTACCAGTTTATAAAACTGACTCAGCATCTCCTCCCACTCTGTGGTCGGTGTCTTCACGCTGGTGTCTTGAGATGGGCCGTGATAGGAATGCTTACACCGGAGCGATTGGCAGGCGCTGCAAGTTAAGGCTCTCCCACACCCCTCGGCCCCGGCTATCTACCAGCATTATCACCAGCCTGTTTTGAAGATGTGGCAGAGACACATGGATCCTGCGAGGACCCAGGGCTAACAGCAGTAAAGATCCAAAGACCAGGAGGAGGGGGGTTACCAGAATCCAAGAGAGAGTTGTGACCCCAGTGGTCTGAGGGGTATCACGGAAGGGAGCTGGAGAATAAATATCCCAACCTTACTTTCTGCACCAAACAGGGTAATATTGTTTTATAGATTCTAGAAAGAAAAAACTGAAATGGACTAATCAGTGTTCAATCAATTCACACTAACAGAATGTAGAGTATTTAGCTGCCAATTAATTTGCCTAATGTCAAAGTACAGTGCTGGCTTTAGGAAGCCCCCGTCACTTCCTTGCTGGAAACTCCCGTGGCCTGACAGTTTAGGAGCCAGTCCTGCGCTTGTCATGGACTTCCTCCTCTCACTGGTTCCAAATTCACTCCTACATATAACCTGAAGAACTTTTCCCATTGATATGGGAATTTAGTATACAACAAAATGGTGTTTAAAACCTTAGGGAAAGATAAAGTCAAAGTGTTAGTCGCTCAGTCATGTCCCACTCTTTGTGACCCCATGAACTGTAGCCCGCCAGGCCCCTGTGTCCATGGGATTCTCCAGGCAAATACTGCAGTGGGAAAAAAAAAAGAAGACTGCAGTGGGTTGCCATTCCCTTTCCAGGGAATCTTCCTGACCTGATTGAACGGGTCTCCCGCCTTATAGGCAGATTCCTTACCATCTGAGCCACCAGGGAAGAGAAAAGATAACAGAGACAGGCAGTTTACAAGTGCAAAATTGTAAAAAGCTGTATTTGAAAAACCTGAATTAACAAAGACACCACAATCTAATGTATTCAGCAATGATTTGTGCCTCTTAGAGGTAGTTCAGGCCACTGCTGCCTGGCTTGACCCCTAATTCAGCTCTGTCTGCAGTATTTACATTTCTGGTAGGCACAGCCTTTCAGAGTAATGAATTCTATATTTTCATGCATGCTATATAAAGAAGTATTTCCCTTTTATTTTTATTAGAAGGATTTTCAAGCTTAAGAAACATTGCCTATTTTTTTTTCAGGTTTGAGAAAGCAATCTGTGATAATTCTTCGTGAATTTAAGACTTAAAATTTTTTTTCAAATAGAGTCTTTTTTATTTTTACTACCAAACCTACCTAATTCTTTCTGCCTTGATCATCTTTAACATCGTTCCCTGGGTTTTTTTCTAGCTCTGTCTTATGCTAGAAAGACCAAAATCCTATGAAATATTTATCATATAAAATATTCCAGGACCAGGCACTCCATTAATTATAGTCACCTCTCTTTTTCTACAACCATCCCCAGTCTTTTCAGTCGTTTCTCTGATATATCTCGCAGACCTGTGCTTGTCAGAGACAGAACCTTATTGGAGAGTTCACAACTTGTGCCTCCATTCTGGCATGAACTGAATCCAATCAAAACAAAAATCACACTTGATACCATAATCTTTCCTTCATCGAATACTTATATGAGTTTAAGAATGTGCCAAGCATGGTGCTAGGTATGTAGACATGGGGCTAGACGGTGTTTTTAAAATATTAATAAGAAGGTAAAGCACCTTGACTTTTCCTTGGCAGAGAGGGCCTGGTTGAACTGGGTTTTGTATCTGTCTATTCTTCATTTGGTACCTTCATCTGAATCCTGACTCTTCTGCTTGCCAGCTGAGATGATGGGCAATTTATTTTAAAATACTTTATATTATTTTATATAGTAAAGGGATTTCACAGATGTTAAGCTAAGGATCTTGAGCTGGGTAAGTATCCTGGGTAAGTACCAAACTGTAGAGTTTGGTACCCAAGGCTTCACCCTCCTAAAATAAACACAATTTGAAGTAAGGATTTGTTCACATTCATCACAAAGAAGAAAAAAAATCATCAGGCCCTAAGAAACACACCTAAACAGCCTAATGGGTAAACATACGAAATTAAAAATCATAGATAGATATAGATACGTAAATGTTATGGAATTCACTCCATCTCCAATTTATTAATGCTGGGGCAATTTAACACACGCTTAGTGGCTTAATTCAACACCAATGTATTCTCTTACAGTTCTGGAGATCAGAAGTCAGAAATGAGTCCTAAAAGTTAAAAATCAATATGTCTGGCAGGGCTGGTTCTTTCTGGAGGCTCCAGAGGAGAATCTGTTCCTCATTTCTCCCAGCTTTTCAAGGCTGCCAGCAACCTTTGGCTCACAGCTGCCTCACTGCAGTCGTAGCTCTCATCATCACACTGCCGTCTCCTCCTCTCTCTGACCCTCCTGTTTGCCTCTTATAAGGCCCCTTGTGATTACTCTAGACCCACCTGGATAAACCAGGATACTTACCCAGCTCAAGATCCTTAATTAACATCTGTGAAGTCCCTTTACTATGTAAAATAATAGAAAGTATTTTAAAATAACTTGCCCAACATCTCTGCTGGCAAGCAGAGGAGTCAGGATTCAAATGAAGGTGTCTGCCCAGAGCCTCGGCTCCAAAGCATGATGCTGTCAAAGAAATGAAAGCGAGGGCATTCCAGGACAAGAAAACAGTATATTTAAAGGCCAAGAAGCCTGGAGGAGCTCAGCGCCTGCAAGCTGTAACTGGGAAGGATGTGAAGGGAAGAATGACGGAGAATAAAGATTGTAAGGGAGATAGAGATTCAAGGTGATGGACTCCATGCGAGAGCGATACTTTTTCTGTCAATAGTGGCAAATCCTTAAAAGATTTTACAAAGAAAGGTAACCTGACTTGATGGCTGTTTGAGAAAGATCACTGGTTGGCAGCATTTTGGAAGAGAATTACAGAGGTGTGAATTGAGTGACAAAGTTCTACTAAAGGTCCAGGTAAGAGCCAATGGGAGCATGCACTGAAGGCTGGGAAGACAGGAAGGCCGATCAGAAGCGTCACGGAAGAGGGAGAATCGGCTGGATTTTGCTGACAATGTCCATATGAGTGTGAGGGAGGCAAAGAGGGCAGATTTAAGCACGTCTCGAGATTCTGGCGTGGCGACTGGGTGTCGGTAAATCAACAAGGCACTTCCTGGCTGCTGCAGTGGTTAAGAATCCACCGCCAATTCAGGAGTCACAAGAGACTGGGGCTTGATCCCTGGGTGGGGAAGATCCCTCGGAGGAGGAGCTGGCAACCCTCTCCAGTATTCTTGCCTGGAGGATCCCATGGACAGAGGAGCCTGGCGGGCTACAGTTCTTGGGGTCACAAAGAGTCAGACAGGACTGGGTGACTGACCACAATAGAGAACAGTTAAGTTTCACATGTTAGGTGGTGTGACAAGCCTTCTATTTTGATTAAGAAAAGTCATTGAGAGCTTTCTACTTTCTGAGAAACTGCACTCCTATGCTGCCAAGAGAGAACCCTCTTGCCAGTGACTCATGTCCGACAGCCAATCACAGGGTCCCTACATCCTAGCCACCTGCTCTGATCTTATTACCACAACTTACTGAACTGAAAACAGTGACGTCAACAAAGTAAACCACCCCCAACCACAGCCTAGTCCCAACCTGCATGATCTTGTTCTGTGACTAAGTAGACATTCCAAGAAGACTTCAGGAAAGAGTAAAAGCTTTTCTATCTCCCTGGGAGGGATGAGGCTCCCTGTGGGTCTAAGATAAATAGTGTCCTGAAATAGTCAGCAAAAGCACAAGGCAACTTAAAGCCCTGACTTGAGAAGTACATTCCATTCAGAGGAAAGTGATATCATTTTTACTCTCCTAAAACAGTCAGGAAAGATATTAACTTTTATTGAGCATCTAGTGCCAAACCACCACCTTGAGAAATATTGTCTCATTTTCCAAAGAAGGTAAAAGGACTTCCGTAAATCATCCAAATGTCTAAAGGGGAAGAACCTGGGTGAGAACTTAGGAAAAACTGTCTTCGACCTAGCGCTCCAGGAAGGCTTGGGGAACGAGGGTGGGCAGTGAACGGGGCAGCAGATCGGGGAGGATCACAAGAGGAAAAGCAAAGAGGCAGGACTCAGCACGTTTTAATTATTCCCCAAAAGGAGCCCTTCTGACTGGAGACTTTCAGTTCGCCTACGACTGCTTGGTGTTCTAAGCATTTCATCACGGCGGTAAACATCAAATGTTGTTTCATAACACAGGCATACGCCTGGAATATTCAGTGACAGCTCACTGCCATGAATTATTATTACAAAATAGCAGCTGTGAAAAGATCATGAGGCAGCGGCCCCTCCTCTGTACACTTGGGCATGAACTACGGGCTTTCCAAGTCCGTAGGAACCAGGCCAGACGCTCATTCCAGTTATGGAGGCTCATTGGTCACATTCCAGATAGTCGTTTTATTGGTGAGAATGATGACTAAGGAGCAGGCTGATTTACATGCAAGTTCCTACTTGGCCTTTTTCCTGTCAGCAAAATCTACTAGTGTCTTCTAGCTAACTTCCAACTTCAGTATAAAAAATAATTACACTCCAGGCAGCAAAACACATCCGAGGGACCAGCAAAGAAAGGTTAAGGAGGAGTCCAGCCCAGGGACAACGTGGGCTGGACGTTACCAGGAAAAGCAAGAGCAAGCTAGCCAAGAAGTGTTGCAAGGAAAGAATTTTCTGGAGCCTTACACAAACTCTGGTTACCATCCTGGGCAATGTTACAGTTTCACTGCTGGTTTGTATTAACTAGTACTAGAAACACATAGTAAGTGACCTAATTCTTTTCCAGTGGATTTTCCCTTTTTTAGAGCTATACCCTGGTTGGCTGCTTTATTTAATAATTTACTAAATCAACAGTCAATATGACTTTGAGCTCAACCCTGAATTCAATTTTAAAATATGTTTTAATAATATTTAATAAATATGAATTCAGTTTTTCTAAGGATTTTTAGGTATAATTCTATATTTCATGAAATTTACCCATTTTAAGTATACAATTCAATAACTTTTAATATTTTTACAGAGTCGTGCAGTCATCACCGCATGAAGAATTCTTTGGATTTTTGGCCATCCCAGATGGCTTATGGGTGAGCTCCCTGACCCGGGACTGAAACCAGGGCTATGGCAGGGGAAGAGCTATGTCCTAACCACCGAACCTCCCAGGGGACTCCCAAAAATTCACTTTTGAGCTTATTTTTTATTTGAATCTTTCAATAGATGATAATTTTCAAGAGTAAATGATAAGCCACAGAAAGGTCTGTCATCTAAGTTACTGACTCAACTTTTATTGAGTTTTCTTTGAGTGGCCAGAGGTCTCCTGCCTGTCCTTTCAGATGCCTGTGTTTGAAGAGAGTGTGTCCAGACAATGTGGTTTGTTGTTCCGACTCATCCTGTGGTTTCCCTGTTACTTGATCTTCCCCGAAGTAAGTGACCGCTGAGTAGGCTGAGGACTAACGAGTCCTGCAGTTGGCCTCATTATCACATGTGGCAACCAGCGGCCAAACAACTCTCGATGTCACTAGTAAGTGCTCTGTAATCAAGCATCTCAACGATTCTCGCAGCAACTGTGTGACGTCCCCTTATGGATCCACAGTGTCACGTGTTTCTATTTTGGCTTTAACATTGATTCCAGTTCCCTTCACCTGCCTACATCAGTCACTGTGACCTTGAAGTGTGGGACAAATCTCTTTCGTCTTCCCCTTTCCCACAGGGACCTCTGTGACCTTGACTCTGGCTTTATTTCCTTTATGCTTAAAATGATAATCCATTTCCTTCTGTCGAAGGCATCTTCATTACCATCTCCTTGTCTCCTCTCTTCACAAAATATTCCTGCAGCACAGACCAAAATTTTAGTTATGGACACCTCATACTCTGAAATTGAAAACTTGGTCTATGGAGCTTCTGAATTCTAAGGTTTTATAGTCACTTCTTCCAGGCGTTGCCTTCAAAATCGTCTTAAGCAAACCACTCTCTGACCACTGCCTCCCGTCTTTGCAGCTCTGACTCCAGTAATTCTTTCTTTGTCTGGGATCCATAATCCATTAGTCCTCAAACTATTTCACTGTCCATAACATCATCATGTCTGTCCTGAACTATCTTTCATCCATGATTCATTACTCCCTACACCTCTCCCTTCAGCAAACTTGCCTAACCCATGGCAAAACCAGCTGTCCGTCCGCTCCACCTTTGCACCAGTGCAGCTGGATGAGGCTGGAGGAGAACCGCCGCCCGTGTGGCGTGGCTCACGTTAAACCACGGCCGCTAGCCTCACGTCCCCTTAGTGCTACCTGGCAGCCCTATCCCGCTGTCCTCGTTCATGCTTGCACTCTCCAAGGCCGCTGTTTCACACCCTCCTTTCTCTCCTAAACCTCACACGGATGACCTTACCTCCCATTTCCTTAAGAAAAGAGAAGCAACCAGAAAAATGCCTTCTAGCACCCTCCGTTATCACATCTGCCTTATCCTCTATCACGTGTCGCCATAGATAAACTATCCAAGCTCCCTGTTCAGTATCATTGTCTCCGCTTGTGCACTAGGCTCGCTATTCTCTCACCTACTCAAAGACGTGGCTTCAGAAATTATTCCTCCCTTCCTTGCATACTCGAATTTTCCTCTCTACTAGATCATTCTCCTTAGTCTATGAATGTGTCCTAAAATATCCTCATCTTAGCACATAACAATATTTACCTCTCCATTTCCCTTTAATCCCCCTTCTGGTGGCTCAGATGGTAAAGAACCCACCTGCAGTGCAGGAGACCAGGGTTTGATCCCTGAGTTGGGAAGATTCGCTAGAGAAGGGAATGGCAACCCACTCCAGCATTCTTGCCTGGAGAATTCCATGAACAGAGCAGCCTGGTGGGCTACGGTCCATGGGGTCGCGAAGGGTGGGACACAACTGAGCAACTAACACTTTCCCTTTTACTTTACTGGCTGCCACCCTATCTATCTGCTTCCCCTTTAGCAAAACTTTAAAATGTACATTGTCAGTGCATGCTGTCTCCAATCCATCTCTTCCCATTCTCTTTGGAATCTCCTCTAATCAACTTTTCATTGCTTTTGTCGTGATCCCCTGTGAGGTCCATGCTGTTAACTTCGACAGTCAGACCAGCGTTTCCACAGCTGATCTTTCTCTGCTCCCCAAAACACTTTCTCCCCTTGGCTTCTAAGACAGCACGCACTCTCACTGCCACTCTCTCTCACTGGCTGCCCTTTCTGTCTTCTCTGCTAATTCCTCCTCTGAGGATCCAGTGTCTCAGGGCTGAGTACTCAGAACATTTTCCCTCCTCTTGCTGTACCCCCAGATGATCTTAAGCAGCCTGTAGCTTTAAAAACTATTAGTATGCTGGTGACTCCTAAATACACATCTCAAGCCAGATCTCTCCTTCGACCTCCAGATTCATATTCAATTGCCTGCTTGAAAATTGCCATTGTATGTTTCTCAGGCCTATTGAATGTGTATATCCAGAACAGAATACCCAGCTCCCAACCCACAGATTTGGGCCTCTTGCAGTTTCCTCCATCCCAGTGATTGGCTTATCAGTTGCTCAGTCCAAACATTTGGATTCACCTTGATCTCTCCCTTTCTCTCATGCTAAGACTGCATACTTAAGATTGGGACTTGAACCCACAACTTCTGGCTTAGGAGGAGACTCGAGCCCACAATCTCCCAGCAGAAATTGCACACCTAGGTCTCAGGACTTAATGAAACTCATGCTCTTTATGTTTCGGTGCAGAAGGAATTCAGCAAAAGGCAAAGTGATAGGGGAGAAACTGATGTGTTGAGAGAGAGTCACACTCCATAGACAGAATGTGAGAGCCATCTTGGAAGGTGAGAGATCCCAGAATATGACATGGTGAGCTTTTATGGGCTGGGTAATTTCATAGGCTAATGAGTGGGAGGATTATTCCAATTATCTGGGGGAGGGGAGAGGATTTCCAGGAATTGGACCACTGCCCCCTTTTAGGACTTCTATGGTTGGCTTCAAAACTGTCACGGCCCTTGTTGCTGGGTCATTTAGCTGATGTATAGCAATGAGCATATAATGAGATGCAAGGTCCACTGGAAGTAAATCTTTCACCATCTTGAGTCTAATAAGTTCTAACTAGTGTATGTCACATCTTCACCCACAGCACAATGAAAGATCTGCATGATGCAGCGAAGATCCTGAATGCCACAACTAAGATGCAACACAGCCAAATAAATAAAGAAATTTTAAATTAAAAAATAAATAAATAGGTACTGAAGGTTTATTGTAAGACAAACACTTTACATGCTCTTAATTTTGACTGTTTAAATATAAACACACTACTAAAGTGTTGTGGCCTTTTCCTTAAAAAGAGAAAATAGAAGTCACAGAAGAAATGTCTCATTTAATTTTCTATACACTATCCTGAATATTTCACTTTTATTCATATTGAAATAATCAGTGCTGAAAATCTTTCTAAAAGGATTTATGCCTCATGGAAATCTAGACCTTCAATATTCACTTTAAAGGAAGAAGCACCTACTTAATAAGATTTTCAAATAAAATGACCTTGTAGATTTTCTTCCTAAAAATAAAAAAAATAAAATAAAATAAAACTAGGGTTTCCTTCAAAGATATATTACCCAATCTAGTTTAGAACACACACCACCCAGTATCAATTTGTATACTCCTTTCTGTGGTTCTGTGGGTTTTACCCTGTTATTTTGTAACTCTGTGTTTTCTAGCAAACTCCTTCCTTAGCCTCAGGACCTCTTCCTGCCTTTTCGGAGAAGGAGGAGCCACCAGCCTCTGTCAGATCTCTCCTCCCAAGCTCTCCTCTTCCTGGTTGAGAGGTTGCCCATTATTTTTTGAAATCAGCTTCTCCCACACAGACCTGGTGATTTCAGAGTGGGAAACCACCCACGCGGAGGGCAGACTTTCTGAGCCCAGCCTTGCACGGCTGCACCTTGTGGGGGAAAGGAGGGCACATCAGGCCCTCCAGCTCCTAATCCCAGCCCACGCAGGCCCTCCGGCTCCTAATCCCAGCCCCACGCAGGCCCTCCAGCAAGTCACGTGTTCATCCAGGGCTTTAGTGTCCCCAAATTGAACACATGGGCCAGGACGCTGTCAAGCTCTCCCTGTCTCTGTTCCTCAGATGCCATGGAGATGGGAACATATAATGATGGATTCCTCTGAGGCTGTCAGAGGGGAACCGAGTGGATATTGAGGATCATCGTTTTCTTTTGGCAAAGAAAACTGTAAATGGTGAATAAAAGTTCATCTACTCGTGTACAAAGTTGTAATGAGGCAGTCTAAGGAAGAGAAATAGTACCTTAGAAAGGAGATTTTTCAAAAAAAAAGAAAAAAAGAAAGATTTTCCTTTCCATAAAACCAAATAATGGAAGTTTCAAACACTTCTCAGAAATGCTAGTAACTAGATTCTTGGAGTCATTTTCAAAGTGGTTATATCTTTTGGGTTTGGGGTTGGTGGATAATTTCTATTTCCTCTTTTTTATCTTTTTATATATCCTCTGAATCTTTTACTAATATATATTAATTCTATGATCAAGATAGGTATTTTTTAAAAGAAAGAAGTAAATGGCTCTAACTGTGCAAATGGAGGATAGAAGAGAGAGAGAAACTGAAAAACTAACAATGATGAAACTGACATTTACTGAAAATCATTTGTTATCTACTGGATAGTAACGAAGCTCACTTACATCTCAATTCTGAATATGTAAACGTCCCATTTTACGTATAAGAAAAACAAGGCAGAGAGGAGTCAAATAACTTCTAAAGTCACGGAGCTGGTAAATGAAGTCACTGGGGCTTCACCAGGATGGTCTAAAATAAGGGCCTCTGCTGTTTTATCCCCATGCTCTTCTGCCTTCTAAATAGTCTACAAATTAGTCAGAACATTGTTTAACTTTAGAGGACAGGGTTTTTTTGTTGCTGTTTTTTCTTTTTTTTTTTTAGGACAGTTTTTTTTTTTTTTAAATACAAACTACATTTTAGTTAGGTTAATATTTCCTGAACACACATGAACAAAAGTTAAATGGTTTAAAACGGCCTGTGATTTAAAGTTTGCCGCGGATGGGGGAAGGAGGGATTGAGAGTTCGGGGTTAGCAGACACAAACTTATACGGGGAAGATGAACGACATGGTCCTGCTATGTAGCGCAGGAGCTGTATTAAACATCCCCTAATAAACCATCCTGGAAAAGAACAGACACATGTCTGATCAGCGGAGATCAACCCAGCACTGTAAGGCTACGTGTGCCTGTGTGCTTAGTCGTGTCCGACTCTCTGCGACCCCGTGGAGTGTAGCCCACCAGGCTCCTCTGTCCAAGGAGTTCTCCTCGCAAGAACACTGGAGTGAGTTGTCATTTCCTACTCCAGGGGATCTCCCCGACCCAGGGATCTAACCCGTCTCTCTTTTTGTCTCCCGCATTAGCAGGCCGATTCTTCACCACTGAGCCACCTGACTCAGAGGCCTAAGCAAACCTAAATGGAACCTATAAATACCTCAAGGTTAAGAAAGCCAAACCTCAGGACTACCAATCACAAACAGCCAAGCAAGCTTTCCCATATAAGGCAGGAGTGTAAGCTGTAACCAATCAAATTATTTCCTTGCTCTGAATCTACCTTTTCTCTGTAAGTCTTTCCCCTAGCTCTTATTGGTGGAAAGCACTGCAAAATACTTCTATTTTGGTGCTGTCTGATTCCAATTGATTTCTGCTCCAATAAACTCTGAAAATCTTTAATACGCCCCAGTTTGTCTTAACAGCTGATATCTGGATCATTTTGTGTAGGCACCTCAAAGAGATTCGGAAGATGATTCGAATGGTTTGGATGGTTGGGAACCATTAGAAGCTGCCAATCAGCTTTCAAAAATATGTGTACAGGCACTTCCCTGGTGGTCCAGTGGCTAAGACTCCACACTCCCAATGCAAGGGACCCGGGTTCAGTCCCCAGTCAGGGAACTAGACCCCACATGCCACGGCTAAGAGTTCGTATGCAGCACCTAAAGATGCCACACAGCGGGCTTCCCTGGAGGCTCAATGGTAAAGAATCTGCCTACCAATGCTGGAGACACCGGTTTGACCCCTGACCTGGGAAGACCCCATATGCCAAGGAGCAACTGACCCTATGTGCACCACTGTTGAGCCTGTGCTCTGGAACCCAAGAGCTGCAACAAGAGGAGCCGTGCAACGAGAAGCCCACGCACTGCAACTGCAGAAAAGCCCAAGGAGAGGCAAAGACCCAGCACAGCCAAAAACAAATAAAACTACGTGGAATTATTTTTAAAAAAGATCCCACATACCACAACAAATTATTTTATATGTGTGTGTGTGTTGGCCCTGCCAGGCAGAGCTTCCCTACCAGTGATTGAACCCAGGCCATAGCAGGGGAAGCCCCAAATCCTAACCACTAGGCCAACAGGGAACTTCCCCCAAAATAAAATGTTTTTAGAAGTACAGTCTATTCATAAGACAGAGGATGAGATGGTTGGATGGCATCACCAACTCAGTGGACACGAGTCTGAGCAAGCTCCAGGAGTTGGTGATGGACAGGGAAGCCTGGTGTGCCGCAGCCCGTGGGGTCGCCAAGAGTCGGACAGGACTGAGTGGCTGAGCTGATCCACAGGACAAGATTCCGTCCGCAAAGCAAACGGTCCAGGAGAAGCCGCACAGCCAAGGGGGCCTCATCACCGCGATCTCATTTCATGTCCACAGCGTGGTCCCTGTCCTGCTTGCAGCCGGGACTGGAGACTCCTGAGGGCTGCTAACTGTTGGTCTTCTTTCTCCTCTCACCCTCCACTTCCTGATTTTTTTTTTTTTAAATACAAGGCAACTTTTATTTTCAGTTTTCATCAAGAAATCTGCTTTTTTTTTTTTTATGCTTTTGGTTCTTTTCCTTTTTTTTTTTTTCCCCCACTTAATCTGCTCTCTCCCGTGGCTGGATCCATTCCGCTGTGTGTGTGTGTGTGTGTGTGTGTGTGTGCACGCGCACTCCTGTGAGTGCTCAGTTCTGTCTGACTCTTTGCCTCCCCATGGTCCGTGCCCACCAGGTTCCTCTGTCCATGGAATTTTCCAGACAGTAATGCTGGAGTGCACACTATTTCCTACTCCAGGGTATCTACCCAATCCAGGGATTAAACCCGTGTCTCTTGCGTCTCCTGCATTGGCAGGCAGATTCCTTACCACTAATCCCCTGGGAAGCTTCACACCACCTTTCAGGACGCCAGATGACAGAAGCAATTTCAGGGCTCAGAACTGAAGAAAGGCCTCAGTCTCAGTAAACATTAGCCGGATGAATGAATAATGACTATAGGTGTGGTCATTTCACCTAATATCCCAGGGTGGGGAAGGACACAGGACTGCAAGATATAATAAAGACTACCTATGCTAACCAACTAGGTTCTAATTGTGGGGATGGGGGAGCTTAGAAGGGCAGCAGCTTGGTTCACTGGAGCCTGCAAGCCAAGTTCAGACTCTGACTTTGCTCCTTCCTTGGCGTGGAACTTCAATTTCTTTCCTTGAGCCTAAGTCAGCAGGCCTATTTAAAATGCCTAGCTCAGGACCCAGGTGGAGCAGTGGTAAAGAACCCACCTGCCAATTCAGGAGTTGCAGGAGCTGTGGGTTTTATCCCTGGGTCAGGAAGATCCCCTAGAGAAGGAAATGGCAACCCACTGCAGTATTCTCGCCTGGGAAATCCCATAGACAAAGGAGCCTACAGTCCAAGGGATGGAAAAAGAGTTGGGCAAGACCGAGCAAACACACACAACTCAGGACTTCCTTGGACGTCCAGTGCTTAAGACTGTGCTCTCAGCGCAGGGAGAACGGGTTTGATCCGTGGTCTGGGAATTAAGATCCCACATGCCACACAGCTCAGCCTTAAAAAAGAAAAATGCCTGACTTTCAGGGATGCTATATATTGGGCATGAGAAGTGTCAGGCTCTTCTCTGGTCCTTGCTTTTATCCCGGCTCCATAAAGGAGACCCCAAGTTGATGGGTTATGAATTGGGCCACAAGTGAATGGGGCTTTCTTTCTTTCTCCTTCATCTTTTCTGAGGGTCAGCATGGAAGGAGACACCCCGCCCGCGCCCTCTGCCCCCTCCACCCCCAACACACACACTCACTGTTTTTCTCTTAACCCCCCCCTTCTTTCTGGGTGTATGTTTCAGAGTAGTAGGAGATCAGATCGATCTCAGCTCTTTCTTTCCAGGTGGCTGAAGTGGCAGAGAAGACAGGAAGCATTTCCTTCTGAAGAAAAAACCTGTCCATCCTGTTGTCTTTTCTTCTGGCATTTCTTTGCTTCCCCTGTCTCCCATGTGACCAACTGGTCATAACACGGGTTTAGGATTAAAAGAAGGAAGGGTCTGATTGAGTCATTATCACTGGAGTACCCTGCCCCAGGGTTTCACATACAAGCCCAGCAACAATAGATGGTTAATGCATTCAGATTGAAATTTGATGACAGGTCATCTCAGACATGCAAAGAAAATGTTGAAGATGGAGCTTCAAATTGCCAATGAAAGTATCTCAGTTTTCTAATGTGAGACAGTGTTATGCCAAGGTGACAACTCTCTGCCAAAGCTGTTTCTCTCACTTTTTTTCTGTTCCTCCTGGAGACAGTGTCTAGAGGACGGTGCTTAGGTGACCTCATGGTGACTCTTCTCTGGATTGTCCCCGACGTGCGCTGCAAGAATGCTGGTCTGGTCTTGTCCCTGAGCTGTCAGTCCTAAGGTCTGCTCTCTGGGCTCTCCTCCCCCCATTCCCGTGACCGGCAGGAACGTCTCTTGCATCACATCTGCCTCGTCACCAAGGTGAAATCTGTAAACACCTACCTCCCAGAACCGTAGTAGCAGAATGGCTCCTGGGGAAACATTATTTATGGAATAGAAAAAAAAACGCACACATAGACCCCACACACAATCTTTGTCACACTGCATTCCTTAATCACCGTCTGTTGTCTGAATATCACCTTTGGAAATCGTACGGGGAAAGAAACCTGGAATTTGGGATTATTCCCCAAAATTCATAAGGTCGGGCTCTTACAAATGGTTTCTAGTATCTCTCGTGTGACTTCATCTCCCATTGTACTCTTTCATGTTCTCCTTATAACAGCACGCTCAGGGATTTTCCGTTTTGCTTGCTATTGTAACAGCAACGTCTGAAGTAGCACATGGCCCGTTGCAGGCGCTTACTAAGCATTCGCTGAATGGCTGGGCGGTCAGTCACATCCTCCGTGTTCGGGTTTACCCAGTTCCACCCTCGGGACAAGCCCGCTTCCCTGCGCTCCAGGCCCTCGCACAGTGGTGCACATGAGCTTGCGTGCTGCCCGGAGCAGGCACCAGCTTGGAGGCGGCAGTTGAAGCGGTGGGCCTTAGCGAGGCCCCCCAGGAAGAGCAAGAAAACTTCTGAATCTCAGAACCTCTTTACACTTCAAAAAATTGCTGAGGACCCCAAGGAACTCTCTTTACATGGGTTATGTCAATATTCCTTCTACTAAAATTAAAACAAAAAATTAAAATATTTATTGATTTATTGAAAATGGACAAAAATATTACATGCTAGCATAAATAATTTTAAAACAACTACATTTTCTTTTTTTAATTGAAGCATAATTGGTTTAAATATCATGTTAGTATCAGGTATATAGGACAAGTGATTTATTTATATATTAATATATGTATTCTTTTCCAGATTCTTTTCCCTTATAAATTACTACAAAATATTGACTATGTTTCCTTGTCCTATTCAGTAGGTCCTTGCTGATTATCAGTTTTGTATATAGTAATGAGTATAAAGCATAGCTGCATTTTCCAAAACAGAAGTTACCAAGAGGGGTGACATTTACTTTTTTTCAAGTCTCTTGTGTCTGGTTTGATAAAGGCAGCTGAATTCTTATATCTGCTCCTCTGTTCAATCAGTTGTGATATATTTTGGTTGAAATCTGGTCTCACATAGAGATAGAGTTGAAAACGGGAGGATCCTGGGGACTCCAGTGGTTTCTGGCCTCATTCTGAAAACTGCTGTCCTGGAGCGACACTTGCGAGGCGTTCTCGGTGGCTCGGTGGTTAGGACTGAGCTTCTACTGCATGGCCATGCGTTCAGTCCCAGGACAGAGAACTAAGATCCCTCATGCCTCAGGGTGTGGGCACAATGATAATGATGGTAAAGTAGCTATTTAAACGTAACAAATAAACAGACTGTTGCTGCAGCAATAATGACCCTCTCTGTCACAAAGCTCCGACGTCGTCCTTGGGCAGTTGCTAAGTCGTGTATGACTCTGGGACCCAGTGGACCGTAGCTCTCCAGACAGATCTGTCCATGGGATTCTCCTGGCAAGAATACTGGAGTGGGTTGCCGTTTCCTTCTCCAGGGGATCTTCGCAGACCAGAGATCGAGTGTGCGTCTCCTACATGGACAGGTGGATTCTTTACCTGGGAAGCCCCACAGAGTTCTAGCCCTCCAGAAACTCCAGATCCTGCTAGAAGAACAGAACTCCCATTTCTCACCTTCCCTGCCTCCCATTTCTCCACTTACGATTGCCCGGTTCTTCAATCATATGTGACAGCTGGCAGTCTGGAACAGGAAAGACAGATAAAATATACGTTCCTGAGGGAAGGTGCTGAGGGAAGAGGGGAGTGGACTAGACATCCTAGGAAGGGGGTGAGGGAAAGAAAACACTCTACCCATCTTCAGCGAGATGAGGTTGGGAAGTGCAAGCATGTTTGTGAACAAAGATGACTCAGGGCCTGGGCTGAAAGGAAACAAACAACAAAGCCCAACCTGCTGGGCGTGTGTGGAAAGAACTGGTTCTCAGAGGGGGAGGAGTTGGTGTTATAAATTAACAATAACGTGATTACAGTTTTACAGCCTGCTTCCTATTTATTGGGGGAACTGATGGAAAGATAGCTGACAACCAAGTTGAGCTCTGAGACTCGTGAATTCTCAGCACATTGGCGTGGCCTTGCTGCCACGGGAGGGAAGGCTTTAGGCAACAACAGTTTATAAACCGTTCCCCTCGGGCCAGCACCACCACCTACTCCTTCAGTGGAGTGTTTCCTGCTTGTCTGCTTTATGGCGGGAAGCCGCGGGCAGCAGCTGTCAGTGGTCCCAGCCAGGTCCCTGGGACCACCCGGCACTCGCGGCCCAGCTCTGCTGGGAAGGCTGTCTCCGTGTGTGTGTGTGTGTGCGTCTGTGCACGCCCGTGAGTGGTTGTGTGCTGATGCAACTAGAGGCAAGGACCACACCCACATGGAAATAGAAGATTTTTGTGTCTAAGAACGTCTTAACCTATTAGCTCAGAGAATAAGTAGAAGCAAGGATTGGGTTTTTTGTTTTTTAATATAGCAACTTTACTGAGATAAATCTGAACGCCATAAAATTTACAGTTTTAAAGTTTACAATTCAATGAATTTTAGAATATTTACAGAATTATGCAACCACCATCAATATCTAATTTTAAAACGTTTTTATAAAAATAAAAACTGTTTCTTTTCCAAAAAGAAACCCCACTGAACACGTTTTCAAGGTTTATCCACGCTACAGCGTGTACCAGTATTTCATTCCTTTTTGTGGGCAAATAATACTCTATGGTTTGAATATACCACTTCTTAGTGATCTGTTTATTAATCTGCAGATACCCTTTAATTGGCAACCATTTGGGTTGTTGTGACTATTACAAATAAGGCTACTATGCATATTTATGCCACAGCTACTGAGGCAGAGACACTGGAGTCTGCGCCGCAGTGAAAGACCCCGCTCGATGCAATGAAGGCCCCAAGTGCTGCAACTTAGACTGAACGCAGCCAAGCATGAACATTTTAAAATAAAAGTCAATCTCATCCAAAAATATCCTCATGGAAACATCCAGAACAGTGTTTGACCACATACTGGAGAACTGTGGCCCAGCACGTTAACACATACAATTAATCTTCACATTTGGAAATTTAAAAATAAAAAAATTCAAAATAAAGTAAAAGTTGTGTTGCAGTGAAACACGAAAAAGTTTTCTTTTTCTCTTCGCCTTTTGAGTCCCTCTCTGATTTAACTGGTCCTAATCTACAGTCTGCATTGATAACTAAATTTCCTTCTTTTCAGAAGACTAACCTGTTAGGTAAACTACATCACAGAACAACTGCCCTCTAACTCTGCATGAACCACATTATGTGTCCATTATCTTTTAATTTGATGCTAGTCACATCCTGATGCTTAACTTTATAGCACTCCCTCTACAAACCACCCCTTACAGTTTGTTTTTCCTGCTTTCTGCAAACTGCAGTGCAATCCCCAAAAAACAATGGACCCTGCTACTGGGACCAACTGTCAGACCACGGCCCACCTGATGCCAGCCTATTGAGTGTTTTGAAACAATGCAAAAAGAAAGAAAAATACAGGATCCTTACATCTCTGCTCTTTATTTCCAACCCCTGACCACGAGTGAGCCCCAACTATAGGAATACCCTTGATTCCCCATGGAGGGGAGACACAGTCCTTGAGTCATGAGCCTGCTTCCCCTGCTGGCTTGAGGATTAAAGCCATCTTTAGATTTTGTACAAACTCTGTTTCCATATTTTCTTTCTGGTAGTCAGAGGAAGCCAAGATTTTGGCAGCAATGATAGCTTCTAATTAGTCTCCTTGCCTTTCAACTTTGGATGTCTTGGCACTCTCTAACTCTGCCAAAACACACTCCCCAGCACAAGACATAAATACTTCCCCACCTTCTTGAGGTACTGACAACACAAGAGTTCCCCAGCAGGGCCCTGAGTGCCCCTCTCAGTATGACCTTCATTGAAATTTCCAGTTTCTCTGGATTATTTTCTTTCCTACCCATACTTGCCCTGCATACTGTCACCTCTCCACCTTTGCTTTAAGGTTGAAGTCCTGTTCAGTTCAGTTCAGTTGCTCAGTTATGTCCGATTCTTTGCAACCCCATGGACTGCAGCACACGAGGCTTCCCTGTCCATCAACAAATCCCAGAGCTTGCTCAAACTCATGTCCATCAAGTCGGTGATGCCATCCAACCATCTCACTCTCTGTCATCCCCTTCTACCCCTGCCTTCAATCTTTCCCAGCATCAGGGTCTTTTAAAATGAGTCAGTTCTTAGCATCAGGTGGCTAAAGCATTGGAGCTTCAGCTTCAGCATTACTTCATCCAATGAATATTCAGGGTTAATATCCTTTAGGATTGACCAGTTTTATCTCCTTGCAGTCCAAGGGACTCTCAAGAGTCTTCTCCAACACAATTCAAAAGCATCAATTCTTTGGCACTCAGCTTTCTTTATAATCCACATCCATACATAACTACTGGAAAAACCATAGCTTTGGCTAGACAGACCTTTGTTGGCAAAGTAATGTCTCTGCTTTTTAATATGCTGTCTAGGTTGGTCATAGCTTTTCTTCCAAGGAGGAAGCATCTTTTAATTTCATGGCTGCAGTCACCATCTGCAGTGATTTTGGAGCCCAAGAAAATAAAGTCTGTCATGGTTTCCATTGTTTCCCCATCTGTTTGCCATGAAGTGATAGGACCCGATGCCATGATCTTAGCTTTCTGAATGTTGAGCTTTAAGCCAACTTTTTCACTCTCCTCTTTCACTTTATCAAGAGGCTCTTTACTTCCGCTTTACTTTCTGCCATAAGGGTGGTGTCATCTGCATATTTGAGGTTATCGATATTTCTCCTGGCAATCTTGATTCCGGCTTGTGCTTCATCCAGCCTGACATTTCACATGATGTACTCTCCATATAAGTTAAATAAGCAAGGTGACAATATACAGCCTTGACGTACTCCTTTCCTAATTTGGAACCAGTCTGTTGTTCCATGTCCAGTTCTAACTGTTGCTTCTTGACCTGCATACAGATTTTCAGGAGGCAGGTAAGGTGGTCTGGTATTCCCATGTCTTTCAGAATTTTTCACAGTTTGTTGTGATCTATACAGTCAAAGGCTTTGGCGTAATCAATAAAGCAGAAATAGATGTTTTGATGGGATTCTGTTGCTTTTTCTATGATCCAGTGGATGTTGGCAATTTGATCTCTGGTTCCTCTGCCTTTTCTAAATCCAGCTTGAACACCTGGAACCCCATGAACAGTATGAAAAGGCAAAAAGATATGACACAGAAAGATGAAGTCCTATAGTCTACTTTTTAAAAAATCATGCTATTTTTTAAAAAGAAAAATAAGCGTGGTGTCATAAATCAAACTCCCTCTACCTGCCCATGCCTCCTCCCTTCGGGCAAACTTCTAATCTTATTATGGTTCTTTTAGTGTCAACCTTCATATTTTAAAGTAAAACGCTAATAATGATATATTTGGGGAGCTTTCCTGGTGGCTCAGTTACAAAAAAGTCTGCCTGCCAATGCCGGAGACTTGGGTTTGATCCCTGGGTCAGGGAGATCCCCTGGAGAAGGAAATGGCAACCCTCTCAAGTATTCTTGCCGAGGAAATCAGAGGAGCCTGGCAGGCTACAGTTCATGGAATCACAAAAGAGTTGGACAGAACTTAGTGACTAAACAACAACAATAATATATTTATTTTTTGGCTGAATCTAAACTGATAACTTTCCATAATGAGGAGGTTTTCACTCCGTTATCACCTAGATCCCATCTATACACATACACTTATGCATTAAAAAAGAAAGAAAGAAAGAAAAAACCTGAATATTCATTGGAAGGACTGATGCTGAAGCGCCAATACTTTGGACACCTGATGGAAAGAGTCAGCTCATTGGAAAAGATCCTGATGCTGGGAAAAATTGAAGGCAAAAGGAGAAGAGGGTGGCAGAGGATGAGATAGATGGCATCATGGAATCAATGCACATGAATCTCAGCAAACTCTGGGAGACAGTGCAGGACAGGGAAGCCTAGTGTGTGAAGAGTCAGACATGACTTATCTACTGAACAACAACAAATACATGTGTACATACACTCTCCTTCTCCAGCCTAATATGGTTAAATCTTGTTTGAATTCTATTAATATTTGTCATAAAACCAAAGTAGACTGAGTAAATCTAAAGGTCTAATTGGCTTTATTATTTTTTTAAAGATTTTTTAATAGGGATCATTTTTAAAGTCTTGATTGAATTTGTTATGGTGCTGCTTCTGTTTTACGTTTTGGTGTTTTGGCCTCAAGGAGTGTGGAATCTTAGCTCCCCAACAGCGGATGAAATCTGCAACCCCTGCATCGGAAGGGAGAGTTTCAGCTGGACTGCCAGCTGAAAATAAAGCCCTGACTGGCTTTATTAAATGACTCCTGAGGTGCTCCAGAGGTGTTTGTATAAAATGGAAGGTTTCTATAGCAGAAAGAGGGCGGGACAAGGAAATGACAAGAGTGGGTTATTTCGGGAACATCACCCTCCCCAAGAGGAAGGCGGGGGCACGGTGTGGGAGGGGAGGGCCTTAGGCAGGTCACCCCACTAGTCCTACCAGGAAATTTCACGCTCAATGGGTTTTAAACCTTCTGGGAGAGGTTAAAACTGCATTAGATCAGGTACTAAGTCTTGGTGTGATTTGCCACAGTGATTTCAGGGCTTGTTGTTTCTTTTTAACAGGTATTTACATGTAACCAGTCTTATTCTGAATATAGTCTCTTGCTTTTGGGTTTTTCTCTTCATCATTGCCTTGCTCCCCCCTTGGCTGTATTTTCCTGGTTTCATTTTCCATCTGTTGCTGCTGTTCAGGCGCTAAGTCATGATCCCAACCCGGGGATCGAGCCTGAGTCTACTGCATTGGCAGGTGGATTCCTTACCACTGAATCAGCAGGGAAGCCCATTCACCTAGCATTCATTGGTCCCCAAGCTCTCTGCCAAAAGTGTACATCTCGTCGCAATTCCTTCAAGCATACTGAGGGCTCCATCCATTTCACCTTTTTCTTAGCAATCCTCCTCTCCCCCCCGAGTCATCCACTTGCTGCCGCAGGCTGAGTGTCTTGCCTTCCAGGCCACAGCACGGTGCCCTGAGCTCACCTCTCACCCTCACCCTGGGAATTCCTTCTACTCCCCTCTGGCGTGGGATCGCATGTTTCCTAGGTTCCATGACTTCCTCTTTGTTGTTTTATTCTCTTCAATGAAGCGCCTCTTCCAGTAGCTTCCCGAAGGAAAAAATGCATAGGAGAAATTTCACAGGCTGTCCTGTATTTGAAGATCTTTTATTGTGCCATTATGCTTGAATGATAGTTTGGGAGGTGTCTTAGTTCGGGCTGCTATAACAAAGTACCATAGACAAGGACTTCCCTGTAGCTCAAATGGTAAAGAACCTGCCTGCAACGCAGGAGGCCTGGGTTCGATCCCTGGGTCAGGAAGATCCTCTGGAGAAAGGAATGGCAATCCACTCCAGTATTCTTGCCTGGAGAATCTCATGGACAGAGGAGCCTCGTGGGCTACAGTCCATGGGGTCGCAAAAAGCTGGACATGACTAACACACAGAGGTGGTTATAAATAACAGAAGTTTCTTTCTAACAGCTCTGCAGGCAGGAAGTCCCATATCAGGATGCCAGCCTGGATGGGTTCTAGGGAAAGCCCTCTTCTGAGTTATAGGCTGCAGAATTTTCATTGTATCCTTGCCTGAGAGAGAGCACAGACAAGGAATCAAACTCTCGGAACTGTTACAGGGCACTAAATCCCATTCATGAGAGCTCCAAGTACGTGACTGTATCATCCCCCACCCCCAAAAGCCCAACCTCTTATCAGGCAGGGGAAAACAGGTCCCATACAAAGTATCAACATCAGAATAGTATCTGAAATATCAGCTTGAAGCCAGAAGACAATGGAATGATGACCTCCATCCCTGGTCCTGGCAGATTCCGCATGCCAAGGAGCAGCCACGACTACCAAAGCCCACACTCTAGAACCCATGCCCTGCAACAAGAGACACCACCGTGATGATAAGCCTGCACAACACAGCTGAATCTCTCAACTAGAGAAAGCCCACGGGCAATAACAAAGAGCCAGCACAACCAAAAGTAATGTTAAAAATTCCTCCTACGTTCTCTGTGTCCTGCGAGCCCCGCTATTCCTGCTTGTTTGTTTCTCGGTGATCCTTGCCTGACCGCTTGCAGTTTAGGGAACAGTAAAAAGAAGCCGATGGTAAGCTCAGTGTACATGCATGAATTACTGGCTAATGAACATCTTTATGAGATGATCTGGCTGGGCTATCTCTTAAAGAATCTTTGCTGTCAGTATTTAAGCTAATCACATATGCGCTTGTATACATGCAGAATAACTGTAATATGCTTAACTTACTAATTTTGCCGAAAGATCACTCTCATCTCCTGAAATTCAAAAGGCTGATGACATCATTTTAGATTACAGCAATGAGTCATACTTGGCTGCAAGTCATAATCAATATCTCAGAGAAAATTTGGTAAAATATCAATATCACAGCTTCATTCTGAGTTTCTCTGTGCTTTTCTTTGGCTCTGCAATTCAAACATTGTTTTGGTCTTCCTCTCTGTGTTCAGCAATGTAAAAAGAAAAAAAAAAAGATATAACTCAGGGACGGTCAGTTTCATTTTCTTATAAGAATCTTAAATTTCCAAGGATGGAATAAGGACACAGGAAAGATAACTCAGGCAATGCTGATTTGGTTGTTTTGGACAAATCTTAAATCTTTCTGGATATGGTAAGGACATGGAAAATCTTCTTAGAAAAAATTAATAGAAAAGTAATTGGCCAAACTTCATTTTTCTTTTTGTGCTCTAAGGTTATAAGCTACAAAAAAAAAAAAAAAAAAA
>CM035290.1:2859255-2888657 GCA_020226075.1 Hydropotes inermis
GCGGCCGGCGGCTTCCCGAGCGCCGGCTGCGCCAAAAGAGGTCGGGGCGCGCGGGCGGCCCCTCGCCTCGCGGTGCGCGGTGCGCGGTGGGCCGCCGGCCGCCCGCCTACGGTGCCGTTCTCTGGAGTGTGCGGTGCCGGCGTGGGGCGCAGCTCCGAGCCGGGCCGACCTGCTCAGCTGTGCCTCTCGACTTTGAAAGCTGGCAGGAGCGACGGGGCAGTCGGGTTGTCTCTGACGCGATAGTTCTGTTTGTCAGGTGAACGGAATTGACGTTTGCGCGTCCCCACTGTGTGCAGTGCCAGGCGTCCTTAGTGGAAGGTGGTGTCGCGCCCAGCAGGGTGGAGTCTTCGAAGGAAAAGTTATCAGTTGAATTGACGTTATGATGCCCAGTTGCTGTTAAAGGAAGGACTAAGATAAAACTGAATAAAACTTAGATGGTATTAAGTCGCTAAGGTAACTTTTACATCGAAATAAGACATTTTCCCTTTAATTTCAGAGGTCTTCATAATGAAAATAAGTTACTGCCATTTGTTGAAAGAATGTTTGTTTAAGAGCTTTGCAGCTTATCTAGCTGTGCCCTTGCAAAAATTAAATTGTCCGCTGTGAGCCCTAAAAATTTTGTATAGGTTCTGTTTTCAATTCCTTGGGCTTCCCTGGTGGCTCAGACGGTGAAGAATCCGCCTGCAGTGCGGGAGACCCGGGTTCAGTCCTTGGGAAGATCCCCTGGAGAGGGGAACGGCAACCCACTCCAGCATTCTTGCCTGGGAAATCTCATGGACAGAGGAGCCTGTCCGGCTACAGGCCGTGGGGTCACAAAGAGTGGGACACGACTGAGCGTCTTACACTTCCATGGCTCTTCTGAAGTATTAGTGATCATGTAAAAACGAGCTTTTATACTTGTTTCCTAGTAAGATTACTTTTTCTAGAGCTATATTCAAGCCTGGGCGCTCTCTGTTGCAGTTACCACTTCTGACTTGGTTATGTTACCTTGTGCTCTGGCTTTCTGTTTGTGTCCTACTTCCCTAGGGCATGAGAAGTTTTGAAAGGACAGTGATCTAATAGATTATCTTGTCTTTCCATCCTCTCATGGCTTCCTATAAGGATCACTTGAGTTAGGAAAGTGATTAGAATTAAGGCAATAAAGTTCTTGAAGCAGTTGTTAAAACAAAGTAGGGGGCAGGCAGAAATCGCCTTTACCATTACATATAAAAGTGGAAAGGATGATAGAGTTTTTTTAGTATTTAAGTTTCTGAAATTTTATTTTCAGAAGCTGGGAGATCATTTTTAATGTATATGCTTAGTAACCATTGTCAAAACATTTTCTCACTCCTCACATTTCCTGGCTCCTGCTAATCATATTTTTCTGAAATATTTTTTCAAGTACCTGTCTTACAAGGTAGATAGTGTATCTGTTAACATAGTTTTCTTTCAAATCTGCCAAAGCATTTGAAAATTTCTCTTGGAATACTCCGACTGTAAAATTACTGACCTTTGTTAGGAAAAGGTTGGCATACTTGTTTGGCAGAGAGCTCGTTACTTTTCTTTCCAGAAAGATGCACTTGGTCACCTTGGGCCTTGTACTTCGCGTTTTAGAATCAGCTCATACGGTGCACTAGTGACAGCGCTTTAACTGTTTTCAGGGGTGAATGAGATGTGTGCATATGTGGACATCGTTGCTTAAGTGCAGCAAGCACATTTAATCAAGACAGTGAGTGAAAGTCCAGGAGAACTTTAAAAAATGATAAATGTTAGCTATATGGTGAGGTTCATGACTGCTTTTTTATCATGAGACTGTATTCACTTTTATTTTTATTATGTTCCTTGTCTTTGTAGGTTTTAAAATCAAAGATGGGAAAATCGGAGAAAATTGCCATTCCCCACGGCCAACTTGTTCATGGTCTACCCTTGTGTGAACAACCAAAGATAAACAGACAGAAAAACAAATATAACTTACCACTAACCAAGATCACCTCTGCAAAACGAAATGAAAATAACTTGTGGCAGGATTCTGTTTCATCCGATATAATTCAGAAGCAGGAAAAAAAGCCTTTTAAAAATGCTGAGAATATTAAAAACAAGCATTTGAAGAAACCCTCATTTCTAACGGAAGTGAGCCAAAAGGAGAATTATGCCGGGGCAAAGTTCAGCGACCCGCCGTCGCCCAGTGTCCTTCCGAAGCCGCCTCGGCACTGGATGGGAGCCACCATCGAGAATTCCAGCCGGAATAGGGAGCTGATGGCGGTGCACTTAAAAACTCTCCTAAAGGTTCAGGCTTAGATCTCAGTGTGCATGTGAAACATGGCTTTTCCAAAATCCCTGGACTCCTTGAAAAGAAGTGGTACAGAGACGGAAAATGGCCTTGTTGTAGCATACAAGGGCAGAAGATGAGTTTAAAAAATTACAAACAGCTTGTATTATATTTTATATTTTGTAAATACTGTATACCATGTATTATGTGTATATTGTTCATACTTGAGAGGTACATTATAGTTTTGTTATGAAAGTATGTATTTTGCCCTGCCCAAATGGTAGGTGTTTTGTATATATACAATGGAGAAATTTTAAGTGTGCTAAGGCACATATAAGACCGATTTATTTGCACAAGGTACTGAGATTTTTTTCAAGAAACAGCTGTTGAATCTCAAGGTGAAGATCTCAATGTGAACAGTTTACTAATGCACTACTGAAGTTAAATCTGTGGCACAATCATTGTAAACATAGGGTTTGTCTATGTTTCTCTAAATTGATTTCTGCCTTCTAATCTGTAATTACTGGAAAACTTCTATTCCCATTTTTACCAAACTTAATTTCTGGTTTCTGGTTTATATCCATTCAGATTTAAAATTTTAATGCCAACAAAATCGGTTGTAATCAAATTTTAAAACAATAATAATAATTTGGTCCCCCCCTTTTAAGTCTTGACTCTTTGTGTGTGATTGTTTTTCATGTTTGAATGTGTAACTAGGAGATGGATTTTAACTTTTCATTTCACTGGCTAAATGTTTATACTAATTGTATGTCCTTTTGGAATTTGGAGAGTCTAATTTAACACTACTACCTCTAAGGGGAGGAGTTCCCCATCTTACGAATGGAAATGGTTGTGGGCAAAAGTACAGCTGATTTAGTTTATAGCTTAGAATATGTTTTTATTTTTGAACTGTTTCGTACCATTTGACTTACCACATTTACAATGAAGGAAAATGGCACTTGTTTGGTTTTCAAATTTTGTTTTCAAACTTTCAGTATACTGGTTTTCAAAATCAGTATATTGATACTGAATGGGATACTTGAATCAGAGCAAATATAACATGTTAAAATAATAGATGGAGATTTTGAAATCTGAAGCTTGCTTGAAGTTACTGTAGCATATGTCTTTTTTTACTTTAAAATTCAAACTTCTACTCAATAGTGTATAAGGTCTATTCCAATAAGAAATTCTAGAACACAGTTTTCCCTTTTCATTATACAAAGCCAAGGTTATCCCAAACAGTACAAAGGAAAAAGTGGTCATGAGTAATTGGTCAATATTTAGACATGTGAAAATGTAAAGTTGTTAAAAGGTTATATATGATTTTATAAAATAGTGTAGATGAGAAGATGCTGCCATCCTGAGGGAAAGAAATGAGTCATAAGTTTCATTTTCTTGGATCCTTTGGTTCACACAAGGGAGGACCCAACTTTAGAATCCTGTTGACTTGACAAGCAGTGCCATGATCGTATGATGACTTGTTACTGCCACCACAAAATCTCAACAATTTACAGCTTGTAAACAACCCACCCAGCCATTTTGCTTTGGCACTGATTGTAACATGCCTTGTTCTTGTGAATTTAGAGAAAGTTACACTTAATTTACATACTGATCTATATAGCTAGATTTTAAAAAAGCATTTAGAGAAACTAAGATACAGGTGCACTTTCAACCTTGTAAAGACTTTTTTTTTCCTTTTAGCTGAGAGGAGTGTTAATACACTGGTAAAGAGGATGGCTAAATTTTTTAAGGGATGATATAAGGGAATTATAAAAAATTTTACGGTTTGAAAAGTGGTTGAAAATAGACTATGGATATATTTAGTGAGAAGGTGTTTACAAATTTAAGTTGAATAGGTTTGGTTTTACAGTAAAACAGTTATTTAGCAGTCTTAGTCTCTTCAGACTACTGTAACAAAAGACTAGAGACTGGGTAGCTTGTAAACAAAATTGCTCAGTTCTGTAGGCTGGGAAGTCTTTTAAGATCAAGGCAGAGCAGGTTTGGCGTCCAGGGCTTCCCAGGTGGTGCTAGTGGTAAAGAGTGTGCCTGCCAGTGCAGGAGATGGAGGTTCCATCCCAGGATCAGGAAGATCCCCTGGAGGAGGGCATGGCAACCCACTCCAGTATTCTCACCTGGAGAATCATGGATAGAGGAGCCTGGTGAGCTACAGCCCATAGGGTTGCAAAGAATCTGGACAGGACTGAAGTGAGGGAGCACGTAAGCATGCTCGGAGAGCCTTCATGAGGTTTGTAGCAGGTGACCTTTAGCTGTGTATGCGCATGGCACAGGGGTGGGGGAGCTTTTTGGGCTCCCTTTTATAAGGACATGAATCCCATTCATGAGGGTTCCTGTCCTCCTATCCTAATCACTTGCAAAGTCTCTACCTCCTGTTACTATCACCTTGGGGGCTGGGTTTCAACATAAAAATTCAGACCATAGTGTAGCCTAATTATTCGGCAATTATTTTTCCCCTATTGTAGTTTCTTGAAACATTTCCTCTCAATGTTCCTGTAATTTGTTTTGTGGGGGTATAACATGCACTGCAGTTTTCTGCTACAGACCTAAATTTTAACTAATGGCCTAGTTTAAAATTGCAAAGGGGTAAAAGGTGTGAGTGGAAAAAATTGTTCCATGCAGTGGCACTTCCCCTGCAAAACACATGTATGTGATTTAGACTCATACTGAAGTGGCTTTAGGTAAATTTGTACAATTTGATACTGAGTTTATTCAGTTCATACCACTGATGCAGTGACAATATAGAAAGCTGCTTTTATTTGCATTAATCTTAGTGTGCTAAGTAATTCGTGTCCTTGCAGAATGAGAAAGGAAAAAGTAATAAAAGACCAAATTACAATATTAAAAGATTGATGGGAGCCATTCTTTTCAAACTAAAGGTGGTTTTTAAGTTAAAATTCAAACTTTAGGGTAGTTTCTAAATTTGAAGATTTTACTCTTAACTGGCTTTCAGGTTTCTAGGCATTACTATACCCCATTCGTTCACAAATTATAAAACTAGTACAAATGTGGGAAATGAATGGGATCCAGTTATGCTGTATTTAAAACCACTTGTATTTCTTTTGCCTAGTATGTCGTTTTGTGTGTATGTGTGGTTTTTAAACTAGCTAAAAACCCGTAGTATTTGGTCTGTCTTCACCTGCCTTCATTGAAAGCCCTGACTCAACTTTCGGTGTGGAGAAGGAACCAAACGCAGGCCCATCCCAGCGCTTCTGCCCCTCAGCACCAGGGCCCAGCATGGACCTGGTAAGCTGGGCATGGTGGGCATCCACCTGACAGGGAAATGAGGATTAGGAGGAACTGTGAGTGTGGTGGATAAACTAGACCCCTCTGATGCCTCAGCTCCCAGCATGTTCTCAAAAGCACTTCACTGTCTGGGGAGGAATAGGGCTGTCAGCTCAAAGCCACCAACTTCTGCCCTATTTATTCCTGGTTCCTCCAGAAGCAGTGCTGGGGAGAAACATGAATATTCAGTGGTTTGAGATTACCAAAAAATGCAAGGCAAGTATTTCGTGGGGGAAGCTGGTTTTGTGATTGAGGCAGTGGGTTAATTCTGAGTTGAGTCCACAGGGCCAGAACGGGATACGACTGAGCTACTGACCCTTTCCTGAGCTCCTGTGGTAGCTCAGATGGTAAAGAATCTGCCTGCAGTGCGAGAGACCAGGATTCAATCCCTGAGTTTGGAAGATCCCCTGGAGGAGATAACAGCAACCTACCCAGTACCCTTGCCTGGGAAATCCCATGCACAGAGGAGTCTGATGGGCTACAGCCCATGGGGTTGCAGGCGAACATGGCTGAGCAACAGACCCTTTCTCCATTAAGCAATCAGTTCTAGAAAGGAAGATGGGAGGGGACTTCTGTGTGATACTGGCATTTTTGTATGAGTCTTCGTTCCCGCTCACATAAATGCAGATGTCTTCCTTACAGATGGGAAATTCATTTTAGGAGTGAAGCCCATAGTTAAAAATTCCCCCAATTGTTGTCACCAAGTTTAGCTTTTTAAAATAGTATGTTGTAAATATTACCACTAATTGGCCTACATGAGTTCTGAAGTCTCTCAAATCTGATTCCATCAGATGGCTCATTTATGTGCATATGTGCATTCTTAGTATAATAAAAATCCTAACAATGAAACTAAGAGTCCTTGTCTTGGATAAAAACTTCAACCACTACTCCCCTCTTTGTTTGAAATACCTGTTTTGTGTCATTTTTGAGCAGCATGTCTACTGTTTGGAGTGAGGGGAATTAAGTGTGAAGTATGTTCAAGAGATAGCTAACCCTTGGACAACACAGGTTCAAACTGAGCAGGTCCACTTTACACACATATTTTTAAAATATTAAATACTTCATGATCTGCAGTTGGCTGAATCCCAGGATGTGGAACCTTGGGTATGGAGGAATCACAGATAACAGACTATAATTTATATGCATGTTTCCTTCAACTGCACCCAACCTATGAGTTATTCAGGGGTCAACTGTACAAGGATAACTGGCAAAACTAAAAGTTAACAGCATAGGTGGGTGAGGAAGAGACGGCCACCGTAACTAAAACACAAGCTGCGTTCCCTTCACCCTACACCCTACCGAATGTCTTTAGAGGAGGTAAAACAAGTCAAGTCACTGTCTTCCAGCAGGTGGTTACTATAGGGAGTAGGGATCATCTCCTTGGGAATCAGACGCTCTGGAAGGAGCATTGCGTGGGGCCTTAAAATAGTATATGACATGCAAAGAAAAGCTGAATAGCTGTCAGAGGCAAAAGTTTTAGCAGTCTTCTATGAAAAGATGTGGACTACCCAGTAGCTTGAGAAGTGCAGAGTCGGAAGGTTCAGTCTTGAATGGTGTATTGGGGTGATAACATGAGGGGCTTTAAATTCCATGTTTAAGAGTTTCAACTTTATAAGCATGACAATCAGAGGTTTATGAACAAGGTAGTAAGATTCTAAAAGAAAATATGAGAAGTGGAGTATAGTTTGGAAAGGGAAAGCTTGGACACAAAAGCCACTTGAGATTCAATATTTTTTTTTAAAACAAAAGCCTAAAGGACATTATGAGAGGTTATGCAGAGGCATGGACTTATTTGGGAGATGTTCTGGAGGTAGAACTCAGAATGAGAAACTGAATGAAGCATAAGAAAAAGATTTAATTTAAAATCGAACCTTTAGGAAGATAAAGCCAGCAATTAAGGAACTCTGGAAGGGGCTGGAATTGTAGAGGAAGGTAATTTCGATCTGCATGTTGAACTTTGAGATGTATGTAGGATATCCAAGGGGAAATATACAGCAAGTCAGGTCAGGTCAGGCCAAGAGGCACGGCCGTGGTAACCGCACAAACACACTAATTACAACGTGAATATGAAACAAGTATTGTCTTCCTGTATTTTTTTTCCCCTCCTTGGGTTAGCACCTTTACCAGCACTCCTGACCTCACCCTTTCTGCCTCCTATAGACTCCAGACTTCATCTATGATAGTAAATGCTTTAAAGTATTTCCTCTGAAACAGTATTAAATGATGGTTAGTTACTACTGAGCTGTAAAAGTCCGGCAGTAATGGCTCAACACTAAAATCTGGATTCAAAACCGACAGCAGGGGGCCGGTAGCTGAAGAGGAGGGTCAGTTTCCCTTTTCTGAATTTCAAACTGGGTAAAACTGATCTTTTATAATACTACAGCTTTCTGTAGATCTTACCCTTTCTAACGACCATCCCATTTTACTGCTAAATGTTTTTATTGGAGGGTGGAAGCCCCGGACTCCCATGCCCTCTACGCAGCGGATACCCGCTTCAGGCTGAGGGAGTCAAGCAGGTGTTCTTACACGTGGGTCTGAAAGGCTGACAGTCTCATCATCTTCCTCTATATTTACAATTTTGAAGGGCACTGCTGAATGAAAACATGCAGAAATCACAAGCCTGCTCTACTAGCCCTGAGGTAACTCCTCCAAATTGTTTTTGTGTACTTTATTCCTCTCCTGAATCCATGAATCTTTCAAAAGTTTCCAAATAGGGAAACAGTATGTCTGTTATGAAATAATTGTTGTAGGCACACACTATGTGTAATTCAGGAGCTCACTTGTTTTTGTATCTGAAAGGGAATTTCAGAGTACATTTTATAGACTGCTTTTTATAAACACTCATAAAAAATTAATCTTTGAAGGAAACTTTCTTGATAATTTTAGGATTCTCTGAAGGTATGGGATGGATGAAGTTTTAAGAGTTAGGTATAATCTATTTTATGCTTAAACTTTTACTTTAAATCTCTTGGATTAGATGTTTTACTCTGACAGTTTTCAGATAACTTTTCAGATCCTTTGGAATTTTCTTGGGAGTTCTAAATTGACTATGCTAAGAAGTATGAGTAATATTCCCAACACCCAAGAGCTGTATTTGCCAAAACTAAACTTGTGAATTACAATTTAAGATTTATAGGTGTTACATTTACTAAGGGTGCATTGTCAAGGTCTTAGAATTCATTTTCTAAAGTAGTTTGTTGTTGTTTAGTCATTAAGTCGTGTTGGGACTCTTTGGGACCCCATGGACTGTAGCCCACCAGGTTTTTCTACCCATGGGATTTCTCAGGCAAGAATACTGGAGTGGATTGCCATTTCCTTCCCCAGGGGGATCTCCCCAACCCAGGAATTGAACCCACATCTCCTGCTTGGCAAGCACTCTTTACCACTGAGCCACCAGATAAAGTGAAAGTGAAAGCAGGTCAGTCGTGTCCTAATCTTTGTGACCCCAAGGACTACACAGTCCATGGAATTCTCTAGGCCAGAATACTGGAGTGGGTAGCCTTTCCCTTCTCCAGGGGATGTTCCCAGCCCAGGGACCAAACCCAGGTCTCCCGCACTGCAGGCAGATTCCTTATCAGCTGCCCCATATATACATGCGCTGTGTGCCAAGTTGTGTCTAAGTCTTTGTGGCCCTCTGAACTGTAGCCTGCCAGGCTCCTCTGTCCATGGGATCCTTCAAGCTCCTAAATTATTACAGATAGTTCCTTTGTTCTAAGATTAGAAATTAACCTGATTAGTTGTCAAAGCCGAATTACAAACCAGTCTAGAATCTTGAGAAGATGGCAGGATGAACATTCTGGTGACTTTTTGATTATTTCTGACATGGAAATGTTTGATTTTATTGAACTCAAATTGCCTTCAAACAGTAAGATCTTTAAACAGGAGGATCTTTATTTCACTCTGCTTGGCAGTATGGAGCCAGAGGCCTTTGGCTCTTCCTATCAAAATTTTGGGAGAGATCTACAATTTGGGAGATCTTCTTGCTATAAAATGAGGGCTGTCAACAGTCCCTTTCAACGTTGAAATCACCCTTAAAGTGACCAGACATTAAGGCTCTCACATTAATAGAACAAAGGACTATCAAAGGCTAGACTTCCCTTCCCAGTCAGCCTTCCAAGGGTCCTAGTCACTGCGCTGTCCAGTCTATTTGTGTGTTTCTTAGGTTACTGTAAATCATCTGACCTTTGAAACTACACCCTGAATTTTAAAACTAAGAAAACAGGATTATGTTTATAAAAGATAATCAAGATTTCTTGATCACTCTTTTGCTAACTGGAAAAGCCCACTTATGAACATTCCAATTTTCAAAAACTTACTAAATGTTAAAATCAAAATAACTTGAGGAAAGGATGTGATAAAGCAAGCATAATTTACCGTTCAACTGTAGACTCTACTTAATTAATGAGTATGTGGGTATTCATTGTAAGATTACCTTACTAAAGAGTTCTACAACAAAATGTCGATAGAATTGGGGAAAATGAAGGCTGCTTATACACATTAAAAATTATAATGAATATCCTAGTAGCTTCCCTGGGGGCTCAGTCAAGAAAAAATCCGCCTACAATGCAGGAGACCTGGGTTTGATCTCTGGTTCGAGAACATCCCCTGGAGAAGAAAATGGCAATGCACTCCAGTATTCTTGCCTGGGAAATCCCATGGACAGAGGAGTCTGGCAGGCACAGTTCATGGGTCGATTTAGCGATTAAACACAAATTGAGTCTTTGCCAACAATTCCAAAAATTCGTTTACATAAAGCACTAAACAGTCAATCTTTTGAGGCTGTAAACTGGATGCTTTTTCTTTGCACTTTTCAACTAGGTCTCTTAGTTGGTCATAACTTCTAAAATAACACAACTCTAGTCAATGACTGAAATACCGAAGTCATTGTAAATACCTGAAAAATTAGAGGAATGATAATGTATTTAAGCACTGGCTTACCGCGCAAATGTGACAATTGTTATCTAATGTTAATGTTGACATAAATTTTAAAGCTTGGAACTAAAGTTGGAGGAGGAGGAGGTAGGTGGAGACTACAGAGATTCTGCAGGGCATTTATCATCACTGCCCATGGTTTGCGAGGAAAGTTAAAAGAATGATCCACAGCGGGATCACCTGCACTTCCAGCAGTGTGAGGAAGTACCTGTTTGTATGAGATGCCCAGAGGTTCTAGAAGAAAGCGGATGGCTAGAGGGCTGGTTAGCACTGAGGTGACCAGAAGTAGATGGACAAAGCAGCATGCAGCTCTCTGGCTCCTACTCTTTAAAATCTCTGATGCTGAATTTACATCCGTGGAACTAATGAAAAGTTAATAAAAGCGTTTACATGTATTCTTCAGGTGTAGTTCCACTTTCCATGATAGATATTCATGTAAAACCACACATCTTAGTCAAAAGTAGATAACAGGTGATGGACAAAAGTGTGGTCACCGAAACCTCTTTTGTGTATTAGTTATACTTGACTACTGACAACCAGCTAAGAGAACCTTATACAAGTGCATGTATGAGATACTGTAGAATAAAATTTTATTATCCATGTTTTTAACTGGCATTAAAAAAAAAAAAACCACACATTATATGACAAGACTAGGTAATGAATTATAAAGTATAAAACAATACCAAAAATGGTTAGACTTAATATACACATTAAAATTATAATGAATATCTTAACAAAACTGGAGCCTGAGTATTTCTAATTCAGCTACATTGAACATTTTAAGGTCAAAATTTTACGGTTTACTGACAGTGATGAATGTAAGTACTTTTCCTTAAGGTTCTTGTGAAATTATGTTTCAGTGTTAAAATAAATTTAAGTGACACTCCTCCTCATTTTAAAATGTAAAAATGCCCTGAAACATCCAACCAATAACACAGCTTAGGTCAGAGTACTTTCCTCAAGGTGTAAAGTACTGCAACAAAGCGGATACTGCCTCACAAATAGGAATGGTTTTTAGTTTCGCCTCACAAAAAAAATCATTCATTTTTCTTCTTACTACTGAAACAGGCTATCACTTGAGCCTGGAAGACTGTTTTATACCGAGATTTCTGTTGAAATAAGTCAATGTAACAGCATTTTAAGACTACTTATCAGGAGTACGCTAAGAAAGCTTAAAGTGTAGTTGCTTCTTTAGGAAACAGCTGCTCATAGCAAAGAATCCTGGGTTTCCTCAATCTACATCTACCTCCATTTCTAAAAAGCATATAGTTCTTAGGATTTGGGAAGCTGTAACTTTGCTTGTTTCAGTGATACTTTTTCTGAGAAACTACTCATCCTATACAAGCTGCAATACATAAGATCAAACAGTAATAAACGTGGTCGATCCACTTCTAGCAAAAGCACTGATTACTGGCTAGATATTCTCTTATTTGGAGACTGACCCTTTAAATTTTCTATCCAGAAAGAACCTGAAACCTGACACACCATTAAGATAGTCTTGATTTTAATTTATAGCCTATTTAAATACTAGTTTATAAACTAGGCTCTAAGAGGCACGTTTAATATGGTGTTTTGAGTTGTGTGAACCAAACATGCTTAAAATTGTATAATACATTTAAAAATGGTAACCATCAACCCCCCTGAACATCTGCTTCCACAAGTTGATTTTTTTTCATATATTCAAAATTGTGGTATATCCCTAGAACATAAGCTTCAATTAAGAGTAATCGTATAACCCTTTCCCCAAATATAATTAAAACATTATACCATGTTTTGTGGGGGGATTATTCCTGGGGTATAGTAGCCCAGGTGTATTCTTAAATTCCCAGTTACTTCACGACTCCTTTACAGCCCACCCACCTTCTTTGTGGGCTGTCCCAGTCTGCTGAGTTCCTGGGATGGGATCAGCGCATCAGGAACACGCTCTAGGTGGGGGCTGGGGCCGGGAGGGATTCAGGGAAGCCCAGTCAAGAATGAAGTACTTACTCCCCTAAGGCTGTTTATGTGAGGCAATGGGGCCTGGTCTGGGATGCACAAACTTGGTTATTTGCTTGATTTAAGAGCATCTTATACAAATTTTGCAGAGGGCCTAAACCGACCTGGAAGACCAATGCTGGAGCAAATGCTATGATCCTAAATATTCTACTTTCATCAAAGGAGTGATTCAGACGCTAAGTTCATAATCTTCACTGAATGCTTAAACGTTTTCTGAGTATGTGAGTTTTGAGACTAATATCTGGATGCATCACTGACCACTGGGTTTAAACTGCCGGGAGTCACGGACCTGTTTAAAAATGGGCAGGTGCTAGGTCTGAAGCCTCGGCTCCGTGACCTGCACTAAGGCTCTCTGCATAAGCAGCCGCGTTATCCAAGTGCCCCAGATGCCTGGCCACCCTGTTTGGAAAACAAATTTAATTTTTAACTCCAAGTGGGAAATTACAATTTTAATGTAGTTTAGGAGAATTATGGGTTTCCCTGAAAAGCTCAGTTGGTAAAGAATGCACCTGCAATGCAGGAGACCCTGGTTTGATTCCTGGGTTGGGAAGATTTGCTGGAGAAGAGATAGGCTACCCACTTCAGTATTCTTGGGTTTCCCTTGTGGCTCAGCTGGTGAATCCACCTGCAATACGGGAGACCTGGGTTCGATCCCTGGGTTGGGAAGATCCTCTGAAGAAGGGAAAGGCTACCCACTCAGGCATTCTGGCCTGGAGAATTCTAGGGTTGCAAAGCTTGCACATGACTAAGCAACTTTCACTTTTCTTTAGAAGAACTGTAAAAGGATTTCTAAATGTTTCTTCTTTTAAATTCTGATTTTGCCTCATGCAATGGAACTGGGATAAAGACAGATACTCGAATATATTTATAATGGAAGAGCATGTCTTAGAACAGTAGTATCTCAAGTAATATATATTTATCTCAGATAACACATAAAGTCCTAAAATTAGTTAATATTTTACGTTTAAAGATAAATAGCCCAGTGGCATAAGATTAAATCCTAGACTCCTGATAAAGAATTTTAGCGTGTTTCCCCATTATCTGTCTGCAGCTGCGAAATACCGGCTGCTATACAGTAATTATGTGTATTACTTATAAGAGAAAGAAAACAAGCAATCAAAGTGGCCATCTTTACCTTCTCTGACATATCTGATCCTCTATGAATCCTGAACAAATGGAGGTAGGAAGTGCCCCGATATTTAAAGTGGGGAAGTACCTAAATAAATATACTATCTTTAAAGGAAATGATCACAGATGGGCAATACATTTACTTTATTTAACAATCTTACCCTAAGTATCCTCTCTTAAAAGGACCAAGAAACAATTCTATAGCAGAAGTGAATCCTAGAACAGATGTACCCAGAATACAATTTTCCAGGGTATCAGCACAATTGTTAATCAATTTCTACTCACAGAACCCAGTTTCACTGAAGCCTATAATCGTTTCTTTTCCTAATTCTATTATCTCCTTTTCCTCTAAATATTATCTTAGTTTAGCATGTATCTGTCAAAGACTCGTCTTCCACAAAGACAAGCGTGGTGATCGGGGAGGGCAGTATGGAGCCCAGCCACCGCCCGGCTACAAAGTCCATTGTCTGGCCTTGTTTGGGCATGTCACTGAAGCTCTCTTCATCTCACTTACCTGATCTGCAGTGGTATTGCCCTTATAAAGCTCTTATGATGAGTGAGTAATGTAAAACTTCACAGAGCACTGCCAAGCACATAGTAAATAACCATAAAGTTTAAACTATTATCATTCCAGTTTTTCCATCAAACCCAAACAGTATCCTCATAAGCAGTCTAGCAATTACAATGGACAACCAAATCAGAGTAAATCGAAGGATTAAGCATGTTCAGAAACACGGCCTTATTAACTTTTTACTAAAATGTGATTAAATGGAGACACTATTCGTAGTATCCACAATAACTACATACATGTGTACATAAACCAAAACATTTATTTAGAAAATACAAAAAATTAGTTTGTCTTGCTCTTTCTTCAGACTATCCTGTCAATGTTCAGTAGTGCCACATAATTTTATAACTAAATTTTATTACATCTGAACACTTCAAAGAGCTGTAGTTTTGAAATAAATTTTGCTATGATTAAATAGAGACAATCTATTCAGAAGGTACAGAATACATGAATTTATGGTACTTATCCAATTACCACCAGTATATAAATTATTTTGTAAGGTTATTTCTTACACACAGGATGTAAAATGCAAAAAAAAAAATGGAATTTGTATTTAAAACGAACAGAAGAAACACTGGCTCCTATAAGCTAAAAATATAAGACAGATTTTTTTTCTTAAGCATTCTAGATACAAATATTAACTATATGGGCTGAGAACTTTAAATTTCAATATAATTCAACAAGGTACACAGTAAAGCTCTATAAATATATCCCCTATAATAACCATATGCAAAACCATTTTATCACAAATACTACCAAACCCTCTGAAAAACGTAAACTACAAACACATTTTTAAAGAAATTCTGTTTTAACAACTACAAAAGAATATCAATAAAGCTATTTGGCTTTAAAAAATGAAGGGCAGTGTAATGTAAATCCCAGTACTGGGAAGATGTTTTCTGAGAATGCAGTCTTGAGTTTAATACAAGGTACAAAACATTTTCAAAAATAAACACAACTTATTCTATACCATTTAAAGTCTTGAACAAAAGCTCTAAAAAGAAACCACTAAGTAACAGATGAAAAGTAGGTATGTAGAATTAATGGTATAAAATGTGATTTTATACAAAATGTACCATCTTCATATGTATAAGGCTTGATATGAGTATTTTTGGACTATGAGTGTTGCACATTTTTATAGCAGTCTCAAACCATTCGAAATGCAGTATTTTTAAAACGTTTTGATATTTCTGACAGGAATGAACATGATACAGGATACAACTTAATATCAATTTATCTATACTGTTCCACTCAGGAACCTTTTTTGAGCTTAGGAAAGAATTTCTTTTGAATGCTTGATCTCTACATAAACTCTACTTTTAGAAATGTCAGTATTTTATGATATAGAACTAATACCATCAGGAATTGGCCCAAGTTTAAAGAGAAAACACAAAGGAGACATACAGTGTCAAACAGTCTTAAGTTTGCCTTATGCAATTATATAGTCATCATTACTTCTACATGAAAGTAAAGTGCTTTATAAAGTAAAAAATATTTGTTTACTTACTGTTAATACTTAATATCCAAATCAAACTTTCTAATTTAGTTCCACTTTATACATTTCCTCTAAAAAGTACTCTTCTGCCATGATGTAAGCAAACAAGGGTTCATGAAATGGGAACTCGCATCATACTGTGGTGGGGGCCCTTACACTGAGACCAAACCGTCACTGACCCCAGTGAGAGCGCCTTTATTTCTTATACATGCCCAGAGTCACTAAAATATCAACTCACATTTTCTGTAAACCTTCAGGAACTTTTATTCAACATAATGAGAAGTTTAATACCTACATTAAAACTATGGAGCACTCTTCTGTTGCTGTTCACCAGCTGTTTTTATGACGATAACTCCGAGACCTGGAATGGGATCGAAAGTGAGAGTGTTTTGCTGTTTGTGCTTTTGTTTCAGAATTGGTATACGCTTTGGGAGATTTACATGGGGATCTCGCTATGGAGTCAGAATGTCTTCCATGTGATCTTGATTTTGTTCCTGAGCTAGTCTGCTTCTGAGGTGAGCTTGACTGTGATTTTCCTATTGACTTGGACCTTTTCTGCAAGGACTTGGACCTTGACCGTTCTCTAGAACCAGAATTCCTTCTTGGAGTTCTTGACTGCCGTGCTGAGGTAGACCGCCTGGGTAGTGATTTGGAGCGAGATTTAGACTGGCTGTAAGAAAATCGCCTGTGTCGAGACCTGCAAACGTCCATAACGTCAGAGTATATATTTCGTACAGAAATAGTTAACAGGTTAGGAAACAACACTTTCAGAAACTTATATACTTTACATAACATTGGTTGCACTTTTGTTGGAGAAAAAAATTCTAATTTTATTATGCATGCTTTTGGTTCAAAAATATGTACAAGTTTGTAATATTTGACCAAAAGATTTTTACTTTCCTGGGTATCTTTTATGAGTCAGTTCTGAAAAATATATTTTGCATATTTAGTCTGGGTTACATAATTCCTAAGAGGTAAGAAAATCTGAAAGGGAAAAAAAGATAAAAATAAAATATTTAAAGAATATTAATGTTAATAGAAACAAAAACCTAGATGGAGGACTTCTGAACCTTGCCATGACAGAGCAGCTTGTTCTAGACCAATCTTCCCATTAAAAAAAAGCTATATTAAAAGGTTAGACAAGACTTACAAAACAACTGTTAAAAGGCATTGGAGAATAACCATCAAAAGCAGAACCTGAAGGGTTACAAGCCATGACGTTACAAAGGTAAGGGCTACCAAGGGTTACAAACTGTCTCTTTTCCTGAGACTGTTTTCCAAAAGCCAGAATGGGAGAATTAAGCCCAATTAGAAAATAGCTACTGGACTAAGCTGAAGAGACAGAGATTAGAATTCAGGGCCATCAAAATGGCTAAGACTTAACAGACAAAAATCCCAGAGATGAGGAAAATGCAGACAAACCACCCCACCCCAACCTAAACTCTGCCTATAAATTTTCCTCAAGTCACTGGCCACCATCTATGTTGCACATGTAAGACTCCAAGAGGTTAGCAAAAAACAGCAGCTGAAAGATTGAACATCTGAGTGATCAATGCAAATAAACAGAGGAAAACAACAAACTGGGAAAGACTCGAGATGTCTTCAAGAAAATTAGAGATACCAAGGGAACATTTCATGCAAAGATGGGCACAATAAAGGACAGAAATGGTATGGACCTAACAGAAATAGAAGATATTAAGAGGTGGCAAGAATACACAGAAGAACTATACAAAAAATATCCTAATGACTCGGATAACCACTATGGTGTGATCACTCACCTAGAGCCAGACATCCTGGAGTGTGAAGTCAAGTGGCCTTAGGAAGCATCACTACAAATAAAGCTAATGGAGGTGATGGAATTCCAGCTGAGCTGTTTCAAATCCTAAAAGATGATGCTGTTAAAGTGCTGCACTCAGTAGGCCAGCAAATTTGGAAAACTCAGCAGTGGCCAGGAAAAGGTCAGTTTTCATTCAATTCCAAAGAAGTACAATGCCAAAGAATGTTCAAACTACCAAACAATTGAGCTCATTGCACATGCTAGCAAGGTAATGCTCAAAATCCTTTAAGCCAGGGGTCAAGAGTACAACTTCCAGATGTACAGATTAAATTTTAGAAAAGGCAGAGGAACCAGAGATCAAACTGCCAACATCCATTGGATCATAGGAAAAGCAAGGGAACTTTGAAAAACATCTACTTCTGCTTCACTGACTACGCTAAAGCCTTTGACTGTGTAGATCACAACAAACTGTGGAAAATTCTTCAAGAGATGGGAATACCGGATCACTTTACCTGCCTCCTGAGAAAACCATATGCAGGTCAAGAAGCAACAGTAAGAACAACACATGGAACAATGGACTGGTTCAAAACTGGGAAAAGAGTACATCAGGCAGTATATTGCCACTCTACTTATTTAATTCATATGCAGAGCACATCATGTGAAATGCTGGGCTGAATGAAGCACAAGCTGGAATCAAGATTGCCAGGAGAAATATCAGTAACCTCAGATACGCAGATGACACCACCGTGATGGCAAAAAGTGAACAGGAAAGAACCTCTTGATGAAGATGAAAGAAGAGAGTAAAAAAGCTGGCTTAAAACTCAACAGTCAAAAAAGGAAGATCATGGCATCCGGTCCCATCACTTCATGGCAAATAGTAGGGCAACAATGGAAACAGTGACAGACTTTATCTTCCCGGGCTCCAAAATCACCGCAGATGGTGACCACAGTCATGGAAATTAAAAGATACTTGCTCCTTGGAAGAAAAGCTATGACCAACCTAGACAGCATATTAAAAAGCAGAGACATCACTTTGGTAACAAAGGTCTGTATAGTCAAGGCTACATGGTTTTCCAGTAGTCATGTACAGATGTGAGAACTGGACCATAAAGAAGGCTGAGCGCCAAAGAACTGATGCTTTCCAGTTGTAGTGCTGGAAAAGACTCCAGAAAGTCCCTTCGACAGCAAGGAGATCCAACCAGTCCATCCTAAAGGAAATCATTCCTGAATATTCACTGAAGGACTGATGCTGAAGCTCTGATACTCTGGCCACCTGATGCAAAGAGCTGACTCACTGGAAAAGACCCTGACGCTGGGAAGGAGTGAGGGCAGGAGAAGGGGGTGACAGAGTGAGATGGTTGGATGGCATCAGCTCAATGGACACGGGTCTGAGCAAACTCCAGGAGACAGCGAAGGACAGGGAAGCCTGGCGTGCTGCGGTCCGTGGGGTCTTGAAGAGTCTGACAGGCCTGAGTGGCTGAACAACAAACTGTGTGACTACGAACAAAAACCGCTGAGGTCAGAGAGGTTAAGCAAGAGTCTTACCCTTCAGAACAATGTAGGACTGTAACTAGAACAGAGCAGAACTGTATTGACTTAAAAGAAAATGTGGTTCTTTCTATTCCTGATACTCCACAATGATTGGAAACTGACAGTCTTTTTTTGTTTATTTTTCTCCAGACAAGTAGCATACTTTACTGCCACTAGAAGGCAGAATATGCTGTGAATATTCACTTCTCTAGATCAATCAGAAGAGTTGGTTGATTAAGGCTCTAATGCATTTGGAAACAGCTTATATTTTTAATCAATCACATGGACAATTTTCTCCTTTTCTTTTACTCTTTTTCACCAAGACCACTGGTTATCATTTAGTAAGTTAGGACACTTTAGGTACAATATTATATCTAGTTTGACTTTTTGTATATAAACCATTAACTTATAGTAATGTGAAATGCTGAATATCATTCATACAACTCATGTCCTTTGTGAAGTCAGAAGCAATACCAGTGGTACTGGTGTGACTTTGCTACACACATGGCATATAAAATTTCTTAATTTGTTCTCACCACATTTTAGGTTCTATAAATGTAACTTGTATTTGAGTATATTGGTATTAAAATTTCAGATAATCAATCAGTAGTAAAATGGCTTTCCTTTAGCCATGTAACAAAATGGATTATTCTCCACAGATTCACAGGAGGTTTATATTCTTACACTATCAGACCAAGTATGATAAAAATAATCAAATTCCAGACCAAAACATTACTGTTCCTAAATATTTCTTCACCCACCTTGGTGATGGCTCAATCCTGACCTGGGTTCTCCTGACTTATAAAAGGAGCTCAAGGCTTCCTCTTACTTGCATGCCTCCCTAAGAATACGCCAAGATCAAAACATTTGTTTCAGACCCAAGGTGAAGGACTGATCTGACATGTTAAGATTCTAGGGCTCTCAATAGGCCACATTTTCTAGTAATCAGGATTCTCAGATATTTCTCTCTTCCTGTCTTCTTTCCACTTGGCTGGAGGGACTGGAGCCAGGCCACTTTACAGTCTTGTTTTTAGAACTAGGTACTCGGGGTAAAGACTGTCTAGCTCGGGTACACACACTCCATGTTGGGCTCTTCCTTTTATAGGCTCCTGGGAGTTGAGGAAGGAGGGAGTGGAGGGAAAGTGAGCAGCTCTGCAGATCAGCTCTGATTTGAGGTTATGTTGTCACTGGACAGCTTAGATATACTATATATGGCCCAGGAGAGCCAACTCTTTCTTTTCTTATCACTAACTGCGCCATGTGACATCTGGGATCTTAGTTCCCCAACCAGGGATCAAACCCAAGATAAGTCCCCTGCAGTGGAAGCCTGAAGACTTAACCACTGGATTGTTAGGGAAGCCCCAGGAGAGTCAACTCTTTGTTCATAGAAAGAGGATACTAGCATAAACGCTGATCAACCTTTAAGGACAGAATTCACCTTAAAATTATATATGCCTATTAAAAAAAAAATTACAGCATTAAAACTCAAGAGAAAAACAGTTAAGTGGTAGAATTTAGGCATGCTAATACAATGTCAGTTACGACTAAAACAACATCACCAAGTAATTTCCACTGCAATTTCCTATTATTCTAACAGAAACTAACTTCTAGCAGGAAAAACAGACAACTTGTAAATATCTTCTTGTGAAAAATCTACTACTTTTATATTTTTTTCCTACAATGCTACCATACTTGGAATTTATTCTTGAAATAATTTGCTTTCTACAAATACACTGATTCACATTTTGATCAACCTCCTTTCACAAATGATTACATTTTATTTCATATGAGTTTTTTAATTATCAGGCCTCAGATTCTTAATTTGGGGGTTCATTTAAAAAAATTTTATTTAAAATCCTCATTTTATTGTCAAGTATACATCTTTAAATTTTTGCTTTTTTCCTCAGTATATATTATCTTAAAAAGGTTAAACTTAAGTCAGGCATAAAATGAACACACTGGAAGGTATCTAACAAACCCAAGTTAAAATAACAATACATTATAAATTGAGAGGAGCAGATCCTTCTAAAAAAGTTGATTCTTTATGTATATTAAGTAAAATGATTCTGGTGTCCTGTTTTTGAAAATTCTTTAAAATGTTTTCTGGAAACAGCAGAAAATTAAGTTTTCAATCCCCTTTTATTTTGTACTCACTCTTTAAGGCTATCCGACCGCCGCCTATTTCTTCCCCATGAGGAACTTCTGCTTCGGGTTCTTCTTTGGCTAGGGCTTCTTGATCTCCTATGATCACTTGGAGAACAAGGGTGACGTTCTTTTGATTTCATCTGCCCTGGTGCTAGAATATGAAGTTCAAGATTTATAATTCATTACCTGAAAACCTCAATAAACAATCATTCAATAAATAAGCCACTCAAATAGCATTATATTCTGAAATAATTTTAAATTAAAAAATCTGTCATTGCTGAAACTCATCCTGCTAAAAAGCAAGATCTGCTATTAAGTCACACTTACTTTTGCGATCACCTTGCGCAAACTGTATTTCAATCTGACGGCCACATACCCACTTTCTATTGAGGTTATAAAGCGCGTCTTCAGCATCACGAACATCTTCAAATATGACTAGCTGTTAAGGACACTTTGAACATCAGATATCAAAAATATTATTTTTAAAAAATAATTTACAGGTGGCATGAAATTATTAGGAAAAACAAGCTCATGTTTTTAAGGTCACATCTCTAACATAATTGAAGAATCAGAAAAAATATCGCTATCAAATGCCCCATTATGATTCTTAAGAGTGAGTCTTAAAATGAACAGAAACAAATCTTTAACTGTATTTTTAATGTATACATTAAAAGCTGTAGAATGCATGTAATCTGAAACATGAGAATAAGTTCAATACTGGCTAGTATTATCATATAAAACATTTAGGCAGGACTCACTCCCTTCTCTTAGATAAAAGATTTACCAGGTTTTTCAGTATTTCAGGTAAAAATCAGTACACAGAAGCCTTCATTCTGAAATTAAAATTACTCTTTCATTAAAAGGCTTTTAAAATTAATTTAGGAGAAATTACTTATAAACAAAAGTGCACACATATAAGTGAGCTAAAACATATATTCAAAACTGATTTTGTCCTTTCAAAGTGATCATATTTGACTTTGAACCTACTGCTGTAAAATACCTTTATGTTTTTATTGCTTCGGGTATAATTATAAAAAAATAAACATCTGTTAACATCTGGAATTATATATCCCACTGAATTCCTTTATCTATGTAAATTATATAATAAACCTTACTAAAATGGTAACTATATAAACCAACTAGCTGTATTTCAGGAGGTTGTCACTGGTTTAACTTTTTAAAAACAGAAAACAGAAAAAGCTTAAGTAATGCAATACAAATGAGACTTAGGCAATTACCTCAGTGTCACTTGATCTTGAACCTTGACCTTTATTCTTTAGGGCTTGCAAGATGGACTTTATAAGAGACGCAGAACCAACAAAATCAGACTTGGCTTTGATCCTGGAACTCTGAGTAAATAGGAAAGCCGAAGTCTCAACCTGGTGTTGGCTCCGTCCTTTGCTTGGTAAGGACTTCCCCTCTTCCAAGTCTTTCCCTCTGTGTCCACCCTCCCTCTTTACTCCTTGACGCTTGAGCTTTAGGTGTCTTTTGTCTCGCCTGCTCGGTTTATGCTTGGATTCTAGCTAACAAGCTGGTTCGAACTGAGGGGCGCTTGCCAGCTACTGTGGACTGCTCTAGATTTTCTGAGATAAAGAAATAAACACATTTAATTAGGCCATATTATTTTATAAAATATGCTCCTGAGTATGTGTGTGTATACATACATGTACATGCACATGTATGAAGTCTATGCACATGCACACAGTAAAATAAAGGATATTGAACATAAGCAAATCCTCTTGGGCGGCGGGTGTAGAAGTCAAGTGGAATGTAAACGTCTACTATAGGGCCATATCGACCAAACTCACGGCGCAAGTCCTCAGGCCTGAAGTATTTTAGAAATAAGGTAAAGAAATATGAATAGCTGGATTTAAATATTTTGCCTACAGAAATTCAGTTGAAACCTTCAGCAGAAAGTATATTTTCCGGACTAGAATTATCTAAAATTGTCTCTCATAGGGATCACCCAGGGTTTAGAAAAGAAAGGAAACATAAAACAAAGCCTCAGTTCTAAGTTCTGGAGGTTCTGATTCAAGAGGTCTGGAAGTCTGTATTTTTATAAGCACTCTAAATGGCTTTTATGTTTAGTCAGGTTTGGGATACTGATCCAGCACATTCACTTAATTTTTTTGGTTTTTTAAAACTGAAGTATAGTTGATTTACAATATTGTGTTAGTTTCAAGTGTACGGCATAGTGATTTCGTTTTTATATATTTTCTACATATTCCTTTTCAAATTCTTTTCCCTTACAGGTTATTATAAAATATTGAGTACAGTTCCCTGTGCTATATACAGTAGGTCCTTGTTGGTTAATTATTTTCTATAGAGAGTATGCACTTTTGAAAGTTACTCCTATTACAAGACTGTCAAAATACAGAGTACTATTAACTATTCATTAAGAACACATTCATTTGTCTCACTATAATTTCATATTTATGTTAAATGTTTTCAGATAGAAATAAGATTCTAAAAAAGTCCTAAAGTTACTTCTCAGGCTTTAAAAGAAAAATCGATGCTTTATTAGTAAACATAAAGCAAAAATAACTACCAGAGCCTCAAATCTGGTAAGTAGTTTTGAGTCACTTACATGCTTTCTGCTGTCACAGGTACTAAACAGGGGACACCAAGGAAACACATAGCATAATATTTCTCTTCAGGAGTTACAATTTAACTGGAGACAGAACACGGAGCATTAAAAACTGACAGTTATAATGCATTTATATGCCAGCCACTGTTCACCTTAAGACCACTTAATTCCCATAACAGATCTTTACAAATGTTGCTTACAGATGAGGGTACAGACAGATGAAGTCACCTAACATCACTGAGTCAGAAAGAGACAGAGCTGGAAGCAAACTCCCACAATCTGACACTAGTTGGGCTTCCTAATGACTATATCCTACTGCCTCTTGGAGCTCACAGAGATTCAAAACCAGCTATGGGTGCAAAACACGGCTTAGAGGAATTAAAGAGTGTTTCAAAACATACTCCGTAGAAAAAAGGGCCCAAAGATGAGCACAAAGCTTCTAACCTGGGCAAATGGAAGAAAGATGGTGTCCAAGATAAAAATTAGATAACTGGAAAAGACAGATTGAAGATTGAGGAGAGGCAAAAGAAGGAACTTTCACGTTTAGAAATGCCAAATTTGAGAAGGCGAGGGTGGGATGTCTCAAGAGAACAGCATCGAAACATGTGTATCATCTAGGGTGAAACAGATCACCAGCCCAGGCTGGATGCATGAGACAAGTGTTCAGACCTGGTGCACTGGGAAGACCCAGAGGGATCAGGTGGACAGGGAGGTGGGAGGGGGGATCGGGATGGGGAACACATGTACATCCATGGCTGATTCATGTCAATGTATGACAAAATCCACTACAATATGGTAAAGTAATTAGCCTCCAACTAATTAAAAAAAAATAAATAAATAAATGCCAAATTTGAGGTGATGGTGAAATAGCCATAAGAGTTCTATTCTATGAGCAACTGAAAACTGTGGTTATACAAATTCAATTTTATTTTTTCTCAAGACTGTATAAGTCAGTGATTAAAGCTAGAGATATGAATTTAAGAATTACATAAAGATTCAACTAACACTAACCAAGTAGCCAATATTATGTTGATATCATGACAATTTCACTTTATTTTTATTATTTTATTTTTAATATTCACTATACCATGTTTAACTGCCTGCCTTTCCTGAGTGACTGTTACCTTTAGATTTAGAGGACAATGACAATGCCTTTTTCTTTCATTTATTCATACTTACTGAGTATGTACTATGGACCAGGCTCTAGGAATATGATGGAGAACAAGAAAGACACAATTCCTGCTCCCATAAAACACAGACTACAGAGCAAAAATTCTCAACCATTCCTGAATATTGGAATCATCTGTAAAGGAGATGTCATGGAAGCAGGCATTCCAGCCTGATCCTTTAATCCCTGACCTAATTTGTGCTTCCCATGGTGAGCCCCAGTTATGTTTAATTTTTTAAGGGTTTCATAAGCAATTCTAAGGCTCAGGGTTGAGAATCACTTCTAAAGCAGATGTCTTCACTAGTGTATCTCAGTACCTAACATAGTTGCTTGGCATATAGGAGGCCTCAGAATATACCTGCTGTATTGATGAGTGAAGGACACATTACTGTTACTATTTACCAGTCAAGGAGACTGAAAGTGAGTTACCTTGCCCAAAGATACACACAGCCAGTAGCAAAGCTAGAATTCAAATGAGTACCTTCAGAGGCAACCAATTCCATCAACCAAATGTGAGTGGCTGACAGAAAAGGATACTAGGTATATAAAGAAGGCTAGAGCACTGTGACATAGAGACCGAGAGCCCAGAAGTCTGAGGGGGTGAACCTCAAAAGAGCCGGCTCTCATTCAGTCTCTGCAGCTTAGCTGTTAGCTGTTTTTTTCCATTTATTTTCGTATTTCTGGTGTAATCTATTTTGATATTAAACACACATGTATCCATCAACAAGATTTATTATGCCTTAATACTTACTATACTTGTAATTTTTAGGACTTTTTAAGAAGATACTGTATTCTTCTCCCTCAGAAATAATCACTGGGGTGCATCATTCCTCTACATAACTTTGTATTTCTACTGCAAATCTATATAAATGGTATCAGATCACCTATAAATGGTATCAAGATTACCTGTAAAATTTCCCACCTTGCCTTTTCCACCCTTGAGATTTCTCCATGGCGCTCCAGTTCACTCATTCGAACTCTGTATTGGTATTGTTATGGATAAACCACAACTTTACACATAATTCTATGGGTGAGCTTTTAATATGCTGCCTTTTTTTAACTGCAAATTGCGCTGTAGCATAGTTTTCTGGGATGTACCACTAGCCATGCAATTGGTGGGCTGGAAAGTATACATATCTTCAGCTTTCCTACATGTTCTCCAAAATGGCCAAATCAGCTTATACTCCTCAAGACATGCATCAGAGTGCCTAAGAATCCAACTCCTCACTCCCTGCCGTTCTGAAGGATATAAAGTGAATGGGTATCTCATTATGTGATTTTAATTTCTGTAAACACCAGTTAGGTTCAACATCTTTACATGCTTATCAGTCATTTATTCTAGGGTCGGAATTTCTGGGCTAAAGAGGATATATACATTTAATTTCTATGAAACGGCCAAACAGTTCTGCAAAATGGCTGTTAACATGTTCCACTCCCACCACCAACATGCAGGTGTCAGCTCTGCCCATCTCTGCCCGCACTCCCTACTGCCAGCCTTTCGAATTTCAGCCATTCAAGAGGGCACGGAGTGGGCTCGTGCTGTGGTCTCACCTTGCACTGCAGTTTTTGCATCTCCATTTGTACATCTGCATTGTACAGACGACGCTGAGCGCTCTCTCACATGCCAATGGGACATTCATATGTATTTCTCTTGAACATGTAGGAATTTTTTGTCCATTTTTTAATAATAACATGTCTTTTCATTGTTGACTTATAAAAGTTCATTACTATTCTTAGAAAAAGTCCTTTGTGAGATATATGCTTTCTGAATTCTTTCTCCCACTCCCTGGCTCACCTAGTTACTTTCGTAATGAACAGAAACTTTAATTTTGGAGAATCCTGACTTTTCAATATTCCCTTTTAAGGTAATGACTTTGTCTTATAAAAAATCTGCCTATCCCTAAGTCATACAGATATCTTCCTTTGCTTTCTTCTAAAAGCTTTACAATTTTATCTTTTACATATCAATTAATGATCCAGTTCAAATTATGTGGGACAGAGGTTGAAGTACATTTTTTCCCTATATATATATCCAGTTGTTACAGCATCATTTGGTGGAAAGTTGTTTTTACTAAAGGCTTTAGTGCCTTTGTCAAAAATCAATTGGCTCTATATGTGTGGATTATTTATGGACCCTCTTTCTGTTCTATTGATCTATTCGCCTATCCTTAGGCCAATAACAAAGTTTTGATTATTGTAACTTTTTAGTAAATCTTTAAGCCAGGGAATATAAGCCTTCCAGCTTCAGTGACCTTTTAAAAAATTATTTTGGCTATTCAGATCCTTTGCATATTAATATATTTTAGAATTAATTTGTTCCTATTTTTAAAAAGCATTTGATCAGGAATGCCTTGAATCTATAATATAATCAACTGGGATGGAACTGATAACAGTTCACCTTCCAATCTAAGAACACACACTTATATTTATTAATTTATATTGGTCTTTGATTGCTCTTGGCCATGTGTTGTTATCTTCAATGCAAACGTTTTTACGTGGTTTTGCAAAACTTATTCCTAAGTATGTTTTTTGATAACTAAGATAAAAGGAATTTTAAAAGTTTTTGTTGTTTGCTGTCAGTATATACAAATAGAATTTTCACTAAATTTACTTCATATTCTGGTGACTTAAGGAAACTATTGGTGACTGTAGCTTTATGCAAACAAACATGTCACCTAAGGATAGGGACAGGCTTTACTTTGACCTTTATAATTTTTATGTCTTTATTTTTCTTGCCTTGGTACATTGGTTAGGACGTGCAATTAATTGTTGAACAGTGGCTGTAAGAGTTGACACCCTTGTCTTGTTCTGATCTTAGGGAGGAAGCATTCAGTTTCATTATTAAGTATGCTGTTAGCTAAAGGTTTTTCATAGATGCCCCAAAGCTGAGGAAGTTCCCTTCTATGTCTGTGGGTGTGTTATTTGGCCTGCACAATGTTTATAAACATTTAACAAAAAGTGCTGAAACACAGAAATGCCAATATTTTATAGCTTTTAAAACTACAAAAATGGCAATTTTGTATGATTCAACTTAGAAACTGCCAACAGTTTGAAACTGACAGTTTACACACACAAAATGCAGGCTTTTGACTTCTTTTGAAAATTAAAACGATGTGGCCACAAGTCCAAATGTCTATATAGCAGTTACAGCTAAAGCCTGATAGCAGCCACTGTCCTCTTGAGATGACACATGTTCTTTTCCATTTGCGACGGTCCACACCATTCTATTGGGCTTTAACCTGACACCTTCACTCATTCATTCATATTACCATGGTTGGCTTCTGTGGCCATTAGAATTGGAAAACTTAACATTTTTTTTGTTGGTGCACTGCAATCTTATTCAGTATACAAGTGGTCTGTTTAACCACAGCAATTTTTTTTAACCTTACCCAAATTATAAATTTTGCTTGCTTTCTATTTAATATGCTGATAAACAAGTTGAGCGAAGACATGTAAACACAGGCATACTTAGGATGTTGAAGTATGTTAACTCACAATCTATAGTTGTGACATGCATATATATATTATTAGCAGAAATCGAGTTTCTAAGAAAGGCTTAAAATTTACCTCTCAAAAGTAAATTATGATAATTACTCTTGATGGCTCTGGAGTCAAAGGCTCCAATATATTTCCAGCCATGAAGCCCCAGGTAAGTCACTGAAACTCTGAATTTCAGCTTTCCCTTAGGTACCACAATATAATCTTGCATAACAATAAAGACTGGGATGGGGAGGAGGGCCGTGGAGTAAATTAAGCAAACCCAGTGAAACGAAAATATCTACTAATCCCCCCCATCCCCTCTGGCTCCTACTGAGGGAGAAAGACACAGCTCTAAGAAGTCAACACTAGAAACTAAGCAGACAGAATTCTCCCAAGGGGGGCGGGTGGGCTGAATGCAACAGAATCGACCAGGGAAGTCTACCAAACCATTGTGATGGGTGTTTACACTGCACTCCAAACTTTAAAGGAAAACACACAGATCTCATTCACCGAAGTTATCCTTTGTACACAGTATAAAACTGTGCGACAATCAGATTAACGAGCGCCACCTGTAAGTGAACCAGACTGCTGACCACAGTCGTCAGGCCCAAGGTGCGCACTATTCCGTAACGCGCTCTCAGCATCCCCAACTCCTCCCCAGCTGGGTGGGGAGATGCGCGCTTGATCCCTGCCCAGCGACAAAGGGGCGAGACGCTGGCACTCGCCCGGGGAACTCTCAGGGGTGGAGGCGGCGGGGACCGCGGCTCCCAGCCAGGGGCAGCCGGCGCGCCTCCGGCTCTCTCGGCGAGGAACAGGCACCGGCCAGCCGCCCAGGTGCGGGGGGCGGCCAAGGGCGGCGGGGCCCGGAGTCGGCGCCGCGCCGGGGCGAAGGCCGGGCGGGAGGGCGGAGGCGCGAGTGCCGCCCAGGCCCGGGGCAGCCCGAGGACTCCCGCCGGCCTCGGCAGAGGCTCCTCCACGGCGAGCCCCGGGCCGGCCGGCGGCGAGGGGCGGGCTGGCCCCGCCGGGCTCCGCGTCGCGGCCGTTACCCG